>CP092873.1:3756577-3861437 GCA_030710605.1 Cordylochernes scorpioides
CAGCCCTATTGTTCCTGTAGAAGGGCTGTTTTTGCCCGAAAGCTCGAATCTTTATTAAAGATTAAAAGAAAAGTATCCTCGTACGCTTCAAATCTTTTACTTATCTACTTATCGTCCAACTAAATTTACTAATAGCTTGCGCCATCTGTCGGGATATATTGTCAACTTATATTGACAAATATTTGCACTCTTATCCTATTTCTTTAGTGCGAAGAACGTTGTTTTTATCAGTTAAGTAAACCGTTCTCTCAAGCATTCTAATTGGACGCCATGTTTGTATATAAAAGAGGGTTGAAGGGAATGCGGGAGGCCAGTGTGGTTAAAGGTTTTGTGTAGAGACGCTTATAGTGTTCTCTTCGTATTTTATCCGTGTCTGGTGATCTCTTCGCATTCCCTGTGTAACCCCGGTCAGATCCCTTCCTAAGCAGAAATAAAGATAAGTACTGTTTTTCTTATTTTATTTAACCAGTTATGGATTATTATTTACATTTATTTTTGGTTTTATACTCTTAAGTGTACGATTTTTGTGTGTTTAGTTACTATTACTCTAGGCCCTAGTAATTTACAACTTTGTGTGTTATCCAGTAAATAGTAACTTTTGTCAATATATCAACTAATCATTCATTTTTAATTATTCCAAAATGGACAAGACACCCATTCTCTATTTAAAAATTGAGGTACAGCTTCCACAAAGATTATGAAGGACAACACGTACGTGGCAACCTTTTGGCCAATTCTAAAAATAATTGAAAAAACCAACGACTAGTTGATATTTATTCCGATAGATGGCGCAGGCCATCAGTTAATTTAGTTGCATGATCAGAAGATGCCTTTTTATCATTTTACAAACCTATTTTATATATTGAAATGTTTCGATTAGAATACGAAAAAGCGTTTAAAATTCATATATACGATTTCTAAACATAGGGGAATTTATTTTTAAAATTTAAAATAGAGTTTATATCATACAATTATTTCAATATGTAAACAAATGCTATTTTTGATTGTGTTTTATCTAGTTTGAGCGAGATATTTGTTGAAATGTATAAATAGTTCTGAATGCCGTGGATAGATGGCGACAAAAGTCTATTTCGAATGGAATTACTTCGATATTTGTAATCAAAATGCGATCGTAAAATTATCAAACGATATTTCCCAATAAGAGCATAGAAGAAATGACCCACTACATCTCTGAATGCACTATTGTTAACGAGGAACGGAATAAGATCTTAAAGAACATTATCCAAGTCTATGTGAACCCAGTTCAGCTAATCAGAATAATGTGCGAGAAAAAATATATAGTGATAGAATTGATTAACTTTCATAAAGCGTTAGAGAACAAGGTAATCTCTAAGAACTAAAATTACAGAACAATTTCCTTTCATAGTTAATTTGTTTAGTTATGTTGAATACTTTGATTTCCTTTTCATTTTCCCTTCTCTCCTTTGTTTGTTTTTCCCCTTTCTCCATGAAAATGGTGTATGGCGAGTCCTTACAGGACGGAAATGTCCTAATAAAGCTGTTGTTGTTGTTGATTTCCCAATAAAATAAAGAAATTATTGAAATTAATTTCAAAACAGACTATGATCAAGCTGTAAAAGATTCTATACAAAATTTTAAAATGATATGTTTCCTTAATTGTAGGTAATGACGCTCCATATATATGAGAAAAGAAAGAATTAAAGTATTAAACATATATTTATATGTTATATTCATTTTTCGGTAGTAATTATTGCCTGTTTTAATACATGAGAATTTTTGATAACGTTGTGCAGTAGTGAACCTTCTTGAAAAATTAGTTAGAATGTAATAACTTGAGACAGGACACTATTTTCTTCTTTTAATTGATCTGGTAGTAATCTCCATATATATATTGAAGGGAAATTTGATCAATAATAATCTTATAGAATAATCTTATGATATATTAGCGCGCCATCTGTTATGAAAATTCGAAACTATTATAGACGTGTATGATTCTTTTAAAAATTAAACAATTTCTACTGCCCTTACTGCAATGGAAAAATTAATGGGAATTTCTGGCTCAATGGGTATATCCATTCCAAGAGTCTAGTATTAGTATATCTATAAAAGGAAGATCGAAAAATGCAATTTAATAGCGGTATGGTAGATTAAACTGGGGAAACCGCTGGGAGAGTTCACCACTGATAAGCCAGGATATCTTATTAATTATTCCATTACAGTAAGGGCAGTAGAAATTGTTTTATTTTTAAAAGAGTCATACACGTCTATAATAGTTTAGAATTTCCATAGAATAATCTTAACAATAGATTAACAATAGATACCACAAGAAGAAAGAAATAAAAGATAAGATAGAATTCAGAAATAATCATTTACCTGAAAAGTGAGTGACAGGGAGGATTATAGCTGTATATTTTCTGAACAAATATTTAAATTCATGTAAATACTAATATAAAAGGCTATATAGATTAAAGTTTTGAAAATAGAACAATCCATATTTAATTCATTAGATAATAAAAAAGGCTTATATTGGATTGAATAAATTCGGCGCTGAGTATTGTTTTTACAAAAATGTAATGCCTTGATAAAGGTTTGGCGTTCAGCCAACCGAAATAATGGCAAATAAATATTTTATTAAATCCAATATATGTCTTTTTATTATTTAATAGATTAAAATGTATTTATAATTGGTGTGTGAGCGAATAAAAATTCAATACCGAGAAATATTTCAATATTAAAATTGATTACAAAAAGCACTACAATTTATATTATTCTGATAAAAGTGTTTAAGTCACAAAATATATCAATAAATCAATTTTAAAGAAATTTTAGATCCAGTTTTATCTCAAGTATTATTATATTATTAGTTTATAATATGAAAATACGAAACTATTATAGACGTGTAAGATTCTTTTAATAATTAAACAATTTCTACTGACCTTACTGCAATGGAAAACGTAATGGTAAGGTCTGGCTCATCAGTGGATCGAAAAATGCAATAAAACAGCGGTATGGTAGATTAAACTGGCGAAACCTCTGGGAGGGTTCACCACTGATGAGACAAACCCTCCCATTAATTCTTCCATTGCAGTAAGGACAATAGAAATTGTTTCATTTTCAAAAGAATCATACGCGTCTATAATAGTTTCGAATTTTAATAACAGATGGCGCGCTAATGCATCATAATTTCTAATATCACTGCATATATATATTATAATACACGGATGTAAATACTATAAAGGCAAATATATATTTAGCTTAATACAGTATTGTAGTGGCAAGCATTCAATTAGGAAAATCCCTGGACGTGTTCGTCTAGTAATAAATATTAATTTACACACAAGGTTTTAGGGCGCCATCTATACTAAATAAATGCAATCATTTATTGCAGGGTTTTGTCCTTTACAAATAAAACGCGTATTACTGCACTTTACTGCAATATTTACATTGCAGCAAGAACAATAGAAGCATTATATTTGTAAAAGAAAAAGCGTGATGTTACTGGTATCATTTATTATAAAATGAATTGTCTATATAGATTAGAAACACATGGTAAATGGACCAAATCCAACTAAATGGTGTGTGAGGTTTCGGTAACAGCGTTTTTACCATCTTCAGACAAAAGTACTGAAAGTACATTCAGTAATTTGTTCTGATGGTAGAAATACTTTTACCGAAATGTCCCCACAACACTCATTTATTCAGATTTGGGCTTATTACCTTGTGTTTATGATCTACTATCCAAATTGCCTATATACTGGGGTAGATTGTGATAATATTGACAAATTAATTCGTCCAGATGGTATTCATTCATTGGATATCTAATTGGATAATATGAGACTTGACTGAATAGAGCTTAGACAACAAGATCTCTCAGATTTTGTAGCCTTACAAGATGTCTCCTTGATCAAGCTTTTGAGCCTTCACAACGTTCTGTCTTCAAAACCAGTGGAAAGATCTTGACCCATTTCCCTGATCGAGCTTTTGAGCCTTCACAACTTGCGTCCTCTAGAACCAGAGTGGCCAGATCTTGAAGCTACTGCCCCTCTCTGATCAAGTTTTGAGCATTTGCAACTTGCGGCCTTTAGAACCAATGGCCAGATTTTGAAGACGTTGCGTTGCCCTTGATAATTTTTTTGAGCCTTCGCAAATTGCGTTCTCTAGAACCAGTGGATAAATCTTGAAGCCAATTACGTTTCCCTAGTCAATTCTTTGAGCCTTGAACGTGCTGCCTCTAAAATCAGTGGCCAGATATTGAAGCCATGGCGTTTCCCTGACCAAGTTTTGAGCCTTCACAACGTTTGTCCTTTGAAACCAATGGCCATGTTTTGAATCCATTGCAACGCCTTGATCAAGTTTTTGAACATTCGAAATTAGCGACTTCTAAAACCAATGGCCAGATTTTGAAGCCATTGCAACGCCCTGATCAAGTTTTTAAACATTCGAAATTAGCGGCTTCTAAAACCAATGGTCAGATTCTGAAGCCATTGCAACACCCTGATCAAGTTTTTGAACATTCTCAATTAGCTGCTTCTAAACCCAATGGCTAGATCTTGAAACCATTGCAACGCCTGATCATGTTTTTGAACATTCGCAATTAGCGGTTTCTAAACCAATGGCTAGATCTTGAAACCAGGGAACCGCGCTGATCAAGTTTTTGAACATTCGCAATTAGCGACTTCTAAATCAATGGCTAGATTTTGAAGCCATTGCAACGCCCTGATCAAGTTTTTGAACATTCGCAATTAACTGCTTCTAAAACCACAATGGCTAGATCTTGAAACAATTGCAACGCCCTGATCAAGTTTTTCAACATTCGCAATTAGCGGCTTCTAAAACCAATGGCCAGATTTTAAAGCCATTGCACCGCCCTGATCAAGTTTTTGAGAATTCGCAATTAGATGCTTCTAAAACCAATGGCTAGATCTTGAAAACCATTACAACGCCCTGATCAAGTTTTTGAACATTCGCAATTAGTTGCTTCTAAAACCAATGGCTAGACCTTAAAACCATTACAACGCCCTGATCAAGTTTTTGAACATTCGCAATTAGCGGCTTCTAAAACCAATGGCCAGATTTTGAAGCCATTGCACCGCCTTGATCAATTTTTTTAACATTCGCAATTAGCGGCTTCCAAAACCAATGGCCAGATTTTGAAGCTATTGCAACGCCCTGATCAAGTTTTCGAACATTCGCAATTAGCTGCTTCTAAAACTGATGGCTAGATCTTGAAACCATTGCAACGCCCTCATCAAATTTTTGAACATTCGCAAATAGAGGCTTCTAAAACCAATGGCTAGATCTTGAAACCAGTGCACCGCGCTGATCAAGTTTTTGAACATTCGCAATTAGCGACTTCTAAAACCAATGGCCAGATTTTGAAGCCATTGCAACGCCCTGATCAAATTTTTGAACATTCGCAATTAACTGCTTCTAAAACCAATGGCTAGATCTTGAAACAATTGCAACGCCCTGATCAAGTTTTCAACATTCGCAATTAGCGGCTTTAAAACCAATGGCCAGATTTTAAAGCCATTGCACCGCCCTGATCAAGTTTTTGAGAATTCGCAATTAGATGCTTCTAAAACCAATGGCTAGATCTTGAAACCATTACAACGCCCTGATCAAGTTTTTGAACATTCGCAATCAGCTGCTTCTAAAACCAATGGCTAGACCTTAAAACCATTACAACGCCCTGATCAAGTTTTTGAACAATCGAAATTAGCGGCTTCTAAAACCAATGGCTAGATCTTGAAACCATTGCAACGCCCTGATCAAGTTTTTGAACATTCGTAATTAGCGGCTTCTAAAACCAATGGCTAGATCTTGAAACCATTGCAACACCCCGATCAAGTTTTTGAACATTTTCAATTAGCGGCTTCTAAAACAAATGGCCAGATTTTGAAACCATTGCAACGCCCTGATCAAGTTTTTGAGAATTCGAAATTAGCTGCTTCTTAAACCAATGGCCAGATTTTAAAGCCATTGCACCGCACTGATCAAGTTTTTGAGAATTCGCAATTAGATGCTTCTAAAACCAATGGCTAGATCTTGAAACCATTACAACGCCCTGATCAAGTTTTTGAACATTCGCAATCAGCTGCTTCTAAAACCAATGGCTAGACCTTAAAACCATTACAACGCCCTGATCAAGTTTTTGAACAATCGAAATTAGCGGCTTCTAAAACCAATGGCTAGATCTTGAAACCATTGCAACGCCCTGATCAAGTTTTTGAACATTCGTAATTAGCGGCTTCTAAACCAATGGCTAGATCTTGAAACCATTGCAACACCCTGATCAAGTTTTTGAACATTTTCAATTAGCGGCTTCTAAAACAAATGGCCAGATTTTGAAACCATTGCAACGCCCTGATCAAGTTTTTGAGAATTCGAAATTAGCTGCTTCTTAAACCAATGGCCAGATTTTGAAACCATTGCAACGCCCTGATCAAGTTTTTGAGTCTTCGCAACGTGCGTACTGTAGAATCAGTGGCCAGATCCTGAACCTATTCAGCATTCTGATCAATTCCTTGAGCCTTCGGAACGTGCGTTCTCTAGAACCAGTGTCCAGATTTTGAAGCCGTTGAACCGCCCTGATCAAGTTTTTGAGCCCTGGCAACATGCAGCCTCTAGAACCAGTGGCTACGTCCTGAAACAATTGTACCGTTCTGATAATTTTTTTAACCTTCGCAAATTTCGTCCTCTAGAACCAATGGCCAGTTCTTGAAGCCATTTAGCATTCTGATCAATTCCTTGAGTAATCTCAACTTGAAATCTTTAGAACCAATGGCCAGTTCTTGAAGCCATTTCGCATTCTGATCAATTCCTTGAGCTATCGCAACTTGAGGCATTCAGACCCAATGGCCAGATCTTTGAAGCTGTTTCGCCGCTCTGTTCAAGAATTTGAGACTTCTTAGCGAGCATGTTTATAAAACAACGACCGGTAGATTCAGCAATAACTTGGTAATTTCGCTGAGCCATATCACAATGCAGCCTGTGCTATTTATTATTTTGAACACTTGATTTGAAAACTTCTTCTTGGCTTTGGAGTTAAACTATCTTCTATTTCTATACCTTCTGAAATAGTAATTTGAAATCTATTAACTATCCAGTATCTATCTGAGAAATATTATTCAGATTAAATATATATTTTGTCCTCATTGTTGCTACTTTTATTCTCTCTATATATAATACAATTCAATATTTGAAAGAATTTTCATAATTTTATAATTATATACTCCATACCTATTTTATTTAATTCACTTGAAGTTATCTAAATGATAAGGCACAATTTGTGGATTATAAACACAAGGTAATAAGACCAAATCCAAATAAATAAATAGAGTGTGACGTTTCGTTAACAGCGTTGTTACAATCTTCAGACAAAAGTACTGAATGAGAAATTTTACCACAGAATGTGTTACATGCATAACAGTAACTATTTAAAACATTCTGTAGTAAAATTTCTCATTCGGCACTTTTGTCTGAATATGGTAACAACTCTGTTACTGAAACGTCACACACTATTTATTTATTTGGATTTGGTCTTATTACCTTGTGTTTAAAGTTATCTATAAAAGAATTCCATAAATGAAAAGCTTCAATTCTATCAATTTATAGATTTCCATATTGACATAGTATTAAACAATTTCAAAAAATTGTTTAGAGAGAGCGAGAGAGATTGAAACTGATTTATTATAACGTCCATATTAGATTATATAAGGTTAAATACATAAAATGAATATATAAGATGAATAATAATAGATATATTAATAAATAGATAAAATAATTGATAAATATACATATATAAATATATATATATACAAGGTCTTCATTGGTGGCGCCCACCGCGGGAAAGCAGGTGACCAAGATGGTACTCAGAGAGAGAGAGAGAGAGAGAGATTCAACGTATACATAATATTATTTTATTTTTAAAAGAATATTTCGCCTCTAAAATAGTTTTGTAATTTGATAACAGATGGCGCGCTAGTGTATCGTAATATAATTGTTCAAATAAAAGACACAATTTGATATTTGCGGAAGAGCGATTGCTCGAAGCATATTATATATTTATAATTATATGTAATTCTGCTGTCCTAAAAGCTTATGTTCATAGTTCATCTAAAATACCCATTCGAAGAGTCAACCATCAGTATCACTATAAAAGGAAGTTCCAAAAATGCAATATAACAGCGGTATGGTAGATTAAACTGGCGAAACCGCTGGGAGGGTTCACAACTGATGAGCCAGGCCCTCCCTTTAATTTTTCCATTGCAGTAAGGACAGTAGAAATTGATTTATTTTTAAAAGAATATTACGCCTCTAAAATAGTTTTGTAATTTGATAACAGATGGCGCGCTAGTGTATCGTAACATAATATTTTCTATTTGTATTATAAGGGAAGAAGATATTCATGAATGAAAGGAACACCTCTCCCTTTAAATTAATAGGAACATCTCCCCTTCGGTCTTATTGAGAAAATTATAGAGACACAGCTTACAAGAAATCATAAGACGATTCAACTCTTTTTGTTGACATGATTAAAGAAAGCTTTCGAGAAAGTCCTTTTTCAGCTAGTTAAAAACTCATAAACAAGGTATTATAAAACCATTTAATAGATTGTCTAATATAAAATGATCTCCCAGGTGAATAAATTAAGAAAAAGGCATCTACTTATCGTAAATAGAAAGTTGGAATCCTCTGATGAGTATAAGTAAAAGATTTGAAGCGTACGAGGATACTTTTCTTTTAATCTTTAATAAAGATTCGAGCTTTCGGGCAAAAACAGCCCTATTGTTCCTGTAGAAGGGCTGTTTTTGCCCGAAAGCTCGAATCTTTATTAAAGATTAAAAGAAAAGTATCCTCGTACGCTTCAAATCTTTTACTTATCTACTTATCGTCCAACTAAAATTTACTAATAGCTTGCGCCATCTGTCGGAATATATTGTCAACTTATATTGACAAATATTTGCACTCTTATCCTATTTCTTTAGTGCGAAGAACGTTGTTTTTATCAGTTAAGTAAACCGTTCTCTCAAGCATTCTAATTGGACGCCATGTTTGTATATAAAAGAGGGTTGAAGGGAATGCGGGAGGCCAGTGTGGTTAAAGGTTTTGTGTAGAGACGCTTATAGTGTTCTCTTCGTATTTTATCCGTGTCTGGTGATCTCTTCGCATTCCCTGTGTAACCCCGGTCAGATCCCTTCCTAAGCAGAAATAAAGATAAGTACTGTTTTTCTTATTTTATTTAACCAATTATGGATTATTATTTACATTTTATTTTTGGTTTTATACTCTTAAGTGTACGATTTTTGTGTGTTTAGTTACTATTACTCTAGGCCCTAGTAATTTACAACTTTGTGTGTTATCCAGTAAATAGTAACTTTTGTCAATATATCAACTAATCATTCATTTTTAATTATTCCAAAATGGACAAGACACCCATTCTCTATTTAAAAATTGAGGTACAGCTTCCACAAAGATTATGAAGGACAACACGTACGTGGTAACCTTTTGGCCAATTCTAAAATAATTGAAAAAACCAACGACTAGTTGATATTTATTCCGATAGATGGCGCAGGCCATCAGTTAATTTTAGTTGCATGATCTGGAGATGCCTTTTTATCATTTTACAAACCTATTTTATATATTGAAATGTGTCTATTAGAATACGAAAAAGCTTTTAAAATTCATATATACGATTTTTAAACATAATAAATTTATTTTTAAAATTTAAAATATAGTTTGTATCATACAATTATTTCAATATGTAGAAAATTGCAATTTTTGTTTGTTTTTTTATCTAGTTTGATTGAGATATTTGTTTAAATATATAAATAGTTCTGAATGCCGTGGATAGATGGCGACAAAAGTCTATTTCGAATGGAATTCCTTCGATATTTGTAATTAAAAGGCGATCGTGATATTATCAAACGACATTTCCCAATAAAAGCATAGAAGAAATGACCCACTACATCTCTGAATGCACTATTGTTAACGAGGAATGGAATAAGATCTTAAAGAACCCAAGTCTACGTGAACCCAGTTCAGCTATTCAGAATAATGTCCGAGAAAAAATATATAGCGATAGAATTGTTTAACTTTCATAGAGGGTTAGAGAAAAGGTAATCTCTAAGAACTAAAATTACAAAACAATTTCCTTCCATAATTAATTTGTATAGTGTTATGTTGAATACTTTGATTTCCTTTTCATTTTCCCTTCTCCTCTTTGTTTGTTTTTTATCCCCTTTCTCCATGAAAATGATGCATGGCCTGTTCTTACAGGACGGAAATGTCCTAATAAAGCTGTTGTTGTTGATTTCCCAATAAAATAAAGATATTATTGAAATTAGTTTCAAAACAGGCTATAATCAATCTGTAAAAGATTCTATACAAAATTTTAAAAGGATATGTTTCCATAATTGTAGGTAATTGCGCTCCATATATATATAAAAAAAAGAAAGAATTAAAGTATAAAACATATAATATATATATAATTTACACAAATAAATTTACTGGCATTGCGTTTCTTTTAAATATCATCAAATATTATTTCTACAGACCTTACTGCAATGATATGAGTTATTGAATGAGAGGGCTTGGCTCATCAGTAGTGAACCCTCTCAGCGGTTTCCCCAAATTAATCTCTAGACCGCTCTACTATTGTATATTATTGTATATGTATTTTATAAAAAAATAATCCAATACAATAGTAGAGCGGTCTAGAGATTAATTTGGCGAAACCGCTGAGAGGGTTCACTACTGATGAGCCAAGCCCTCTCATTCAATAACTCATATCATTGCAGTAAGGTCTGTAGAGATAATATTTGATGATATTTAAAAGAAACGCAATGCCAGTAAATTTATTTGTGTGATATTTTAACGATAGATGGCAATAAAATTTAATTTACTAATATATATTGGTTATGAAAACATATTTTGCGGAAGAGCTTTGCTCGATGCAATACTTTGAAATTATATGTATGTACCTCTACAGACCTATAAGCTTATGTCCATTGTCCACTAAACACCCCTAAGCTGCCTTCCATAGAAAATGCAGGGTATATAACAAAACCAGTCCAATACAATAGTAGAGCGGTCTAGAGATTAATTTGGCGAAAGCGCTGAGAGGGTTCACTACTGATGAGCCAAGCCCTCTCATTCAATTACTCATATCATTGCAGTAAGGTCTGTAGAGATAATATTTGATGATATTTAAAAGAAACGCAATGCTAGTAAATTTATATGTGTAAAATTTTAACGATGGATGGCAATAAAATTTAATTTACTAATATATATTGGTTATGAAAACATATTTTGCGGAAGAGCTTTGCTCGATGCAATACTTTGAAATTATATGTATGTACCTCTACAGACCTATAAGCCTATGTCCATAGTTCACTAAACACCCCTAAGCTTCCTTCCATTGAAAATGTAGGGTATATAACAAAACCAGTCCAATACAATAGTAGAGCGGTCTAGAGATTAATTTGGCGAAAGCGCTGAGAGGGTTCACTACTGATGAGCCAAGCCCTCTCATTCAATTACTCATATCATTGCAGTAAGGTCTGTAGAGATAATATTTGATGATATTTAAAAGAAACGCAATGCTAGTAAATTTATATGTGTAAAATTTTAACGATGGATGGCAATAAAATTTAATTTACTAATATATATTGGTTATGAAAACATATTTTGCGGAAGAGCTTTGCTCGATGCAATACTTTGAAATTATATGTATGTACCTCTACAGACCTATAAACCTATGTCCATAGTTCACTAAACACCCCTAAGCTTCCTTCCATTGAAAATGTAGGGTATATAACAAAACCAGTCCAATACAATAGTAGAGCGGTCTAGAGATTAATTTGGCGAAACCACTGAGAGGGTTCACTACTGATGAGCCAAGCCCTCTCATTCAATAACTCATATCATTGCAGTAAGGTCTGTAGAGATAATATTTGATGATATTTAAAAGAAACGCAATGGCAGTAAATTTATTTGTGTAAAATTTTAACGATAGATGGCAATAAAATTTAATTTACTAATATAATATATATGTTATATTCATTTTTCGGTAGTAATTATTGCTTGTTTTAATTTGAGTATTTTTGATAACGTTGTGCAGTAGTGAACCTTCTTGAAAAATTAGTTAGAATGTAATAACTTGAGAGAGCACAATTATTTTCTTCTTTTAATTGAACTGGTAGTAATCTCCATATATATATTGAAGGGGGAAATTTTATCAATAATAATCTTATGATATATTAGCGCGCCATCTGTTATGAAAATTCGAAACTATTATAGACGTGTATGGTTCTTTTAACAATAAAACAATTTCTACTGCCCTTACTGCAATGCAAAAATTAATGGGAGTTTCTGGCTCAATGGCTATATCCATCCCAAGAGTCTAGCATCAGTATCACTATAAAAGGAAATCGAAAAATGCAATATAATAGCGGTATGGTAGATTAAAATGGAGAAACCGCTGGGAGGGTTCACCACTGAAAAGCCTGGATATCTAATTAATTTTTCCTTGCAGTAAGGACAGTAGAAATTGTTTTATTTTTAAAAGAGTCATACGCGTCTATAATAGTTTATAATTTTCATAGAATAATATTAACAATAGATTAACAATAGATACCACAAGAAGAAGGAAATAAAAGATAAGATAGAATTCAGAAATAATCATTTACCTGAAAAGTGAGTGACAGGGAGGATTATAGCTGCATATTTTCCGAACAAAAATTAGAATTAATGTAAATACTAATACAAAAGGCTATATAGATTGAAGTTTTGAAAATAGAACAATCCATATTTAATTCATTAGATAATAAAAAAAGGCATATATTGGATTGAATAAATGCGGCGCTGAGTTTTGTTTTTATAAAAATGTAATGCCTTGTTAAAGGTTTGGCGTTCAGCCAACCGAAATATTGGCAAATAAATCTTTTATTAAATCCAATATATGCCTTTTTATTATCTAATAGATTAAAGTGAATATATTATTGGTGTGTGTGCGAATAAAAATTCAATACCGAGAAATATTTCAATACTAAAATTGATTACAAAAATTACTACAATTTATATTATTCTGATAAAAGTGTTTGAGTCATAAAATATATCAATAAATCAATTTTAAAGAAATTTCGAATCCAGTTTTATTTCAAGTATAATTTTATTATTAATTTATAATATTAAAATTCAAAACTATTATAGACGCGTATGATCTTTGAAAATTAAACCATTTCTCCTGCCATTACTGCAATGGAAAACTTAATGGGAGGGTCTGGCTTATCAGTGGATCGAAAAATGCAATATAACAGCGGTATGGTAGATTAAACTGGAGAAACCGCTGGGAGGGTTCACCACTAATGAGCCTGGCCATCTCATTAATTTTTCCATTGCAGTAAGGGCAGTGAGGTAATAAGACCAAATCCCAAATAAATAAATAGTGTGTGAGGTTTCGGTAACAGCGTTTTTACCATCTTCAGACAGAATTACTGAAAGTCCATTCAGTAATTTTGTCTGTGGTAGCAATACTTTTACCGAAATTTCCCACGACACTTATTTTTCCGGATTTGGGCTTATTACCTTGTGTTTATAATCTACTATCCAAATAGCCTATTTACTGGGGTAGATTGTGATAATATTGACAAATTAATTCGTCCAAATGGTATTCATTAACTGGATATCTAATTGGATATTATGAGACTTGCCTGAATAGAGCTTAGACAACAAGATCTCTCAGATTTTGTAGCCTTACAAGATGTCTCCTTGATCAAGCTTTTGAGCCTTCACAATGTGTTGCCTTTAAAACCACTGGAAAGATCTTGACCCATTGCCCTGATCAAACTTTTGAGCCTTCACAACTTGTGGCCTCTAGAACCAGAGAGGCCAGATCTTGAAGATACTGCCCCTCTCTGATCAAGTTTTTGAGTGTTTGCAACTTGCGGCCTTTAGAACCAAAGGTCAGATTTTGAAGACGTTGCGGTGCCCTTGATCATTTTTTGAGCCTTCGCAAATTGCGTCCTCTAGAACCAGTGGATAAATTTTGAAGTCATTTACGTTGCCCTGGTCAATTATTTGAGCCTTGGAAACGTGCTGCCTCTAAAATCAGTGGTCAGATATTGAAGCCATGGCGTTGCCCTGATCAAGCTTTTGAGCCTTCGTAACGTGCGTCTTTTAAAACTAATGGCCATTTTTGAACCCATTGCAACGCCCTGATCAAGTTTTTGAACATTCCCATTTGCGGCTTCTGAAACCAATGGCCAAATCTTGAACCCATTGCAACGCCCTGATCAAGTTTTTGAAAATTCGTAATTAGCGGCTTCTAAAGCCAATAGCAATATCTTGAAGCCATTGCAACGCCCTGATCAAGTTTTTGAACATTCGCAATCAGCAACTTCTAGAACCAATGGCCAGATCTTGAAACAATTGCAACGCCCTGATCAAATTTTTAACATTCGAAATTAGCGGCTTCTAAAACCAATGGCCAGATTTTGAAGCCATTGCACCGCCCTGATCAAGTTTTTGAACATTCGCAATTGGCGGCTTCTAAAACCAATGGCAGATCTTGAACCCATTGCAACGCCCTTATCAAGTTTTTAAGCATTCGCAAAATTAAATGCTTCTAAAACCAATGGCCAGATTTTGAAGCCATTGCAACGCCCTGATCAAGTTTTTGAGTATTCGCAATTATCTGCTTCTAAAACCAATTCCATATTTTGAAGACGTTGCGGTGCCCTTGATCATTTTTTGAGCCTTCGCAAATTGCGTCCTCTAGAACCAGTGGATAAATTTTGAAGTCATTTACGTTGCCCTGGTCAATTATTTGAGCCTTGGAAACGTGCTGCCTCTAAAATCAGTGGTCAGATATTGAAGCCATGGCGTTGCCCTGATCAAGTTTTTGAAATTTCGTAATTAGAGGCTTCTAAAACCAATGCCAAGATCTTGAACCCATTGCAACACCTGATCAAGATTTTGAGCATTCGCAATTAGCGGCTTCTAAAGCCAATAGCAATATCTTGAAACCATTGCAACGTCCTGATCAAGTTTTTGAACATTCGCAATCAGCAACTTCTAGAACCAATGGCCAGATCTTGAAACCATTGCGCCGCCCTGATCAAATTTTTAACATTCAAAATTAGCGGCTTCTAAAACCAATAGCCAGTTTTTGAAGCCATTGCACCGCCCTGATCAAGTTTTTGAACATTCGCAATTAGCGGCTTCTAAAACCAATGGCAGATCTTGAACCCATTGCAACGCCCAGATCAGGTTTTTAAGCATTCGCAAAATTAAATGCTTCTAAAACCAATGGCCAGATTTTGAAGCCATTGCGAGCCCTGATCAAGTTTTTGAGCATTCGCAATTAGCTGCTTCTAAAACCAATTCCATATTTTGAAGACGTTGCGGTGCCCTTGATCATTTTTTGAGCCTTCGCAAATTGCGTCCTCTAGAACCAGTGGATAAATTTTGAAGTCATTTACGTTGCCCTGGTCAATTATTTGAGCCTTGGAAACGTGCTGCCTTTAAAATCAGTGGTCAGATATTGAAGCCATGGCGTTGCCCTGATCAAGTTTTTGAAATTTCGTAATTAGAGGCTTCTAAAACCAATGGCAAGATCTTGAACCCATTGCAACACCTGATCAAGATTTTGAGCATTCGCAATTAGCGGCTTCTAAAACCAATGGCCAGATCTTAAACCCATTGCAACACCTGATCAAGTTTTTGAACATTCGCAATTAGCGGCTTCTAGAACCAATGGCCAGATCTTAAACCCATTGCAACGCCCTGATCAAGTTTTTGAACATTCGCAATTAGCGGCTTCTAGAACCAATGGCCAGAACTTAAACCCATTGCAACGCCCTGATAAAATTTTTAACATTCGAAATTAGCGGCTTCTAAAACCAATAGCCAGATTTTGAAGCCATTGCACCGCCCTGATCAAGTTTTTGAACATTCGAAATTAGCGGCTTCTAAAACAAATGGCCAGATTTTGAAGACGTTGCAACGCCCTGATCAAGTTTTTGAACATTAGAAATTAGCGGCTTCTAAAACCAATGGTCAGAATTCGAAACCATTGCAACACCCTGATCAAATTCCTTAGCCATCGCAACGTGTTTCCTGTAGAATCAGAGGCCAGATCTTGAACCTATTCAGCATTCTAATCAATACACTGAGCCTTCGAAACGCGCGTTCTCTAGAACCAGGGTCCAGATCTTGAAGCCGTGGCACCTCCCTGATCAAGTTTTTGAGCCTTGGCAACGTGCGGCTTCTAGAACCAGTGGCCATGTCCTGAAGCAATTGTACCGTGCTGATATATATTTTTTAATCTTCGCAAATATTGTCCTCTAGAATCAATGAACATGTCTTGAGCCATTTAGCATTCTGATCAAATAATTGAGCCTTCTCAACTTGCAGTCTTTAGAACCAATGGCCAGATCTTTGAACCCATTCATCCATTCTGATCAATTCCTTCAGCCATCTCAACTTGCGGACTTTAGAACCAACGGCCAGATCTTTAAATCCATTTAGCCATTCTGATCAATTCCTTGAGCAATCTCAACTTGAAGTATTTATAACCAATGGCCATGTCTTGAAGCCATTTAGCCAATATGATCAATTCCTTGAGACTTTGCAACTTGCGTCCTCTAGAACCAGTGGCCATGTCTTGAAGCCATTCAGCATTCTGATCAATTCCTTGAGCCTTCTTTACTTGCAGTCTTCGGAACCAATGGCCAGATCTTTGAACCCAATAAGCCATTCTGATCAATTCCTTGAGCCATCTCAACTTGCAGTGTTTAGAACCAGTGGCCAGATCTTTAAAGCCATTTAGCCATTCTGATCAATTCCTTGAGCCTTCGAAACGTGCGTCCTATAGAACCAATGGCCAGATCTTGTACCCATTTAGCATTCCGATCAATTCCTTGAGCCATCGCAAATTGAGGCATTCAGACCCAATGGCCAGATCTTTGAAGCTGTTTCGCCGCTCTTTTCAAGAATTTGAGACTTCTTAGCGAGCTTGTCTATAAAACAACGACCGATAGATTCAGCATTAAATTGGTTATTCCCTTGAGCCATATCACAATGCAGCCTGTTCTATTTAATATTTTGAACACTTAAGTTTTAAAAACTTTTCTTGGCTTTGGGAGTTGAACTGTCTTCTATTTCTATACACTCTGAAATAGTAATTTGAAATCTATTAACTATCCAGTAACTATCTGAGAAAAATTCTTCAAATTAAATAAATTTTTGTCCTCGTTGTTGCTAATTTTTTCTCCCTATATAATAAAATTAAATATTTGAAAGAATTTTCATAATTTTATAATTAAATGCTTCATACCTATTTTATTTGATTCACATAAAGTTATCTAAATGATAAGGCACAATTTGGATTATAGATTATAAACACAAGGTAATAAGACCAAATCCAAATAAATAAATAGTGTGTGACGTTTCGTTAACAGCGTTGTTACAATCTTCAGACAAAAGTACTGAATGAGAAATTTTACCACAGCAATGTTTTACATGCATAACAGTAACTATTTAAAATATGCTGTGATAAAATTTCTCATTCGGGACTTTTGTCAAGTGCAAGTTGGGAAGGCTCAAGGAATTGATCAGAATAGCTGAATAGCTTCAAGATCTGAGCACTGGTTCTAAAGGCCGCAAGTTGAGATGGATCAAGAATTTGATCAGGGCGTTGCAATGGGTTCAAAATCTGGCCATTGGTTTTAGAAGCCGCTAAATTTATTTGGATTTGGTCTTATTACCTTGTGTTTAAAGTTATCTATAAAAGAATTCCATAAATGAAATGCTTCAATTCTATCAATTTATAGATTTCCATATTGACATAGTATTAAACAATTTTTGTTTAGAGAGAGCGAGATTGAGATTGAAACTGATTTATTATAACGTCCATATAAGATTATATAAGGTTAAATACATAAAATGAATAAATAAGATTAATAATGATAGATATATGAATAAAAATAGATAAAATAATTGATAAATATACATATATATATACAAGGTCTTCATTGGTGGCGCCCACCGCGAGAGAGACTCCGCCACCGATGGACTGCCTGAGTTCTTTCCCACAGAGTGGGCAGGTCGAGGTGATGGCTGGTGTTACTCAACTCAAGACCAAGATGGTACTCAGAGAAAGAGAGAGATTCAACTTATACATAATATTTTCTATTTATATTTTAAGGGAATATGATATTCATGAATGAAAGGAACACCTATCCCTTTAAATTAAAAGGAAATCCTCTCCCTTCGGTCTTATTGAGAAAAGTGTAGAGACACAGCTTACAAGAAATCATAAGACGATTCAACTCTTTTTGTTGACTTGATTAAAGAAAGCTTTCGAGAAAGTCCTTTTTCAGCTATTTAAAAACTTATAAACAAGGTATTATAAAACCATTTAATAGATTGTCTAATATAAAATGATATCTCAGGTGAATAAATTAAGAAAAAGGCATCTACTTATCGTATAACTAAAATTTACTAATAGCTTGCGCCATCTGTCGGTATAAATATCAACTGATCGTTCATTTTTAATTATTTCAGAATTGACTAGACACCCATTCTCGATTTAAAAATTGAGGTTCAGCTTCCACAAAGATTATGAAGGACAAAAACCCGAAACGCTTAGGTGGTAATATTTTTTATTATTATTATTAATCACACACACACGCCTTTATTAAGACACACTGGTCTTATAGAGGATTCTCCCCTAGATTACAAGAGAGATAGGCCAGTGAAAGTGGGGAATATACAGAAGAAGAAAAAGAAAGACTATGTAAGTATGATATATACATACATATATACAACATAACAACAAAAGCCCCCATTAACACCCAAATTCTTACAAAAGACTCGACTGCAGGATACAAGAAGCAAAGTAAAAAAAGAGTATTATTATTAATCAATAATGGGTATTTGGAAAATTCTGGAATAATTGAAAACCAACGATTAGTTGATATTTATTCCGATAGATGGCGCTGGCCATCAGTAAATTTTATTTGCATGATCTGGAGATTACTTTTTTTAGTTTATAAACCTATTTTATATATTGAAATATTTCTATTAGAATATGAAAAAGTGTTTAAAATTCATATATACGATTTTTAAACATAGAAAATTTATTTTTAAAATTTAAAATATAGTTTATATCATACAATTATTTCAATATCTAATAACTATTTTTGGTTGTGTTTTATCTAGCTTGAGCGAGATATTTGTTGAAATATATAAATAGTTCTGAATGCCGTGGATAGATGGCGACAAAAGTCTATTTCGAATGGAATTACTTCGATATTTGTAATCAAAATGCGATCGTGATATTATCAAACGATATTTCCCAATAAAAGCATAGAAGAAATGATCCACTACATCTCTGAATGCACTATTGTTAACGAGAAACGGAATAAGATCTTAAAGAACCCAAGTCTACGTGAACCCTGTTCAGCTAATCAGAATAATGTCCGATAAAAATATAAAGCGATAGAATTGTTTAACTTTCATAAAGCGTTAGAGAACAAGGTAATCTCTAAGAACTAAAATTACAGAACAATTTTCTTCCATAGTTAATTTGTATAGTGTTATGTTGAATACTTTGATTTCTTTTTCATTTTTCCTTCTCTTCTTTTTGACGTGACAACGTCTTAAATTAGGTTGCGGCTGGGAGTCACTTATGAAAAAGTCTAACGCCCGGTAACGTTACGATGAGTCATCAAACGAGAGTGCTGCGCGCGCAGGGCTAGAGAATTAGGCGCATTGAATCGGCGCATGCTTGTCTCTGTCTTTGTCTTTCTCGAACGTTCTTGGCGTTGGAAAAATAAGAAAGCGTCATAATACAAGTTCACACGTGTGGTTAAAGTATCGTCAGCTGTGTTTGTAGTGAAAATGTGGAGTGCTTAGATTCGTCATTTACAACAACTACAACAATAAAGGTAAATAATTGTACACTGATATTTCATTATCGTAAACTATGATTGATTGATTAATTGTTAGATTGACACAAAAGTTGAGAAACTGAGTTTATAGGTTATGTCATACTATTGATAAATGTTGATAGTGTTAAGTAAATTATTAGTTTAAAATTAATTAATTAATTATTATTTTACAAATTTTAAATAGTTTCAAATTTATTTAGCAAAAATTTGAACCTTCGATCTGAAAAAATGTTTTGATTTTCGAATTGATTCTTTAAAATTACAAATATTAAGAAAAGTGGCAGATATAAGAAAACTTTATTTAAACTGTGTTGAGCAAGAATTTTAACATCTAATTTAAGTAAATGTTTTAATTTTCAACTTCATCATTTACAATTACAAATTTTATTTAATTTCAAATTTATTTAGCAAAAATTTGAACCTTCGATCTGAATAAGTGTTTTGATTTTCAAATACCAACGCGGCTGGTGGAGTGGCGATCTATCGTAAATTATCATCGACATCTACGGCGGAAGTGTTCCAAGTTGCGATTACAGACGTAACTCGTGTCATTAAAACCAAGGGTGACATGTGCATGACTGAAGTTACTTGCTTCCCCGCTAATACTAGCTTCAAGTTTATACTCGGTGCTGTATATATTCATCCAGGAGCTAGTATGCAGGATATTGGAATGTTACTATGGCAAGGACTCGGTCCATACATTCACAACAGCCAGTACGTGCCACCGTTCGTGCAAGTTGATTCTAGTATACCGATTCTTCTGTGTGGTGATTTTAACAAAAACGTAAAGCCTGACAACTCGTTTCTTAATTTCATGAAAAATACGTATAATCTTGATTGCGTATCAAACGTTTCTAAGTCAACTACGTTAAAAGGAACAACTATCGACTTGACTTTCGCAAGACACATTACAGCAGAAACACTTCCTTTCATTTCATATTTCTCCTATCATCGTCCTATCCTCAACAAAATCACTCAAATAGGAATTAGTTAAGTTTAAGTTTACATGTACAATGTTTTAGTAGACAAAATATATTTCTATAGTTAAAATTTGTGCAATTCTTATTTTCATTCAATTCCTTGTTCCTATTGTGCAATTTAATTATATTCATATCAATAAATTTTCTACCGTTGTCACGTAAAATCTTCGCCCGTAAAAACGACTTTACAGGCAACCATTGTTTTTTTTGTTTTTTTCCTCTTTCTCCGTGAAAATGATCTATGGCGAATTCTTACAGGAGGAAATGTCCTAATAAAGCTGGTGTTGTTGTTGATTTCCCAATAAAATAAAGATATTATTGAAATTAATTTCAAAACAGACTATAATCAAGCTGTGAAAGATTCTATACAAAATTTTAAAATGATATGTTTCCTTAATTGTAGGTAATGACGCTCCATATATATGAGAAAAGAAAGAATTAAAGTATAAAACATATATTTATATGTTATATTCATTTTTCGGTAGTAATTATTGCTTGTTTCATTACATGAGTATTTTTGATAACGTTGTGCAGTATTGAACCTTCTTGAAAAATAAGTTAGAATGTAATAACTTGAGACAGGAAAACTATTTTCTCCTTTTAATTGAACTGGTAGTAATCTCCATATATATATTGAAGGGAAATTTGATCAATAATAATCTTATAGAATAATCTTATGATACATTAGCGCGCCATCTGTTATGAAAATACGAAACTATTATAGACGTGTATGATTCTTTTAAAAAATAAAACAATTACTACTGTCCTTACTGCAATGGAAAATTAATGGGAGGTTCTGGCTCAATGGGTATGCCCATTCCAAGAGTCTAGCATCAGTATCACTATATAGGAAGATCGAAAATGCAATATAACAGCGATATGGTAGATTAAACTGGCGAAACCGCTGGGAGGGTTCACCACTAATGTACCAAACCCTCCAATTAATTTTTCCATTGCAGTAAGGGCAGTAGAAATTGTTTCATTTTCAAAAGAATCATACGCGTCTATAATAGTTTCGAATTTTAATAACAGATGGCGCGCTAATGCATCATAATTTCAAATATCACTACATATATATATTATAATACACTGGTATGAATACTATATATGCAAATATATTTTAGCTTAATACACTATTGTACTGGCAAACGTTCAATTAGGAAAATCCCTGGACGTGTTCGTTTGGTAATAAATATCAATTTACACACAAGGTTTTAGGGCGCCATCTATACTAAATAAATGCAATCATTTATTGCACGATTTTGTCCTTTGCAAATTAAATGCGTATTACTGCACTTTGCTGCAATATTTACATTGCAGTAAGAATAGTATAAATATTATATTTGTAAAAAAAACAATGGTTGCCTGTAAAGTCGGTTTTACGGGCGAAGATTTTACGTGACAACGGTAGAATATTTATTGATATGAATATAATTGAATTGCACAATAGGAACAAGGAATTGAATGAAAATAAGAATTGCACAAGTAAAAACACTCTCGTTCGATGACTCATCGTAACGTTACCGGGCGTTACACTTTTTCATAAGTGACTCCCAGCCGCAACCTAATTTAAGACGTTGTCACGTCAAAAAAGCGTGATGTTACTGGAATCATTTATTATGAAATGAATTGTCTATATAGATTAGAAACACATGGTAAATGTACCAAATCTAAATAAGTGGTGCGTGACGTTTAGGTAACAGAATTGTGACCCTATTAGACTAAAGTACTGAAAGCACAACGCTGTTACCGTGTCGACTGTGACGTTTCGTCACAAACTATTTATTTATTTGGATTTGGTCGTATATCCTTGTTTTTATAATCTACTATCCATATTGTCTATATACTAGGGTAGATTGTGATAATATTGACAAATTAATTTGCCCAGATGGTATTCATTCATTGGATATCTAATTGGATAATATGAGACTTGCCTGAATCGAGCTTAGACAACAAAATCTCTCAGATTTTGAAGTCTTGCAAGATGTCTCCTTGATCAAGCTTTTGAGCTTTCACAACGTGCTGCCTTTAAAACCACTGGAATGATCTTGACCCATTGCCCTGATCGAGCTTTTGAGCCTTCACAACTTGTGGCCTCTAGAACCAGAGAGGCCAGATCTTGAAGCTACTGCCCCTCTCTAATCAAGTTTTTGAGTATTTGCAGATTGCGGCCTTTAGAACCAATGGTCAGATTTTGAAGACGTTGAGTTGCTCTTGATCATTTTTTGAACCTTCGCAAATTGCGTCCTCTAGAACCAGAGGAAAAATCTTGAAGCCAATTACGTTGCCATGGTCAATTCTTTGAACCTTGTAAACATGCAGCCTCTAAAATCAGTGGCCAGATATTGAAGCCATGGCGTTGCCCTGATCAAGCTTTTGAGCCTTCGTAACGTGCGTCTTTTAAAACTAATGGCCATTTTTGAACTCATTGCAACGTCCTGATCAAGTTTTTGAACATTCCCAATTTGCGGCTTCTGAAACCAATGGCCAGATCTTGAACCCATTGCAACGCCCTGATCAAGTTTTTGAAAAAATCGTAATTAGCGGCTTCTAAAACCAATAGCAAGATATTGAATCCATTGCAACGCCCTTATCAAGTTTTTGAACATTCGCAATTAGCAGCTTCTAAAACCAATGGCCAGATTTTGAAGCCACTGCAACGCCCTGATCAAGTTTTTGAACATTCGCAATCAGCGACTTCTAGAACCAATGGCCACTCTTGAAACCATTGCAACGCCCTGATTAATTTTCTGAACATTCGCAATTCGCGGCTTCTAAAACCAATGGCCAGATCTTGAACCCATTGCAACGCCCTGATCAAGTTTTTGAGCATTCGCAATTAAATGCTTCTAAAACCAATGGCCAGATTTTGAAGCCATTGCAACGCTCTGATCAAGTTTTTGATAATTCGCAATTAGCTGCTTCTAAAACCAATTCCATATTTTGAAGACGTTGCGTTGCCCTTGATCATTTTTTGAGCCTTCGCAAATTGCGTCCTATAGAACCTGTGGATAAATTTTGAAGACATTTACGTTGCCCTGGTCAATTATTTGAGCCTTGGTAACGTGCTTCCTCTAATATCAGTAGTCAGATATTGAAGCCATGGCGTTGCCCTGATCAAGTTTTTGAGCTTTCGCAACGTGCGTCCTTTAAAATTAATGACCAGATTTTGAAGCCATTGCACCGCCCTGATCAAGTTTTTGAACATTCGAAATTAGCTGCTTCTAAAACCAATGGCCCGATTTTGAAACCATTGCAACGCCCTGATCAAGTTTTTGAGCTTTCGCAACGTGCGTCCTTTAAAATTAATGGCCAGATTTTGAAGCCATTGCACCGCCCTGATCAAGTTTTTGAACATTCGAAATTAGCTGCTTCTAAAACCAAAGGCCAGATTTTGAACCCATTGCAACGCCCTGATCAAGTTTTTGAGCTTTCACAATTAGCGGCTTCTTGAACCACTGGCCAGATTTTGAAGCCATTGCAACGCCATGATCAAGTTTTTGAACATTCGAAATTAGCGGCTTCTAAAACCAATGGCCAGATTTTGAAGCCATTGTACCGCCCTGATGAAGTTTTTGAACATTCGCAATTAGCTGCTTCTAAAACCAATTGCCAGATTTTGAAGAGATTACACCGCGCTGATCAAATTATTGAACATTCTAAATTAGCGGCTTCTAAAACCAATGGCCAGATCTTTAAACCATTGCAACGCCCTGATTAAGTTTTTGAACATTCGCAATTAGCGGCTTCTAAAACCAATGGCAAGATCTTGAATCCATTGCAACGCCCTGATCAAGTTTTTGAACATTCGCAATTAGCGGCTTCTAAAACCAATGGCCAGATCTTGAACCCATTGCAACGCCCTGATCAAATTTTTGAACATTCGAAATTAGCGGCTTCTAAAACTAATGGCCAGATTTTGAAGCCATTGCACCGCCCTAATCAAGTTTTTGAACATTCGAAATTAGCGGCTTCTAAAACCAATGGCCAGATTTTGAAGCCATTGCACCGCCCTGATCAAGTTTTTGAACATTCGAAATTAGCGGCTTCTAAAACCAATGGCCAGATTTTGAAGCCATTGCACCGCCCTGATCAAGTTTTTGAACATTCGAAATTAGCGGCTTCTAAAACCAATGGCCAGATTTCGAAGACGTTGCAACGCCCTGATCAAGTTTTTGAACATTCGAAATTAGCGGCTTCTAAAACCAATGGCCAGATATTAAATACGTTGCAACGCCCTGATCAAGTTTTTGAACATTCGAAATTAGCGGCTTCTAAAACCAATGGTCAGATTTTGAAACCATTGCAACGCCCTAATCAAATTCTTGAGCCATCGCACGTGTTTCCTGTAGAATCAGAGGCCAGATCTTGAACTTATTCAGCATTCTAATCAATACCTTGAGCCTTCGAAACGTGTGTTCTCTAGAACCAGTGTCCAGATTTTGAAGCCGCTCAACCGCCTTGATCAAGTTTTTAAACCTTGGCAACGTGCGACCTCTAGAACCAGTGGCCATATCCTGAAGCAAATGTACCGTCCTGATATATATATATTTTTAACCTTCGCAAATTTCGTCCTCTAGAATCAATGGCCAGATCTTGAAGCCATTTAGCATTCTGATCAATTCCTTGAGCAATCTCAACTTGAAGTCTTCAGAACCAATGACCATGTCTTGAAGCCATTTAGCATTCTGATCAATTCCTTGAGCCTTCTCAACTTGAAGTATTTATAACCAATGACCATGTCTTGAAGCCATTTAGCCAATATGATCAATTCTTTGAGACTTTGCAACGTGCGTCCTCTAGAAGCAGTGGCCATGTCTTGAAGCCATTTAGCATTCTGATCAATTCCTTGAGCCTTTTTAACTTGCAGTGTTTATAACCAATGGCTAGATCTTTGAACCCATTCAGCCATTCTGATCAATTCCTTGAGCCATCTCAACTTGCGTCCTTTAGAACCAACGGCCAGACTTAAAGCCATTCAGCCATTCTGATCAATTCCTTGAGCCTTCGCAACGTGCGTCCTGTAGAACCAATGGCCAGATCTTGTACCCATTTAGCATTCCGATCAATTCCTTGAGCCATCGCAACTTGAGGCATTTAGACCCAATGGCCAGAACTTTGAAGCTGTTTCGCCGCTCTGTTCAAGAATTTTAGATTTCTTAGCGAGCTTGTCTATAAAACAACGAACGATAGATTCAACATTAACTTGGTCATTTCGCTGAGCCATATCACAATGCAGCCTGTTCTATTTAATATTTTGAACGCTTAAGTTTTAAAAATCCTTTCTTGATTTGGGAGTTAAACTGTCTTATATTTATATAAACTCTGAAATAGTAATTTGAAATCTATTAACTATCCAGTAACTATCTGAGAAAAATTCTTCAAATTAAATATATTTTTGTCCCCATTGTTGCTAATTTTTTCTCTCTATATAATAAAATTAAATAGTTAAAAGAAATTTCATAATTTTATAATTATATGCTCCATACCTATTTTATTTAATTCACATAAAGTTATCTAAATGATAAGGCACAATTTGGATTATAGATTATAAACACAAGGTAATAAGACCAAATCCAAATAAATAAATAGTGTGTGACGTTTCAGTAACAGCGTTGTTATCATCTTCAGACAAAAGTAATGAATGAGAAATTTTACCACAGAATGTTTTACATGCATAACAGTAACCATTTAAAAAATGCTGTGATAAAATTTCTCATTCGGTACTTTTGACTGAAGATGGTAACAACGCTGTTACTGAAACGTCGAAATTTATTTATTTGGATTTGGTCTTATTACCTTGTGTTTAAAGTTATCTACCGTATAAAAGAATTCCATAAATGAAAAGCTTCAATTCTATTAATTTATTGATTTCCATAATGACATAGTATTAAACACGTATTGTTTAAAGAGAGATTCAACTTATACTTAGTATTTTCTCTTTATATTTTAAAAGGGAATATGATATTCATGAATGAAAGGAACACCTCTCCCCCTTTAAATTAAAAGGAACACCTCTCCCTTCGGTCTTATTGAGAAAAGTGTAGAGACACAGCTTACAAGAAATCATAAGACGATGCAACTCTTTTGTTGACATGATTAAAGAAAGCTTTCGAGAAAGTCCTTTTTCAGCTTGTTAAACTTATAAACAAGGTACTATAAAACCATTCAATAGATTGTCTAATATAAAATGATCTTTCAGGTGAATCAATTAAGAAAAAGGCATCTACTTATCGTATAACTAAAATTTAATAATAGCTTGCGCCATCTGTCAGAATATATTGTCAAATTATATTGACAAATATTTGCACTCTTATCCTATTTCTTTAGTGCGAAGAACGTTGTTTTTATCAATTAAGTAAACCGATCTCTCAAGCATTCTAATTGGACGCCATATTTGTATATAAAAGAGGGTTGAAGGGAATGCGGGAGGCCAGTGTGGTTAAAGGTTTGGTGTAGAGACGCTTATAGTGTTCTCTTCGTATTTTATCCGTGTCTGGTGATCTCTTCGCATTCCCTGTGTAACCCCGGTCCGATCCCTACCTAAGCAGAAATAAAGATAAGTACTGTTTTTCTTATTTTATTTAACTAATTGTGGATTATTATTATTATTATTTTTTTGGTTTTATACTCTTCAGTGTACGATTTTTGTGTGTTTAGTTACTATTACTCTAGGCCCTAGTAATTTACAACTTTGTGTGTTATCTTGTAAATAGTAACTTTTGTCAATATATCAACTAATCATTCATTTTTAATTATTCCAAAATGGACTAGACATCCATTCTCTATTTAAAAATTGAGGTACAGCTTCCACAAAGATTATGAAGGACAACACGTACGTGGTAACCTTTTGGCCAATTCTGAAATAATTGAAAAAATCAACGATTAGTTGATATTTATTCCGATAGATGGCGCAGGCCATCAGTAAATTTTTGTTGCATGATCAGAAGATGCCTTTTTATCATTTTATAAACCTATTTTATATATTGAAATGTTTCTATTAGAATACGAAAAAGCGTTTAAAATTCATATATACGATTTCTAAACATAGGGGAAATTTATTTTTAAAATTTAAAATATAGTTTATACCATACAATTATTTCAATATCTAAATAAATACTATTCTTGGTTGTATTTTATCTAGCTTGAGCGAGATATTTGTTGAAATATATAAATAGTTCTGAATGCCGTGGATAGATGGCGACAAAAGTCTATTTCGAATGGAATTACTTCGATATTTGTAATCAAAATGCGATCGTAAAATTAGCAAACGATATTTCCCAATAAAAGCATAGAAGAAATGACCCACTACATCTCTGAATGCACTATTGTTAACAAAAAACGGAATAAGATCTTAAAGAACCCAAGTCTACATGAACCCAGTTCAGCTAATCAGAATAATGTCCGATAAAAATATAAAGCGATAGAATTGTTTAACTTTCATAAAGCGTTAGAGAACAAGGTAATCTCTAAGAACTAAAATTAGAACAATTTCCATCTATAGTTAATTTGTATAGTTATCTTGAATACTTTGATTTCATTTCCATTTTCTCTTCTCTTCTTCGTTTTTTTCCCCCTTTTCTCCATTAAAATGATGTATGGCGAGTCCTTACAGGACGGAAATGTCCTAATATAGCTGTTGTTGTTGTTGATTTCCCAATAAAATAAATATATCATTGAAGTTAATTTCAAAACAGGCTATAATCAAGCTGTAAAAGATTCTATACAAAATTTTAAAATGATATGTTTCCTTAATTGTGGGTAATGACGCTCCATATATATGAGAAAAGAAAGAATTAAAGTATTAAACATATATTTATATGTTATATTCATTTTTCGGTAGTAATTATTGCCAGTTTTAATACATGAGTATTTTTGATAACGTTGTGCTGTAGTGAACCTTCTTGAAAAATTAGTTAGAATGTAATAACTTGAAAGAGGACAACTATTTTCTTCTTTTAATTGAACTGGTAGTAATCTCCATATATATATTGAAGGGAAATTTGATCAATAATAATCTTATAGAATAATCTTATGATATATTAGCGCGCCATCTGTTATGAAAATACGAAACTATTATAGACGCGTATGATTCTTTTAAAAATGAAACAATTTCTACTGCCCTTACTGCAATGGAAAAATTAATGGGAGTTTCTGGCTCAATGGGTATATCCATTCCAAGAGTCTAGTATTAGTATATCTATAAAAGGAAGATCGAAAAATGCAATATAATGGTATGGTAGATTAAACTGGGGAAACCGCTGGGAGAGTTCACCACTGATAAGCCAGGATATCTTATTAATTATTCCATTAGAGTAAGGGCAGTAGAAATTGTTTTATTTTTCAAAGAATCATACGCGTCTATAATAGCTTAGAATTTCCATAGAATAATCTTAACAATAGATTAACAATAGATACCACAAGAAGAAAGAAATAAAAGATAAGATAGAATTCAGAAATAATCATTTCCCTGAAAAGTGAGTGACAGGGAAGATTATAGCTGCATATTTTCTGAACAAATATTTAAATTCATGTAAATACTAATATAAAATGCTATATAGATTAAAGTTTTGAGAATAGAACAATCCATATTTAATTCATTAGATAATAAAAAAAGGCATATATTGGATTGAATAAATGCGGCGCTGAGTATTGTTTTTACATAAATGTAATGCCTTGATAAAGGTTTGGCGTTCAGCCAACCGAAATATTCGCAAATAAATATTTTATTGAATCCAATATATGCCTTTTTATTATCAAATAGATTAAGGTGAAAATATATTTGGTGTACGCGCGAATAAAAATTCAATACCGAGAAATATTTTAATATTAAAATTTATTACAAAAAGCACTACAATTTATCTTATTCTTATAAAAGTGTTTAAGTCATAAAATATATCAATAAATCAAAATTTTAAAGAAATTTTATATCTAGTTTTATCTCAAGTATTATTATATTATTAGTTTATAATATGAAAATACGAAACTATTATAGACGTGTAAGATTCTTTTAATAATTAAACAATTTCTACTGCCCTTACTACAATGGAAAACTTAATGGTAAGGTCTGGTTCATCAGTGGATCGAAAAATGCAATAAAACATTGGTATGGTGGATTAAACTGGCGAAACCGCTGGGAGAGTTCACCACTAATGAACCAGACCCTCCAATCAATTTTTCCATTGCAGTAAGGGCAGTGGAATTTTTGATTTTTCAAAAGAATCATATGCGTCTATAATAGTTTCGAATTTTCATAACAGATGGCGCGTTAATGCATCATAATTTCAAATATCACTACATATATATATTATAATACACTGGGTATAAATACTATATATGCAAATATATTTAGCTTAATACAGTATTGTACTGGCAAACGTTCAATTAGGAAAATCCCTGGACGTGTTCGTCTAGTAATAAATATTAATTTACACACAAGGTTTTAGGGCGCCATCTATACTAAATAAATGCAATCATTTATTGTACGATTTTGTCCTTTACAAATTAAACGCGTATTACTACACTCTACTGCAATATATACTTTGCAGTAAGAATAGTAGAAATATTATATTTGTAAAAGAAAAAGCGTGATATTACTGGTATCATTTATTATAGAATTAATTCTCTCTTTTACGAGGGGCATGGTGATCGGACTGAAAAGGGCAGGTTGGTCCATACGTCAAATCGCAGCTGATACACACCTTGGTGCGTCCACGGTGCACCGACTGTGGAGAAGATGATTGGAAAAAGGAAATGTGGCAATTTATAGGAATGTCGTTGCAACCAGAGTGACGTCAGCACGTGTGGATCGGCGTATCCTTCGACAAGCAGTGTTGGCCCCACAAGCCACTTGTACCGCCATCCTGCAACATGTGCAAGACACCCTAGATCATTCCATCTCGACCAGAACCATTTCCCGTCGATTGGTTGCTAATGGCTTGCACTCATGCCGTCCGCTAAGAAGACTGCCATTGACCCCACCGAATAGGCGCCAACGTTTGGAATGGTGCCGGGCTAGATCGACGTGGATGACGGAATTGCACAGGGTCGTGTTCTCAGATGAGTCGCGTTTCTGCTTGTCCAGTGATAGTCGCCGTGTACGCGTGTGGCGTCGACGTGGAGAAAGGTCCAATCCGGCAGCAATTGTGGAACGCCCCACCGTGAGACAACGTGGAATCATGGTTTGGGGCGCAATCGCGTATGATTCCAGGTCACCTTTACTTCGTATTCAGGGCACTATGACGGCCCAACGATACGTTGATGATGTGTTGCGACCGGTGACACTCCCCTACCTTCAGGGGGTACCCAATGCCCTTTATCAGCAGGATAACGCCCGACCGCACACTGCTCGCATTAGCCAACAAGCTTTACAAGATGTACAGATGCTTCCCTGGCCACCGTACTCTCCTGATCTCTCACCAATCGAGCACGTCTGGGACATCATTGGACGCCGTTTGCATGCCTTGCCACAGCCGCGTTCAGAAGACGAACTGTGGCAAATGGTTGAGAGGGAATGGAGAGCCATCCCTCAGGACGCCATCCGTACTCTGATTGACTCTCTACCTAGGCGTGTTGCTGCGTGCATCGCCGTCCGCGGTGGTCCTACTTGCTATTAAGCCGACGCCGTTCTCGCTCTGTATTATGAATATCATTTTGAAATAAAGATCACTTATTGTTCGTCCCTGTCTCTCTCTGTCTGCCGAGTTTCATCACTTTCTGGCCACTATTTCTTGGTGTTCCATTTTCAATGTCACGCAGTGTAGATTATAAACACATGGTAAATGGAACAAATCTAAATTAGTGATGTGTGACTTTAGGTAACAGAATTGTTACCCTCATTAGTCTAAAGTACTGAAAGCACAACACTGTTACCGTATCGACTGTGAGGTTTCTTCACACACTATTTATTTATTTGGATTTGGTCGTATCTCCTTGTGTTTATAATCTACTATCCAAATTGTCTATATACGGGGATAGATTGTGATAATATTGACAAATTAATTTGTCCAGATGGTATTCATTCATTGGATATCTAATTGGATAATATGAGACTTGCCTGAATTGAGCTTAGACAACAAAATCTCTCAGATTTTGAAGCCTTGCAAGATGTCTCCTTGATCAAGCCTTTGAGCCTAAACAACGTGCTGCCTTTAAAACCAGTGGAAAGATCTTGACCCATTGCCCTGATCGAGCTTTTGAGCCTTCACAACTTGCGTCCTCTAGAACCAGAGAGGCCAGATCTTGAAGCTACTGCCCCTCTCTGATCAAGTTTTTGAGCATTTGCAACTTGCGTTCTCTAAAACCAATTCCAGATTTTGAAAACGTTGCGTTGCCTTGATCATTTTTGAGCATTCGCAAATTGCGCCCTCTAGAACCAGTGGATGAATCTTGAAGCCTTTAAGTTTCCCTGGTCAATTCTTTGAGCCTTGGAAACGTGCTGCCTCTAAAATTAGTGGCCAGATATTGAAGCCATGGCGTTGCCCTGATCAAGTTTTTGAGCCCTCGCAACGTGCGTCCTTTAAAACTAATGGCCATGTTTTGAACCCATTGCAACCCCCTGATCAAGTTTTTGAACATTCGAAATTAGCGGCTTCTAAAACCAATGGCTACATTTTAAAGCCATTGCACCGCCCTGATCAAGTTTTTGAACATTCGAAATTAGCTGCTTCTAAAACCAATGTACATGTTTTGAACATATTGCAACGCCCTTATAAAATTTTTGAACATTCGAAATTAGCGGTTTCTAAAATCAATTAGCAGCTTCTAAAACCAATGGCCAGATTTTGAAGCCATTCAACGCCCTGATCAAGTTTTTGAACATTCGCAATTAGCTGCTTCTAAAACCAATGACCAGATTTTGAAGTTATTGCACCGCCCTGTTCACGTTTTTGAACATTCGAAATTAGCAGCTTCTAAAACCAATGGCCAGATTTTGAAGCCATTGCACCGTCCTGATCACGTTTTTTAACATTCGAAATTAGCGGCTTCTAAAACCAATGGCCAGATTTTGAAGCCATTGCACCGCCCTGATCAAATTTTTGAACATTCGCAATTAGCTGCTTCTAAAACCAATGGCCAGATTTTGAAGTTATTGCACCGCCCTGTTCAAGTTTTTGAACATTCGAAAATAGCGGCTTCTAAAACCATTGGCCAGATTTTGAAGCCATTCAACGCCCTGATCAAGTTTTTGAACATTCACAATTAGCGGCTTCTAAAACCAATGGCCAGATTTTGAAGACGATGAAACGCCCTGATCAAGTTTTTGAGTCTTTGCAACTTGCGGCTGTTAGAACCAATTGGCAGAATTTTGAAGCCATTTAGCATTCTGATCAATTCCTTGAGCCTTCTCAACTTGCAGTCTATAGTACCAATGTTAGATCTTTGAAGCCATTTAGCCATTCTGATAAATTCCTTGAGCCATCGCATCTTGAGGCATTTAGACCCAATGGCCAGATCTTTGAAGCTGTTTCGCCGCTCTGTTCAAGAATTTGAGACTTCTTAGCAAGCACACACACACACACAAGCCTTTTTATAGGGGCATCCAGCCCTATACATGATTCCCCTCTACAGGATTTAGCAAAGGAAGATATTCCGAAAGTAAAAACTAGAATACAGGAAGTAATAAGGAAAAAGAAAAGCGAGAAGAAAGAAAAAAAAATAAAATAAATATAACCATATATACAAAAATAAACATACAGAGCAAAAGGAATCATACATGATTAAAAATTTAAATTAAAGTACCAATGTTTAAAATATGTCAAGGTTAGGATATCATTGAGAGTGCTAGTATTGAATCAGCCGCATTCAATCTTCGTTTTCTTCCTCCAAGCAAACCACGACATTCGGCGCTTCCATTGTTCTCCAACGGACATTGACTGCGGCCTTGTAGAATTTATATAAACCGAGGGAGAGACCCTGATCAACCATCAGTGTGTTCATCCAGCTGCAAATTTGTTGGCAGTCAGGTTGAGACCAGGGTAATTCACCCAAAATTTCTTTCCTCTGTTTCTCTAAGCAAGAGCATCCAAATATTATATGCATAATTTCGTCTTGGTTTCTGTTTTTACACAGATCGCAAGTTAGAGTCAAATCTATTTTCCAGCGATTTGAACGATTTTCTGGGAAGATCGTCCAAAGGAGTCTCAGTTGTGCAAAAAATCTTTTAATTGCTAGAGGAATAGTTGTGAATAAATATCGTTCTGCTGTTATTGAATTTTTTAGGTATTTGAAGTGACTGTAATGTGAAGTATTTAGGATTTTCGCCATGTCGTTTTGGATGCTTTGTTCGGTTGCTATTCGAATAATACCAGGGATTTCAGTCATTATTGCAGCGTAATCCGGACAACCCTTCAGGAACGAAAAACCGTTTGAGTCTAAAATGGTTGACAGGTTTTCGACAAAGGTTAAACCAGCCCTTTGATTGCTGTGTAATGTCCAGAGGTGTGACAAACATGCCCGGGGCAACCTACTCTCTTCCATTTTCATAATCCTCACCCAAAATCTCAGGACCTGTTTAATAATGATAACTTCCTGTGATACTCGACCACACTCCATTCTTAGCATAAAGCCCGGAGTATACTTTGGTAAATTTAGGTAGCGTCTTAAGAAAATATTCTGAACCTGATCAACTACCTTTACTTGGTTGAGTGCCCAGCAGGGTGCGGCGTATAGCATGTGAGGTAAGACCGTCGAATCAAGTAATCTCATTGCCGCATTTAGAGAGTTCATCTTGGATTTTGTCAGAACCTGCCACACAGCGCCAATTACTGCCAGGGCTTTGCCCTTGACTTCTTAGCAAGCATGTCTATAAAACAACGACCGGTAGATTCAGCATTAACTTGGCAATTTCGCTGAGCCATATCACAATGCAGCCTGTTCTATTTAATATATTGAACACTTAAGTTTTAAAAACTTTTCTTGGCTTTGGAGTTAAACTATCTTCTATTTCTATACACTCTGAAATAGTAATTTGAAATCTATTAACTATCCAGTAGCTATCTGAGAAATATTCTTCAAATTAAATATATTTTTGTTCTCATTGTTGCTAATTTTTTCTCTCTCCCTATATAATAAAATTCAATAGTTGAAAGAATTCTCATAATTTTATAATTATATACTTCATACCTATTTTATTTAATTTACTTGAAGTTATCTAAATGATAAGGCACAATTTGGATTATAGATTATAAACACAAGATAATAAGACCAAATCCAAAGATAAGGCACAATTTGGATTATAGATTGTAAACTCAAGGTAATAAGGCCAAATCCAATGATAAGGGACAATTTGGATTATAAATTATAAACACAAGGTGATAAGACCAAATCTAATGATAAGGCACGATTTGGATTATAAATTATAAACACAAGGTAATAAGACCAAATCCAAATAAATTAATAGTGTGTGACGTTTCGTTAACAGCGTTGTTACAATCTTCAGACAAAAGTACTAAATAAGAAATTTTACCACAGAATGTTTTACATGCATAACAGTAACTATTTAAAAAATGCTGTGATAAAATTTCTCATTCGGTACTTTTGTTTGAAGATGGTAACAACGCTGTTACTGAAACATCGAAATTTATTTATTTATTTATTTTAAAATATTTTTATTTATTAATAATAACGTTGATATTATTACCTTGTGTTTAAAGTTATCTATAAAAGAATTCCATAAATGTAAAGCTTCAATTCTATCAATTTATTGATTTCCATAATGACATAGTATTAAACAATTTCAAAATCATTGTTTAGAGAGAGAGAGAAAGATTAAGATTGAAACTGATTTATTACAATGTCCATATAAGATTATATAAGGTTAAATACATAAAATGAATAAATAAGATTGATAATAATAGATATATGAATAAATAGATAAAAATAATTGATAAATATACATATATATATAAATATATATACAAGGTCTTCATTGGTGGCGCCCACCGCGGGAAAGACTCCGCCACCGATGGATTGCGAGAGTTCTTTCCCACAGAGTGGGCAGGTCGAGATGATGGCTGGTGTTACTCAACTCAAGACCAAGTTGGTACTCAGAGAAAGAGAGAGAATCAACTTATATACATAATATTATCTATTTGTATTTTAAAGGGATATGATATTCATGAATGAAAGGAACACCTCTCCCTTTAAATTAAAAGGAGCACCTCTCCCCTCGGTCTTATTGAGAAAAGTGTAGAGACACAGCTTACAAGAAATCATAAGACGATTCAACTCTTTTTGTTGACATGATTAAAGAAAGCTTTCGAGAAAGTCCTTTTTCAGCTATTTAAAACTTATAAACAAGGTACTATAAAACCATTTAATAGATTGTCTAATATAAAATGATCTCTCAGGTGAATCAATTAAGAAAAAGGCATCTACTTATCGTCCAACTAAAATTTACTAATAGCTTGCGCCATCTGTCGGTATAAGTATCAACTGATCGTCCATTTTTAATTATTCCAGAATTGACTAGACACCCATTCTCGATTTAAAAATTGAGGTTCAGCTTCCACAAAGATTATGAAGGACAACAACCCGAAACGCTTATGAGGTAATATTTATTATTAATATTATTAATCACACACACACACGCCTTTATTAAGACACACTGGTCTTATAGAGGATTCTCCCCGAGATTACAAGAGAGATAGGCCAGTGAAAGTGGGGAATATACAGAAGACGAAGAAGAAAGATTATGTAAGTATGATATATACATACGCATACATATATACAACATAACAACAAAAGCCCCCATTAAGACCCAAATTCTTACAAAAGACTCGACTGCAGGATCCAAGAAGCAAAGTAAAAAAGAGTATTATTATTAATCAATAAAGGGTATTTGGAAAATTCTGGAATAATTGAAAACCAACGATTAGTTGATATTTATTCCGATAGATGGCGCTGGCCATCAGTAAATTTTATTTGCATGATCAGAAGATGCCTTTTTTTCAGTTTATAAACTCATTTTAAATTGGAATGTTTTTATTAGAATACGAAAAAGCTTTTAAAATTCATATATACGATTTTTAAACATAGAAAATATATTTTTTTAAATTTAAAATATAGTTTTCTATTATTTTTTCATAGTTTATATCATACAATTATTTCAATATCTAATAACTATTCTTGGTTGTGTTTTATCTAGCTTGAGCGAGATATTTGTTGAAATATATAAATAGTTCTGAATGCCGTGGATAGATGGCGACAAAAGTCTATTTTTTGAATGGAATTACTTCGATATTTGTAATTAAAAGGCGATCGTAAAATTATCAAACGATATTTCCCAATAAAAGAACAGAAGAAATGATCCACTACATCTCTGAATGCACTATTGTTAACGAGGAACGGAATAAGATCTTAAAGAACGCAAGTCTACGTGAACCCAGTTCAGCTAATCAGAATAATGTCCGAGGAAAAATTTAGAGCGATAGAATTGTTTAACTTTCATAAAGCGTTAGAGAACAAGGTAATCTCTAAGAACTAAAATTACAGAACAATTTCCTTCCATAGTTAATTTGTATAGTTATGTTGAATACTTTGATTTCTTTTTCATTTTCCCTTCTCTCCTTTGTTTGTTTTTTCCCCTTTTCTCCATGAAAATGATGTATGGCGAGTCCTTACAGGACGGAAATGTACAAATAAAGCTGTTGTTGTTGTTAATTTCCCAATAAAATAAAGATATTATTGAAATATTCTTCAAATTAAATATATTTTGTCCTCATTGTTGCTAATTTTTTCTCCCAATATAATAAAATTCAATATTTGATAGAATTTTCATAATTTTATAATCAAATGCTCCATACCTATTTTATTTAATTCACTTAAAGTTATCTAAATGATAAGGCACAATTTGGATTATAAACACAAGGTAATAAGACCAAATCCAAATAAATAAATAGTGTGTGACGTTTCAGTAACAGCGTTGTTACCATTTTCAGACAAAAGTAATGAATAAGAAATTTTACCACAGAAGGGTTTTACATGCATAACAGTAACTATTTAAAAAATGCTGTGATAAAATTTCTCATTCGGTACTTTTGTCTGAATATGGTAAAAACGCTGTTACTGAAACGTCACACACTATACATTTATTTGGATTTGGTCTTATTACCTTGTGTTTAAAGTTATCTATAAAAGAATTTCATAAATGAAAAGCTTCAATTCTATTAATTTATTGATTTCCATAATGACATAGTATTAAACAATTATTGTTTAGAGAGAGAAAGAGAGAGAGATTCAACTTGTACATAATATTATCTATTTGTATTATAAGGGAAGAAGATATTCATGAATGAAAGGAACACCTCCCCCTTTAAATTAAAAGGAACACCTCTCCCCTCGGTCTTATTGAGAAAAGTGTAGAGACACAGCTTACAATAAATCATAAGACGTTGCAGCTCTTTTGTTGACATGATTAAAGAAAGCTTTCGAGAAAGTCCTTTTTCATCTAGTTAAAACTTATAAACAGGTAATTTAAAGGGATAGAATAAATTTTCTAATATAAAATGAGACACAGATTTTTGTCAAAATTCCACGATATCATATTTGACAAATTTGCTTAATCTTCAAATACTATTACCCAAATAAATCTAGACGGCAGATCTTGATGGCAATTCAATTTTGTCGCGATATTTGTTTATTTCAGAGTGAATTTGAAACAACTGACTATTTGTAAATATATAAATACTTGAACTATGTGGAAATATTTTCTTCTTCACAAGATGCAACCATTTACTCAATAATCTACTTCTTCACTGTGTTTTATGCACGATGTATATAGTCTTTGTACATAGATATTATTTTCTTTTTTTCTTTCTCTCTTTTATGAGCGAGGAATCAATTTATTCCCCTGCTTCTTATTTCTTTTTAGATTCATTTCTAACAGGAGTCTGTATAAGACGGAATGTCTTAATAAAGGTTTGTGTGTGTGTGTTAATATATAAATAATTTTATTATCTTAATGTTATATAAGAAATGTATGTAAATATTCAACTGATTTTCTATTTTAGTTGGTTTTGAGGAAAACACGTCACTTACTAAGTTTACCAAATGAATAATCAAGCCAGCTAAAATAGAACTGTGTGACTCCAATCTGAAATCACGATAAAATATTGTCACAGAATATCTGAAGTGACCTACTCGGTAAATTATCATCAATGTCATCATTTTATTTGTAAATAGTTTGTTTCTATCTCTCGAGTGAATTTAGACAGCTGGGGATATTTGTAAATACTTTTCTTGTTGAAACAAAATAGTTTTATAAAAACCCTCTGTGGTTCTGTTTAAAATACAGCAATGGATCAATTTAGAGTCACAAAAACACAGGAAGACGTGAAAAAATATTTTTAAAGTGATAGGTTTCTTTTTAAATTACATGTGGATAGATATTTCGGAGAAAGTGTTCTTCAAAATGTGAAGAAAATACCCAAAAGAACAAAGAGTTGTTATTAAAAAAAAAAAAAAAGATGATCGCAGCTACATTAAAAACTTTCCACTCCCTTAAGTTTTGTCAAAGACCTACCAAAGATTTCATTGTCAAATATGAAAGAATTTGAATTTTCCACAATAAACTGAAGACCAATGTATCTTCTAACTGCACGGAATACCAATACAAATAAATCCTGCATTGAAATTGGAAATAGTACGTTAATATTAAAACACCAAGTCTTTCCAACCTAAATCTGTATTTATAATTAAATTGTTGTACCTATACTCATGTAAATCCATCATCGGCCGGCCGCCGGACCTGTAGTCCTGGATCTTTCCAGTTGATCTCGAGGACCACGCCATCTCCATCTCCTCAGCGGCGAAGTACGCGATCTACGTATTCTTCGTAGATCACCAAATACGTGGTGTCGCTGGAGACCCACTGGTGATTCTCCACCAAACTCTGCAGCACTGGCAGAGGCGCCATATTCATTGTACATAGTGTATATAATGTATATTATATTTTTTAAATAGTGCAAACTGTGTACTTTGCATGTACTGACAAGATGTCAATAAAATTATTTTAATTGTCTACTCATGTAAATAACAACATTGTGATAAACATTTCTAGTTTATCGTAAAGGTAGGAGGTTGCCTGGCCGGCATTCATATTGTCGCGGAGATAAATAAAGCAAGGGCAAGTTTGGGGATAATTAATTTATTATAAGGGGTATTTATAGGGAGAGGGAAAATGTACTACTTACCCCAAGTTAAAGATAATCTTAATGAGGTACGTCAGCTCCCCCAGCCGGCCAGATTCCCAGGACCCCTCACCCCCGGTGTCCAGGGATGATTGACAGACGTCCCATGGGGCCTCTCGTGGTTGGAGCCGCTGAGCTTCTTGACAATATATATATATGAAAAATTATTGTATATTATTGTAATAATAATTATAATTGTATGTAATTCTACTGTCCTCAAAGCTTATGCCCATAGTTCTTCTGAAATACCCATTCCAAGAGTCTAACAACAGTATCACTATAAAAGGAAGTTCCAAAAATGCAAAATAACAGCGGTATGGTAGATTAAAATGGCGAAAGCGCTGGGAGGGTTCACCACTGATGAGCCAGGCCCTCCTATTAATTTTTCCATTGCAGTAAGGGCAGTAGGAATTGTTTAATTTCAAAAAGAATCTTACGCCTTTAAAATAGAGAGTTTGTTTAGTCGTTACTGAAATTTCTCTGTGAAATATAAATTTCTGCCAGAAAATATATTTGGTAATTCTGATTAAGTGTCCATTTTGGATCAAACAATTTTATAAATGAACATTTATGAACCATATGAAAAAATTGTACAAAAGTGAAATTGTACAGGAATCAGATGGATAAATTAATAAAAAGGCATCTTCTGATTGTGCAACTAAAAGTTTCTGATAGCTTGCGCCATCTATCGGAATAAATATCAACTATAAAAGAAGGTAATAAGACCAAATCCAAATAAATAAATAGTGTGTGACGTTTCGGTAACAGCGTTGTTACCATCTTCAGACAAAAGTACTGAATGAGAAATTTTACCACAGCATGTTTTAAAATAGCTACTGTTATCAAGTGTGTAAACAAGATAACAGATAAGAAGAATTCTCATTCAGTACTTTTGTCTGAAGATGGTAACAACGCTGTTACTGAAACGTCACACACTAATTATTTATTTGGATTTGGTCTTATCACCTTGTTTTATAATCTATAATCCAAATTGTGCCTTATCAATTAAATATCAACTTATCTTTGATTTTTTATTATTCCAGAATTTGTCTAAAAAATACCCTACTCGATTATTCAATTGAGGTACAGCTTCCACAAAGATTATGAAGATCAACAACCAGAAACGCTTATGTGATAATCTTTATTATTATTATTATTAATCAATAATGGGTATTTGGCCAATTCTGGAATAAAAACCAACACGACTAGTTGATATTTATTTCGATAGATGGCGTAGGCCATCAGTAAATTTTAGTTGCATGATTAGAAGATGCCTTTTTCTTAGTATATAAACTCATTTCAAATTGAAATATTTCTATTAGAATACGAAAAAGCATTCAAAATTCATATATACGATTTTTAAATATAGGAAATTTATTTTTTAAATTTTAAAATATAGTTTGTATCTTACAATTATTTCAATATGTAGAAATATGCTATTTTTCTTTGTGTTTTATCTAGTTTGAGCGAGATATTTGTGGAAATATATAAATAGTTCTGAATGCCGTGGATAGATGGCGATAAAAGTCTATTTCGAATGGAATTCCTTCGATATTTGTAATTAAAAGGCGATCGTGATATTATCAAACGATATTTCTCAATAAAAGCATAGAAGAAATGATCCACTACATCTCTGAATGCACTATTGTTAACGAGGAACGGAATAAGATCTTAAAGAATCCAAGTCTACGTGAACCCAGTTCAGCTAATCAGAATAATGTCCGAGAAAAAATATATAGCGATAGAATTGTTTAACTTTCATAAAGCCTTAGAGAACAAGGTAATCTCTAAGAACTAAAATTACAGAACAATTTCCTTCCATAATTAATTTGCATAGTTATGTTGAATACTTTGATTTCCTTTTCATTTTCCCTTCTCCTCTTTGTTTGTTTTTTTTCCCTTTTCCGTGAAAATGATGCATGGCCTGTTCTTACAGGACGGAAATGTCCTAATAAAGCTGTTGTTGTTGATTTCCCAATAAAATAAAGATATTATTGAAATTAGTTTCAAAACAGGCTATAATCAATCTGTAAAAGATTCTATGCAAAATTTTAAAATGATATGTTTCCTTAATTGTAGGTAATGACGCTCCATATATATAAAAAAAGAAAGAATTAAAGTATAAAACATATATATAAAATTTACACAAATAAATTTACTGGCATTGCGTTTCTTTTAAATATCATCAAATATTATCTCAACAGACCTTACTGCAATGATATGAGTTATTGAATGAGAGGGCTTGGCTCATCTGTAGTGAACCCTCTCAGCGGTTTCGCCAAATTAATCTCTAGACCGCTCTACTATTGTATATTATTGTATATGTATTTTATAACAAAACCAATCCAATACAATAGTAGAGCGGTCTAGAGATTAATTTGGCGAAACCGCTGAGAGGGTTCACTACTGATGAGCCAAGCCCTCTCATTCAATAACTCATATCATTGCAGTAAGGTCTATAGAGATAATATTTGATGATATTTAGAAGAAACGCAATGCCAGTAAATTTATTTGTGTAAAATTTTAACGATGGATGGCAATAAAATTTAATTTACTAATATATATTGGGTATGAAAACATATTTTGCGGAAGAGCTTTGCTCGATGCAATACTTTGAAATTATATGTATGTACCTCTACAGACCTATAAGCTTATGTCCATAGTTCACTAAACACCCCTAAGCTGCCTTCCATTGAAAATGCAGGGTATATAACAAAACCAGTCCAATACAATAGTAGAGCGGTCTAGAGATTAATTTGGCGAAACCGATGAGAGGGTTCACTACTGATGAGCCAAGCCCTCTCATTCAATAACTCATATCATTGCAGTAAGGTCTGTAGAGATAATATTTGATGATATTAAAAAGAAACGCAATGGCAGTAAATTTATTTGTGTAAAATTTAACGATAGATGGCAATAAAATTTAATTTACTAATATAATATAAATGTTATATCCATTTTTCGGTAGTAATTATTGCTTGTTTTAATTTGAGTATTTTTGATAACGTTGTGCAGTAGTGAACCTTCTTGAAAAATTAGTTAGAATGTAATAACTTGAGAGAGGAACACTATTTTCTTCTTTTAATTGAACTGGTAGTAATCTCCATATATTGAAGGGAAATTTGATCAATAATAATCTTATAGAATAATCTTATGATACATTAGCGCGCCATCTGTTATGAAAATACGAAACTATTATAGACAAGTATGATTCTTTTTAAAAAAATAAAACAATTTCTACTGTCCTTACTGCAATGGAAAAATTAATGGGAGGTTCTGGCTCAATGGGTATACCCATTCCAAGAGTCTAGCATCAGTATCACTATAAAAGGAAGATCGAAAAATGCAATATGAAAGCGATATGGTAGAATAAACTGGCGAAACCGCTGGGAGGGTTCACCACTAATGAACCAAACCCTCCAATTAATTTTTTCCACTACAGTAAGGGTAGTAGAAATTGTTTCATTTCAAAAGAATCATACGCGTCTATAATAGTTTCGAATTTTAATAATAGATGGCGCGCTAATGCATCATAATTTCTAATATCACTACATATATATATTATAATACACGGGTATAAATACTATATATGCAAATATATTTATAGCTTAATACACTATTGTACTGGCCAACGTTCAAATAGGAAAATCCCTGGACGTGTTCGTCTAGTAATAAATATTAATTTACACACAAGGTTTTAGGGAGCCATCTATACTAAATAAATGTAAATATTTATTGTACGATTTTGTCCTTTACAAATTAAACGCGTATTACTGCACTTTACTGCAATATTTACATTGCAGTAAGAACAGTAGAAGCATTATATTTGTAAAAGAAGGAGCGTGATGTTACTGGTATCATTTATTATTAAAATGAATTATCTATCTAGATTATAAACAAATGGTAAATGGAACAAATCTAAAATGGTGATGTGTGACTTTAGGTAACAGAATTGTTACCCTCATTAAACTAAAGTATTGAAAGAACAAGGCTGTTACCGTGTCGACTGTGACGTTTCGTTACACACTATTTATTTACTTGGATTTGGTGGTATCTCCTTGTGTTTATAATCTACTATCCAAATTGTCTATATACTGGGGTAGATTGTGATAATATTGACAAATTAATTTGTCCAGATGGTATTCATACATTGGATATCTAATTGGATAATATGAGACTTGCCTGAATTGAGCTTAGACAACAAAATCTCTTAGATTTTGAAGCCTTGCAAGATGTCTCCTTGATCAAGCTTTTGAGCTTTCACAACGTGCTGCCTTTAAAACAACTGGAAAGATCTTGACCCATTGCCCTGATCAAGCTTTTGAGCTTTCATAACTTGTGGCCTCTAGAACCAGAGAGGCTAGATCTTGAAGATACTGCCCCTCTCTAATCAAGTTTTTGAGTATTTGCAACTTGCGGCCTTTAGAACCAATGGTCAGATTTTGAAGACGTTGCGTTGCCCTTGATCATTTTTTGAGCCTTCGCAAATTGGGTCCTCTCGAACCAGTGGATAAATCTTGAAGTCAATTACGTTGCCCTGGCCAATTCTTTGAACCTTGTAAACGTGCTGCCTCTAAAATAAGTGGCCAGATATTGAAGCCATGGCGTAGCCCTGATTAAGCTTTTGAGCCTTCGTAACGTGCGTCTTTTAGAACTAATGGCCATTTTTGAACCCATTGCAACGCCCTGATCAAGTTTTCGAACATTCCCAATTTGCGGCTTCTGAAACCAATGGCCAGATCTTGAACCCATTGCAACGCCCTGATCAAGTTTTTGAACATTCGCAATTAGCGGCTTCTAAAACCAATGGCCAAATTTTGAAGCCATTGCAACGCCCTGATCAAGTTTTTGAACATTCGCAATCAGCGACATCTAGAACCAATACCCAGATCTTGAAACCATTGCAACGCCCTGATCAAGTTTTTGAACATTCGCAATTGCCGGCTTCTAAAACCAATGGCCAGATCTTGAACCCATTGCAACGCCCTAGTCAAGTTTTTAAGCATTCGCAATTAAATGCTTCTAAAATAAATGGCCAGATTTTGTAGCCATTGCAACGCCCTGATCAAGTTTTTGAGCATTCGCAATTAGCTGCTCCTAAAACCAATTTCATATTTTGAAGACGTTGCGTTGAACTTGATCATTTTTTGAAATTTGCAAATTGCGTCCTCTAGAACCTGTGGATAAATTTTGAAGTCATTTACGTTGCCCTGGTCAATTATTTGAGCCTTGGAAACGTGCTGCCTCTAAAATCAGTGGCCAGATTTTGAAGCCATTGCACCGCGCTGATTAAATTTTTGTACATTCGAAATTAGCGGCTTTTAAAACCAATGGCCAGATTTTGAACCCAATTTGAAACGCCCTGATCAAGTCTTTGAGAATTCGCAATTAGCTGCTTCTTGAACCAATGGCCAGATCTTGAACCCATTGCAACGCCATGATCAAGTTTTTGAACATTCGAAATTAGCGGCTTCTAAAACCAATGGCCAGATTTTGAAGCCATTGCACTGCCCTGATGAAGTTTTTGAACATTCGCAATTAGCTGCTTCTAAAACCAATTGCCAGATTTTGAAGCGATTGCACCGCGCTGATCAAATTTTTGAACATTATAAATTAGCGGCTTCTAAAACCAATGGCCAGATCTTTAAACCATCGCAACGCCCTGATTAAGTTTTTGAACATTCGCAATTAGCGGCTTCTAAAACCAATGGCAAGATCTTGAATCCATTGCAACGCCCTGATCAAGTTTTTAAACATTCGCAATTAGCGGCTTCTAAAACCAATGGCCAGATCTTGAACGCATTGCAACGCCCTGATCAAGTTTTTGAACATTCGAAATTAGCGGCTTCTAAAACCAATGGCCAGAATTCGAAGCCATTGCACCGCCCTGATCAAGTCTTTGAACATTCGAAATTAGCGGATTCTAAAACCAATGGCCAGATTTTGAAGACGTTGCAACGCCCTGATCAAGTTTTTGAACATTCGAAATTAGCGACTTTTAAAACCAATGGTCATATTTTGAAACCATTGCAACGCCCTGATCAAATTCTTGAGCAATCGCAACGTGTTTCCTGTAGAATCAGAGGCCAGATCTTGAACCTATTCAGCATTCTAATCAATACCTTGAGCCTTCGAAACGTGCTTTCTCTAGAACCAGCGTCCAGATCTTGAAGCAGTGGCACCGCCCTGATCAAGTTTTTGAGCCTTGGCAACGTGCGGCTTCTAGAACCAGTGGCCATGTCCTGAAGCAATTTTACCGTCCTGATATAAATTTTTTAATCTTCGCAAATATCGTCTCCTAGAACTAATGGCCATGTCTTTAGCCATTTAGCATTCTGATCAATTCATTGAGCCTTCTCAACTTGCAGTCTTTAGAACCAATGGCCAGATCTTTGAACCGATTCCTCCATTCTGATCAATTCCTTCAGCCATCTCAATTTGCGGCCTTTAGAATCAGTGGCCAGATCTTTAAAGCCATTTAGCCATTCTGATCAATTCCTTGAGAAATCTCAACTTGAAGTTTTTTTAACCAATGGCCATGTCTTGAAGCCATTTAGCATTCTGATCAATTCCTCGAGCCTTCTTAAATTGCAGTGTTTATAACCAATGGCCAGATCTTTGAACCCATTCAGCCATTCTGATCAATTCCTTGAGCCATCTCAACTTGCGGCCTTTAGAACCAGTGGCAAGATCTTTAAAGCCATTTATCATTCTGATCAATTCCTTGAGCCTTCGTAACGTGCGTCCTGTAGAACCAATGGCCAGATATTGTACCCATTTAGCATTCCGATCAATTCCTTGAGCCATCGCAACTTGAGGCATTTAGACCCAATGGCCAGAACTTTGAAGCCGTTTTGCCGCTCTGTTCAAGAATTTGAGACTACTTAGTGAGCATGTCTATAAAACAACGACCGTTAGATTCTGCATTAACTTGGTTATTTCGCTGAGCCATATCACAATGCAGCCTGTTCTATTTAATATTTTGAACACTTAAGTTTTAAAAACTTTTCTTGGCTTGGGAGTTAAACTGTCTTATATTTCTATACAATCTGAAATAGTAATTTGATATCTATTAACTATCCAGTAACTATCTGAGAAATATTCTTCAAATTAAATATATTTTTGTCCCCATTGTTGCTAACCTTTTCTCCCAATATAATAAAATTCACTATTTGAAAGAAATTTCATAATTTTATAATTAAAATTTCCAAACCTATTTTATTTAATTCACTTAAAGTTATCTAAATGATAATGCACAATTTGGATTATAGATTATAAACACAAGGTAATAAGACCAAATCCAAATAAATAAATAGTGTGTGACGTTTCGTTAACAGCGTTGTTACAATCTTCAGACAAAAGTACTGAATGAGAAAATTTACCACAGAATGTTTTACATGCATAACAGTAACTATTTAAAAAATGCTATGATAAAATTTCTCATTCGGTACTTCTGTCTGAAAATGGTAACAACGCTGTTACTGAAAGTCCTTTTTCAGATAGTTAAAACTCATAAACGAGGTACTATAAAGCAATTTAATAGATTGTCTAATATAAAATGATATCTCAGGTGAATAAATTAAGAAAAAGGCATCTACTTATCGTTCAACTAAAATTTACTAATAGCTTGCGCCATCTGTCGGAATATATTCTCAACTTATATTGACAAATATTTGCACTCTTATCCTATTTCTTTAGTGCGAAGAACGTTGTTTTTATCAGTTAAGTAAACCGATCTCTCAAGCATTCTAATTGGACGCCATGTTTGTATATAAAAGAGGGTTGAAGGGAATGCGGGAGGCCAGTGTGATTAAAGGTTTTGTGTAGAGACGCTTATAGTGTTCTCCTCGTATTTTATCCGTGTCTGGTGATCTCTTCGCATTCCCTGTGTAACCCCGGTCCGATCCCTACCTAAGCAGAAATAAAGATAAGTACTGTTTTTCTTATTTTATTTAACCAATTGTGGATTATTATTTACATTTTTTTGGTTTTATACTCTTGAGTGTACGATTTTTGTGTGTTTAGTTACTATTACTCTAGGCCCTAGTAATTTATAACTTTGTGTGTTATCCCGTAAATAGTAACTTTTGTCAATATATCAACTAATCATTCATTTTTAATTATTCCAAAATGGACTAGACACCCATTCTCGATTTAAAAATTGAGGTACAGCTTCCACATAGATTATGAAAGACAACACGTACGTGGTAACCTTTTAGCCAATTCTGAAATAATTGAAAAAATCAACAATCAGTTTATATTTATTCCGATAGATGGCGCAGGCCATCAGTAAATTTTAGTTGCATGATCAGAAGATGCCTTTTTATCATTTTATAAACCTATTTTATATATTGAAATATTTCTATTAGAATACGAAAAAGCGTTTAAAATCCATATATACGATTTTTAAACATAGGAAATTTATTTTTAAAATTTAAAATATAGTTTATATCATACAATTATTTCAATATGTAGAAAATTTCTGTTTTTGTTTGTGTTTTATCTAGTTTGAGCGAGCTATTTGTTGAAATATATAAATAGTTCTGAATGCCGTGGATAGATGGCGACAAAAGTCTATTTAGAATTAAATTACTTCGATATTTGTAAATAAAAGGCGATCGTAAAATTATCAAACGATATTTCCCAATAAAAGCCTAGAAGAAATGACCCACTACATCTCTGAATGCACTATTGTTAACGAGGAACGGAATAAGATCTTAAAGAACATTATCCAAGTCTATGTGAACCCAGTTCAGCTAATCAGAATAATGTCCGAGAAAAAATATATAGTGATAGAATTGTTTAACTTTCATAAAGCGTTAGAGAACAAGGTAATCTCTAAGAACTAAAATTACAGAACAATTTCCTTCCATAGTTAAATTATTTAGTTATGTTGAATACTTTGATTTCCTTTTAATTTTCCCTTCTCTCCTTTGTTTTTTTTTTCCCCCTTTCTCCATGAAAATGATGTATGGCGAGTCCTTACAGGACGGAAATGTCCTAATAAAGCTGTTGTTGTTGATTTCCCAATAAAATAAAGATATTATTGAAATTAGTTTCAAAACAGACTATAATCAAGCTGTAAAAGATTCTATACAAAATTTTAAAATGATATGTTTCCTTAATTATAGGTAATGACGCTCCATATATATGAGAAAAGAAAGAATTAAAGTATCAAACATATATTTATATGCTATATTCATTTTTCGGTAGTAATTCTTGCTTGTTTCAATACATGAGTATTTTTGATAACGTTGTGCAGTAGTGAACCTTCTTGAAAAAATAGTTAGAATGTAATAACTTGAAAGAGAACAACTATTTTCTTCTGTTAATTGAACTGGTATTAATCTCCATATATATATTGAAGGAAAATTTGATCAATAATAATCTTATAGAATAATCTTATGATACATTAGCGCGCCATCTGTTATGAAAATACGAAACTATTATAGACGTGTATGATTCTTTAAAAATTAAACAATTTCTACTGTCCTTACTTCAATGGAAAAATTAATGGGAGTTTCTGGCTCAATGGCTATATCCATTCCAAGAGTCTAGCATCAGTATCACTATATAGGAAGATCGAAAAAATATAATATAATGGCGGTATGGTAGTTTAAACTGGCGAAACCGCTGGGAGGGTAAGCCACTAATGAACCAGACCCTCCAATTAATTCTTCCATTTCAGTAAGGACAGTAGAAATTGTTTCATTCTCAAATGAATCATACGCGTCTATAATAGTTTCGAATTTTCATAACAGATGGCGCGCTAATGCATCATAATTTCTAATATCGCTACATTTATATATTATAATACACGGGTATAAATACTATATATGCAAATATATTTAGCTTAATACACTATTGTACTGGCAAACGTTCAATTAGGAAAATCCCTGGACGTGTTCGTCTAGTATTAAATATTAATTTAAACACATGGTTTTAGGGGGCCATCTATACTAAATAATTGCAATCATTTATTGCATGATTTTGTCCTTTACAAATTAAACGCGTATTACTGCACTTTACTGCAATATTTACATCGGAGTAAAAATAGTAGAAATATTATATTTGTAAAATAAAAAGCGTGATGTTACTGGTATCATTTATTATAAAATAAATTGTCTATATAGATTAGAAACACATGGTAAATGGACCAAATCTAAATAAATAGTGTGTGAGGTTTCGGCAACAGCGTTTTTACCATCTTCAGAAAAATTACTGAAAGTACATTCAGTAATTTTGTCTGATAGTAGCAATACTTTTACCGAAATGTCCACAACACTCATTTATTCGGATTTGGGCTTATTACCTTGCGTTTATAATCTACTATCCAAATTTTCTATATACGGGTATAGATTGTGATATAATTGACAAATTAATGCGTTCAGATTGGATTCATTATTTGGATATCTAAAAAAATATTATGTGAGACTTGCCAGAATAGAGCTTAGACAACAAAATCTCTCAGATTTTGAAGCCTTGCAAGATGTTTCCTTGATCAAGCTTTTGAGCTTTCACAACGTGCTGCCTTTAAAACCACTGGAAAGATCTTGACCCATTGCCCTGATCAAGCTTTAGAGCCTTCACAACTTGTGGCCTCTAGAACCAGAGAGGCCAGATCTTGAAGCTACTGCCCCTCTCTAATCAAGTTTTTGAATATTTGCAACTTGCGGCCTTTAGAACCAATGGTCAGATTTTGAAGACGTTGCGTTGCCCTTGATAATTTTTTGGGCCTTCGCAAATTGCGTCCTCTAGAACCAGTGGATAAATCTTGAAGCCAATTACGTTGCCCTGGTCAATTCTTTGAACCTTGTAAACGTGCTGACTCTAAAATCAGTGGCCAGATATTGAAGCCATGGCGTTGCCCTGATCAAGCTTTTGAGCCTTCGTAACGTGCGTCTTTTAAAACTAATGGCCATTTTTGAACCCATTGCAACGCCCTGATCAAGTTTTTGAACATTCCCAATTTGTGGTTTCTGAAACCAATGGCCAGATATTGAACCCATTGCAACGCCCTGATCAAGTTTTTGAAAATTCGTAATTAGCGGCTTCTAAAACCAATAGCAAGATCTTGAACCCATTGCAACGCCCTGATCAAGTTTTTGAACATTCGCAATTAGCGGCTTCTAAAACCAATGGCCAGATTTTTAAGCCATTGCAACGCCCTGATCAAATTTTTGAACATTCGCAATTAGCGGCTTCTAAAACCAATGGCCAGATTTTGAAGCCATTGTAACGCCCTGATCAAATTTTTGAACATTCGAAATTAGCGGCTTTTAGAACCAATGGCCAGATTTGAAGCCATTGCACCGCCCTGATCAAGTTTTTGAACATTCGCAATTAGCGGCTTCTAAAACCAATGGCAAGATCTTGGACCCATTGCAACGCCCTGATCAAGATTTTGAGCATTCGCAATTAGCGGCTTCTAAAACCAATGGCTAGATCTTGAACCCATTGCAACGCCCTGATCAAGTTTTTGAACATTGACAATTAGTGGCTTCTAGAACAAATGGCCAGATCTTGAACCCATTGCAAAGCCCTGATCAAATTTTTGAACATTCGAAATTTGCGGCTTCTAAAACCAATGGCCAGATTTTGAAGCCATTGCACCGCCCTGATCAAGTTTTTGAACATTCGAAATTAGCGGCTTCTGAAACCAATGGCCAGATTTTGAAGTCGTTGCAACGCCCTGATCAAATTCTTGAGCCATCGCAACGTGTTTCCTGTAGAATCAGTGGCCAGATCTTGAACCTATTCAGCATTCTAATCAATACCTTGAGCTTTCGAAATGTGCGTTCTCTAGAACCAGCGTCCAGATCTTGAAGCCGTGTCACCGCCCTGATTAAGTTTTTGAGTCTTGGTAACGTGCGGCTTCTAGAACCAGTGGCCATGTCCTGAAGCAATTGTACCGTCCTGATATTTTTTTTAAATCTTCGCAAATATCGTCCTCTACAACCAATGGCCATGTCTTGAGCCATTTAGCATTCTGATCAATTCCTTGAGCCTTCTCAACTTGCAGTCTTTAGAACCAATGGCCAGATCTTTGAACCCATTCAGCCATTATGATCAATTCCTTAAGACATCTCAACTTGCGGCCTCTAGAACCAGTGGCCAGATCTTTAAAGCCATTTAGCATTTCTGATCAATTCCTTGAGCCTTTGCAACGTGCGTCCTGTAGAACCAATGGACTGATCTTAAACCCATTTAGCCATTATGATCAATTCTTTGAGACTTTGCAACGTGCGTCCTCTAGAACCAGTGGCCATGTCTTGAAGCCATTTAGCATTCTGATCAATCCCTTGAGCCTTCTTAACTTGCAGTCTTTAGAACCAGTGGCCAGATCTTGTACCCATTTAGCATTCTGATCAATTCCTTGAGCCATCTCAACTTGCGGCCTTTAGAACCAGTGACCAGATCTTTAAAGCCATTTAGACATTCTGATCAATTCCTTGAGCCTTTGCAACGTGCGTCCTGTAGAACCAATGGACTGATCTTAAACCCATTTAGCATTCTGATCAATTACTTGAGCCTTCGCAACGTGCTTCCTGTAGAACCAATGGCCATATCTTGAACCCATTTAGGATTCTGATCAATTCCTTGAGCCATCGCAACTTGAGGCATTTAGACCTAATGGCCAGATCTTTAAAGCTGTTTCGCCGCTCTGTTCAAGAATATGAGATTTCTTAGCGAGCATGTCTATAAAACGACGACCGGTAGATTCAGCATTAACTTGGTAATTTCGCTGAGCCATATCACAATGCAGCCTGTTCTATTTAATATATTGAAAACTCTTAAGTTTGAAAAACTTTTCTTGGCTTTGGAGTTAAACTATCTTCTATTTCTATACACTCTGAAATAGTAATTTGAAATCTATTAACTATCCAGTAGCTATCAGAGAAATATTATTCAGATTAAATATATTTTTGTCCTCTTTGTTGCTAAATTTTTCTCTCTATATAATAAAATTCAATATTTGAAAGAAATTTCATGATTTTATAATTAAATTTTCCATACCTATTTTATTTAATTCACTTAAAGTTATCTAAATGATAAAGCACAATTTGGATTATAAACACAAGGTAATAAGACCAAATCCAAATAAATAATAAGTGTGTAACGTTTCGTTAACAGCGTTGTCACCATTTTCAGACAAAAGTACTGAATGAGAAATTTTACCACAGAATGTTTTACATGCATAACAGTAACTATTTAAAAAATGCTGTAATAAAATTTCTCATTCGGTACTTTTGTCTGGAAATGGTAACAACGCTGTTACTGAAACATCAAACACTATTTATTTATTTGGATTTGGTCTTATAACCTTGTGCTTAAAGTTATCTATAAAAGAATTCCATAAATGAAAATCTATTTATTATAAAATGAATTGTCTATATAGAATAGAAACACATGGTAAATGGACCAAATCCAACTAAATGGTGTGTGAGGTTTCGGTAACAGCGTTTTTACCCTCATTAGAATAAAGTATTGAAAGCACAACGCTGTTACTGTGTCGACTGTGACGTTTCGTCACACACTATTTATTTATTTGGATTTGGTCGTATCTCCTTGTGTTTATAATCTACTATCCAAATTGTCTATATACTGGGGTAGATTGTGATAATATTGACAAATTAATTCGTCCAGATGGTATTCATTCATTGGATATCTAATTGGATAATATGAGACTTGCCTGAATAGAGCTTAGACAACAAGATCTCTCAGATTTTGTAGCCTTACAAGATGTCTCCTTGATCAAGCTTTTGAGCCTTCACAACGTTCTGCCTTTAAAACCAGTGGAAATATCTTGACCCATTTCCCTTATCGAGCTTTTGAGCCTTCACAACTTGCGTCCTCTAGAACCAAAGTGGCCAGATCTTGAAGCTACTGCCCCTCTCTGATCAAGTTTTTGAAATTTACAACTTGCGGCCTTTAGAACCAATGGCCAGATTTTGAAGACGTTGCGTTGCCCTTGATAATTTTTTGAGCCTTCGCAAATTGCGTCTTTTAGAACCAGTCGATAAATCTTGAAGCCAATTACGTTTCCCTAGTCAATTCTTTGAGCTTTGGAAACGTGCTGCCTCTAAAATCAGTGGTCAGATATTGAATCCAATGCACCGCGCTGATCAAGTTTTTGAACATTCGCAATTAGCGGCTTCTAAAACCAATGGCCAGATGTTGAAGATGTTGCACCGCGTTGAACAAGTTATTGAACATTCGCAATTAGCGGCTTCTAAAACCAATGGCCAGATGTTGAAGATGTTGCACCGCGTTGATCAAGTTATTGAACATTCGCAATTAGCGGCTTCTAAAACCAATGGCCAGATGTTGAACATGTTGCACCGCGTTGATCAAATTATTGAACATTCGCAATTAGCGGCTTCTAGAACCAATGGCCAGATTTTGAAGACGTTGCAAGGCGTTGATCAAGTTTTTGAACATTCGCAATTAGCGGCTTCTAAAACCAATGGCTAGATCTTTAAACCACTGCACCGCGCTGATCAAGTTTTTGAACATTTGCAATTAACGGCTTCTAAAACCAATGGCTAGATCTTGAAACCATTGCAACGCCCTGATCAAGTTTTTGAACATTTGCAATTAGCGGCTTCTAAAACCAATGGCCAGATTTTGAAGACGTTGCACCGCCCTGATCAAGTTTTTGAGCCCTGGCAACGTGCAGCCTCTAGAACCAGTGGCTATGTCCTGAAGCAATTGTACCATCCAGATAATTTTTTTTTTAATCTTCGCAAATTTCGTCCTCTATAATCTTGACGCCATTTAGCATTATGATCAATTCCTTGAGCAATCTCAACTTGAAGTCATTAGAACCAATGGCTATGTCTTGAAGCCATTTAGCCATTATGTCCAATTCCATGAGACTTTGCAACGTTCGTCCTCTAGAACCAGTGGCCATGTCTTGAAGCCATTTAGCATTCTGATCAATTCCTTGAGCCTTCTCAACTTGCAGTCTTCAAAACCAATGGCCAGATCTTTGAACCTATTCAGCCATTCTGATCAATTCCTTGAGCCATCTCAACTTGCTGCCTTTAGAACCAATGGCAAGATCTTTGAAGCCATTTATCATTCTGATCAATTCCTTCAGACTTCACAACGTGCGTCCTTTAGAACCAGTAACCATATCTTAAACCCATTTAGCATTCTGATCAAATTCTTGAGCCTTCGCAGCGTGCGTACTGTAGAACCAATGGTCAGATCTTGAACCCAATCAGCATTCTGATCAATTCCTTGAGCCATCGCAACTTGAGGCATTTAGACTTAATGGCCAGATCTTTGAAGCTGTTTCGCCGCTCTGTTCAAGAATTTGAGACTCCTTAGCGAGCATGTCTATAAAACAACGACCGGTAGATTCAGCATTAACTTGGTCATTTCGCTGAGCCATATCACAATGCAGCCTGTTCTATTAAATACATAGAACACTTAAGTTTTAAAAACTTTTCTTGACTTTGGGAGTTAAACAATCTTATATTTCTATACAATCTGAAATAGTTATTTGAAATCTATTAACTATCCAGTAACTATCTGAGAAAAATTCTTCAAATTAAATATATTTTTGTCCTCATTGTTGCTACTTTTTTCTCTCTATTTAATAAAATTCAATATTTGAAAGAGTTTTCATAATTTTATAATTATATACTCCATACCTATTTTATTTAATTCACTTAAAGTTATTTAAATGATAAAGCACAATTCAGATTATAAACACAAGGTAATAAGATCAAATCCAAATAAATAAATGGTGTGTAACGTTTCGGTAACAGTGCTGTTACCATCTTCAGACAAAAGTACTGAATGAAAAATTTTACCACAGAATATACTGTGATAAAATTTCTCATTCAGTACTTTTGTCTGAAGATGGTAACAACGCTGTTGCCGAAACGTTACACACTATTTATTTGGATTTGGTCATTCAGTACTTTTATCTGAAGATGGCAACAACGCTGTTACTGAAACGTCACACTATTTATTTATTTGGATTTGGTCATTCAGTACTTTTGTCTGAAGATGGTAACAACGCTGTTACTGAAACGTCACACTATTTATTTATTTGGAGTTGGTCATTCAGTACTTTTGTCTGAAGATGGTAACAACGCTGTTACCTAAATGTCACACACTATTTATTTATTTGGATTTGGTCTTATTACCTTGTGTTTAAAGTTATCTATAAAAGAATTCCACAAATGAAAAGCTTCAATTCTATCAATTTATAGATTTCCATATTGACATAGTATTACAACAACAATAGCCTTTATTGGGCACACGTGCCATACAGAATTCTCTCTGCAGGACAAAATAAATAAATAACAGATTAGCATCATAGTTATATACAAATGTTGGGTATTGACCTCGACCAATTATCGAGTTGGATCCGGTATCTGTGCTAAATATTTTGATTGAGCTGATATCCAGTATTTATAAAAAGCGAATGCAAAGGGTCTTGATTACGACTTTTGCCATTAAAACATAAGGCGAATTGATATTATAGCCGGTCTTTTGACGAAGAATTTCTCTTTCTTCTTCCATTGCCGTACAGTAGAACAGTATTGACATAGTATTAAACAATTTCAAAATCATTGTTTAGAGAAAGAGAGAGAGATTCAACTTATATACATAATAATTTCTATTTATATTTTAAGGGGATATGATATTCATGACTGAGAGGAACACCTCTCCCTTTAAATTGAACATCTCTCCCCTCGGTCTTATTGAGAAAAATGTAGAGACACAGCTTACAAGAAATCATAAGACGTTGCAACTCTTTTTGTTGACTTGATTGAAGAAAGCTTTCGAGAAAGTCCTTTTTCAGCTAGTTAAAACTTATAAACAGGTAATTTAAAGGGATTGAATATATTTGCTAATATAAAATGAGACACAGATTTGCCAAAATGCCACGACACCATATTTGACAAATTCGCTTAATCTTCAAATACTATTACCCAAATAAATCTAGAAATTCTCTTGTTTATTAAAAATGGACGAAGATTCAATACAATAATATTGTCGCGATATTTGTTTATTTCAGAGTAAATTTGAAACAACTGACTATTTGTAAATATATAAATACTTGAACTCTGTGGAAATATCTTTTTTCTTCACAAGATGCAACCATTTACTCAATAGTCTACTTCTTCACTGTGTTCTATGCACGATGTATATAGTCTTTTGTACATAGATATTCTTTCCTTTTCTTCTTTCTCTCTTTTCTGAGCGAGGAATCAATTTATTCCCCTGCTTCTTATTTCTTTTTAGATTCATTTCTAACAGGAGTCTGTATAAGACGGAAGATCTTAATAAAGGTTTGTGTGTGTGTTTTAATATATAAATAATTTTATTATCTTAATGTTATATAAGAAATGTATGTAAATATATTCTGTAACTGATTTTCCTTATAGTTTGTTATGAGGAAAACACGTCACTTACTAAGTTTACCAAATGAATAATCAAGCCAGCTAAGAAAGAACTGTGTGACTCCAATCTGAAATCACGATAAAATATTGTCACAGAATATCTGAAGTGACCTACTCGGTAAATTATCATCAATGTCATCATTTTATTTGTAAATAGTTTGTTTCTATCTCTCGGGTGAATTTAGACATCTGGGGATATTTGTAAATACTTTTCTTGTTAAAACAAAATAGTTTTATAACTACCCTCTGTGGTCCTGTTTAAAATACAGCAATGGATCAGTTTATAGTCACAAAAACACAGGAAGACGTGAAAAAAATATTTTTAAAGTGATAGGTTTCTTTTTAAATTATATGTGGATAGATATTTCGGAGAAAGTGTTCTTCAAAATGTGAAGAAAATACCCAAAAGAACAAAGAGTTGTTATTAAAAAAAAAAAGAAGATGATCGCAGCTATATTAAAAACTTTCCACTCCCTTAAGTTTTGTCAATGACCTACCAAAGATTTCATTGTCAAATATGAAAAAATTTGAATTTTCCACAATAAACTGAAGACCAATGTATCTTTTCGATTTTTGTTTAAAAGAAACATTCGCGGTATAATTGCAATTTTCGTTTTACAAATACTATATATGCTAATATATTTAGCTTAATACAGCATTGTACTGGCAAACGTTCAATTAGGAAAATCCCTGGACGTGTTCGTCTAGTAATAAATATTAATTTACACACAAGATTTTAGAGCGCCATCTATACTAAATAAATGCAGTCATTTATTGTACGTTTTTGTCCTTTACATATTAAACGCGTATTAATGCACTTAATGCAATATTTACAATGCAGTAAGAACAGTAGAAGCATTATATTTGTAAAAGAAGGAGCGTGATGTTACTGGTATCATTTATTATAAAACGAATTGTCTATATAGATTAGAAACACATGGTAAATGGACCAAATCTAAATAAATAGTGTGTGAGGTTTCGGTAACAGCGTTCTTACCATCTTCAGACAAAAGTACTGAAAGTACATTCAGTAATTTAGTCTGATGGTAGCAATACTTTTACCGAAATGTCCCACAACACTCATTTATTCAGATTTGGGCTTATTACCTTATGTTTATAATCTACTATTCAAATTCTCTATATACTGGGGTAGATTGTGATAATTGCAGGGATTCTTACTAGTAAATTATAAAGCTGGACAATAAAGATTTTGATATCACAATAAAGATTATGATAATATTGACAAATTAATTTGTCCAGATGGTATTCATTCATGGATATCTAATTGGATAATCTGAGACTTGCCCGATAGAGCTTAGACAACAAAATCTCTCAGATTTTGAAGCCTTGCAAGTTGTCTCCTTGATCAAGCTTTTGAGCTTTCACAACGTGCTGCCTTTAAAACCACTGGAAAGATCTTGACCCATTGCCCTGATCAAGCTTTTGAGCCTTCACAACTTGCGTCCTCTAAAACCAGAGAGGCCAGATCTTGAAGCTACTGCCCCTCTCTGATCAGGTTTTTGAGCATTTGCAACTTGCGTTCTCTAAAACCAATTCCAGATTTTGAGAACGTTGCGTTGCATTGATCATTTTTGAGCATTAGCAAATTGCGCCCTCTAGAACCAGTGGATAAATCTTGAAGACTTTACGTTTCCCTGGTCAATTCTTTGAGCCTTGGAAACGTGCTGCCTCTAAAATTAGTGGCCAGATATTGAAGCCATGGCGTTGCCCTGATCAAGTTTTTGAGCCTTCGCAACGTGCGTCCTTTAAAACTAATGGCCATGTTTTGAACCCATTGCAACGCCCTAATCAAGTTTTTGAACATTCGCAATTAGCGGCTTCTAAAACCAATGGCCAGATTTTGAAAATATTGCACCGCCCTGATCAAGTTTCTGAGCATTCGCAATTAGCCGCTTCTAAAACAAATGACCAGAATTTGAAGCCATTGCAACGCCCTGATCAAGTTTTTGAGTATTCGCAATTAGCTGCTTCTAAAACCAATCGCTAGATCTTGAAACCATTGCAACGCCCTGATCAAGTTTTTGAACATTCACAATTACCGGCTTCTGAAACCAGTGGCCAGAATTTGAAGCCATTGCACCGCCCTGATCAAGTTTTTGAACATTCGCAATTAGCGGCTTCTAAAATTAATGGCTAGATTTTGAAACCATTGCAACGCCTCGATCAAGTTTTTGAGTCTTCGAAACGTGCGTCCTGTAGAATCAGTGGCCAGATCTTGAACCCATTCAGCATTCTGATCAATTCCTTGAGCCTTCGAAACGTGCGTTCTCTAGAACCAGTGTCCAGATCTTGAGGCCGTTGCATCGCCCTGATCAAATTTTTGAGCCTTGGCAACGTGCGGCTTCTAGAACCAGTGGCCATGTCCTGAAGCAATTTTACCGTCCTGATATATATTTTTTAATCTTCGCAAATATCGTCTACTAGAACCAATGGCCATGTCTTTATCCATTTAGCATTCTGATCAATTCATTGAGCCTTCCCAACTTGCAGTCTTTAGAACCAATGGCCAGATCTTTAAAGCCATTTAGCCATTCTGATCAATTCCTTGAGCCATCTCAACTTGTGGCCTTTAGAACCAGTGGCAAGATCTTTAAAGCCATTTATCATTCTGATCAATTCTTTGAGCCTTCGCAACGTGCGTCCTGTAGAACCAATGGCCAGATCTTGAACCCATTTAGCATTCTGATCAATTCCTTGAGCCATCGCAACTTGCGGCCTTTAGAACCAGTGGCTAGATCTTTAAAGCCATTTAGCATTTTGTCAATTCCTTGAGCAATCTCAACTTGAAGTCTTCAGAACCAATGGCCATGTCTTGAAGCCATTTAGCCATTATGTCCAATTCCTTGACACTTTGCAACGTGCGTCCTCTAGAACCAGTGGCCATGTCTTGAAGCCATTCAGCATTCTGATCAATTCCTTGAGCCTTCTCAACTTGCAGTCTTTGGAATTAATGGCCAGATCTTTGAACTCATTCAGCCATTCTGATCAATTCCTTGAGCCATCTCAACTTGCGGCCTTTAGAACCAGTGGCAAGATCTTTAAAGCCATTTATCATTCTGATCAATTCTTTGAGCCTTCGCAACGTGCGTCCTGTAGAACCAATGGCCAGATCTTGAATCCATTTAGCATTCTGATCAATTCCTTGAGCCATCGCAACTTGAGGCATTTAGACCCAATGGCCAGAACTTTGAAGCTGTTTCGCCGCTCTGTTCAAGAATTTGAGACTTCTTATCGAGCATGTCTATAAAACAACGACTGGTAAATTCAGCAATAACTTGGTTATTTCGCTGAGCCATATCACAATGCAGCCTGTTCTATTTAATATATTGAAAACTTAAGTTTTAAAAACCTTTTTTTGCTTTGGAGTTAAACTGTCTTCTATTTCTATACACTCTGAAATAGTAATTTGAAATCTATTAAGTATCCAGTAGCTATCTGAGAATTATTCTTCAAATTAAATATATTTTTGTCCTCATTGTTGCTAATTATTTCTCTCTATATAATAAAATTCAATATTTGAAAGAATTTTCATAATTTTATAATCAAATGCTCCATACCTATTTTATTTAATTCACTTAAAGTTATCTAAATGATAAAGCACAATTTGGATTATAAACACAAGGTAATAAGACCAAATCCAAATAAATAAATAGTGTGTGACGTTTCAGCAACAGCCTTGTTACAATCTTCAGACAAAAGTACTGAATGAGAAATTTTACCACATAATGTTTTACATGCATAACAGTAACTATTTAAAACATGCTGTGATAAAATTTCTCATTCAGTACTTTTGTCTGAATATGGTAACAACGCTGTTACTTGAAACATCACACACTATTTATTTATTTGGATTTGGTCTTATAACCTTGTGTTTAAAGTTATCTATAAAAGAATTCCATAAATGAAAAGCTTCAATTCTATCAATTTATAGATTTCCATATTGACATAGTATTAAACAATTATTGTTTGGAGAGAGCGAGATTGAGATTGAAACTGAATCATTATAACGTCCATATAAGATTATATAAGGTTAAATACATAAAATGAATAAAAAAGATTAATAATGATAGATATATGAATAAATAGAAATAAATAGAGAGAGATTCAACTTATACCCAATATTTTCTATTTGTATTATAAGGGAAGAAGATATTCATGAATGAAAGGAACACCTCTCTCTTTGAATTAAAAGGAGCACCTCCCCCCTCGGTCTTATTGAGAAAATTATAGAGACACAGCTTACAAGAAATCATAAGACGTTGCAGCTCTTTTGTAGACATGATTAAAGAAAGCTTTCGAGAAAGTCCTTTTTCAGCTAGTTAAAAACTTATAAACAAGGTACTATAAAGCCATTTAATAGATTGTCTAATATCAAATGATCTCTCAGGTGAAGAAATTAAGTAAAAGGCATCTACTTATCGTATAACTAAAATTTACTGATAGCTTGCGCCATCTGTCGGTATAAATATCAACTGATCGTCCATTTTTAATTATTCCAGAATTGACTAGACGCCCATTCTCGATTTAAAAATTGAGGTTCAGCTTCCACAAAGATTATGAAGGACAAAAACCCGAAACGCGTAGGTGGTAATATTTTTTATTATTATTATTAATCACACACACACACACGCCTTTATTAAGACACACTGGTCTTATAGAGGATTCTCCCCGAGATTACAAGAGAGATAGGCCAGTGAAAGTGGGGAATATACAGAAGACGAAAAAGAAAGATTATGTAAGTATGAAATATACATACACATACATATATACAACATAACAACCAAATCCCATTAAGACCCAAAATCTTACAAAAGACTCGACTGCAGGATCCAAGAAGCAAAGTAAAAAGGAGTATTATTATTAATCAATAAAGGGTGTTGTGTTATTTATCTTTTATAAACTACAACTTATATATTTATTATTTAATTATAATTATTTTTTTTATCACACACATTTAAATTTAGTAAAGATTAATTATCTATTTACAAAACACACAGTCAGTCTATTATTCTTCATTCCATTTTCTTATATTCACATCACTTATATATTTCACACTATTCTACATATTCCTCCCTTGTTTAGTTAGTATCTAATCATGTCCTTAAATCTAGAAGGAACATGTATTTGTCTTCCACTTCTAGTGATGACAGTCTTGTTTTCATTCTCATTAGGTGATTCATTTGGGTATAAACAGTCCATATCAGATATAGCAATCTGCTCTCCTGGTACAATATCTTCTAAGGTTGCTTCTTGTTCTGGTAGATACCTTGAAGTACTAGGAAGTTCCATTCTAATTTCTGGAGTCTTAATCAAAGTGGTATTCAAATCACTTCCTTTGTTAAAATCTTGTAAGACATTGGCATGTCTTAAATGCTTTGCATTCCTAATGATAAAGCTATCTGTATCAGTATTGACTAACCTGAATGAATTTGGAGATATAGTCTCTAGAATGATAAATCTTTGGTTGTCATAATTTGGTGTGAACTTGCTTTTCATTTCAGTGTTTGCGACATAAACAATATTACCTTTCTTGAAGTCATGAGGCAAGGCCTTATTCTTGCTATCAGCATATTTCTTCATTCTTTCTTTATAGGCTTGATTATGCTCCATCACTTCTTTATCCATAAGAGAATCATTGTCTTTTATATCATTGAGCTTATTTCTAATTTCCCTGGAAAAAAGCAATAATGCTGGTGTTTTCCCAGTAGAAGGGTGTGGAGTCGACCTGTATGCCATTAGAACACATTGAAGTTCTTCTTTCCAATCCTTTCCTTGCAATTTTACTGAAATAAGTTGCTTTTTTAAATATCTGTGGAAACGTTCAATTTTTCCATTGCTTTTAGGATAATATGGTGACACTCTTATATGTTTTATACCTGATTTCATAAAAAATTGCTCAGTATCTTTGCTTACAAATTGAAGACCATTATCTGAAACTATTTCAATGGGAAATCCATATCTTGCAAAAATTTCTTTTAATTTTGAAATTATAGTTTTCGAAGAAATATCATGTATTATAATCGCTTCCGGGAACGATGAATAATAATCAATAAGTGTCAAAATAAATTTTGAATCAATTGGTCCAACTAAGTATACTCCTACTTTATACCATGGTCTAGGAGGTATTGGTATGGTTGTTAAAGGTTGGTCATGCCTTAAAGGTTGATTGACTTCACAAATGTAACAATTCTTTATACGTCTTTCTATATCTTTGTCCATATTGGGCCAATAGTATTTTTCTCTTAAAATTTGTTTAGTTCTAGCAATCCCTTGATGAGTTTCATGAGCTAAGTCTAAAATATTTCTTCTAAGATCTGTTGGTATAAAACAATTCTCTTTCCTTTTAAAATGAGATTATCATAAACTGAAAGTTCTTCCTTAAATTTGTGCAAACTTTTAAGTTCATCATCATCAATTTGATATGGCCAATTTCCAGTTTGAATTATTTTAGTTAGAAATTTGAAAAATGGATCTGCTTCACTTTGCTTCTTGATATCATTGAGGGAAATTGCCTTCATTTCTTCTGAAAATATGGAAAGTACTTTTTCCACATAATCATCAACAATATTTTCACATGAAATATTTGTTAAAGGTTTTCTTGAAAATATATCTGCAATATTTTGTTTGCCCTTAAGATACACTATTTCATAATCATAAGGTTGAAGTCTCCAACTAAGTCTTTCAATTCTTGGTGGCAAGACTGTTGCCTTCTTGGGATTAAGCATATAAATCAATGGTTTATGATCTGTCTTAAGTACAAATTTATTTCCCCATAAATAGTCATTGAAATGCTCAACAGCCCACACACACCCAAGAGCTTCTTTCTCTATTTGTGAGTATCTTCTCTCAACATTAGTCAATGATCTACTTGCATAGGCCACTGGCTTTTTGCTTCCATCATTTTGTCTTTGTAGTAAAACAGCTCCTAAACCTACAGGACTAGCATCAGCAATTACTTCGGTAGGTGCATTCATGTCAAAATAGGCTAAACATGGATTTTTTGTAAGATCTTCTTTCAATTTTCTGAATGAGTCCTCTTCTTTATTGCTCCACTTCCATTTTATGTCCTTTCTTGTCAAATTATTAAGTGGTTCGGCTAACTTTGAAAAGTCTGGAATGAATTTTCTTAAAAATCCGCATGTACCTAAAAATGATTTTAGAGAATATACATTTTCAGGTTTTGAAAAACTTAGAACACTTTCTATTTTCTTTGGATCAGGTCTAATTCCATCTTTACTAACAATATGGCCTAATATTTCAAATTCATTTAGAGCAAATTTATATTTACTTTTGTTTAGTTTGAGTCCAACTTGTTGAAATCTTTCAAATACTTTTTTCAGTCTTTGATCCAATTGTTCTATAGATTGCGCATATACAATCACATCATCTATGTAGCATAACACTCCTTCTGAATGAGACAATATTGAGTTCATAGCTTTTTGAAAAGCTTCAGGTGCGCTGCAAAGTCCAAAAGGAATTTTTGCAAAATCTGTAGCATCCTCTGGGTGTAATAAAGGTGGTCAATGGCCTGGACTTTTCATCAAGTTCAATTTGCCAAAAGCCTTTCTTCGCATCAAGTTTAGCAAAAACTTTTGCTCCCTGCAATGCTTGCAATATATTGTCAACTGTTGGTATAGGATATCTCTCTCTAACTATGGCTTTATTCACTTCTCTCAGATCAACACATAGTCTGATTTCTTCAGTACCCTTTTTTGGAACTGCCACAATGTTTGAGATCCATTCAGAAGCTTCATGGACTTCCTCAATAATGCCATCTTCTATCATTTTGTCTAGCTATTGATTGATGGCTTCTACCATTTTATATGGAAAATGTCTGCATCTCTGAGCTACAGGAGTAACATTTTCTTTTAGAGTTATTTTTTGACTATAATCCTTCACATTTCCTTGACCTTGAAAAAGGTTCATGTTTTCTTGTATCAAATTATATATATCCTTCGGAATAACTTCCTGTTGAATATTCCTTATTTTTGTTCCACGCTTTATAATTTCTAATTCGAAACTTGCTTTCTTTTCTAAAAGAGGTTCTGCTTTACCTTCAATCATAAAAATCTGTTCCTTTATAGACCTTTCACCCCATGAAACATCTGCAAAGAAATATCCACAACATGGAAGAGGTGAAGTTTGTCCATAGGCATAAAATTTCCTTTCTGTACCATTTAAAGTTGGCATTTGAGACTTAGGAAAAATATTTTTCAAATTTTCAAGTCCTATGAATGTTGTATCACTACCTGTATCAATAGTCATTGTTATTTCCTTTCGATCTATATAGGTACTTTCTTTGTTATCAGAGCCTAAAAAGAAAGTGTATTCATCTGAGTCTTCATTATTTTCTGAAATATTTTGAATATTTCTTTTCTTTCCTTCAATATTTTTATATTTATTTTTATTTCTACAAACTCTATTAAGATGACCCATCTTGTTACAAATGTGCATTTCATATTTCTAGCTCCACAATTATATGGAGGATGTGTAGTTAAGCCACATCTATAGCATTCTTCCAACTTAGGTGCACTTACTTTGGAGGTGCTTCCTTTTTGATGGTACACATTGAGCTTTTGGTCCTTTAACAGTTGATTCATTAGCTGCTTGGAAATTATTTTTATAGTTTACTCTATTTATTGAGGTCATATCTTCATTTGTCAATACTCTAAATTATTCTTTGGCTGTTTCAAACATTCTTGATATCTCAATTGTTCTTTGAAGATTCAAATTATCTTGTTGCAACAACTTTTCTTTTAATTGCCTATTATAGCATTTTTCTATTATCTGATCTCTGATCATGTCTTCTTCTAAATTTCCAAATTCACAGGATTTGACTAATTCTCTTAGGGCAATGATATATGAATCAATATTTTCATCTGTATTTTGTTTTCTTTAACTAAATTTAAATCGTTCTGATACAATATTTTTTGTGGTGTGAAATATTTAGTTAAAGCTTCTTTTGCTTTTTCATACGTATCTTTTTCTTCTGGAAAATTAAAGAAAATTCTTTGGACCTGTGGTCCAAGGCAATGCAAAAGTGTTGCCCTTTTAACGTCATCTTTCTTTGTTGAAACACCGCTTGCTAATTCATAAATTAAATATGAATTCATCCAATGTTTGTACTCGGAATACAAATCTGTAGCATTAAAAAAAAAAAAAAAAAAGGTTCAACGGTAATGGAGACGTCAAATTATTTGCCATCTTCTTTTACGCTTATTTAATTATTATTATTATTTTTTTATCCTCGTCGCCAAATATGTTGTGTTGTTTATCTTTTATATAAACTACAACTTATATATTTATTATTTAATTATAATTATTTATTTATGACACACATTTAAATTTAGTAAAGATTAATAATCTATTTACAAAACACACACACAGTCAGTCTATTGTTCTTCATTCCATTTTCTTATATTCACATCACTTATATATTTCACACTATTCTACAAAGGGTATTTGGAAAATTCTGGAATAATTGAAAACCAACGATTTTTTGATATTTATTCCGATAGATGGCGCTGGCCATCAGTAAATTTTATTTGCATGATCTGGAGATGCCTTTTTTTAGTTTATAAACTCATTGTAAATTGAAATGTTTATATTAGAATACGAAAAAGCGTTTAAAATTCATATATACGATTTTTAAACATAGGAAATTTATTTTTAAAATTTAAAATATAGTTTGTATCATACAATTATTTCAATATCTAAATAGATGCTGTTCTTGGTTGTATTTTATCTAGCTTGAGCGAGATATTTGTTGAAATGTATAAATAGTTCTGAATGCCGTGGATAGATGGAGACAAAAGTCTATTTCGAATGGAATTACTTCGATATTTGTAATCAAAATGCGATCGTAAAATTATCAAACGATATTTCCCAATAAAAGCATAGAAGAAATGACCCACTACATCTCTGAATGCACTATTGTTAACGAGGAACGGAATAAGATCTTAAAGAACGCAAGTCTACGTGAACCCAGTTCAGCTAATCAGAATAATATGCGAGAAAAATATATAGCGATAGAATTGTTTAACTTTTATAAAGCGTTAGAAAACAAGGTAATCTCTAAGAACTAAATTACAGAACAATTTCCTTCCATAGTTAATTTGTTTAGGTATGTTGAATACTTTGATTTCCTTTTCATTTTCCCTTCTCTCCTTTGTTTGTTTTTTTCCCCTTTCTCTATGAAAATGATGTATGGCGAGTCCTTACAGGACGGAAATGTCCTAATAAAGCTGTTGTTATTGTTGTTGATTTCCCAATAAAATAAAGATATTATTGAAATTAGTTTCAAAACAGGCTATAATCAAGCTGTAAAAGATTCTATACAAAATTTTAAAATGATATGTTTCCTTAATTGTAGGTAATGACGCTCCATATATATAAAAAAAGAAAGAATTAAAGTATAAAACATATAATATATATAAAATTTACACAAATAAATTTACTGGCATTGCGTTTCTTTTAAATATCATCAAATATTATCTCTACAGACCTTACTGCAATGATATGAGTTATTGAATGAGAGGGCTTGGCTCATCAGTAGTGAACCCTCTCAGCGGTTTCGCCAAATTAATCTCTAGACCGCTCTACTATTGTATATTATTGTATATGTATTTTATAACAAAACCAATCCAATACAATAGTAGAGCGGTCTAGAGATTAATTTGGCGAAACCGCTGAGAGGGTTCACTACTGATGAGCCAAGCCCTCTCATTCAATAACTCATATCATTGCAGCAAGGTCTGTAGAGATAATATTTGATGATATTTAAAAGAAACGCAATGCCAGTAAATTTATTTGTGTAAAATTTAACGATAGATGGCAATAAAATTTAATTTACTAATATATATTGGTTATGAAAACATATTTTGCGGAAGAGCTTTGCTCGATGCAATACTTTGAAATTATATGTATGTACCTCTACAGACCTATAAGCTTATGTCCATAGTTCACTAAACACCCCTAAGCTGCCTTCCATAGAAAATGCAGGGTATATAACAAAACCAGCCCAATACAATAGTAGAGCGGTCTAGAGATTAATTTGGCGAAACCGCTGAGAGGGTTCACTACTGATGAGCCAAGCCCTCTCATTCAATAACTCATATCATTGCAGTAAGGTCTGTAGAAATAATATTTGATGATATTTAAAAGAAACGCAATGCCAGTAAATTTATTTGTGTAAAATTTTAACGATAGATGGCAATAAAACTTAATTTACTAATATAATATATATGTTATATTCATTTTTCGGTAGTAATTATTGCTTGTTTTAATTTGAGTATTTTTAACAACGTTGTGCAGTAGTGAACCTTCTTGAAAAAATAGTTAGAATATAATAACTTGAGAGAGCACAACTATTTTCTTTTTTTAATAGAACTGGTAGTAATCTCCATATATATATTGAAGGGGAAATTTGATCAATAATAATCTTATAGAATAATCTTATGATATATTAGCGCGCCATCTGTTATGAAAATTCGAAACTATTATAGACGTGTATGATTCTTTTAAAATATTAAACAAGTTCTACTGCCCTTACTGCAATGGAAAAGTTAATGGGAGTTTCTGGCTCAATGGGTATATCCATTCCAAGAGTCTAGTATTAGTATATAGTATAACAGCGGTATGGTAGATTAAACTGGGGAAACCGCTGGGAGGGTTCACCACTGATAAGCCAGGATATCTTATTAATTATTTCATTGCAGTAAGGTCAGTAGAAATTGTTTTATTTTTTAAAGAATCATACGCGTCTATAATAGTTTAGAATTTTCATAGAATAATCTTAACAATAGATTAACAATAGATAACACAAGAAGAAAGAAATAAAAGATAAGATAGAATTCAGAAATAATCATTTCCCTGAAAAGTGAGTGACAGGGAAGATTATAGCTGCATATTTTCTGAACAAATATTTAAATTCATGAAAATACTAATATAAATGCTATATAGATTAAAGTTTTGAAAATAGAACAATCCATATTTAATTCATTAGATAATAAAAAGGCTTATATTGGATTGAATAAATACGGCGCTGAGTATTGTTTTTACAAAAATGTAATGCCTTGATAATGGTTTGGCGTTCAGCTAACCGAAATATTGGCAAATATATCTTTTATTAAATCCAATATATGCCTTTTTATCTAATAGATTAAAGTGAATATATTATTGGTGTGTGTACGAATAAAAAATTCAATACCGAGAAATATTTCAATATTAAAATTGATTACAAAAAGCACTTCAATTTATATTATTCTGATAAAAGTGTTTAAGTCATAAAATATATCAATAAATCAATTTAAAGAAATTTTAGATCCAGTTTTATCTCAAGTATTATTAAATTATTAGTTTATAATATGAAAATACGACACTATTATAGACGTGTAAGATTCTTTTAATAATTAAACAATTTCTACTGCCCTTACAACAACGGAAAACTTAATGGTAAGGTCTGGCTCATAGGTGTATCGAAAAATGCAATAAAACATTGGTATGGTAGATTAAACTGGCGAAACCGCTGGGAGGTTCACCACTAATGAACCAGGCCCTACAATTAATTTTTCCATTGCAGTAAGGGCAGTAGAAATTGTTCCATTTTCAAAAGAATCATACGCGTCTATAATAGTTTCGAATTTTCATAACAGATGGCGCGCTAATGCATCATAATTTCTAATATCACTACATATATATATTATAATACACTGGTATAAATACTATATATGCAAATATATTTTTAGTTTAATACACTATTGTACTGGCAAACGTTCAATTAGGAAAATCCCTGGACGTGTTCGTCTGGTAATAAATATTAATTTACACACAAGGTATTAGGGCGCCATCTATACTAAATAAATGTAAATATTTATTAAAAGATTTTGTTCTTTGCAAATTAAACGCGTATCACTGCACTTTACTGCAATATTTACATTGCAGTAAGAATAATAGAAATATTATATGTGTAAAAGAAAAAGTGTGATGTTACTGGTATAATTTATTATAAAATTAATTGTCTATATAGATTATATAAACACATGGTAAATGGACCAAATCTAAATAAGTGGTGTGTGTCACGTTTAGGTAACAGAATTGTTTCCCTCATTAAACTAAAGTATTGAAAGAACAACGCCGTTACCATATCGACTGTGACGTTTCATCTACACTATTTATTTATTTGGATTTGGTCGTATCTCTTTGTGTTTATAATCTACTATCCAAATTGCCTATATACTGGGGTAGATTGTGATAATATTGACAAATAATTCGTCCAGATGGTATACATTCACTGGATATCTAATTAGATAATATGTAAGACTTGCCTGAATAGAGCTTAGACAACAAGATCTCTCAGATTTTGTAGCCTTGCAAGATGTCGCACTGATCAAGCTTTTGAGCCTTCCCAACGTGCGTTCTCTAGATCAGTGGCCAGACCTTGAGGCCACTGCGCGGCTCTGATCAAGTTTTAGAGCATTCGAAATTTGCGGGGCTCTGAAACTAATTCCAGATTTTGAAGACGTTGCGTTTCCTTTGATCATTTTTTGAGCCTTCGCAAATTGCGTCCTCTAGAAACAGTGAATAAACCTTTAATCCTTTACCTTGACCTGGTCAATTTTTTGAGCCTTGGAAACGTGCTGCCTCTAAAATCAGTGGTCAGATATTGAAGCCATGGCGTTGCCCTGAGCAAGTTTTTGAGTTTTCGCAACGTGCGTCTTTTAAAACTAATGACCAGATTTTGAACCCATTGCAACGCCCTGATCAAGTTTTTTGAGCCTTCGCAACTTGCATACTCTGAAACCAGTGGCCAGATCTCAAACCCATTGCGACCCCCTGATCAAGTTTTTGAACACTCGCAATTAGCGGCTTCTAAAACCAATGGCCAGATTTTGAAACCATTGCAACGCCCTGATCAAGATGTTGAACATTCGCAATTAGCGGCTTCTAAAACCAATGGCCAGATTTTGAAACCATTGCAACGCCCTGATCAAGATGTTGAACATTCGCAATTAGCGGCTTCTAAAACCAATGGCCAGATTTTGAACCCATTGCAACGCCCTGATCAAGTTTTTGAGCCTTCGCAACTTGCATACTCTGAAACCAGTGGCCAGATCTCAAACCCATTGCGACCCCCTGATCAAGTTTTTAAACACTCGCAATTAGCGGCTTCTATAACCAATGGCCAGATTTTGAAACCATTGCAACGCCCTGATCAAGATGTTGAACATTCGCAATTAGCGGCTTCTAAAACCAATGGCCAGATTTTGAAACCATTGCAACCACCTGATCAAGTTTTTGAACATTCGCAATTAGCGGCTTCTAAAACAAATGGCCAGATTTTGAAACCATTGCAACGCCCTGATCAAGATGTTGAACACTCGCAATTAGCGGCTTCTAAAACCAATGGCCAGATTTTGAAACCATTGCAACGCCCTGATCAAGATGTTGAACATTCGCAATTAGCGGCTTCTAAAACCAATGGCCAGATTTCGAAACCATTGCAACGCCCTGATAAAGTTTTTGAACATTCGAAATTAGCGGCTTCTAAAACCAATGGCCAGATTTTGAAACCATTGCAACGCCCTGATAAAGTTTTTGAGCCTTCGCAACTTGCATACTCTGAAACCAGTGGCTAGATCTCAAACCCATTGCAACGCCCTGATCAAGGTTTTGAGAATTCGAAATTATCTGCTTCTAAAATCAATGGCCTGATTTTGAAACCATTGCAACGCTCTGATCAAGTTTTTGAACATTCGAAATTAGCGGCTTCTAAAACTAATGGTCAGATTTTAAAGCCGTTGCACTGCGCTGATCAAGTTTTTGAGCATTCGCAATTAGCGGCTTCTAACACCAATGGCCAGATTTTGAAGACGTTGCAACGCCCTGATCAAGTTTTTGAGCATTCGCAATTAGTGGCTTCTAACACCAATAATGACAAATAATAATGACAAATTAATTTGTCCAGATGGTATACATTCATTGGATATCTAATTAGATAATATGAGACTTGCCCGAATAGAGCTTAGACAACAAAAACTCTCAGATTTTGAAGCCTTGCAAGATGTCTCCTTGATAAAGCTTTTGAGCTTTCACAACGTGCTGCCTTTAAAACCTGAGGAAAGATCTTGACCCATTGCCCTGATCGAGCTTTTGAGCCTTCACAACTTGCGTCCTCTAGAACCAGAGTGACCAGATCTTGAAGCTACTGCCCCTCTCTGATCAAGTTTTTGAGCATTTGGAACTTGCGGCCTTTAGAACCAATGGCTAGATTTTGAAGACGTTGCGTTGCCCTTGATCTTTTTTTTTTTTTTTGAGCCTTCGCAAATTGCGTCCTCTAGAACCAGTGGATATATCTTGAAGCCATTACGTTGCCCTGGTCAATTCTTTGAGCTTTGGAAATGTGCTGCCTCTAAAAAAGTGGCCAGATATTGAAGCCATGGCGTTTCCATGACCAAGTTTTTGAGCCTTCGCAACTTGCGTCCTTTAAAATCAATGGCAATGTTTTGAAACCATTGCAACGCCCTGATCAAGTTTTTGAACATTCGAAATTAGCGGCTTCTAAACCCAATGGCCAGATTTGAAGCTATTGCACCGCGCTGATCAAGTTTTTGAACATTCGCAATTAGCTGCTTCTAAAACCAATGGCCAGATTTTGAAGCAATTGCAACGCCCTGGTCAAGTTTTTGAGCATTCGCAATTAGCTGCTTCTAAAACCAATGGCCAGATTTTGAAGCCATTGCAACGCCCTGATCAAGTTTATGAGCCTTCGCAACGTGCGTCCTTTAAAACTAATGTCCATGTTTTGAACCCATTGCAGCGCCCTGATCAAGTTTTTGAACATTCGAAATTAGCGGCTTCTAAAACCAATGGCCAGATTTTGAAGCTCTTGCAACGCCCTAATACAGTTTTTGAACATTCGCAATTAGCGGCTTCTAAAACCAATGGCCAGATTTTGATGCCATTGCACCGCGCTGATAAAGTTTTTGAACATTCGCAATTAGCTGCTTCTAAAACCAATGGCCAGATATTGAAACCATTGCAACGCCCTGATCAAGTTTTTGAACATTCGCAATTAGCGGCTTCTAAACCAGTGGCCAGATTTTGAACCTATTGAAACGCCCTGATCAAGTGTTTGAACATTCGCAATTAGCGGCTTCTAAAACCAATGGCCAGATTTTGAAGCCAATTGCACCGCCATGATCAAGTTTTCGAACATTCGCAATTAGCGGCTTCTAAAACCAATGGCCAGATTTTGAAACTATTGCAACTCCTGATCAAGTTTTTGAGTCTTCGCAACGTGCGTTCTGTAGAATCAGTGGCCAGATTTTGATGCCATTGCAACGCCCTGATCAAGTTTTTGAATATTCGCAATTAGCTGCTTCTAAAACCAATGGCCAGATTTTGAAGACGTTGCACCGCGCTGATAAAGTTTTTGAACATTCGAAATTTGCGGCTTCTAAAACCAATGGCTAGATCTTGAAACCATTGCACCGCGCTGATCAAGAGTTTGAACATTCGCAAGATTAGTGGCTTCTAAAACCAATGGCCAAATTTTGAAGCCATTGTAACGCCCTGATCAAGTTTTTGAACATTGGCAATTAACTGCTTCTAAAACCAATGGCTAGATCTTGAAACCATTGCAACGCCCTGATCAAGTTTTTGAACATTCGCAATTAGCGGCTTCTAAAACCAATGGCCAGATTTTGAAACCATTGCAAGATTTCAAAATCTTGAACCCATTCAGCATTCTGATCAATTCCTTGAGCCTTTGAAACGTGCGTTCTCTAGAACCAGTGTCCAGATTTGAAGCCGCTGCACCGCCCTGAACAAATTTTTGAGCCTTGGCAACGTGCGACCTCTAGAACCAGTGGCCATATCCTGAAGCAATTGTACCGCCTTGATAATATTTTTTAACCTTCGCAAATTTCGTTTCTAGAACCAATGCCCAGATCTTGAAGCCATTTAGCATTCTGATCAATTCCTTGAGCAATCTCAACTTGAAGTCTTCAGAACCAATGGCCATGTCTTGAAGCCATTTAGCCATTATGTCCAATTCCTTGAGACTTTGCAACGTGCGTCCTCTAGAACCAGTGGCCATGTCTTGAAGCCATTTAGCATTCTGATCAATTCCTTGAACCTTCTTAACTTGCAGTGTTTATAACCAATGGCTAGATCTTTGAACCCATTCAGCCATTCTGATCAATTCCTTGAGCCATCTCAACTTGCGGCCTTTAGAACCAGTGGCAAGATCTTTAAAGCCATTTATCATTCTGATCAATTCCTTGAGCCATCGCATCTTGAGGCATTTAGACCCAATGGCCGGATCTTTGAAGCTGTTTCGCCGCTCTGTTCAAGAATTTGATACTTCTTAGTGAGCATGTCTATAAAACAACGACCGTTAGATTCTGCATTAACTTGGTCATTTCGCTGAGCCATATCACAATGCAGCCAGTTCTATTCAATATATTGAACACTTAAGTTTTAAAAACTTTTCTTGGCTTTGGAGTTAAACTATCTTCTATTTCTATACACTCTGAAATAGTAATTTGAAATCTATTAACTATCCAGTAACTATCTGAGAAATATTCTTCAAATTAAATATATTTTTGTCCTCATTGTTGCTAATTTTTTCTCCCTATATAATAAAATTAAATATTTGAAAGAAATTTCATAATTTTATAATTAAATACTCCATACCTATTTTATTTAATTTACTTAAAGTTATCTAAATGATAAAGCACAATTTGTGTGGATTATAAACACAAGGTAATAAGACCAAACACAAATAAATTAATAGTGTGTGACGTTTCGTTAACAGCGTTGTTACAATCTTCAGACAAAAGTACTGAATGAAAAATTTTACCACAGAATATACTGTGATAAAATTTCTCATTCAGTACTTTTGTCTGAAGATGGTAACAACGCTGTTACCGAAACGTTACACACTATTTATTTGGATTTGGTCATTCAGTACTTTTATCTGAAGATGGCAACAACGCTGTTACTGAAACGTCACACTATTTATTTATTTGGATTTGGTCATTCAGTACTTTTGTCTGAAGATGGTAACAACGCTGTTACTGAAACGTCACACTATTTATTTATTTGGATTTGGTCATTCAGTACTTTTGTTTGAAGATGGTAACAACGCTGTTACTGAAACGTCACACACTATTTATTTATTTGGATTTGGTCTTATTACCTTGTGTTTAAAGGTATCTATAAAAGAATTCCATAAATGAAAAGCTTCAATTCTATCAATTTATAGATTTCCATATTGACATAGTATTAAAAAATTATTGTTTAGAGAGAGCGAGAGAGATTGAGATTGAAACTGATTTATTATAACGACCATATAAGATTATATAAGGTTAAATACATAAAATGAATATTGATTGATATTGATGATTGATAATGATAGATATATGAATAAATAGACATAAATAGAGAGAGATTCAACTTATACACAATATTATCTATTTGTATTATAAGGGAAGAAGATATTCATGAATGAAAGGAACACCTCTCCCTTTAAATTAAAAGGAACACCTCTCCCCTCGGTCTTATTGAGAAAAGTGTAGAGACACAGCTTAAAAGAAATCATAAGACGATTCAACTCTTTTTATTGACTTGATTGAAGAAAGCTTTCGAGAAAGTCCTTCATCAGCATGTTAAAACTTATAAACAAGGTATTATAAAGCCATTTAATAGATTGTCTAATATAAAATGATCTCTCAGGTGAATCAATTAAGAAAAAGACATCTACTTATCGTCCAACTAAAATTTACTAATAGCTTGCGCCATCTGTCGGAATATATTGTCAAATTATATTGACAAATATTTTCACTCTTATCCTATTTCTTTAGTGCGAAGAACGTTGTTTTTATCAGTTAAGTAAACCGATCTCTCAAGCATTCTAATTGGACGCCATGTTTGTATATAAAAGAGGGTTGAAGGGAATGCGGGAGGCCAGTGTGGTTAAAGGTTTTGTGTAGAGACGCTTATAGTGTTCTCTTCGTATTTTATCCGTGTCTGGTGATCTCTTCGCATTCCCTGTGTAACACCGGTCCGATCCCTACCTAAGCAGAAATAAAGATAAGTACTGTTTTTCTTATTTTATTTAACCAATTGTGGATTATTATTTACATTTTTTTTGGTTTTATACTCTTGAGTGTACGATTTTTGTATGTTTAGTTACTATTAATCTAGGCCCTAGTAATTTAAAACCTTGTGTGTTATCCCGTAAATAGTAACTTTTGTCAATATATCAACTAATCATTCATTTTTTAATTATTCCAAAATGGACTAGACACCCATTCTCTATTTAAAAATTGAGGTACAGCTTCCACAAAGATAATGAAGGACAACACGTACGTGGTAACCTTTTGGCCAATTCTGAAATAATTGAAAGAAAATCAACGATTAGTTGATATTTATTCCGAAAGATGGCGCAGGCCATCAGTAAATTTCAGTTGCATGATCAGAAGATCCCATTTTATCATTTTATAAACCTATTTTATATATTGAAATGTTTCTATTAAAATACGACAAAGCGTTTAAAATTCATATATACGATTTTTAAACATAGGAAATTTATTTTTAAAATTTAAAATATAGTTTGTATCATACAATTATTTCAATATGTAAATAATTGCTATTCTTGGTTGTATTTTATCTAGCTTGAGCGAGATATTTGTTGAAATATATAAATAGTTCTGAATGCCGTGGATAGATGCCGACAAAAGTCTATTTCGAATGGAATTACTTCGTTATTTGTAATCAAAATGCGATCGTAAAATTATCAAACGATATTTCCCAATAAAATCATAGAAGAAATGACTCACTACATCTCTGAATGCACTATTGTTAACAAAAAACGGAATAAGATCTTAAAGAACCCAAGTCTACATGAACCCAGTTCAGCTAATCAGAATAATGTCCGATAAAAATATAAAGCGATAGAATTGTTTAACTTTCATAAAGCGTTAGAGAACAAGGTAATCTCTAAGAACTAAAATTAGAACAATTTCCATCTATAGTTAATTTGTATAGTTATCTTGATACTTTGATTTCCTTTTCATTTTCCCTTCTCTCCTTTATTTTTTATCCTTTTCTCCATGAAAATGATGTATGGCGAGTCCTTACAGGATGGAAATGTCCTAATAAAGCTGTTGTTGTTGTTGATTTCCCAATAAAATAAAGATATTATTGAAATTAGTTTCAAAACAGGCTATATTCATGCTGTAAAAGATTCTATACAAAATTTTAAAAGGATATGTTTCCTAAATTGTAGGTAATAACGCTCCATATATATGAGAAAAAAAGAATTAAAGTATTAAACATATATTTATATGTTATATTCATTTTTCGGTAGTAATTATTGCTTGTTTTGATACATTAGTATTTTTGATAACGTTGTGCAGTAGTGAACCTTCTTGAAAAATTAGTTAGAATGTAATAACTTGAAAGAGGACAACTATTTTCTTCTTTTAATTGAACTGGTAGTAATCTCCATATATATATTGAAAGAAAATTTGATCAATAATAATCTTATAGAATAATCTTATGATGCATTAACACGCCATCTGTTATGAAAATACGAAACTATTATAGACATGTATGATTCTTTTAAAAAATAAAACAATTTACACTGTCCTTACTGTTGGAATAGCGATCCACGGACCTCTGCATGGAGTATTGGAGGATCGACCAATCAACGGCCGCGGCGGCGCTGCGGTCGACGTCAAGATATTTAGTCTTTGTCCCTCGCCTTCCTATATATACTTGCCTTTAAAATGTTGCTACTTTAACATCTTGTTTTAAGTTACTTTGTTTAATAAATAATTCTTTTATTCCTTGATTCAATCTCAAACTTCAACAGGTTATGGGCCCAGCACGCTTCCACTGCGCCTAAAAGGATTAGCCGCCAGCAGTGAGTAAGCCTTTGTTTTGCTCGAAGTTTAGGCGTCAACCGCCAACCATAACCCTAGTTTCTTTTTGTCGTTGGCCGATTCTAAGACAAAGAAGATGAGCGAAGATTGTCTTTCAAGGATTAAAGTTTTTAATGGTGAAAACTTTTCACTATGGAAATTCCAATTCAGGCTTCTTATGGAACAACAAAAATTACTAGAATTATTGGAAGGCTTAGAAATAAAGCCGAATGTTGTTTCCTCCGACAGTAAACTCTGAAAGTTCACTACAGAATTGGAAATCAAAGGACGTTAAGGCAAGGATGCTATTATCACAGGCAATCGAATTAAGGTTTCTTCAGCCCCTGATGAACTGTACTTCCGCTTCACAAATGTGGCAGAAATTACTTGCTATTCATGAACAAAAATCCGAATTTACTATTGGCCAACTTTGGCAACAATTCTTCGATGCACGATTGACATCGGAAACAATAAGTGATTACATAGCAAAAATTGAAAATATTTCTGCACAAATTTCACAAATGGGCGAAACCATAACGGAAGATCAAAAGGTAGCAAAAATTTTAAATACTTTGCCTTCGAGTATGCGCTACTTTGTTGCAGCGTGGGAATCGTTAGATCCGAAAGCTCAAACTCTTAACAATTTAACTGCAAGACTTTTGATTGAAGAAACAAGGAATCAACAAAGCGGTTCTTCTAAACAAGATGAGGCCTTATTACACAGGCAAGCACGAACGAAGCCTAAAGCTACACAACGTTCTTTTCAAGATGCCAAGAAGAACACTAAATGCCACTATTGTCACAAAATTGGACATTGGAGCCGCGAATGTAGAAAAAGATTAGCTAATGAGAAAAATAAATCCAAAAATCTTCATGATTCAAAAGGAAGTTCAAGTGATTATGGACTTATTTTGTGCGATAATCAAGTAGAGCCCAATGATATTTGGTATGCTGACAGCGGTGCAAGCTGCAGCATGACATTTCGACGAGAGTGGTTCAAGACCTACACGCCGTTCACCAGTGATCATCCAATCTACTTGGGAGACAACTCGACACTACTTGCAGAAGGCATGGGAGACATCGAGATTCAAGCCTACGTCGACGGTGGATGGTACAATACGTTCATAAGAAATGTGCTCTACTCGCCGCAACTAAAGAAAAATTTGTATAGCCTTTCTACGTCCACAAGAAGAGGATTCAACGTCATTATAAAACATGACAAGCTACAGATCTTCATGGATAATGACCTAAAAGCCGTAGGAGTGCGTCATGACGGCCTCTACAGGATGCTCTTCAAGGTTACGTCATCATCATCACAAGGATACATCACCAGCGAGAACAAGCTTCAGTTGTGGCACGAGAGACTTGCGCATCTTCCAGTTGCTACACTTCGAGAGATGGCGACCAAAGGATTGGTGGATGGTCTGCAGCCTCAAGATTTAGAGGGAGATTTTTTCTTCTGTGAAGGATGCCAACTTGGAAAAGCCCATAGAAAGTCGTGCTATCCCTCAGATGGCAAAAACTACCAGCTAGGTGAGTTTATTTATGCTGATATTTGTGGCCCAATGCAGACTCAATCATTAAGTAAATATCTGTATTTCTGCTTATTTAAAGATTACTTTAGAGGTTATCGCCATATATTTATTTTATTAAAAACAAATCAGATGTGCTAGATATATTCAAAGAATATGCTACTCTAATCTATACTCAAACTGGAAATAAGATAAAAGTTCTTAGGACTGATAATGCGCTAGAATTCAAAAGCGATAATTTTGCAAATTTATGTAAAAGATTTGGAATAATTCACGAGTTCACTGCACCTTATGTGCACGAACAGATAGGACGTATAGAAAGAGACAATCGTACGATTGTGGAAGCAGCCAGGTCCATGCTAAATTCACGAAATCTTCCAGGATTTTTTTGGGCTGAGGCATGTAACACAGCCACTAATATTCTAAATAGAAGTGCGACTAAGCAAACCCCTGGAACGACACCTTATGAACTTTTCTTTGGCACAAAGCCTAATGTAGCTAACTATAAAATATTTGGCTGTAATGCTTATATGCATATTCCCAAAGAAAACCGTAAAAAGTGGGATAATAAATCGATAAAACTTATGTTTTTAGGTTATGAGAATACAAGCAAAAAATTTTAGATTATGGGATTGGAAAACTAGAAAAATAAGAATTTCTAAAGATGTCACATTCGATGAGAAAGCTACTACACATTCAAATAGAGAATCTACCAAACCCAAAGAAATAATATTTCAGATTAACAGCGCTCCGGATGAATCACCAGTTGCGACAGCAAACATTCCAGTGCAGGAAATGCCGCCAGTATCCGATATCAGTTCGCATCCAATGATAACACGCTCTAAAGTTTCGAATAGCCAATGTAACTTTGCGCTCGCTGATGAACCCAGTAACTATATAGATGCAATAACGAGTTCAGATTCAGAAAGATGGAAATTAGCCATGGATGAAGAGATTGATGCATTAAATAAAAATAAAACATGGACTTTAGAACGTTTGGCAGATGGTCATAAACCTATCGGTTGTAAATGGGTTTATAAAATTAAAACGGAGTCCGATGGTACAATTCAACGGTTCAAAGCCAGATTAGTTGCAAAAGGCTATTCTCAAATCAAAAATGTTGACTATTTCGATACGTTTAGCCCAGTAGTCAGGTATGATTCGTTACGCATTCTTTTATCACACGCTGCTTCTGAAAGGATGTTTCTTAAGCAATTCGATGTAAAGACAGCTTTTCTCAATGGCGAATTAGAGGAACTTGTTTATCTTGAACAACCAGAAGGCTACAAGAGAGATGATAATAGCTGCTATAGATTACATAAAAGTCTGTATGGTCTTAAACAATCTTCTAGAAATTGGAATAAGAAATTTACCAATTTTTTGAATAGCCATAATTTCAAAACATCAGACGCCGACCCGTGCATTTTCATTGGAACACACAATGATTCAAATGTTATCTTAGCTCTCTATGTTAATGATGGAATTATTCTATCTAAAGATAAAGAGGCAATAGCTATTATAATGGATGAGTTAGAACACGCATTTGATATTACATCTGGAAGTGTTAACTTTTTTGTTGGGCTACAAATAGAGCAGTCAGAAGATAGGGCAAGTATTTTCATTCACCAGTCATCATATATTGACAAAATTTTGAGTAAATTTAATATGGCTGACTGTATTCCTGCTTCGGTGCCTATGGATCCTTCTGTCATCTTAACAAAGCAGGACTGTCCTACTCCAGAACAAAAGGAAAAGATGCCTAAATTCCCTTTTCGAGAAGCTGTTGGATCCCTTATGTTTGCATCATGTGTTTCACGTCCAGATATCACTTATGCAGTTTCACAAGTGAGTAAATTCCTAGAATATCCAGGACCTGCACATTGTACAACAGTGAAGAATATTTTCCGTTATCTGAAAGGCACTCCACACATGGGAATTCTCTTCACTGGACAAGACCAACTTGTTGGCTACTCTGATAGTGATTTTGCTCGTGATGTTGACTCCAGAAAAAGTACGACTGGTTATGCCTTCATGATGAACGGAGGAACTGTTTCTTGGGCAAGCCAACGACAACCAATTATCGCACTTTCAACCACCGAAAGTGAATACATCGCTGCCTGCAGTGCTGCTAAGGAATTGATTTGGATCAGAAGACTTCTACAGGGCATCGGCTGTGATATTACTAAAGAAACTGAAATTAATATCGACAACCAAGCAGCAATAAAACTTGTTGAAAATCCAGTATTCCACAAATGAACGAAACATATTGATGTTCGCTACCACTTCATTAGATTCAAACATGAAGAAGGTGAACTTAAAGTGCATCGTGTTTGCAGCTCAGAACAGCTAGCTGATATAATGACTAAACCTCTTCCACGTAACCAATTCCACTACTTAAGAGGTCTACTGAACATTTTGGATCGAGAGGGAGTGTTGGAATAGCGATCCACGGACCTCTGAATGGAGTATTGGAGGATCGACCAATCAACGGCCGCGGCGGCGCTGCGGTCGACGTCAAGATATTTAGTCTTTGTCCCTCGCCTTCCTATATATACTTGCCTTTGAAATGTTGCTACTTTAACATCTTGTTTAAAGTTACTTTGTTTAATAAATAATTCTTTTATCCCTTGATTCAATCTCAAACTTCAACACTTACTTCAATGGAAAAATTAATGGGAGGTTCTGGCTCAATGGGTATACCCATTCCAAGAGTCTAGAATCAGTTTCACTATAAAAAGAAGATCGAAAAATGCAATATAACAGCGATATGGTAGATTAAACTGGTGAAACCGCTGGGAGGGTTCACCACTAATGAACCAGACCCTCTAATTAATTTTTCCATTGCAGTAAGGGCAGTGGAATTTTTGAATTTTCAAAAGAATCATATGCGTCTATAATAGTTTCGAATTTTCATAACAGAGGGCGCGTTAATGCATCATAATTTCTAATATCACTACATATATATATTATAATACACGGGTATAAATACTATATATGCAAATATATTTAGCTTAATACAGTATTGTAGTGCCAAACATACAATTAGGAAAATCCCTGGACGTGTTCGTCTAGTAATAAATATTAATTTAAACACAAAGGTTTTAGGAAGCCATCTAGTATTCTAAATAAATGCAATCATTTATTTCACGATTTTGTCCTTTACAAATAAAACGCGTATTACTGCACTTTACTGCAATATATACATTGCAGTAAGAATAGTAGAAGCATTATATTTGTAAAAGAAAAAGCGTGATGTTACTGGTATCATTTCTTATGAATATGAATTGTCTATATAGATTAGAAACACATGGTAAATGGACCAAATATAAATAAATGGTGTGTGAGGTTTCGGTAACAGCGTTTTAACCATCTTCAGACAAAAGTACTGAAAGTACATTCAGTAATTAATCTGATAGTAGCAATACTTTTACCGAAATGTCCCACAACACTCATTTATTTAGATTTGGGCTTATTAGCTTGTGTTTATAATCTACTATCCAAATTGCCTATATACTGGGGTAGATTGTGATAATATTGACAAATTAATTTGTCCAGATGGTATTCATTCATTTGATATCTAATTGGATAATATGAGATTTGCCTGAATAGAGCTTTGACAACAAGATCTCTAAGATTTTGTCTCCTTGATCAAGCTTTTGAGCCTTCGCCACGTGCTGCCTTCAAAACCAGTAGAAAGATATTGACCCGTTGCCCTGATCGAGCTTTTGAGCCTTCACAACTTGCGTCCTCTAGAAACAGAGAGGCCAGATCTTGAAGCTACTGCCCCTCTCTAATCAAGTTTTAGAGTATTTGCAACTTGCGGCCTTTAGAACCAATGGTTAGATTTTGAAGACGTTGCGTTGCCCTTGATCATTTTTTGAGCCTTCACAAATTGCGTCCTCTAGAACCAGTGGATAAATCTTGAAGCCAATTACGTTGCCCTGGTCAATTATTTGAACCTTGTAAACGTGCTGCGTCTAAAATCAGTGGCCAGATATTGAAGCCATGGCGTTGCCCTGATCAAGCTTTTGAGCCTTCGTAACGTGCGTCTTTAAAAACTAATGACCATTTTTAAACCCATTGCAACGCCCTGATCAAGTTTTTGAACATTCCCAATTTGCGGCTTCTGAAACCAATGGCCAGATCTTGAACCCATTGCAACGCCCTGATCAAGGTTTTGAAAATTCGTAATTAGCGTCTTCTAAAACCAATAGCAAGATATTGAACCCATTGCAACGCCCTGATCAAGTTTTTGAACATTCGTAATTAGCGGCTTCTAAAACCAATGGCCAGATTTTGAAGCAATTGCAACGCCCTGATCAAGTTTTTGAACATTCACAATCAGCGACTTCTAGAACCAATGGCCAGATCTTGAAACCATTGCAACGCCCTGATCAAGTTTTTGAACATTCGCAATTAGCGGCTTCTAAAACCAATGGCCAGATCTTGAACCCATTGCAACGCCCTGATCAAGTTTTTGAGCATTCGCAATTAGCTGCTTCTAAAACCAATTCCATATTTTGAAGACGTTGGGTTGCCCTTGATCATTTTTTGAGCCTTCGCAAATTGCGTCCTCTAGAACCAGTGGATAAATTTTGAAGTCATTAACGTTGCTCTGGTCAATTATTTGAGCCTTGGAAACGTCTGCCTCTAAAATCAGTGGTCAGATATTGAAACCATGGCGTTGCCCTGATCAAGTTTTTGAGCCTTCGCAACGTGCGTCCTTTAAAATTAATGGCCAGATTTTGAAGCCATTGCACCGCCCTGATTAAGTTTTTGTACATTCGAAATTAGCGGCTTCTAAAACCAATGGCCAGATTTTGAAGCCATTGCACCGCCCTGATTAAGTTTTTGAACATTCGGAATTAGCGGCTTCTAAAACCAATGGCCAGATTTTGAAGACGTTGCAACACCCTGATCAAATTTTGAACATTCGAAATTAGCGGCTTCTAAAACCAATGGCCAGATTTTGAAGCCATTGCACCGTCCTGATCAAGTTTTTGAACATTCGAAATTAGCGGCTTCTAAAACCAATGGCCAGTTTTTGAAGACGTTGCAACGCCCTGATCAAGTTTTTGAACATTCGAAATTAGCGGCTTCTAAAACCAATGGTAAGATTTTCAAACCATTGCAACGCCCTGATCAAATTCTTGAGCCATCGCAATGTGTTTCCTGTAGAATCAGAGGCCAGATCTTGAACCTATTCAGCATTCTAATCAATACCTTGAGCCTTCGAAACGTGCGTTCTCTAGAACCAGCGTCCAGATCTTGAAGTCGTGGCACCCCCCTGATCAGGTTTTTGAGCCTTGGCAACGTGTGGCTTCTAGAACCAGTGGCCATGTCCTGAAGCAAATGTCCTGATATATATTTTTTAATCTTCGCAAATATCGTCCTCTAGAACCAATGGCCATGTCTTGAGCCATTTAGCATTCTGATCAATTCCTTGAGCCTTCTCAACTTGCCAATGGCCAGATCTTTGAACCCATTCAGCCATTCTGATCAATTCCTTCAGCCATCTCAACTTGCGGCCTTTAGAACCAGTGGCCAGATCTTTAAAGCCATTTAGCCATTCTGATCAATTCCTTGAGCAATCTCAACTAGAAGTATTTATAACCAATGGCCATGTCTTGAAGCCATTTAGCCATTCTGATCAAATCCTTGAGCCTTCTCAACTTGCAGTCTTTAGAACCCGTGGCCAGATCTTTGAAATCATTTAGTATTCTGATCAATTCCTTGAGCCTTCTCAACTTGCAGTCTTTAGAACCAATGGCCAGATCTTTGAAGCCATTTAGTATTCTGATCAATTCCTTGAGCCTTCTCAACTTGCAGTCTTTAGAACCAATGGCCAGATCTTTGAAGCCATTTAGTATTCTGATCAATTCCTTGAACCTTCTCAATTTGCAGTCTTTAAAACCAATGACCAGATCTTTGAAGCTGTTTCGCCCTTCTGTTCAAGAATTTGAGACTTCTTATCGAGCATGTCTATAAAACAACCACCGGTAGATTCAGCATTAACTTGGCTATTTCGTTGAGCCATATCATAGTGCAGCTTGTTCTATTTAATATATTGAACACTTAAGTTTTAAAAACTTTTCTTGGCTTGGGAGTTAAACTGTCTTCTATTTCTCTACACTCTGAGATAGTAATTTGATATCTAATAACTATCCAGTAACTATCTAAGAATAATTCTTCAAATTAAATAAATTTTTGTCCTCATTGTTGCTACTTTTTTCTCTCTATATAATAAAATTCAATATTTGAAAGAGTTTTCATAATTTTATAATTATATACTCCATACCTATTTTATTTAATTCACTTAAAGTTATCTAAATGATAAAGCACAATTCAGATTATAAACACAAGGTAATAAGATCAAATCCAAATAAATAAATGGTGTGTAACGTTTCGGTAACAGTGCTGTTACCATCTTCAGACAAAAATACTGAATGAAAAATTTTACCACAGAATATACTGTGATAAAATTTCTCATTAAGTACTTTTGTCTGAAGATGATAACAACGCTGTTGCCGAAACGTTACACACTATTTATTTGGATTTGGTCATTCAGCACTTTTATCTGAAGATGGCAACAACGCTGTTACTGAAACGTCACACTATTTATTTATTTGGATTTGGTCATTCAGTACTTTTGTCGGAAGATGGTAACAACGCGGTTACTGAAACGTCACACTATTTATTTATTTGGATTTGGTCATTCAGTACTTTTGTCTGAAGATGGTAACAACGCTGTTACCTAAATGTCACACACTATTTATTTATTTGGATTTGGTCTTATTACCTTGTGTTTAAAGTTATCTATAAAAGAATTCCACAAATGAAAAGCTTCAATTCTATCAATTTATAGATTTCCATATTGACATAGTATTACAACAACAATAGCCTTTATTGGGCACACGTGCCATACAGGATTCTCCCGGTAGGACAAAATAAATAAATAACAGATTAGCATCATAGTTATATACAAATGTTGGGTATTGACCTCGACCAATTATCGAGTTGGATCCGGTATCTGTGCTAAATATTTTGATTGAGCTGATATCCAGTATTTATAAAAAGCGAATGCAAAGGGTCTTGATTACGACTTTTGCCATTAAAACATAAGGCGAATTGCTATTATAGCCGGTCTCTTGACGAAGAATTTATCTTTCTTCTTCCATTGCCGTACAGTAGAACAGTATTGACATAGTATTAAACAATTTCAAAATCATTGTTTAGAGAGAGAGAGAGAGAGATTCAACTTATATACATAATAATTTCTATTCATATTTTAAGGGAATATGATATTCATGACTGAGAGGAACACCTCTCCCTTTAAATTGAACATCTCTCCCCTCGGTCTTATTGAGAAAAATGTAGAGACACAGCTTACAAGAAATCATAAGACGATTCAACTCTTTTTATTGACATGATTAAAGAAAGCTTTCGACAAAGTCCTTTTTCAGCTAGTTAAAACTTATAAACAGGTAATTTAAAGGGATTGAATAGATTTGCTAATATAAAATGAGACACAGATTTGCCAAAATGCCACGACACCATATTTGACAAATTCGCTTAATCTTCAAATATTATTACCCAAATTAATCTAGAAATTCTCTCGTTTATTAAATGGACCGAGATTCAATACAATAATATTGTCGCGATATTTGTTTATTTCAGAGTAAATTTGAAACAACTGACTATTTGTAAATATATAAATACTTGAACTCTGTGGAAATATCTTTTTTCTTTACAAGATGCAACCATTTACTCAATAGTCTACTTCTTCACTGTGTTCTATGCACGATGTATATAGTCTTTTGTACATAGATATTCTTTTCTTTTCTTCTTTCTCTCTTTTATGAGCGAGGAATCAATTTATTCCCCTGCTTCTTATTTATTTTTAGATTCATTTCTAACAGGAGTCTGTATAAGATTGAAGGTCTTAATAAAGGTTTGTGTGCGTGTCTTAATATATAAATAATTTTATTATCTTAATATTATTATATATCTATATATTATTCTTATATGTTATATAAGAAATGTATGTAAATATTCAACTGATTTTCTATTTTAGTTGGTTGTGAGGAAAACACGTCACTTATTATATTTACCAAATGAATAATCAAGCCAGCTAAAATAGAACTGTGTGACTCCAATCTGAAATCACGATAAAATTGTCACAGAATAATCTGGGGTGATCTAATCGTCAAATCATCATTAATGTCATCATCATGATGTCATCATTTTATTTGTAAACAGTTTGTTTATATCTCTCGGGTTTATTTAGACAGCTGGAGACATTTGTAAATAATTGTCGAGTTGAATATAAAATTGTTTATGCCATAGTCTTTAGAATACAAAGCTTATGTCCATAGGTCATTTGGAATACCCATTCCAAGAGTCTAGCTTCAGTATTACTATAAAAAGAAAGCCGATGGTATAGTAGAATAAACTGACGATACCGCTGGGAGGTTTAATCATTGATGAGCCAGGCCCTCCCATTAATTTTTAATTGCACTAAGGGCAGTAGAAAATTGTTTATTTTTTAATATAATCATACGCGTCTATAATAGTTTCGAATTTTCATAACAGATTGCGCGCTGATGTATCATAATAATATTGTTTTATGATAACCCGCTGTTTTACAATACAGCAAAGGTTCAGTCTACAGTAGAAAGAGTCGTGCAGGAAGAGGTAACAATAAGATTTAAAGTGATAGGTTTTTTGTTAAAATACATTCTTATTATATACAGCTTTTCGGAGAAAGTTTTCTTCAACATGTGTAGAAAATACCTAAAAGAACAAAGATATATTAATGAAATACACTCATAGACAAAACTTAAGGAAGTTGTACCTTTTAGCATGTATATCGGGATTCAGACAATATCTCTGAAAGATATTACAGTTACCTTTATTGAAGACACACAAGATAACCAAGTGTGTATACACTCATAGACAAAACTTAAGGAAGTTTTACCTTTTAGCATGTATATCAGGATTCAGACAATAACTCTGAAAGATATTACAGTGACCTTTATTGAAAACACACGAGATAACCAAGAGTGAACAAATTTGCCTCTGTCTATTTCTTTTTAAAAAAAGAAAGAATGATCACCGCAGCTACATTAAAAACTTTCCACTCCCTTAAGTTTTGTCAATGACCTACCAAAGATTTCATTGTCAAATATAAAAAAAATTGAATTTCCCACAATAAACTGAAGACGTATGTATCTTTTAACTGCACGGAATACCAATACAAATAAATCCTGCATTGAAATTAGAAATAGTACGTTAATATTAAAACACCAAGTCTCTCCTACTTAAATCTGTATTTATAATTAAATTGTTGTACCTATACTCATGTAAATCCATCATTAGCCGGCCGCCGGATCTGTAGTCCTGGATCTTTCCAGTTGGTCTCGAGGACCACGCCATCGCCGTCTTCTCAGCGGCGAAGTACGCGATCTACGTATTCTTCGTAGATCACGAAATGCGTGGTGTCGCTGGAGACCCACTGGTGATTATCCACCAAACTCTACAGCGGTGGCAGAGGGGCCATATTCATTGTACATAGTGTATATAATGCATATTATCTTTTTTAAACAGTGCAGACTGTGTACTTTGCATGTATTGACAAGATGTCAATAAAATTAATTTAATTGTATACTCATGTGAATAACAACATTGAGATAAACACATTTCTAGTTTATCATAAAGATAGAGGTTGCCTGGCCAGCATTCATATTTATATGAACAATAGATACTTCGGCCAGTTAGAGTTTTTTATTTTTCTCAACGTTTCGACAAAAATATTTTGCTTTCGTCAGGAGAAATAAATAAAAATTAGGTATATGACAAGGCGTTAAATAGAGAGTTAATATTTATAATTATATGTAATTCTACTGTCCTCAAAGCTTATGTCCATAGTTCTTCTAAAATACCCATTCCAAGAGTCTGACAACAGTATAACTATAAAAGGAAGTTCCAAAAATGTAATATAACAGCGGTATGGTAGATTAAACTGGCGAAACCGCTGGGAGGGTTCACCACTGATGAGCCATGCCTTCCCATTAATTTTTCCATTGCAGTAAGGGCAGTAGAAATTGTTTAATTTCAAAAAGAATCTTACGCCTTTAAAATAGAGAGTTTGTTTAGTCGTTACTGAAATTTCTCTGTGAAATATAAATTTCTGCCAGAAAATATATTTGGTAATTCTGATTAAGTGTCCATTTTGGATCAAACAATTTTATGAATGAACATTTATGAACCATATGAAAAAATTGTACAAAAGTGAAATTGTACAGGAATCAGATGGATAAATTAATAAAAAGGCATCTCCTGATTGTGCAACTAAAAGTTTCTGATAGCTTGCGCCATCTGTCGGAATAAATATCAATTATAGACACAAGATAATAAGACCAAATCCAAATAAATAAATAGTGTGTGACGTTTCGGTAACAGCGTTGTTACCATCCTCAGACAAAAGTACTGAATGAGAAATTTTACCACAGCATGTTTTAAAATAGCTACTGTTATCAAGTGTGTAAACAAGATAACAGATAAGAAGAATTCTCATTCAGTACTTTTGTCTGAAGATGGTAAAAACGCTGTTACTGAAACGTCACACACTATTTATTTGGATTTGGTCTTATTACCTAGTTTTATAATCTATAATCTAAATTGTGCCTTATCAATTAAATATCAACTTATCTTTGATTTTTTATTATTCCAGAATTTGTCTAAAAAATACCCTACTCGATTATTCAATTGAGGTACAGCTTCCACAAAGATTATGAAGATCAACAACCCGAAACGCTTTTTAGTTGCATGATCAGAAGATGCCTTTTTATTAGTATATAAACTCATTTCAAATTGAAATATTTCTATTAGAATACGAAAAAGCGTTTAAAATTCATATATACGATTTTTAAATATAGGAAATTTATTTTTAAAATTTTAAAATATAGTTTATATCTTACAATTATTTCAATATGTAGAAAATTGCTATTTTTCTTTGTGTTTTATCTAGTTTGAGCGAGATATTTGTGGAAATGTATAAATAGTTCTAAATGCCGTGGATAGATGGCGACAAAAGTCTATTTCGAATGGAATTACTTCGATATTTGTAATTAAAATGCGATCGTAAAATTATCAAACGATATTTCCCAATAAAAGCATAGAAGAAATGATCCACTACATCTCTGAATGCACTATTGTTAACGAGGAACGGAATAAGATCTTAAAGAACCCAAGTCTACGTGAACCCAGTTCAGCTAATCAGAATAATGTCCGAGAAAAAATATAAAGCGATAGAATTGTTTAACTTTCATAGAGCGTTAGAGAACAAGGTAATCTCTAAGAACTAAAATTACAGAACAATTTCCTTCCATAATTAATTTGTATAGTTATGTTGAATACTTTGATTTCCTTTTCATTTTCCCTTCTCCTCTTTGTTTGTTTTTTTCCCCTTTTCCGTGAAAATGATGCATGGCCTGTTCTTACAGGACGGAAATGTCCTAATAAAGCTGTTGTTATTGATTTCCCAATAAAATAAAGATATTATTGAAATTAGTTTCAAAACAGGCTATAATCAATCTGTAAAAGATTCTATACAAAATTTTAAAAGGATATGTTTCCTTAATTGTAGGTAATTGCGCTCCATATATATATAAAAAAAGAAAGAATTAAAGTATAAAACATATAATATATATAAAATTTACACAAATAAATTTACTGGCATTGCGTTTCTTTTAAATATCATCAATATTATCTCTACAGACCTTACTGCAATGATATGAGTTATTGAATGAGAGGGCTTGGTTCATCAGTAGTGAACCCTCTCAGCGGTTTCGCCAAATTAATCTCTAGACCGCTCGCTCTACTATTGTATATTATTGTATGTGTATTTTATAACAAAACCAATCCAATACAATAGTAGAGATTAATTTGGCGAATCCGCTGAGAGGGTTCACTACTGATGAGCCAAGCCCTCTCATTCAATAACTCATATCATTGCAGTAAGGTCTGTAGAGATAATATTTGATGATATTTAAAAGAAACGCAATGCCAGTAAATTTATTTGTGTAAAATATTAACGATGGATGGCAATAAAATTTAATTTACTAATATATATTGGTTATGAAAACATATTTTGCGGAAGAGCTTTGCTCGATGCAATACTTTGAAATTATATGTATGTACCTCTACAGACCTATAAGCTTATGTCCATAGTTCACTAAACACCCCTAAGCTGCCTTCCATAGAAAATGCAGGGTATATAACAAAACCAGCCCAATACAATAGTAGAGCGGTCTAGAGATTAATTTGGCGAAACCGCTGAGAGGGTTCACTACTGATGAGCCAAGCCCTCTCATTCAATAACTCATATCTTTGCAGTAAGGTCTGTAGAGATAATATTTGTTGATATTTAAAAGAAACGCAATGCCAGTAAATTTATATGTGTAAAATTTTAACAATGGATGGCAATAAAATTTAATTTACTAATATATATTGGTTATGAAAACATATTTTGCGGAAGAGCTTTGCTCGATGCAATACTTTGAAATTATATGTATGTACCTCTACAGACCTATAAGCTTATGTCCATAGTTCACTAAACACCCCTAAGCTGCCTTCCATTGAAAATGCAGGGTATATAACAAAACCAGTCCAATACAATAGTAGAGCGGTCTAGAGATTAATTTGGCGAAACCGCAGAGAGTGTTCACTACTGATGAGCCAAGCCCTCTCATTCAATAACTCATATCATTGCAGTAAGGTCTGTAGAGATAATATTTGATGATATTTAAAAGAAACGCAATGCCAGTAAATTTATTTGTGTAAAATTTTAACGATAGATGGCAATAAAACTTAATTTACTAATATAATATATATGTTATATTCATTTTTCGGTAGTAAATATTGCTTGTTTTAATTTGAGTATTTTTAATAACGTTGTGCAGTAGTGAACCTTCTTGAAAAAATAGTTAGAATGTAATAACTTGAGAGGACACTATTTTCTTCTTTTAATTGAACTGGTAGTAATCTCCATATATATATTGAAGGTAAATTTGATCGATAATAATCTTATAGAATATTCTTATGATATATTAGCGCGCCATCTGTTATGAAAATTCGAAACTATTATAGACGCGTATGATTCTTTTAAAAATTAAACAATTTCTACTACCCTTACTGCAATGGAAAAATTAATGGGAGTTTCTGGCTCAATGGGTATATCCATTCCAAGAGTCTAGTATTAGTATATCTATAAAAGGAAGATCGAAAAATGCAATATAATAGCGGTATGGTTGATTAAACTGGGGAAACGGCTGGGAGAGTTCACCACTGATAAGCCAGGATATCTTATTAATTTTTCCATTGCAGTAAGGGGACAGTAGAAATTGTTTTATTTTTTAAAGAATCATACGCGTCTATAATAGTTTAGAATTTCCATAGAATAATATTAACAATAGATTAACAATAGATACCACAAGAAGAAAGAAATAAAAGATAAGATAGAATTCAGAAATAATCATTTCCCTGAAAAGTGAGTGACAGGGAGGATTATAGCTGCATATTTTCTGAACAAATATTTAAATTCATGTAAATACTAATACAAAAGGCTATATAGATTGAAGTTTTGAAAATAGAACAATCCATATTTAATTCATTAGATAATAAAAAAGGCATATATTGGATTGAATAAATGAGACGCTGAGTATTGTTTATACAAAAATGTAATGCCTTGATAAAGGTTGGCGTTCAGCCAACCCGAAATATTGGCAAATAAATCTTTTATTAAATCCTAAATATGTCTTTTTATTATTTAATAGATCAAAGTGTATATATTATTGGTGTGTGAGCGAATAAAAATTCAATACCGAGAAATATTTCAATACTAAAATTGATTACAAAAAGTACTACAATTTATGTTATTCTGATAAAAGTGTTTAAGTCATAAAATAGATCAATAAATCAATTTTAAAGAAATTTCGAATCCAGTTTTATTTCAAGTATAATTTTATTATTAATTTATAATACAAAAATTCGAAACTATTATAGACGCGTATGATTCTTTTGAAAATTAAACAATTTCTACTGCCCTTACTGCAATGGAAAAATTAAAGGGAGGGCTTGGCTCATCAGTGGATAAAAAAATGCATTAAAACAGCTGTATGGTAGATAAAACTTGCGAAACCGCTGGGAGGGTTCACCACTAATGAATCAGACCCTCCAATTAATTTTTCCATTGCAGTAAGGGTAGTAGAAATTGTTTCATTTTCAAAAGAATCATACGCGTCTATAATAGTTTCGAATTTTAATAACAGATGGCGCGCTAATGCATCATAATTTCTAATATCACTACATATATATATATATATATATATTATAATACACGGGTATAAATACTATATATTCAAATATATTTTTAGCTTAATACACTATTGTACTAGCAAACGTTCAATTAGGAAAATCCCTGGACGTGTTCGTCTGGTAATAAATATTAATTTACACACAAGGTTTTAGGGCGCCATCTATACTAAATAAATGTAAATATTTATTGAAAGATTTTGTCCTTTACAAATAAAACGCGTATTACTGCACTTTACTGCAATATTTACATTGCAGTAAGAATAGTAGAAATATTATATTTGTAAAAGATAAAGCGTGATGTTACCGGTATCATTTATTATAAAATGAAATGTCTATATAGATTAGAAAACACATGGTAAATGGACCAAATCCAACTAAATGGTGTGTGAGGTTTCGGTAACAGCGTTTTTACCATCATTAGAATAAAGTACTGAAAGAACAACGCTGTTACCGTGTCGGCTGTGACGTTTCGTCACACACTATTTATTTATTTAGATTTGGTCGTATCTTCTTGTGTTTATAATCTACTATCCAAATTGCCTATATACGGAGATAGATTGTGATAATATTGACAAATTAATTTGTCCAGATGGTATTCATTCATTGGATATCTAATTGGATAATATGAGACTTGCCTGAATAGAGCTTAGACAACAAGATCTATCAGATTTTGTAGCCTTGCGAGATGTCTCCTTGATCAAGCTTTTGAGCCTTCACAACGTGCTGCCTTTAAAACCAGTGGAAATATCTTGACTCATTTCCCTTAACGAGTTTTTGAGCCTTCACAACTTGCGTCCTCTAGAACCAGAGTGGCCAGATCTTAAAGCTACTGCCCCTCTCTGATCAAGTTTTTGACATTTGCAACTTGCGGCCTTTTGAACCAATGGCCAGATTTTGAAGACGTTGCGTTGCCCTTGATAATTTTTTGAGCCTTCGCAAATTGCGTCTTCTAGAACCAGTCGATAAATCTTGAAGCCAATTACGTTTCCCTAGTCAATTCTTTGAGCCTTGGAAACGTGCAGCCTCTAAAATCAGTGGTCAGATATTGAAGCCATTGCACCGCGCTGATCAAGTTTTTGAACATTCGCAATTAGCGGCTTCTAGAACCAATGACCAGATGTTGAAGATGTTGCACCGCGTTGATCAAGTTATTGAACATTCGCAATTAGCGGCTTCTAAAACCAATGGCCAGATGTTGAAGATGTTGCACCGCGTTGATCAAGTTATTGAACATTCGCAATTAGCGGCTTCTAGAACCAATTGCTAGATTTTGAAGACGTTGCAAGGCGTTGATAAAGTTTTTGAACATTCGCAATTAACGGCTTCTAAAACCAATGGCCAGAATTTGAAACCTTTGCACGAATTTATCAAGTTTTGAGCATTCGCAATTAGCTGCTTCTGAACCCAATGGCTAGATCTTGAAACCACTGCACCGCGCTGATCAAGTTTTTGAACATTTGCAATTAGCGGCTTCTAAAACCAATGGCTAGATCTTGAAACCATTACAACGCCCTGATCAAGTTTTTGAACATTCGCAATTAGCGGCTTCTAAAACCAATGGCCAGAATTTTAAACCTCTGCGCCGAATTGATCAAGTTTTGAGCATTCGCAATTTGCTGCTTCTAAAACCAAAGGCAAGATCTTGAACCCATTGCAACGCCCTGATCAAGTTTTTGAACATTGGCAATTAGCGGCTTCTAAAACCAATGGCTAGATCTTGAAACCATTGCAACGCCCTGATCAAGTTTTTGAACATTTGCAATTAGCGGCTTCTAAAACCAATGGCTAGATCTTCAAACCATTGCAACGCCCTGATCAAGTTTTTGAACATTCGCAATTAGCGGCTTCTAAAACCAATGGCCAGAATTTTAAACCTTTGCACCGAATTGATCAAGTTTTGAGAAAATCGCAATTTGCTGCTTCTAAAACCAATGGCAAGATCTTGAACCCATTGCAACGCCCTGATCAAGTTTTTGAACATTCGCAATTAGCGGCTTCTAGAACCAATGGCCAGATGTTGCACCGCGTTGATCAAGTTATTGAACATTCGCAATTAGCGGCTTCTAAAACCAATGGCCAGATGTTGAAGATGTTGCACCGCGTTGATCAAGTTATTGAACATTCGCAATTAGCGGCTTATAGAACCAATGGCCAGAATTTGAAACCTTTGCACCGAATTTATCAAGTTTTGAGCATTCGCAATTAGCTGCTTCTGAACCCAATGGCTAGATCTTGAAACCACTGCACCGCGCTGATCAAGTTTTTGAACATTTGCAATTAGCGGCTTCTAAAACCAATGGCTAGATCTTGAAACCATTGCAACGCCCTGATCAAGTTTTTGAACATTCGCAATTAGCGGCTTCTAAAACCAATGGCTAGATCTTCAAACCATTGGAACACCCTGATCAAGTTTTTGAACATTTGCAATTAGCGGCTTCTAAAACCATTGGCCAGATTTTGAAGACGTTGCATCGCGGTGATCAAGTTTTTGAGCATTCGCAATTAGCGGCTTCTAAAACCAATGGCTAGATCTTGAAACCATTGCAAAGCCCTGATCTAGTTTTTGTACATTTGCAATTAGCGGCTTCTAAAACCAATGGCCAGATTTTGAAGACGTTGCACCGCGCTGATCAAGTTTTTGAACATTTGCAATTAGCGGCTTCTAAAACCAATGGGTAGATCTTGAAACCATTGCAACGCCCTGATCAAGTTTTTGAACATTCGCAATTAGCGGCTTCTAAAACCAATGGCCAGAATTTTAAACCTTTGCACCGAATTGATCAAGTTTTGAGAAAATCGCAATTTGCTGCTTCTAAAACCAATGGCAAGATCTTGAACCCATTGCAACGCCCTGATCAAGTTTTTGAACATTCGCAATTAGCGGCTTCTAAAACTGCTAGATCTTGAAACCATTGCAACGCCCTGATCAAGTTTTTGAACATTTGCAATTAGCGGCTTCTAAAACCAATGGCCAGAATTTGAAGACGTTGCACCGCGTTGATCAGGTTTTTGAACATTCGCAATTAGCGGCTTCTAAAACCAATGGCCAGATTTTGAAACCTTTGCACCGAATTGATCAAGTTTTGAGCATTCGCAATTAACTGCTTCTAAAACCAATGGCTAGATCTTGAAACCACTGCACCGAGCTGATCAAGTTTTTGAACATTTGCAATTAGCGGCTTCTAAAACCAATGGCCAGATTTTGAAGACGTTGCACCGCCCTGATCAAGTTTTTGAGCCCTGGCAACGTGCAGCCTCTAGAACCAGTGGCTATGTCCTGAAGCAATTGTACCCTCCTGATAATTTTTTTTTAATCTTCGCAAATTTCGTCCTCTAGAACCAATGTCCAGATCTTGAAGCCATTTAGCATTATGATCAATTCATTGAGCAATCTCAACTTGAAGTCTTTAGAACCAATGGCTATGTCTTGAAGCCATTTAGCCATTATGTCCAATTCCATGAGACTTTGCAACGTTCGTCCTCTAGAACCAATGGCCATGTCTTGAGCCATTTAGCATTCTGATCAATTCCTTGAGCCTTCTCAACTTGCAGTCTTTAGAACCAATGGCCAGATCTTTCAACCCATTCAGCCATTCTGATCAATTCCTTCAGCCATCTCAACTTGCGGCCTTAAGAACCAGTGGCCAGATCTTCAAAGCCATTTAGCCATTCTGATCAATTCCTTGAGCAATCTCAAATTGAAGTATTTATAACCAATGGCCATGTCTTGAAGCCATTTAGCCATTATGATCAATTCTTTGAGACTTTGCAACGTGCCTCCTTTAGAACCAGTGGCCATGTCTTGATGCCATTTAGCATTCTGATCAATTCCTTGAGCCTTCTCAACTTGCAGTCTTTAGAACCAGTGGCCAGATCTTTGAACCCATTCAACCATTCTGATCAATTCCTTGAGCCATCGCAACTTGAGGCATTCTGACCCAATGGCCAGATCTTTGAAGCTGTTTCGCCCCTCTGTTCATGAATTTGAGACTTCTTAGCGAGCATGTCTATAAAACAACGACCGGTAGATTCAGCATTAACTTGGTTATTCCGTTGAGACATATCATAGTGCAGCCTGTTCTATTAAATACTTCGAACACTTAGCAGCCTGTGCTATTTATTATTTTGAACACTTGATTTGAAAACTTCTTCTTGGCTTGGGAGTTGAACTATCTTCTATTTCTATACACTCTGAAATAGTAATTTGAAATCCATTAACTATATCCAGTAACTATCTGAGAAATATTATTCAGATTAAATATATTTTTTGTCCTCATTGTTGCTACTTTTCTTCTCTCTATATAATAAAATTCAATATTTGAAAGAAATTTCATAATTTTATAATTAAATTTTCCATACCTATTTTATTTAATTCACTTAAAGGTATCTAAATGATAAGGCACAATTTGGATTATAAATACAAGGTAATAAGACCAAATCCAAATAAATAAATAGTGTGTAATGTTTCGGTAACGGCGTTGTTACCATCTTCAGACAAAAGTACTGAATGAGAAATTTTACCACAGAATGTTTTACATGCATAACAGTAACTATTTAAAAAATGCTGTGATAAAATTTCTCATTCAGTACTTTTGTCTGAATATGGTAACAACGCTGTTACTGAAACATTAAACACTATTTATTTATTTGGATTTGGTCTTATTACCTTGTGTTTAAATGTATCTATAAAAGAATTCCATAAATGAAAAGCTTCAATTCTATCAATTTATAGATTTCAATATTTACATAGTATTAAAAAATTATTGTTTAGAGAGAGCGAGATTGAGATTGAGATTGAAACTGATTTATTATAACGTCCATATAATATTATATAAGGTTAAATACATAAAATAAATAAATAAGATTAATAATAATAGATATATGAATAAATAGACATAGATAGATAAAATAGATGAAAAATTTACATATATATATATACAAGGTCTTCATTGGTGGCGACCACCGCGGGAAAGATTCCGCCACCGATGGACTGCGAGAGTTCTTTCCCACAGAGTGGGTAGGTCGAGGTGATGGCTGGTGTTACCCAACTCAAGACCAAGATGGTACTCAGAGAAAGAGAGAGATTCAACTTATACATAATATTTTCTATTTATATTTTAAGGGGATATGATATTCATGTAGGAAAGGAACACCTCTCCCTTTAAATTAAAAGTAACACCTCTCCCCTCGGTCTTATTGAGTAAAGTGTAGAGACACAGCTTACAAGAAATCATAAGACGATTCAACTCTTTTTGTTGACATGATAAAAGGAAGCTTTCGAGAAAGTCCTTTTTCAGCTAGTTAAACTTATAAACAAGGTACTATAAAACCATTTAATAGATTGTCTAATATAAAATGATATCTCAGGTGAATCAATTAAGAAAAAGGCATCTACTTATCGTCCAACTAAAATTTACTAATAGCTAGCGCCATCTGTCAAAATACATTGTCAACTTATATTGACAAATATTTGCACTCTTATCCTATTTCTTTAGTGCGAAGAACGTTGTTTTCATCAATTAAGTAAACCGATCTCTCAAGCATTCTAATTGGACGCCATGTTTGTATATAAAAGAGGTTTGAAGGGAATGCGGGAGGCCAGTGTGGTTAAAGGTTTTGTGTAGAGACGCTTATAGTGTTCTCTTCGTATTTTATCTTCGCATTCCCTGTGTAACCCCGGTCCGATCCCTACCTAAGCAGAAATAAAGATAAGTACTGTTTTTCTTATTTTATTTAACCAATTGTGGATTATTATTTACTTTTTTTTTTGGTTTTATACTCTTGAGTGTACGATTTTTGTGTGTTTAGTTACTATTACTCTAGGCCCTAGTAATTTACAACTTTGTGTGTTATCCCGTAAATAGTAACTTTTGTCAATATATCAACTAATAATTCATTTTTAATAAATTCTAAAATGGACTAGACATCCATTCTCTATTTAAAAATTGAGGTACAGCTTCCACAAAGATTATGAAAGACAACACGTACGTGGTAACCTTTTGACCAATTCTGAAATAATTGAGAAAACCAACGATTAATTTATATTTATTCCGATAGATGGCGCAGGCCGTCAGTAAATTTTAGTTGCATGATCAGAAGATGCCTTTTTATCATTTTATAAACCTATTTTATATATTGATATGTTTCTATTATAGAATACGAAAAAGCTTTTAAAAATCATATATACCTTTTTTAAACATAGGAAATTTATTTTTAAAATTAAAAATATAGTTTGTATCATACAATTATTTCAATAGTAGAAGATGATTTTCTTGGTTGTATTTTATCTAGCTTGAACGAGATATTTGTTGAAATGTATAAATAGTTCTAAATGCCGTGGATAGATGGCGACAAAAGTCTATTTCGAATGGAATTACTTCGATATTTGTAATCAAAATGCGATCGTAAAATTATCAAACGATATTTCCCCATAAAAGCATAGAAGAAATGACCCACTACATCTCTGAATGCACTATTGTTAACGAGGAACGGAATAAGATCTTAAAGAACCCAAGTCTACATGAACCCAGTTCAGCTAATCAGAATAATGTCTGATAAAAATATAAAGCGATAGAATTGTTTAACTTTCATAAAGCCTTAGAGAACAAGGTAATCTCTAAGAACTAAAATTACAGAACAATTTCCATTCATAGTTAATTTGTATAGTTATATTGAATACTTTGATTTCTTTTTCATTTTCCCTTCTCCTCTTTTTTTTATGTTTTTTCCCCCTTTCTCCATGAAAATGATATATGGCGAGTCCTTACAGGACGGAGATGTCTTAATAAAGCTGTTGTTGTTGTTGATTTCCCAATAAAATAAAGATATTATTGAAGTTAGTTTCAAAACAGGCTCTAATCAAGCTGTAAAAGATTCTATACAAAATTTAAAAAGGATATGTTTCCTTAATTGTAGGTAATTGCCCTCCATATATATATATAAAAGAGAAGGAATTAAAGTATAAAACATATAATATATATGTTATATTCATTATATTCGGTAGTAATTATTGCTTGTTTTAATTTGAGTATTTTTGATAACGTTGTGCAGTAGTGAACCTTCTTGAAAAATTAGTTAGAATGTAATAACTTGAGAGAGAACAACTATTTTCTTATTTTAATTGAACTGGTAGTAATCTCCATATATATATTGAAGGGAAATTTGATAAATAATAATATTATAGAATATTCTTATGATACAATAGCGCGCCATCTGTTATGAAAATACGAAACTATTATAGACGTGTATGATTCTTTTAAAAAATTAAACAATTTCTACTGCCCTTACTTCAATGGAAAAATTAATGGGAGGTTCTGGCTCAATGGATATATCCATTCCAAGAGTATAGTATTAGTATATCTATAAAAGGAAGATCGAAAAATGCAATATAATAGCGGTATAGTATATTAAACTGGGGAAACCGCTGGGAGAGTTCACCACTAATAAGCCAGGATATCTTATTAATTATTCCATTACAGTAAGGACAGTAGAAATTGTTTTATTTTTTAAAGAGTCATACGCGTCTATAATCGTTTAGAATTTCCATAGAATAATCTTAACAATAGATTAACAATAGATACCACAAGAAGAAAGAAATAAAAGATAAGATAGAATTCAGAAAAAATCATTTCCCTGAAAAGTGAGTGACAGGGAAGATTATAGCTGCATATTTTCTGAACAAATATTTAAATTCATGTAAATACTAATATAAAATGCTATATAGATTGAAGTTTTGAAAATAGAACAATCCATATTTAATTCATTAGATAATAAAAAAGGCTTATATTGGATTGAATAAATGCGGCGCTGAGTATTGTTTTTACAAAAATGTAATGCCTTGATAAAGGTTTGGCGTTCAGCTAACCGAAATATTAGCATATAAATCTTTTATTAAATCCAATATATGCCTTTTCATTATCTAATAGATTAAAGTGAATATATTATTGGTGTGTGTGCGAATAAAAAATTCAATACCGAGAAATATTTCAATATTAAAATTGATTACAAAAAGCACTACAATTTATATTATTCTGATAAAAGTGTTTAAGTCATAAAATATATCAATAAATCAATTTTAAAGAAATTTTAGATCCAGTTTTATCTCAAGTATTATTATATTATTAATTTATAATATGAAAATGCGAAATATTATAGACGCGTATGATTATTTTAAAATTTAAACAATTTCTACTGCCCTTACTGCAATTGAAAAATTAATGGGAGGGTTTGGCTTATCAGTGGATCGAAACATTCAATATAACAGCGGTATGGTGGATAAAACTGGCGAAAACGCTGGGAGGGTTCACCACTAATGAACCAGACCCTCCAATTAATTTTTCCATTGCAGTAAGACAGTAGAAATTGTTTCATTTTCAAAAGAATCATACGCGTCTATAATAGTTTCGAATTTTAATAACAGATGGCGCGCTAATGCATCATAATTTCTAATATCACTACATATATATATATATATATATATATATTATAATACACGGGTATAAATACTATATATTCAAATATATTTTTAGCTTAATACACTATTGTACTAGCAAACGTTCAATTAGGAAAATCCCTGGACGTGTTCGTCTGGTAATAAATATTAATTTACACACAAGGTTTTAGGGCGCCATCTATACTAAATAAATGTAAATATTTATTGAAAGATTTTGTCCTTTACAAATAAAACGCGAATTACTGCACTTTACTGCAATATTTACATTGCAGTAAGAATAGTAGAAATATTATATTTGTAAAAGAAAAAAGGTGATGTTACTGGTATAATTTATTATAAAATGAATTGTCTATATAGAATAGAAACACATGGTAAATGAACCAAATCTAAATAAGTGGTGTGTGAGGTTTCGGTAACAGAATTGTTACCCTCATTAAACTAAAGTATTGAAAGCACAACGCTGTTACCGTGTCGACTGTGACGTTTCGTCACACACTATTTATTTATTTGGATTTGGTCGTATCTCCTTGTGTTTATGATCTACTATCCAAATTGCCTATATACTGGTGTAGATTGTGATAATATTGACAAATTAATTTGTCAATATGGTATATTCATTCATTGGATATCTAATTGGATAATATGAGACTTGCCTGAATAGAGCTTAGACAACAAAATCTCTCAGATTTTGAAGCCTTGCAAGATGTCTCCTTGATCAAGCTTTTGAGCTTTCACAACGTGCTGCCTTTAAAACCACTGGAAATATCTTGACTCATTTCCCTTAACGAGCTTTTGAGCCTTCACAACTTGTGGCCTCTAGAACCAGAGAGGCCAGATCTTGAAGCTACTGCCCCTCTCTAATCAAGTTTTTGAGTATTTGCAACTTGCGGCCTTTAGAACCAATGGTCAGATTTTGAAGACGTTGCGTTGCCCTTGATCATTTTTTGAGCCTTCGCAAATTGCGTCCTCTAGAACCAGTGGATAAATCTTGAAGCCAATTACGTTGCCCTGGTAAATTCTTTGAACCTTGTAAACGTGCTGCCTCTAAAATCAGTGGCCAGATATTGAAGCCATGGCGTTGCCCTGATCAAGCTTTTGAGCCTTCGTAACGTGCGTCTTTTAAAACTAATGGCCATTTTTGAACCCATTGCAACGCCCTGATCAAGCTTTTGAACATTCCCAATTTGCGGCTTCTGAAACCAATGGCCAGATCTTGAACCCATTGCAACGCCCTGATCAAGTTTTTGAAAATTCGTAATTAGCGGCTTCTAAAACCAATGGCCAGATTTTGAAGCCATTGCAACGCCCTGATCAAGTTTTTGAACATTCGCAATCAGCGACTTCTAGAACCAATGGTCAGATCTTGAAACCATTGCAACGCCCTGATCAAGTTTTTGAACATTCGCAATTAGCGGCTTCTAAAACCAATGGCCAGATCTTGAACCCATTGCAACGCCCTGATCAGGTTTTTAAGCATTCGCAATTAAATGCTTCTAAAACCAATGGCCAGATTTTGAAGCCATTGCAACGCCCTGATCAAGTTTTTGAGCATTCGCAATTAGCTGCTTCTAAAACCAATTCCATATTTTGAAGACGTTGCGTTGCCCTTGATCATTTTTTGAGCCTTCGCAAATTGCGTCCTCTAGAACCAGTGGATAAATTTTGAAGTCATTTACGTTGCCCTGGTCAAATATTTGAGCCTTGGAAACGTGCTGCCTCTAAAATCAGTGGTCAGATATTGAAGCCATGGCGTTTCCCTGATCAAGTTTTTGAGCTTTCGCAACGTGCGTCCTTTAAAATTAATGGCCAGATTTTGAAGCCATTGCACCGGCCTGATAAAGTTTTTGAACATTCGAAATTAGCTGCTTCTAAAACCAATGGCCCGATTTTGAAAACATTGCAACGCCATGATCAAGTTTTTGAACATTCGCAATTAGCGGATTCTAAAACCAATGGCCAGATTTTGAACCCATTGCAACGCCCTGATCAAGTTTCTGAAAATCGTGATTAGAG
>CP092873.1:3861537-4035047 GCA_030710605.1 Cordylochernes scorpioides
ATATTTTTTATTTGAGGGACACATTTTTTTTAAATTGGGTACAGTATGAGAGAGAGTTGAATTAAAAATATTAGAAATTTATTATCTTCGGAAACACAAACCGTATCTAAAATATCATTTTTTTGCTACATGTTTTAATTTGCATTTACCTATTTTACATATCTCTGATTGTATTTAAAAATTGTTAACCAATTCTTCATACTTTTGGCGAAGTGGTGTTTTATTAATTTGTTATTTGATGTTATTAGGGTTCTTTCCTGGTATTCAAAAAGGAAAAATACGTGTCGATCAGTTATATTTTTCAATTTATCAAACAATTTGGCCGCTGAATCTCTGATTTTGGTAGTGCGCCATCTGGCGAATAAAATTGTAACTAAAATTAATTTCGAAATTTTCATTATTTGTCCTATAAAATCCCATTGCATCCTGAACACAACGGTGTTTACCGCATTGCTCTAGCGCAAATATTCGCGGAGTTATTAATTTTTAAAATAGTGCGGGACTTTTGGATCACCCTGTAGTTTCGTATTTTCATAACGGATGGCGCGCTAATGTATCATAAGATTATTCTATAAGATTATTATTGATCAAATTTTCCTTCAATATATATATGGAGATTACTACCAGTTCAATTAAAAGAAGAAAATAGTGTCCTCTCTCAAGTTATTACATTCTAACTAATTTTTCAAGAAGGTTCACTACTGCAGAACGTTATCAAAAATACCCATGTATTGAAACAAGCAATAATTACTACCGAAAAATGAATATAACATATAAATATATGTTTAATACTTTAATTCTTTCTTTTCTCATATATATGGAGCGTCATTAACTACAATTAAGGAGAAACTTAAATTTTTTAAATTTTATTGGGAAATATCGTTTGATAATTTCACGATCGCCTTTTAATTGCAAATATCGAAGGAATTCCATTCGAAATAGACTTTTGTCGCCATCTATCCACGGCATTCAGAACTATTTATATATTTCAACAAATATCTCGCTCGAGCTAGATAAAACACAGCCAAAAAGTGCAGCGTGTACATATTGAAATAATTGTATAATATAAACTATATTTTAAATTTTAAAAATAAATTTCCTATGTTTAAAAATCGTATATATGAATTTTAAAAGCTTTTTCGTATTCTAATAGAAATATTTCAATATATAAAATAGGTTTATAAAATGATAAAAAGGCATCTTCTGATCATGCAAATAAAATTTACTGATGGCCAGCGCCATCTATCGGAATAAATATAAACTAATCGTTGATTTTTGTTAATTATTTCAGAATTGGCCAAAAGGTTACCACGTACGTGTTGTCCTTCATAATCTTTGTGGAAGCGGTACCTCAATATTTAAATAGAGAATGGGTGTCTAGTCCATTTTGGAATAATTAAAAATGAATGATTAGTTGATATATTGACAAAAGTTACTATTTACGAGATAACACACAAAGTTGTAAATTACTAGGGCCTAGAGTAATGGTAACTAAACACTTAAAAATCGTACACTCAAGAGTATAAAACCAAAAAAAAAATGTAAATAATAATCCACAATTGGTTAAATAAAATAAGAAAAACAGTACTTATCTTTATTTCTGCTTAGGTAGGGATCGGACCGGGGTTACACAGGGAATGCGAAGAGATCACCAGACACGGATAAAATACGAAGAGAACACTATAAGCGTCTCTACACAAAATTTTATACCACACTGGCCTTCCGCATTCCCTTCAACCCTCTTTTATATAAAAACATGGCGTCCAATTAGAATGCTTGAGAGATCGGCTTACTCAACTGATAAAAACAACGTTCTTCGCACTAAAGAAATAGGATAAGAGTGCAAATATTTGTCAATATAAGTTGACAATATATACCGACAGATGGCGCAAGCTATTAGTAAATTAGAGTTGGACGATAAGTAGATGTCTTTTTCTTAATTTATTCACCTGAGAGATCATTTTATATTAGACAATCTATTAAATGGTTTTATAGTACCTTGTTTATAAGTTTTTAACTAGCTGAAAAAGGAATTTCTTGAAAGCTTTCTTTAATCATGTCAATAAAAAGAGTTGAATCGTCTTATGATTTCTTGTAAGTTGTGTCTCTACACTTTTCTCAATAAGACCGAAGGGAGAGGTGTTCCTTTTAATTTAAAGGGAGAGGTGTTCCTTTCATTTATGAATATCATATCCCCTTAAAATACAAATAGATAATATTATGTATATAAGTTGATTCTCTCTCTCTTTCTGAGTACCATCTTGGTCTTGAGTTGGGTAACACCAGCCATCACATCGACCTGCCCACTCTGTGGGAAAGAACTCTCGCAGTCCATCGGTGGCGGAGTCTTTCTCGCGGTGGGCGCCACCAATGAAGACCTTGTATATATTTATATATCTATATATATGTATATTTATCAATTATTTTATCTATTTATTCATATATCTATTATTATCAATCTTATTTATTTATTTTATGTATTTAACCTTATATAATCTTATATGGTCGTTATAATAAATCAGTTTCAATCTCAATCTTTCTCTCTCTAAACAATGATTTTGAAATTGTTTAATACTATGTCAATATTGAAATCTATAAATTGATAGAATTGAAGCTTTTCATTTATGGAATTCTTTTATAGATAACTTTAAACACAAGGTTATAAGACCAAATCCAAATAAATAAATAGTGTGTGACGTTTCAGCGTTGTTACCATCTTCAGACAAAAGTACCGAATGAAACATTTTATCACAGCATTTTTTAAATAGTTACTGTTATGCATGTAAAACATTCTGTGGTAAAATTTCTCATTCAGTACTTTTGTCTGAAGATTGTAACAACGCTGTTAACGAAACGTCACACACTATTTATTTATTTGGATTTGGTCTTATTACCTTGTGTTTATAATCTATAATCCAAATTGTGCATTATCATTTAGATAACTTTAGGTGAATTAAATAAAATAGGTATGGAGCATTTGATTATAAAATTATGAAAATTCTTTCAAATATTGAATTTTATTATATTGGGAGAAAAAATTAGCAACAATGAGGACAAAAAATATATTTAATTTGAAGAATTTTTCTCAGAAAGTTACTGGATAATTAATACATATCAAATTACTATTTCAGATTGTATAGAAATAGAAGATAGTTTAACTCCAAAGCCAAGAAAAGTTTTTAAAACTTAAGTGTTCAATATATTAAATAGAACAGGCTGCATTGTGATATGGCTCAGCGAAATAACCAAGTTAATGCAGAATCTAACGGTCGTTGTTTTATAGACATGCTCACTAAGAAGTCTCAAATTCTTGAACAGAGCGGCGAAACAGCTTCAAAGATCTGACCATTGGGTCTAAATGCCTCAAGTTGCGATAGCTCAAGGAATTGATCAGAATACTAAATGGCTTCAAAGATCTGGCCATTGGTTCTAAAGACTGCAAGTTGAGAAGGCTCAAGGAATCGATCAGAATACTAAATGGCTTCAAAGATCTGGCCATTGGTTCTAAAGACTGCAAGTTGAGAAGGCTCAAGGAATTGATCAGAATACTAAATGGTTTCAAAGATCTGGCCACGTATTCTAAAGACTGCAAGTTGAGAAGGCTCAAGGATTTGATCAGAATGGCTAAATGGATTCAAAGATATGGCCACTGGTTCTAAAGACTGCAAGTTGAGAAGGCTCAAGGATATGATCAGAATGGCTAAATGGCTTCAAAGATCTGGCCATTTGGGTCTAAAGTCTGCAAGTTGAGAAGGCTCAAGGAATTGATCAGAATGGCTAAATGGCTTCAAAGATCTGGCCATTGGTTCTAAAGACTGCAAGTTAAGAAGGCTCAAGGAATTGATCAGAATACAAAATAGCTTCAAAGATCTGGCCACTTGTTCTAAAGACGGCAAGTTGAGAAGGATCAAGGAATTGATCAGAATACTAAATGGCTTTAGAATCTGGCCGTTGGTTCTAAAGGTCGCAAGTTGAGATGGCTCAAGGAATTGATCAGAATGCTATATGGCTTCAAAGATCTGCCAATTGGTTCTGAAAGCCGCAAGTTGCAAAGACTCAAAAACTTGATCAGGGCGTTTCATCGTCTTCAAAATTTGGCCATTGGTTTTAGAAGCCGCTAATTGCGAATGTTCAAAAACTTGATCAGGGAATTGCAATGGCTTTAAAATCTGGCCATTGGTTTTAGAAGCCGCTAATTGCGAATGTTCAAAAACTTGATCAGGGCGTTGCAATGGTTTCAAGATCTAGCCATTGGTTTTAGAAGCAGGTAATTGCAAATGTTCAAAAACTTGATCAGGGCGTTGCAATGGTTTCAAGATCTAGCTATTGGTTTTAGAAGCAGCTAATTGCAAATGTTCAAAAGCTTGATCAGGGCGGTACAATGGCTTCAAAATCTGGCCATTGGTTTTAGAAGCAGGTAATTGCGAAGGTTCAAAAACTTGATCAGGACGTTGCAATTGTTTCAAGATCTGGCCATTGGTTTTAGAAGCCGCTAATTTCGAATGTTCAAAAACTTGTTCAGGGCGGTGCGATGGCTTCAAAATCTGGCCATTGATTTTAGAAGCCGCTAATTGCAAATATTCCAAAACTTTATCAGGGTGTTGCAATGGTTTCAAGATCTGGCCATTAGTTTTAGAAGCCGCTAATTTCGAATGTTCAAAACCTTGATCAGCGCGGTGCAATCGCTTCAAAATCTGGCCATTGGTTTTAGAAGCAGCTAATTGCGAATGCTCAAAAACTTTATCAGGGCGTTGCAATGGCTTCAAAATCTGGCCATTGGTTTTAGAAGCCGCTAATTGCGAATGTTCAAAAATTTGATCAGAGCGTTGCAATGGTTTCAAGATCTAGACACTGGTCTAGAGGACGCACGTTGCGAAGGCTCAAAAACTTGATCAGTGCGAAATCCTGTAAGGCTACAAAATCTGAAAGATTTTGTTTTCTAAGCTCTATACAGGCAAGTCTTACATATTATCTAATTAGATATCCAATGAAAGTTTAACATCTGGACGAATTAATTTGCCAATATTATCACAATATATTCCAGGATATAGACTATTTGGATTTTAGATCATAAACACAAGGTAATAAGACCAAATACATTGATAAGGCACAATTTGGATTATAGATTAAAAAAAACAACGTAATAAGGCCAAATCCATGATAAGGCACAATTTGGATTATAGATTATAAACACATGGTAATAAGGCCAACTCCATGATAAGGCCAAATTTGGATTATAGATTATAAACACATGGTAATAAGACCAAATCCATGATAAAGCACAATTTGTATTATAGATTATAAACACAAAAGGTAATAAGCCCAAATCCGAATAAATGAGTGTTGTGGACATTTCGGTAAAAGTATTGCTACCATCAGACAAAATTACTGAATGTACTTTCAGTACTTTATTCTAATGAGGGTAACAATTCTGTTACCTAAACGTCACACACCACTTATTTAGATTTGGTCTATTTACCATGTGTTTCTAATCTATATAGACAATTCATTTTATAATAAATGATACCAGTAACATCACGCTCCTTCTTTTACAAATATAATATTTCTACTATTCTTACTGTAATGTGAATATTGCAGTAAAGTGCAGTAATACGCGTTTAATTTGTAAAGGACAAAATCGTGCAATAAATGATTGCATTTATTTAGTATAGATGGCGCCCTAAAACCTTGTGTGTAAATTGATATTTATTACCAGACGAACACGTCCAGGGATTTTCCTAATTGAACGTTTGCCAGTACAATAGTGTATTAAGCTAAATATATTTGCATATATAGTATTTATACCAGTGTATTATAATATATATATGTAGTGATATTTGAAATTATGATGCATTAGCGCGCCATCTGTTATTAAAATTCGAAACTATTATAGACGCGTATGATTCTTTTGAAAATGAAACAAATTCTACTGCCCTTACTGCAATGGAAAAATTAATTGGAGGGTCTGGTTCATTAGTGGTGAACCCTCCCAGCGGTTTCGCTAGTTTAATCTACCATACCAATGTTTTATTGCATTTTTCGATCCACTGATCAGCCAGACCTTCCCATAACGTTTTCCATTGTAGTAAGGGCAGTAGAAATTGTTTAATTATTAAAAGAATCTTACGCGTCTATAATAGTTTCGAATTTTCATATTATAAACTAATAATATAATAATACTTGAGATAAAACTGGATCTAAAATTTATTTAAAATTGATTTATTGATATATTTTATGACTTAAACACTTTTATCAGAATAATATAAATTGTAGTACTTTTTGTAATCAATTTTAATATTGAAATATTTCTCGGTATTGAATTTTTATTCGCGCACACACCAATAATATATTCACTTTAATCTATTAGATAATAAAAAGGCATATATTGGATTTAATAAAATATTTATTTGCCAATATTTCGGTTGGCTGAACGCCAAACCTTTATTAAGGCATTACATTTTTGTAAAAACAATACTCAGCGTCGCATTTATTCAATCCAATATATGCCTTTTTTATTTACTAATGATTTAAATATGGATTGTTCTATTTTTAAAACTTTAATCTACAGGGTGATCCAAAAGTCCCGCACTATTTTAAAAATTAATAACTCCGCGAATATTTGCGCTAGAGCAATGCGGTAAACACCATTGTGTTCAGGATGCAATGGGATTTTTTATGGCAAATAATGAAAAATTCTAAATTGATTTTAGTTACAATTTTATTCGCCAGATGGCGCACTACCAGAAGCAGAGATTCGGCGGCCAAATTGTTTGATAAATTGAAAAATATAACTGATCGACACGTATTTTTCCTTTTTGAATACCAGGAAAGAACCCTAATAACATCAAATAACAAATTAATAAAACACCACTTCGCCAAAAGTATGAAGAATTGGTTAACAATTTTTAAATACAATCAGAGATATTTAAAATAGGTAAATGCAAATTAAAACATGTAGTAAAAAAAAAAATTGATATTTTAGATACGGTTTGTGTTTCCGAAGATAATAAATTTCTAATATTTTTTTTAATTCAACTCTCTCTCAGTATCGATTATATTTATTTTAATTCATTTGAAAAATATGTATCTATCTCTGATAATTTATTTTACTCTGGAATGCCGTTGTTGTTGTCGTGTCCAATAAAGAGCCTCAGATGTATCCATGCATCTCCATCACAGCAGCAGCAATGTCCACTATCTTGGGTGTGTAAAGCTGCTGCTCTGGGTCTATGTCAAATTCCTGCAAGGCTGCGGCCATTGCTGGCTATGAGAATATGTGGGTAGGTGTAAGTTCCACACCAGGACAATTGTTGCATGCCCTATAGGTTATTGTGCCATCTGGATGTATTGTCATTCCTTTATAGTGTTTTTGTTCTAAGTCTTGTTATAGTTTTTGTCATTTTTCTCTCAGAGTTTATTTCGCATTTTGATCTTTTCTTATTTATTGTTTAATTATCTTGTATTTTGACAAAGAATCAGCGTCAAATAATGACATTTGTTCTTTCCTTTGGCTCAACTTTCTGGCTTCCTTTGCCAATTCAGATGCCATTTCATTACCCCCGATCCCAGCATGGGCAGGGATCCATTGTAGAATGCAGTTATTCTCCAATGGTTCCAGTTGGGTAAGTAACGAGTGTATTTTCCGTGTGATTTTAGTATTGCCCTTCTGAATTGCTTCTAGAGCGGATATGGAGTCGCTGTATATTAAATTTCCTTCTGCTTGATGCAGGGATGGTTGGTTTAGGCATACATCAGGGGCTTTCTAGATAGCCGTCAGTTCACAAGTGAAGTTTGACGAAATCTGTCCTGCTCCTTCTTTGATTTTGATGTGCGTTCCATCTTGCAGTATTATGTTAATTCCGGCCCCTCCATAACTCAGGGTAAGGTCTGAAGATGCATCTGTATATGCTGTTAAAGGGGGTGGCCTAGAATTTTAAATCAAGAATTTGTACTATGAGGACATAGCCGTTAATATTTCAAACACATTAGACCTCGAAGCCCAAGATATCAAAGTCTACCTCAATCAAAACAAAGCCATCAACATATACAATATGTATCACCCTCCAAACAATACACTTATTGACGATGGAACAATGGCTCAATTTCTTACAGACAACTCTTATTGTAGGTGACCTTAATGCCAAACATCAACTATGGGGATGTTCCACGCCAAACCCAAGAGGCAAAATACTTTCAAACTTATTTGACGACAATGCCATCATGTGCTTAAATGATGGGAATCCTACCCATCATTCATACAGCTATAATACTGCACAAGCCCTTGATATAAGTTTTTACTATCCTGACATTTTCCACAAATGCAAATAGCAAATATTAAAAAGTATTGCAAGTGGTCATTTGCCTAATTTGATAGAAATTAGCACCAAGACCAAAACCAGCTCAATTAGAAAAATTCTGGAACTTCAAAAAGGCTAATTGGATATCTTTCGAAAACACCATTATTAAATCAGCCACTTATAACTAAAAGAAATGAACTACAAAAAAGAGAACCCAAAACCAAACAAATTGTAGAACTGAACTGAACATTGTGAATGCAAAAATAAAAAGAATATACGTAAATGTGAAAAGGGAAAAATGGAAACAAACTTGTGAAAACCTGAACCCAAGAAACCCAAATACAAAACTTTGGAATTTGGCAAAACAAATTGACAGATCCCAGTCACAAACCGAAAAAACTAATATGATTAAGAATACAGATGGTACACCAGCAACTAATGACAAAATTGCTGCCAATCTTTTAGGTAATTCATATCAAATAAGTAGTAAAATGAAGGTTGAAACAAAGGCCCGAAGGATTATTCATGACTGTAAAAATGTCACCAGCACTCATAATATTTTCCATGAAAAAAATCAATATGAAAGAGCTAGCTTATGCATTAGAAAACACTGACCTAAACAAGACTCCTGGGCCAGATGGAATCCATGGCCGAATGATATCAAACTTGAAAAAAAATTGGCAAATAAAGACTTCTTAATATTTTCAATAACTCCTGGAAAACTGGAAAATTGATTCAAGACTGTAAAAATGCAACAATAATTCCCATTTAAAAACTTTACAAATCTGCTGATGACCCAAAAAACTACCGACCTATCTCCCTCACAAGTATTTGCTGAAAATTAATGGAAAAAATTATACTCAGACAACTCACCTACCACCCCGACACAAGAAATATCTTACCAGAAGAACAATATGGATTTAGGAAAGGACATGGGACAATAGACCAACTCTTATTTTTCACACAAAAGGTAAAAGATGCACAAAACAGAAAAACAACTAACCACACAATAGCTGCTTTTTAGACCTTACACAAGCTTTTGATAAGGTATGGAAAAACAAGTTAATTACAAAATTATACAAACATTTCAAAATTAATGGAAAAGCTATCACCTGGATAAATGATTCCCTTAAAAATAGATACATCAGGGTCAAATATAATGGCACTCTATCTAAAACCTTCAAATTGTATCAAGGATTACCACAAGGATCAGTCCTTAGCCCAAATCTCTTCACCCTATTTATTGCAGGCATAGAAGAAATATTTTCACATAAAACCAATATTGGACTTTTCGCTGATGACATTATTCTATGGAGCAGCAACACTAACTGGAAAAAAGCTGAAAGAGATTTGAACAAGACTCTTCTCCACCTAGAAAAATTTGCTAATAAACATAAATTAGAATTTAACCCCCAAAAATCTGAAACCTGTCTTTTTACTACCGATAAGAAACTATACAAAATAAGACCAAATATTATTCTGAAAGAACAACAATTGCAATATAATAAACATCCTAAATATCTCGGCTACACCCTGGATCCAGAAATTAACTCCAGTAAACATATTGAAGGAGTTGTTAGAAAAGGAAGAGACCGACTAAAAATCTTGAAATATATATTCAGGAAGAGTGGGGAGCTGAAGCAACAACGCTAAAATTAACTTACACATCTCTAATGAGACCTATCTTGGAATATGGATATCAAATCTATGGTACAGCATCTGAAACAAATCTAAAATCACTGGAAAGGATACAACTAAATGCAGCTAGAATTATTACAGGTCTTCGTAATACCTGCCATAATGATATTGTACTTTACGAGGCAGACATTATGCCTATAAAGGATAGAGGAAGCTACAATCTGCCAAAATATATAAACAAAATCAAGAGTTATGAAAACAAACACAGAAATTTCAATTACATACTTAATTGGGAATCCAATATAAGACTCAAAAAAGAAGGCCCTCTCCACCTGGCCAAAAGAAATGGATTTTTAAAATATAAAGTGGAAAAATATTATTTAGCAGAAAAAATATCTCCATGCGAATCACTAACAAAATGTTATTTTTAATGCCACTTTAAATGAACCCACCAACAAACAATACCAAAATCCAGAATACTTAAAACAATTATCATTAGAAATAATTAATAAAATTCCTAAAAATGTAATAACTATCTATACCGATGGTAGCAGAGACGAGTTGGGACACACTGACAGTGACTCTCTCATTAAAACCACAAATGGCAATGAGAAAATAAACAGAATAAACCCAGATTTTTGCTCAGTCTTCAGATCCGAACATATAGCCATCTATGAAGCCTTAAAATCCATCAGAAACACTAAACATCACGATATATGGATTCTTACTGATAGTAGAAGTGCCATACAACACTTGAGTCACACAAGGGAACTTAGAGACAAAGTAAGCAGGAACATAATTGGTTATCTCCAAAAACTCTCAATACCTCAAAAATTCACCTTCAATGGATACCCTTACATGTTAGCATTGAAGGCAATGAAGCTGCTGATGCGCTAGCGAAAAAAGGCAGAAAAGAACCCTTACTACAGAAAAATAAACTTACTTTTAAAGAAATAGAAACAGTAGCCAAAACAAAAATAAACAAGAACTGGAGGATCCCACCTAAGCACAGTTGATACACCCTAGAAGCAGATGGCCACCCAGACCTTTCGGTCCACAAGCCGGCATCCGAAGCATGCCCTTCGCTGCTATTCTGTTCAACTCATAAGCCAAGTAACGGTATCCAAGCTAGAGCTTGGACATTGTACCTAGAAACACCACCTCCCAGACAACGTGTCTGGAAGGATTTCTATACCGGTGGCCTTTAAACACAGCAAAAGAGGAAACTATTTACTGTGTCCAGCAGGGGACCGCGGGGAGGCGGCCCCCGGTCGACTCTGTTCACTTACAGTTGAGGAAAAGCTCAGATGCCACGTCGTGGGCTTTCTCAAGAAGCTTGCTGTGATTTCCCAGCAGCTTACTCTCGATCGCGCCCCTCGCCCTCCTTCTCTCTTCCTGCACACCCACTACCCTTGGACAATCCAAGACGTAGTGGCGTGCATCCACATCCCTTTATTCATAGACGCAATCAGGGTTTCTCTTAATTTTAAATCTGTGGAGACTTGGGGAAGAGCCCATGTCCCGAACTACCCTAATGAATTTGTGGGACATTACCTTACAGAGGTACTTGGGTGTTGTTACCCAATTGAATACCTCTCTCCCTTCACACCTTTCCTCCATCTGTCCAACCATAAGTCCTGGACGTGCCCCTGATCCTCCTATAAACTTCTTTCTTGGTCACTGGGGTCCTCAGTGATCTACCTCTAAAGCATCCTGCCTTAGCGAGCCTGTCTGCGAGCTCATTACCTTCGATGAGGCTGTGTCCCCTAACCCTCCGGAGCCCGCGTTATCATCTCCAGCTCCTGGATTATTTGATGCGCGAGTTGCCCTTTCACCAGATTGATGGCGACGAGGGCCGACATACAAACTGAATAGAGGCGGTCCGGGCTGAAGTTCTTCTCGGCACACACTCTGAGGGCTACCCTGATCGCAACCAGCTCGGCTGAAAAGACCAATTCGTCCACTCTGAGTGTTAAGCTTTCTTGGAAGATCAGCTCTCCATTAGTGAAAATCACTACTCCAGCTCCAGTATTGGTTCCAGACTTACTACCATCAGTGAAAACCTCCGTGTCAATCCCTGTCGGCCCTCCAGGACTCCAATTCCACTTTGGCAACCACTGCGGAGGCTTCCTTGGATCCCTCTTCCATTCCAGGGCACCCGCTTCAAATCCCAGGGCATCTTCCCTGTTCTCCCAGATATTCTGTCTGATGGTCTCCTCCTCTAGTTTCAACCCAGGGGAATAAGCCCAGCGAGGACCAAAAAGGCCTCACTGCTGGTAGTGCGATATCCCCCTGTGATTCTGAGTGCTGCTGTCCTCTGCACGCTCTCTAGAGTTTTTGCCACCTTCTGATCCCTGTTATAGCAGGATTGGCTCGACACAGGAGAGGCAGAGGTTCCTAAAAATAGTACCCTCCTTCTCCCCCCCCCCTATTGAGAGCCAACCAGGACAGGCCTGCACAACGCCTCCCTGCCTCTCGTCACCATCTCCTCCGCCTGGTATTGCCAACCCATCTTGTCATCAATGACTACCCCCAGGATGGTCATCCTATTGACCAACGCTACCCTCCGTCCTTTCATCCGGATAGCCGGCTTGTGCTCCCATTTGATCCCTTTCCTTTTAGTTCTTATGTCCCTAGGCTTAAAGCTGAGGGCTTTAGTTTTGGAGACATTGAACTTAAGGCCAGAGTCATGGGCCCAGTTCGAGAGGATTTGGAGAGAAGCTTTAACACATTTCTCAGCCTTCGCTCTCGAAGCAGCCTCAATGATGAGGAACTGGTCGTCAGCATAGAGAACCAGCCAGGCTCCCTCAGGTAGCTCCTCCTGGAAAACAGTGTTTACCAGGATATTCCACATAATAGGTCCGCAGCAAGAGCCCTGGGAGCAACCCCTAGCACAGTTTCTTTCCAACTTTCGCCCACCAAAACTGAGGCTAATCCGTTTATCCCTCAGGAAGTCACGAACCAAGCTGCACAAATTATCAGGACAACCCATGTCCATCAAATTTCATCAGATTGTTCCAGCTCATGGAGTTGAACGCGCCATCAATGTCCAGGGCCACGAGAAGAACCCAAGCACCCTTATTTAAGCCCATCTCAACCCCCTCTAACACCTCGTTCAGAGCCGTGGTTGTGGAGTTCCCTTCCCTAAAACCATGTTGGAAAGAGGAAAGGAGCTCATTAGTCTCTAGCCAGTGCTTTAGTCGCTGAACTAGTAGGCTATCCAGGACCATACCTAGACACACTAGTAAAGAAAGCGGACGATAATCATTAGGAGAATTACCCTTTCTACCAGACTTTTCGAGAAGCACTACTCGGGCAACCTTCCATGTCTCAGGAAAAGTACCAGTGTCCAGGCACCTATTGAAAAACCTGGAAAGAAGTGATGGGTGCATTCTTAACAGGGCTTTCACGACCGTGTTATCGATCCCTTCGGGACCAGGAGATTTCCTTTTCCCGAACTTGAAAGCCGTCAGTTTCACCTCATTCTCAGAAAAGGGCGGATCCACCAAACCACAAGTGGTCAGAGAGATCTCGTCCTCTGGTTCCTCGTTTCCGAAGTGCCGATCCAAGTTGTTTTTATTTTATCTTCTGCTTTCGAGCGAGTAGGTCTAGAACACATTCTCTCTGAATTTTCTCATTGTTGGTGGATGAAACAGCACCAGTGATTATTTTGGCCGCTTTTGCTTGAACACTGTCTAGTCTTACTTTTAGTGATGAGCTTGAGGGAGCCCAGACCGGTGTTGCATATTCCATTATCGGCCTTATTAAGGTGATATATGTTGTTCTGAGAATTCTGGGTTTTTCTCCCTAATTTGTTCCACATAGCCATCTCAGAATGTTTAGTTTTCTGGTAGCTCTATTTGAGGTGCTAATTATGTGTTTTGAAAATTCCAATTCCTCATCAATGACAGTTAAAATAATTTTATTGACATCTTGTCAATACATACAAATTGCACAGTCTGCACTATTTAAAAAAAAGATAATATGCATTATATACATGTGATATCTTGGGACCTCTGGGACCAGTGTTACCTGATGCTAGACGAACCTCGATGTCAACTCTACCGTGCAATCGTGGTGGAAGGCGACACAGCTGGGCCAAAGGTGAAATAAGCAAATAGAGATTCCACTTAGAAGCGTCTGAACGTCAAGAAGGAATGGGACGAGAATATTTCTGGCAGGAAAGGGTTTACCTTTTATCGGAGCGTCCGGTGGACAGGGACTGGAACGAAGACTAACTAAGGACTGACTAACTGAGGATCGGGGCCTCCTTTTATAGCTGAGCTGGGTCCGAACAGGGTTTCGAATTTTTCATTATTTACCATAAAAAATCCCATTGCATCCTGAACACAATGGTGTTTACCGCATTGCTCTAGCGCAAATATTCGCGGAGTTATTAATTTTTAAAATAGTGCGGGACTTTTGGATCACCCTGTATATAGCATTTTATATTAGTATTTACATTAATTTAAATATTTGTTCAGATAATATGCAGCTATAATCCTCCCTGTCACTCACTTTTCAGGGAAATGATTATTTCTCAATTCTATCTTATCTTTCATTTCTTTCTTTTCGAGGTATCTATTGTTAATATATTAAGATTAATCTATGAAAATTCGAAACTATTATAGACGCGTATGACTTTTAAAAATAAAACAATTTCTACTGCCCATACTGCAATGGGAAAATTAAAGGGAGGGCCTGGCTTATCAGTAGTGAACCCTCCCAGCGGTTTCGCCAGTTTAATCTACCATACCGCTATTATATTGCATTTTTCGATCTTCCTTTTATAGATATACTAATACTAGACTCTTGGAATGGGCATACCCATTGAGCCAGAAACTCCCATTAATTTTTCCATTGCAGTAAGGGCAGTAGAAATTGTTTAATTTTTAAAAGAATCATACACGTCTATAATAGTTTCGAATTTTCATAACAGATGGCGTGCTAATGTATCATAATATTATTCTATAAGATTATTATTGATCAAATTTTCCTTCAATATATATATGGAGATTACTACCAGTTCAATTAAAAGAAGAAAATAGTGGTCCTCTCTCAAGTTATTACATTCTAACTAATCTTTCAAGAAGGTTCACTACTGCACAACGTTATCAAAATACTCATGTATTGAAACAAGCAAGAATTACTACCGAAAAATTAATATAACATATATATTATATGTTTTATACTTTAATTCTTTCTTTTCTCATATATATGGAGCGTCATTACCTATAATTAAGGAAACATATCATTTTAAAATTTTTGTATAGAATCTTTTACAGCTTGATTATAGTCTGTTTTGAAACTAATTTCAATAATATCTTTATTTTATTGGGAAATCAACAACAACAACAGCTTTATTAGGACATTTTCGTCCTGTAAGAACTCGCCATAGATCATTTTCACGGAGAAAGGGGAAAAAACAAAAAAAGAAGAGAAGGGAAAATGAAAAAGAAATCAAAGTATTCAACATAACACTATACAAATTAACTATGGAAGAAAATTGTTCTGTAATTTTAGTTCTTAGAGATTACCTTGTTCTCTAAGGCTTTATGAAAGTTAAACAATTCTATCGCTTTATATTTTTATCAAACATTATTCTGATTAGCTGAACTGGGTTCACGTAGACTTGGGTTCTTTAAGATATTATTCCGTTCCTCGTTAACAATAGTGCATTCAGAGATGTAGTGGATCATTTCTTCTATGCTTTTATTAGGAAATATCGTTTGATAATTTTACGATCGCTTTTTAATTACAAATATCGAAGGATTTCCATTCGAAATAGACTTTTGTCGCCATCTATCCACGGCATTCAGAACTATTTCTACATTTCAACAAATATCTCGCTCAAACTAGATAAAACACAACCAAGAATAGCATCTTCTACTAATTGAAATAATTGTATGATACAAACTATATTTTAAATTTTAAAAATAAATTTTCTATGTTTAAAAATCGTATATATGAATTTTAAACGCTTTTTCATATTCTAATAGAAACATTTCAATATATAAAATAGGTTAATAAATTGATAAAAAGGCATCTTCTGATCATGCAAATAAAATTTACTGATGGCCTGCTCCATCTCTCGGAATAAATATAAACTAATCGTTGATTTTTTTTTCAATTATTTCAGAATTGGCCAAAAGGTTACCACGTTCCTGTTGTCCTTCATTATCTTTGTGGAAGCTGTACCTCAATTTTTAAATAGAGAATGGGTGTCTAATCCATTTTGGAATAATTAAAAATGAATGATTAGTTGATATATTGACAAAAGTTACTATTTACGGGATAACACACAATGTTTTAAATTACTAGGGCCTAGAGTAATAGTAACTAAACACACAAAAATCGTACACTCAAGAGTATAAAACCAAAAAAATGTAAATAACAATCCACAATTGGTTAAATAAAATAAGAAAAACAGTACTTATCTTTATTTCTGCTTAGGTAGGGATCGGACCGGGTTACACAGGGAATGCGAAGAGATCACCAGACACGGATAAAATATGAAGAGAACACTATAAGCGTCTCTACACAAAACCTTTAACCACACTGGCCTCCCGCATTCCCTTCAACCCTCTTTTATATACAAACATGGCGTCCAATTAGAATGCTTGAGAGATCGGTTTACTTAATTGATCAAAACAACGTTCTTCGCACTAAAGAAATAGGATAAGAGTGCAAATATTTGTCAATATAAGTTGACAATATATTCCGACAAATGGCGCAAGCTATTAGTAAATTTTAGTTATACGATAAGTGGACGCCTTTTTCTTAATTTATTCACATGAGATATCATTTTATATTAGACAATCTATTAAATGGCTTTATAGTACCTTGTTTATGAGTTTTTAACTAGCTGAAAAAGGACTTTCTCGAAAGCTTTCTTTAATCATGTCAACAAAAGAGCTGCATCGTCTTATGAAATCTTGTAAGCTGTGTCTCTACACTTTTCTCAATAAGACCGAGGGGAGAGGTGTTCCTTTTAATTTAAAGGGGGAGAGGTGTTCCTTTCATTTAGGAACATCATATCCCCTTAAAATATAAATAGAAAATATTAAGTATAACTTGAATCTCTCTCTCTTTCTGAGTACCATCTTGGTTTTGAGTTGGGTAACACCAGCCATCACCTCGACCTGCCCACTCTGTGGGAAAGAACTCTCGCAGTCCATCGGTGGCGGAGTCTTTCCCGTGGTGGGCGCCACCAATGAAGACCTTGTATATATATTTATATAAAAATGAATAAAACAAAGCATCAAGGGCTGCGTATCTTTATTAGAACAAATATATACGAGCTTTCGGGCACATACGCCCTTCTACAGGAATTAATGTGCCCGAAAGCTCGTATATATTTGTTCTAATAAAGATACGCAGCCCTTGATGCTTTGTTTTATTCATTTATAAATCGTACAGGGCTTTTTCAATAGATATTTATATATATGTATGTAAATTTTTCATCTATTTTATCTATCTATGTCTATTTATTCATATATCTATTATTAATCTTATATATTCATTTTATGTATTCAACCTTATATAATATTATATGGACGTTATAATAAATCAGTTTCAATCTCAATCTCAATCTCGCTCTCTCTAAACAATAATTTTTTAATACTATGTCAATATTGAAATCTATAAATTGATAGAATTGAAGCTTTTCATTTATGGAATTCTTTTATAGATAACTTTAAACACAAGGTAATAAGACCAAATCCAAATAAATAAATAGTGTGTAATGTTTCAGTAACAGCATTGTTACCATATTCAGTCAAAAGTACCGAATGAGTAATTTTATCACAGCATGTTTTAAATAGTTACTGTTATGCATGTAAAACATTCTGTGGTAAAATTTCTCATTCAGTACTTTTGTCTGAAGATGGTAACAACGCTGTTAACGAAACATCATACTATTTATTTTTTTGGTCTTATTACCGGTGTTTATAATCTATAATCCAAATTGTGCATTATCATTTAGATAACTTTAGGTGAATTAAATAAAATAGGTATGGAGCATATAATTATAAAATTATGAAAATTCTTTTAACTATTGAATTTTATTATATAGAGAGAAAAAAAGTAGCAACAATGAGGACAAAAAATATATTTAATTTGAAGAATATTTCTCAGATAGCTACTGGATAGTTAATAGATTTCAAATTACTATTTAAGAGTGTATAAAAATAGAAGATAGTTTAACTCCCAAGCCAAGAAAAGTTTTTAAAACTTAAGTGTTCGATGTATTTAAAAGAACAGGCTGCATTGTGATATGGCTCAGCGAAATGACCAAGTTAATGCTGAATCTATCGGTCGTTGTTTTATAGACATGCTCGCTAAGAAGTCTCAAATTCTTTAACAGAGCGGCGAAACAGCTTCAAAGATCTGACCATTGGGTCTAAATGCCTCAAGTTGCGATGGCTCAAGGAATTGATCAGAATGCTGATTGGGTTTAACATCTGGCCACTGGTTCTAGATGTCACAAGTTGAGAAGGCTCGAGGAATTGATTAGAATGGCTAAATGGATCCAAAGATCTGGCCACTTGTTCTAAAGACTGCAAGTTGAGAAGGATCAAGGAATTGATCAGAATACTAAATGGCTTCAAAGATCTGTCAATTGGTTCTAAAAGCCGCAAGTTGCAAAGACTCAAAAACTTGATCAGGGCGAAGTAACACGTCTTCAAAATATGGCCATTGGTTTTAGAAGCCGCTAATTTCGAATGTTCAAAAACTTGATCAGGGCGTTGGAATGGTTTCAAGATCTAGCCATTGGTTTTAGAAGCAGCTAATTGCAAATGTTCAAAAACTTGATCAGGGCGTTGCAATGGTTTCAATATCTAGCTATTGGTTTTAGAAGCAGCTAATTGCAAATGTTCAAAAACTTGATCAGGGCGGTGCAATGGCTTCAAAATCTGGCCATTGGTTTTAGAAGCAGCTAATTGCGAATGTTCAAAAACTTGATCAGGGCGTTGCAATGGTTTCAAGATCTAGCTACTTGTTTTAGAGGTCGAAGGAATTGATCAGAGCGGCGCAGTGGCTTCAAGATCTAGCCACTGGTTCTAGAGGATTAACGTTGTAAAGGCCCAAAAACTTCATTAGGGCAATTAGTTCAAGATATTGCCATTGTTTTAGAGGATGCAAGTTGCGAGGCTCAAAAAATTGATCAGGGCGATGCAATGGGTTCAAAACATGGCCATTAGTTGTAAAGGACGCACGTTGCGAAGGCTCGAAGGCTTGATTAGGGCAACGCTATGGCTTGAATATCTGACCACTGATTTTAGAGGCAGCACGTTTACAAGATTCAAAGAATTGACCAGGGCAACGTAATTGGCTTCAAGATTTATCCACTGGTTCTAGAGGACGCAATTTGCGAAGGCTCAAAAAATGATCAAGGGCAACGCAACGTCTTCAAAATCTGACAATTGGTTCTAAAGGCCGCAAGTTGCAAATACTTAAAAACTTGATTAGAGAGGGGCAGTAGCTTCAAGATCTGGCCTCTCTGGTTCTAGAGGCCACAAGTTGTGAAAGCTCAAAAGCTTGATCAGGGCAATGGGTCAAGATCTTTCCAGTGGTTTTAAAGGCAGCACGGAGACATCTTGCAAGGCTTCAAAATCTCTCAGATTTTGTTGTCTAAGCTCAATTCAGGCAAGTCTCATATTATCCAATTAGATATCAAATGAATGAATACCATCTGGACAAATTAATTTGTCAATATTATCACAATCTATCCCCGTATATAGACATTTGGATAGTACATTATAAACACAAGGAGATACGACCAAATCCAAATAAATAAATAGGGTGTGACGAAACGTCACAGTCGACACGGTAACATCGTTGTTCTTTCAGTACTTTATTCTAATGAGGGTAACAATTCTGTTACCTAAACGTCACACACCACTTATTTAGATTTGTTCCATTTACCATGTGTTTCTAATCTATATAGACAATTCATTTTATAATAAATGATACCAGTAACATCACGCTCCTTCTTTTACAAATATAATATTTCTACTATTCTTACTGCAATGTAAATATTGCAGTATAGTGCAGTAATACGCGTTTAATTTGTAAAGGACAAAATCTTTCAATAAATATTTACATTTATTTAGTATAGATGGCGCCCTAAAACCTTGTGTGTAAATTGATATTTATTACTAAACGAACACGTCCAGGGATTTTCCTAATTGTATGTTTGCCAGTACAATAGTGTATTAAGCTAAAAATATATTTGCATATATAGTATTTATACCAGTGTTTTATAATATATATATGTAGTGATATTTGAAATTATGATGCATTAGCGCGCCATCTGTTATTAAAATTCTAAACTATTATAGACGCGTATGATTCTTTTGAAAATGAAACAATTTATACTGCCCTTACTGCAATGGAAAAATTAATGAGATGGCCAGGCTTATCAGTGGTGAACCCTCCCAGCGGTTTCGCCAGTTTAATCTACCATATCGCTGTTATATTGCATTTTTCGATCTTTCTTTTATAGTGATACTGATGCTCGACTCTTGGAATGGGCATACCCATTGAGCCAGAACCTCCCATTAATTTTTCCATTGAAGTAAGGACAGTAGAAATTGTTTAATTTTTTTAAATAATCATACACGTCTATAATAGTTTCGAATTTTCATAACAGATGGCGCGTTAATGTATTATAAGATTATTCTATAAGATTATTATTGATCAAATTTCCCTTCAATATATATATGGAGATTACTACCAGTTCAATTAAAAGAAGAAAATAGTTGTCCTCTCTCAAGTTATTACATTCTAACTAATTTTTCAAGAAGGTTCAATACAGCACAACGTTATCAAAAATACTCATGTATTAAAAAAAGCAATAATTATTATCGAAAAATGAATATAACATATAAATATATGTGTTAGCACGTTTTCTTTGATGTTTCTTCTAGAAAGAACGAGCTGACTCAATTCGATTCAATTCGATTTATTTCACACAACAAAAAAAAAAATTAAACTACGATTTAATGCGATTTAGTTGTATATAACACAAAAGAAAACAGAAGAAGAAAAAAAAAACAACAAAAATAATGATGATAAGTAACAATAAAATTCTATGAATATGAATTATAATTAATTAATAAAATACAATAATAATAATAAAAAATAAAACCTAACATATAGATTACTATAATAATGATAATAAAAAAAACCTAACATACTCCACCCCGGTGGACTAACTTAGTCCTCAGCAAAAGGTAATGGTACTATTTTAGAGACAGTTCTAGTAAGGTGCTCTTGGTGCTTGGTCTTCACCTCGACGACTCGAACTTTTCCGTCTGCTCCCGGAAAGACTTTGGTAATGCGACCAAGGCTCCAATACATTGCTGGTGGTGATATGGTATCCTTGAGCAAGATGAGGTCACCTTCCTTAATGTTGGGTGAGGAATTTTGCCATTTTAGGCGTTGTTGCAAATTGTTGAGGTATTCTCGATTCCAACGTTTCCAAAATACATCTTTAAGTTTTTTATTTAGGCTCCAGCGGTCGAGGTAGTTTATCGGAACATCATCATCATAAGATTCTGGAAGGGCAGTTAAGGGTCTCCCGATTAAGAAGTGTCCTGGTGTAAGAGGATTAAAATCGTCTGAATCTGAACTTAGAGGACAAATAGGTCGTGAATTTAAACAAGCTTCTATTTGAGTTGTCAGAGTACTCAGATCTTCAAATGTGAGTATCTGAGACTTTAAGCATCTGAGAAGATGAAATTTGAAGGATTTTATTCCAGCCTCCCAGATACCTCCGAAATTTGGGGCGGAAGGAGGTATAAAATGCCAGTTGATTCGTTCATTAGATATGAATTTTTGAATTGTTGAAGCTTTCAATATATCAAACTGCTCTCGGAGAATGTTGTTAGCTCCCCTAAAGTAGGTCCCGTTATCACTAAATATATCAGAAAGTTTTCCTCGACGAGAAATAAACCGTTTGAGAGCTGCGAGGAAAGCCGCTGAAGATAGGTCAGATACAATTTCTGTATGAATTGCTTTTGTGCAGAAACATACAAATAAAGCAACATATGATTTTAATTTTACTTTATATCTTTTGATGTTTGGTTTCATCAAAAACGGTCCTGCAAAGTCGATTCCAGTTTTAGTGAACGGATTTGATTTCACAATTCGGTGCATAGGCAGATCTCCCATGATTTGCTTGGTAACTTGGCGTTTAGCCCTGAAACACACCATGCATTGGTGGATTAGTTTCTTGACCAAACTTCTGCCTGCATGAATCCAATATCGTAATCGTAGTGCTGACATGGTCAGTTGAAGACCAGAATGAAAATGATCCAGATGACACTGTCGCACTATTAATTCCGTGATAAAATGATCTCTTGGCAATATTATTGGATGCTTTTCATCAAATTGCAAATTTGAAAGATGTAATCTTCCTCCAACCCGTAATAGTCCAGATTCATCAATGAAAGGATTCAAAGATAAAAGCCTTGAGTTAGTTGGTAGAGATTTCTTTTGTTTGCAACAGGTAATTTCTGATTGAAATTCAGAACTTTGGATGAAACGAATGATATTGTGAATTGAACTTGTTAATTCGCTTGAAGATAGATGTCCTTTCTTTCTTTCATTGTAAGAACATTGGACATTGAATACAAATCTATAAATCCATGCTGTAATTCTAACAAGTTCGTTGATATTTGAGTATTTGAAAATGAAGTCTGGGAAAAGAAGATTAGTGGAATGAAAAACAGAGCATGTTTTTCGTCTTTCACCTGAAATTTCTTTCGGAAAATCATATTGAGTTTGAATTGGATCTTCAAAGTTCACATCCGAGAGCCAAATTGGTCCTCGCCACCAAAGAGAGTGATCCACCAGCTCTGAAGGAGTTATACCTCTGGAAGCGCAGTCTGCAAGATTATTTTTCGAAATGGCATAATGCCAGGAAGAATGTAAAGTCAATCTTTGAATTTCAGCAATCCTATTTCCGACATATGGTTTCCAATGTCTAGATTCAGATTTAATCCAGCTGAGAACAATTTTGGAATCAGTCCATAAAAATACTCTATCAATTTGTAAGCATAAAGAATTGCGAATAGTATCATATAAAGTTGCGAGAAGAAGAGCAGCGCACCCTTCCAGCCGTGGTATTGAAATCATTTTCAGAGGAGCTACCCTCGTCTTGGAAGCAATCAGAGAAATTTCACTTGGCCCGATTTGAAATGAGATCTTATATGAAATACTGCCGCATATGCAACTTCTGAAGAGTCACAAAAACCATGAAGTTCAAAAGAAAGTAAAGCTCCCCTGCACGAGAAGTATCTAGGAATTTGAATTTTATTTAATATGGATAATTCCTTTTCGATTTTCTTCCATTGAGAGCACAAAGTATCAGGCAAGGGATCATCCCAATTCAACTTCTGTTTCCAAAGTGATTGAAGCAAAATTTTAAGACGAATAATAACTGGTGACAGCCAGCCTATAGGATCAAAGATTCTGGAGATGTGGGACAACAAATGTCTTTTAGAATTCGTTTGTTCTGGAATGTCATTAACAAGAATCTGAAAAATGTCCAAGGAAGGATTCCAACAAATACCAAGTATTTTGACACATGAATCACTCTCAAAATCCCAAAGATTATGCCTATCTTCAACCTGTTCTGATAATCCAGAAAGGACCTCTGGGACGTTTGATCTCCATTTCCTAAGAGAAAATCCGGCTGAAGAAAGAAGATTATTGACTTCACGAATATGACATGTAGCTTCTTCAATTGTGTCTGCACCAGAAAGCAAGTCATCAACATAAATATCGGTTTGTACTATTTTTGAGGCCACTGGGAAAGTTGACACCTTGTCCCTTGCAAGTTGATGTAGGGTACGCATGGCGAGATATGGCGCACAAGACAATCCATATGTCACAGTCAGTAGTCTATAATCCAATAAAGGTTCTGATGGGTTTTTTCTCCATGAAATTCTCTGGAAATCACAATCCCTAGAATCGATTCTTACTTGGCGATTCATTTTCTCTATATCTCCTGAAAAATCTATTGGGCGTGTTCGAAATCTTATCAGAATGTTGAAGATATCCTGTTGTAGTTTTGGTCCTACATGAAGAAAGTCATTTAGAGATTTGCCATTGCTAATTTTGCAAGATGCATCAAAAACAACTCTTAATTTAGTGGTAGTGCTTTGCTCCTTAAAAACACAATGATGAGGTATATAATAACATTGTCCAGAAGGTGTATCCAGCTCATCACTGGGAATAAGCTCCATATGATTGATTAAAATATATTCGTCCATGAAATCACAATATTGTTTTAGGATACTTGGAGATTTTTGTAATTTTCTTTCAAGTGAAAGAAATCGTTTCAGAGCATTGATCCTAGATTCGCCCAGAGTTGGCAATGTTCTAAATGGCAGCCCAACAGAGTACCTTCCATCTTCCAGAATTTTGAGGTTATTAATATATATTTCTTCACACGAAATTTCTTCTCTGGTTAAAGATTTGGCAGAGGGTACTGACTCCAGCTCCCAGAATTTTTTTAGAAAATGATCTTGTTCCTCCGACGCGAACATAGTTATATCTTGATTGGAATTTTCACCTGACAGTAATATTTTACCTGTAAGTAACTATCCCAATTTGGATCCGCACGCAGTGGGTCCAGATAAATTTTGGAATCTAACCTTCCCGTTAAATAAGCATGGAGCAAGCTCTGCTCCTATCACTAAATCAATCTGGCTATATTTGTCAAAATTGGGGTCAGCCAACAGAAGATTTTCAAATAAGGCCAATTATCCTTTTCTATAAAGAAGTTGGGCAATTCTGATGTGATCTTATCAATGACTATAGGATTGGCGTTGAATATTAGGTTTGAGAAATGTGGGCTAAATTGGAGAGAGACCTCACCTATTGATTGTTCTACAAGTTTGTTTCCCAAACCAAAAACTGTAGTTTTACATTCAGCAAGAGGAAGATTTAATTTCTTTCGACAACTATTTGTTATAAGACACCTTTGAGAGCCTGTATCTATGAGGGCTCTACATGTTTGTAGAACCCCATTTTCCGATTTGACCTTTATTAAAGCCGTAGAGAGTAATATCCTATCATGACTTTTGTTGTCTGCAAAACATGAGACACTGGCATGGGTCAATGGAGATATGTCCGCAACAGGACTTAACATTTCCGGTTTGAACTGATGCAAAATAGTATGATGTCTCTTATTATATGATTTGCAATTTTGCGTGAACGCGTGACGATACTCTATGGTTAGATCTTAGACAGTTGTAACATAGACGATTATCTTTTACAAAAGTCCATCTTTCAGGTAACATCATACCATTAAACTTAGGACATTTTATAATAACGAAAAGATTCAAAAAGGATAAGTTTCTTTATTTGAAAAATAAATTCGAGCTTTAACAAAAAATGTTCACCTTTACATAAGACGCATGACTTGACTCTGCTATCTATACTAGAGCCAGAGGCAAATGTTGCTGAATGAGAATGAGTGGATTTATTCATTTTGTAGAATTGATTTGAATTTTCTTTATTCTGAAAACTCCCGAGACTTCCAGCAAATCTTTCCAGGAAAGAAATCATCTTTTCATAAGATGGATATTCTTTCTCAAGCAAACTCATCTCCCATTCCTTTCTTATTGAACGATCAAGTTTTGATTGAATTATATGAATTAAAATCAGATCCGATAAAGTATTACGTTCCAATCCGAGGATAGAGAGATTCTGAATGCTTTCGTTACAAGTGTCCAGGAGATCAAGTAAATCTTTAGTCGATTCTTGTTTTACATTTTTTAGATCATACAAATTTTGAATTTGTTTAAAAGCCAATTCACTTTTTTTATCGAATCTATTGACCAAAGTTTGCCAGGCAATAGGATAATTTTCATCAGAAATATTGAACGCCCTAATAAGTTTAGCGGCATTTCCTTTTAGTGCAGAATTTAAATATTGAAGTTTTTGATAATTTCCCAGTGTTGGATTTTGATCAATAGATCTAATAAAAATTTCCTTAAAACTCAGCCAATCTGAAATATCACCACTAAAGGTGGGCAATTGAAATTTGGGAAGTTCTAAATTCGTTTCACCAGAAAATGTATTTTTATTTAAATTCCCAGCGATCTATTTATTTTTATCAGAAAAGAATTGATTTTAGACTTTGCCTCAAAGGATACCTTAAATATTTCTTCAGCATTAATGCCTTTATATTTTACTAATTTCACATATTGATTATCAAAGCTAGCTTTTAAATTTAACAAGTCTTCTTTATTTTGCATAAGTGCGTATTTATCATTGCCTTCTAAATTATATTCTACATCTGCTTTTATCAATTCTAAACCTTTAATCAGAGATTCAAAAATTAAGATTTCTGTTTCCTTATTTTAAAGATTATTATTCAAAACCTTACCTTTCTTTATTTCTATCGCTTCTAAGAACTCTCTATTTCTTCTACTTCTTTCCCGGGTTTCGGAACCAAAAAATGTTAGCACGTTTTCTTTTATGTTTCTTCTAGAAAGAACGAGCTGACTCAATTCGATTCAATTCGATTTATTTCACACAACAAAAAGAATTACACTACGATTTAATGCGATTTAGTTGTATATAACACAAAAGAAAACAGAAGAAGAAAATAAAACAACAAAAATAATGATGATAAGTAACAATAAAATTCTATGAATATGAATTATAATCTATATATATATAAATGAATGTAAGTGTGTGTGTGACAATTTTTGACAATTAAAAATTATTTATTGTCTCATCTTAGACAATATTACATTGATTTATCAACGAGAGAGAGAGAGAGAGAGAGAGAAGAAAATATATACAAAAAGAATTAAATATATACATATATAATACAAATTTACAAGGGGGATAAAGGTAGGAGACCTCGGCGCTGGAGGGTCCTGGACCAGGCGATGAGCGGGTCCTCCACCGCTTTTCCGAGCCCAACCTGGACAAAGTAGCGATAGATACGCAACTTTGCCGACGCCAGGATGGAAAGGGCGTCGTCCTCAAGGCCGGACCCGCCGAAGATCCAAGCCTGCAGGTCAGGGGGCCGCCCTATGATGTTGAAGGCCTCTCTAATGAGGGGCCTGATGGAGGGACAGCACCAGTAACGGTGGCTGAGGGAGCGGTCGATGGACCCGCAGGCAGGACAGGAGGGGCCGACCGAGGCAGGATGGGCCGGATGGGGCAGGGCGTGGAAGGCCAACTTGAGGGCCGCGTCGGCCTCGTGGCCCGAGAAGGCGCAGCGCCGCAGGGAGGCCCAGTCGATCTTAGATGGAAGTGGACCGATGGTGGGCGACCATCTCGAGGTGAACCTTGAGATGGGCGTGGCGGCGAGGCGCGGGCGATACAGGGCCCGTCGGGCCGAGCGGGTCGTGAGGCCGTTGAGGAACGGCGTAGCCGTCCCCCGCAGCACCACGGCCGCAGCTAGGGAGCTAGATGAAGGCGTGGACTCCGCCCCGAAGCCCACGGCGTTCTCGGAGGTCAGCCTCCGACAGAAGGCGCCCAGGGCCGCGGCGTCAGCCAGGGCCGAGCGAGTAGGTCGGGCGGTGAGGTGGTCCTCCGCGAGAAGGTCCCGGACTAGGGCTCCGCGCCAGCGGGCAGGGGCCAGGAGGTCGGGAGGGCGAAGGAACCGGCAGCCACCGATGATTGGGATGTCCAGCAGCAGAGATGCGGGGACCGCCCGGTGATTGAGGGTCAGGATCTTGGAGGCCTCCTCCCACAGCTTCAGCAACAGGAGACGGCGGGGCTGGAGACGCGTGCCGTCTGGTGGAGGGCGGATCCAGGCCTCGCTGCCGCTGGCGACCAGCCAGTCGAAGCCGTTCCTGCCTCCGCGGAGCGCGACCTGCACACCCTTGAGGCAGGCGAGCTGAGGTTGGGTTGCTAGGTCGAGGAGGCCGAGGCCTCCGATGGCTACGGGCCTCGCCATGACGGCAGCGGGAAGCCACGCCGTGTGCTCTGGCCCCCAGACGAACCTCGCAAGTCTGGCCTGCAGTTTGGCGATGGTCGGGGGGTGATGGCAGGTACCCGTGCAGGTGATGCTGGATGGTGGAGCCCACCAGCGAGTTCGCCGCTCTAGCTCGTCCGACGAGGGATAGGCCGCGGGTGAAGGGCGTCCATCTGCGGCAAGCGGACTCCAGAAGGGCGAGAAGTAGCTGCTCCTGATGGGCTACGGAGCTTCTGGGGGCGATGTCGAGCCCGAGGACCCTGATGGAGGTGGTCGACCAGGAGGCGCCGAGGGGGGAGTCGCCGCGGTTGCGCCAGGCTCCGCACCAAAGGCTCGCGCTCTTCCCGAGGTTGACGGCGATACCGGAGGCCCGCTTGAAGTCTTCGAGGACGGTCGCCACCCGCTCGAATTCTTCGTCGCGATGGAAAAGGAGGACGATGTCGTCGGCGTAGGCGATGACGTTGCCCACGCCGAGGGTCAACTCCAGGCGAAGTAGCAGCGGCCCCGTAGCGATGCTAAAGAGGGCGGAACTCACGGCGCAGCCCTGCCTTAGGCCGTTGAGGAGCGGGAAGGCGGTAGTGTGAAAGCCTCCAGCCCGGATCGTTGCGTCCGCCCCGGCGTACAAGATGTTAATCCAGCCCATGAAGGCCGGCGGGAGGCGGAGGGACGTCATCAGGGACTCCAGGAAGCCGCGGTCCAGGGAATCGAAGGCGGACTCCAAGTCGATGCCCATGACGGCCAGCGGCGAGCCCATGGCGGTTGCCTCCTCAACAGCATCCGTCACCTTGGCGATGTTCCAGGACGGGGACCTCCCGGGGACGGCGTACGTCTGGCAGTCTGGTACCAGGGCTCGTAGGTGGGGCTTGAGGCGCCGGTGGAGAATGGCAGCCAGCACCCTGTAGTCGGCCGAGGGCAGCGCGACAGGCCTGTAGCCATCAAGGCCGCGACCGCCGCGGGCCTTGGGCACCAGGCAGATGGAGCTGCGCCGCGTCGACGGAGGCAGGGCTCCGCGGAGCCGTGAAGCCGCGAAGACTCGGGCCAGAGCTTCGGCGAAGAAGTCCACGAAGGCGGCGAGGAGCTCGCACGGCAGGCCGTCCCAGCCGGGGGCCTTTCTGCGAGGGAGGTGCTCGATAGCGTTGGCGATCTCGCTGGGGCTGATGTCCGGCTGGTGGAGCGAGTCCTCCTCACTCAGCTCGCGGGTGGTGGTGGGCGCGCTGCTGGCGATGAAGGCAGCTCCCGCAGCTGGATCGCTGGTGGGACGGGCGAAGCGGGGCTGGAAGGTCGCGAACGCCCTCCGCCGAAGCTCGGGGCCCTCGATGATGTTATCCTGCTCGTCCCTGATGACGCTGACCGGGCGTCGGAGGCGAATGGCGCGTGCTAGGTCCGGCAGCGATGGGTAGTCGGCTCGGATGGAGGAGGCCTCGAGCTGCGCCGCGATATAGCGCCTAGCCCTGTAGATGTAGCTGTCGCTGGCAGCGTGGCGCGGATCGTGCAGGGATCTGGCCTCCGCCAGCAGTCCCGCCTTGATGGTGGTCCACCTGTCCCATAGGATCCCGTCGTCTTCATCGTGCGCCATTTCTTCCTCGAGCTCCCGGATGTAGCCAGCCAGATGATCGAGAACGAGGCCCGAGCGGAGCATCGCGGCCAAGCGAGGCTGGGTGGGGGAGGAGACGGAGCAGCACGAGGCGGTGGTCCGAGAGGTGGTAGTGGCTGGTCGCGTAGATGGACACGCGATCCAGGACTCCAGCAGGGACGAGGATCCGGTCCAAGCGGCTGGATTCGACTTGGTCGCCGTGCATGGCGACTCTGGTGGGCAGGTGGGCGGCGTCGAACTGGGTGGCCACGTCGGCCAGCGCGGCCAGGTCCAGTAGAGCGGCGAGGGCATCCGACGGTGTTGATGCTGAGGGGCCCCGATCCCTGATGTTAAAATCGCCGATGATCCAGCAGGCCCCCTCCTCCTCCTGTGCCGCTGTCGCCGCCAGGAGCTCCAGTTGCCGGTTTCTCTCCCGGGGTTCATGCGCCAGATGAACGGCGATGGCCGTCATCTCCTCGCCGTGGACATCTATGGTTGCCAAGGCGATGTGGCCCGGCCACAGGACGCGCTGTTGTATCACGGCTACGCCTGGCCCGAAGACGCAGGCGAGTCCGGATCCCGAGATGGCTACGGGATGGGCCAATACAACAGCGTTTTAGCCGAGGCAGAGGTCTTGGCCGCTGCCCAGATGAAATGCGTTTGTCTCCTGGACAAACGCGATGTCCACGTGATGTTGCCTTAGGAGATGTCAAATGGCAAGGCTCCTCCCCCGAGTGGCGAGCCCTCGCGCGTTGATGGTGGCGACGAGGTAACTCATTTGGGCCGTCCTACAAGCAGCACCGTCCTGGTCTTCTGGAGGGTCTTGTAGACAAGGGTGCTCGAGTTAGGGCATGAGGCCATGATGGTTTTGGCCAGCTCAGTGAAGGCGGTGACCTGTGTTTCCAGCAGCGAGGGCACTCGCTTCTTCATGTTGGTTGGAGAGGCGAGGAGCTTCTGTGCGTCCTCCCAGTCTAGGCCGAGCAGCCCGGAGTGGTCGATGGCAATGGAGGGGAGCTTCTCGAGATGCTCTCGCAGCTGAAGGATTGCGGGTTTTCCCTTGGAAGGCGTGGAGGGAGTTGAGGTCCGCTCCTCCTCCGACATCTCGATGTCGGGCGGAAGGATCGCGGGCTCGAGGGGCCGCGGGGCAGCCATAGCAGCAGGGAGGGCAACAGGGGCGGGCTGGGCAAGATCCTTCGGTTCGGCAGGATGGGGCGCCGAGGGGATCGCTGGAGCCTCGGTTGATGTCTTCGCCGGTTGGACAGGGAACGCCGGTGTTGCGGGCGCAGGTGTCGGCCTCCTTGGCTGCCCTCGATGTCCAGGCCCACCTCCACCAGACGGCTCGCAAGGTCCTTGCCTGCGAGGCCCACGACGTAGTGGCCGTTCATCCTGTTGAATTGGGTTATTTTCCTTGGCCCTCCAACCAGGTTGCCTATTGCCTGGAGGTAGTCGTAGTCCGGGATGTCAGGGCACAGCTCCACGAAGATGTAGTTCTCGTGGTTGGTAGAGTTCTGCCTCGCCTTGGCGTCGGCGATGTTGGCGCGCGTCGCCTTGTTTCCTGGGGCGGCATTGACCTCGGCCCTGTTGGCCGCTTCTGCTGCTGGGAGCCGCGCTTCTAGGCAGGCCTGCTTGGCTGCTTAGCGGCGTGGTCAGGTGACGGTGAGACACGGCGCCTTTTCTTGCTCTTCACGACGGTGTAGCCTTCGTCAGTGTCCACCTCCGCCATCTTACTGTCGGCCCAGTTGAGCGAGGCCGGGCTGGCTGGAGTTGCGCTGGTCGTAGCAGCAGTCTTCGGCGCCGTGACGTCACCACGCGCGGGGCACCACGCGATTTTCTGAAGAAATTTCAATTATTTTCTTCATATTTATGTCTTTTTGCGATAATTCCTCGCCTGTTGGTAGCAGGATGCTGGTCCTTTCAGGCACTTTTTCAGCACATCCTGGGCTTTCTGCTAATACCACACTTGCCAGACTAAGCGCCCTTTACACGCACTCAAAAGGCGAAAACGGCGTAGCTCGCGAAAGCGTGGCCGCACGCCCGAGTGTGTGTGTGTGTGTGTGTGTGTGACAATGACAATTAAACAATATTTATTGTCATCTTAGACAATATTACATCTCACATGAGAGGTGTGTGTGTCTGTCTGTCCTTTATGCCTGACCAAACCACTCATTGGAACGCCATGAAACTTTGGGAAGTTATTTAGTATAGTACTGGGAAGGTTTCTAGCAAATAAAATTTTTGAAATAACTTTTCGCTTTAAATAATCAAGATAAATATTCTAATTTATCTGTTATAATTCAACAATCTGCTCTAAATATTAAAATGATGATACGATGATTTTGTAATGTAGAAAATTAGGAAAGACAAAATTCAGGATGACACGGCTATTTATTTGAGACAAGAATAATGATACATTTCCAAGGCAAGATACTATTCCTTTAACTTCCAATTACCGAGGGAACCAATTAATATTGATTTTATTCAACTTATCGAGTATTTCAAGGGACCGGGAAAAAATGTTCACTTTATCGAGAGATTCGTTAGACAAACCTTTACTCGGGTAAAACCCGGGCGAAGCCGGGTACGTCCGCTAGTTAATTAATAAAATACAATAATAATAATAAAAATTAAAACCTAACATATAGATTACTATAATAATGATAATAAAAAAAAAACTTACAATATGTTTGATACTTTAATTCTTTCTTTTCTCGTATATATGGAGCGTCATTACCTACAATTAAAGAAACATATCATTTTAAAATTTTGTATAGAATCTTTTACAGCTAGATTATAGTCTGTTTTGAAATTAATTTCAATAATATCTTTATTTTATTGGGAAATCAACAACAACAACAGCTTTATTAGGACATTTCCGTCCGGTAAGAACTCGCCATAGATCATTTTCACGGAGAAAAGGAAAAAAAAAAACAAAGGAGAGAAGGGAAAATGAAAAGGAAATCAAAGTATTCAATATAACTCTACAAATTAACTATGGAAGGAAATTGTTCTGTAATTTTAGTTCTTAGAGATTACCTTGTTCTCTAACGCTTTATGAAAGTTAAACAATTCTATCGCTTTATATTTTTTCTCGGACATTATTCTGATTAGCTGAACTGGGTTCACGTAGACTTGGATAATGTTCTTTAAGATCTCATTCCGTTCCTCGTTAACAATAGTGCATTCAGAGATGTAGTGGGTCATTTCTTCTATGCTTTTATTGGGAAATATCGTTTGATAATTTTACAATCGCCTTTTAATTACAAATATCGAAGGAATTCCATTCGAAATTGACTTTTGTCGCCATCTATCCACGGCATTCAGAACTATTTATATATTTCCACAAATATCTCGCTCAAACTAGATAAAAAAACAAACAAAAATTGCAATTTTCTACATATTGAAATAATTGTAAGATATAAACTATATTTTAAAATTTTAAAAATAAATTTCCTATATTTAAAAATCGTATATATGAATTTTAAACGCTTTTTCGTATTCTAATAGAAATATTTCAATTTGAAATGAGTTTATATACTAAGAAAAAGGCATCTTCTGATCATGCAACTAAAATTTACTGATGGCCTGCTCCATCTATCGGAATAAATATCAACTAGTCGCGTTGGTTTTTATTCCAGAATTGGCCAAATACCCATTATTGATTAATAATAATAATAATAAAGATTATCACATAAGCGTTTCGGGTTGTTGATCTTCATAATCTTTGTGGAAGCTGTACCTCAATTGAATAATCGAGTAGGGTATTTTTTAGACAAATTCTGGAATAATAAAAAATCAAATATTAGTTGATATTTAATTGATAAGGCACAATTTGGATTATAGATTATAAAACAAGGTAATAAGACCAAATCCAAATAAATAGTGTGTGACGTTTCAGTAACAGCGTTGTTGCCATCTTCAGACAAAAGTACTGAATGAGAATTCTTCTTATCTGTTATCTTGTTTACACACTTGATAACAGTAGCTATTTTAAAACATGCTGTGGTAAAATTTCTCATTCAGTACTTTTGTCTGAAGATGGTAACAACGCTGTTACCGAAACGTCACACACTATTTATTTATTTGGATTTGGTCTTATTATATTGTGTCTATAATTGATATTTATTCTGATAGATGGCGCAAGCTATCAGAAAACTTTTAGTTGCACAATCAGAAGATGCCTTTTTATTAATTTATCCATCTGATTCCTGTACAATTTCACTTTTGTACAATTTTTTCATATGGTTCATAAATGTTCATTTATAAAATTGTTTGATCCAAAATGGACACTTAATCAGAATTACCAAATATATTTTCTGGCAGAAATTTATATTTCACAGAGAAATTTCAGTAACGACTTAACAAACTCTCTATTTTAAAGTCGTAAGATTCTTTTTGAAATTAAACAATTTCTACTACCCTTACTGCAATGGAAAAATTAATAGGAGGGCCTGGCTAATCAGTGGTGAACCCTCCCAGCGGTTTCGCCAGTTTAATCTACCATACCGCTGTTATATCGCATTTTTGGAACTTCCTTTTATAGTTTTACTGTTGTTAGACTCTTGGAATGGGTATTTTAGAAGAACTATGGACATAAGCTTTGAGGACAGTAGAATTACATATATTTATAAATATTAACTCTCTATTTAACGCCTTGTCATATACTTTATTTTTATTTATTTCACCTGACGAAAGCAAAATATTTTTGTCGAAACGTTGAGAAAAATAAAAAAACTCTAACTGGCCGAAGTGTCTATTTTTCATATAAATATGAATGCCGGCCAGGCAGCCTCCTATCTTTACGATAAACTAGAAATGTCTATCTCAATGTTGTTATTCACATGAGTAGACAATTAAAATAATTTTATTGACATCTTGTCAATACATGCAAAGTACACAGTCTGCACTATTTAAAAAAGATAATATACATTATATGCACTATATACAATGAATATGGCGTCTCTACCACCGCTGCAGAGTTTGGTGGAGAATCGCCAGTGGATCTCCAGCGACACCACGTATTTGGTGATCTACGAAGAATATGTAGATCGCGTACTTTGCCGCTGAGGAGATGATGATGGCGTGATCCTCGAGACCTACTGGAAAGATCCAGGACTGTAGGTCTGGCGGCCGGCCGATGATGGATTTACATGAGTATAGGTACAACAATTTAATTATAAATACAGATTTAGGTTGGAAAGACTTGGGTGTTTTAATATTTATGTACTATTTCCAATTTCAATGCAAGATTTATTTGTATTGGTATTCCGTGCAGTTAGAAGATACATTGGTCTTCAGTTTATTGTGGAAAATTCAATTTTTTCATATTTGACAATGAAATCTTTGGTAGGTTATTGACAAAACTTAAGGGAGTGGAAAGTTTTTAATGTAGCTGCGATGTGATCTTCTTTTCTTTTAAATAACTCTTTTTTCTTTTGGGTATTTTCTTCCCATTTTGAAGAACGCTTTCTCCGAAATATCTATCCACATATAATTTAAAAAGAAACCTATCACTTTTAAAAATATTTTTTTCACGTCTTCCTGTGTTTTTGTGACTATAAACTGATCCATTGCTGTATTTTAAACAGGACCACAGAGGGTAGTTATAAAACTATTTTGTTTCAACAATAAAAGTATTTACAAATATCCCCAGCTGTCTAAATTCACCCGAGAGATAGAAACAAACTATTTACAAATACAATGATGACATTGATGATAATTTACCGAGTAGGTCACTTCAGATATTCTGTGACAATATTTTATCGTGATTTCAGATTGGAGTCACACAGTTCTATTTTAGCTGGCTTGATTATTCATTTGATAAACTTAGTAAGTGACGTGTTTCCTCACAACCAACTAAAATATAAAATCAGTTGAATATTTACATACATTTCTTATATAACATTAAGATAATAAATTTATTTATATATTTACACACACACACAAACCTTTATTAAGACCTTCCGTCTTATACAGACTCCTGTTAGAAATGAATCTAAAAAGAAATAAGAAGCAGGGGAATAAATTGATTCCTCGCTCATAAAAGAGAAAAGAAGAAAAGGAAAGAATATCTATGTACAAAAAGACTATATACATCGTGCATAGAACACAGTGAAGAAGTAGACTATTGAGTAAATGGTTGCATCTTGTGAAGAAAAAAAATATTTCCACACAGTTCAAGTATTTATATATTTATAAATAGTCAGTTGCTTTAAATTTACTCTGAAATAAACAAATATCGCGACAATATTATTGTATTGACTCTTCGTCCATTTAATAAACAAGAGAATTTCTAGATTTATTTGGGTAATAGTATTTGAAGATTAAGCGAATTTGTCAAATTGTCGTGGCATTTTGGCAAATCTGTGTCTCATTTTATATTAGCAAATCTATTCAATCCCTTTAAATTACCTGTTTATAAGTTTTAACTAGCTGAAAAAGGACTTTATCGAAAGCTTTCTTTAATCAAGTCAACAAAAAGAGTTTCAACGTCTTATGATTTCTTGTAAGCTGTGTCTCTACATTTTTCTCAATAAGACCGAGGGGAGAGATGTTCAATTTAAAGGGAGAGGTGTTCCTCTCAGTCATGAATATCATATCCCCTCAAAATATAAATAGAAATTATTATTTATATAAGTTGAATCTCTCTCTCTCTCTCTCTCTCTCTAAACAATGATTTTGAAATTGTTTAATACTATGTCAATACTGTTCTACTGTACGGCAATGGAAGAAGAAAGAGAAATTCTTCGTCAAGAGACCGGCTATAATAGCAATTCGCCTTATGTTTTAATGGCAAAAGTCGTAATCAAGACCCTTTGCATTCGCTTTTTATAAATACTGGATATCAGCTCAATCAAAATATTTAGCACAGATACCGGATCCAACTCGATAATTGGTCGAGGTCAATACCCAACATTTGTATATAACTATGATGCTAATCTGTTATTTATTTATTTTGTCCTACCGGGAGAATCCTGTATGGCACGTGTGCCCAATAAAGGCTATTGTTGTTGTAATACTATGTCAATATGGAAATCTATAAATTGATAGAATTGAAGCTTTTCATTTGTGGAATTCTTTTATAGATAACTTTAAACACAAGGCAATAAGACCAAATCCAAATAAATAAATAGTGTGTGACATTTAGGTAACAGCGTTGTTACCATCTTCAGACAAAAGTACTGAATGACCAAATCTAAATAAATAAATAGTGTGACGTTTCAGTAACAGCGTTGTTACCATCTTCAGACAAAAGTACTGAATGACCAAATCCAAATAAATAAATAGTGTGACGTTTCAGTAACAGCGTTGTTGCCATCTTCAGATAAAAGTACTGAATGACCAAATCCAAATAAATAGTGTGTAACGTTTCGGCAACAGCGTTGTTACCATCTTCAGACAAAAGTACTGAATGAGAAATTTTATCACAGTATATTCTGTGGTAAAATTTTTCATTCAGTACTTTTGTCTGAAGATGGTAACAGCACTGTTACCGAAACGTTACACACCATTTATTTATTTGGATTTGATCTTATTACCTTGTGTTTATAATCTGAATTGTGCTTTATCATTTAGATAACTTTAAGTGAATTAAATAAAATAGGTAAGGAGTATATAATTATAAAATTATGAAAATTCTTTCAAATATTGAATTTTATTATATAGAGAGAAAAAATTAGCGAAAATGGGGACAAAAATATATTTAATTTGAAGAATTTTTCTCAGATAGATACTGGATAGTTAATAGATTTCAAATTACTATTTCAGAGTGTATAGAAATAGAAGATAGTTTAACTCCCAAGCCAAGAAAAGTTTTTAAAACTTAAGTGTTCAATATATTAAATAGAACAGGCTGCATTGTGATATGGCTCAGCGAAATTACCAAGTTAATGCTGAATCTACCGGTCGTTGTTTTATAGACATGCTCGCTAAGAAATCTCAAATTCTTAAACAGAGCGGCGAAACAGCTTCAAAGTTCTGGCTTCAAAGTTGCGATGGCTCAAGGAATTGATCGGAATGCTAAATAAGTACAAGATCTGGCCATTGGTTCTACAGTACGCACGTTGTGAAACCTCAAGGAATTGATCAGAATGCTAAATAGGTTTAAGATCTGGTCACTGGTTCTAAAGACTGCAAGTTGAGATGGCTCAAGGAATTGATCAGAATGTTAAATGGGTTTAAGATCTGGTCACTGGTTCTAAAGGCTGCAAGTTGCGAAGGCTCAAGGAATTGATCAGAATAGCTGAATGGATTCAAAGATCTAGCCATTGGTTATAAACACTGCAAGTTAAGAATGGTAAAGGAATTGATCAGAATGCTAAATAGCTTCAAGACATGACCACTGGTTCTAGAGGACGCACGTTGCAAAGTCTCAAAGAATTGGTTTTGAAGCCGCTAATTTCGAATGTTCAAAAACTTGATCAGGGCGTTGCAACGTCTTCAAAATCTGGCGATTGGTTTTAGAAGCTGCTAATTTCGAATGTTCAAAAACTTGATCAGGGCGTTGGAATGGGTTCAAGATCTGGCCATTGGTTTTAGAAGCCGCTAATTGCAAATGTTTAAAACTTGATCAGGGCGTTTCAATGGTTTCAAGATCTGGCCATTGGTTCTAGAAGCCGCTAATTACGAATGTTCAAAAACTTGATCAGGGCGTTGCAATGGGTTCAAGATCTGGCCATTGGTTTTAGAAGCCTCTAATTGCGAATGTTCAAAAACTTGATCAGGGCGTTGCAATGATTTCAAAATCTAGCCATTGGTTTTAGAAGCCGCTAATTGCGAATGTTCAAAAACTTGATCAGGGCGTAGCAATGGTTTAAAGATCTAGCCATTGGTTTTAGAAGCCGCTAATTGAGAATGTTCAAAAACTTGATCAGCCCGGTTTGATGGTTTCAAGATCTAGCCATTGGTTTTAGAAGCCGCTAATTGCGAATATTCAAAAACTTGATCAGCGCGGTGCAATGGTTTCAAGTTCTAGTCATTGGTTTTAGAAGCCGCTAATTGCGAATGTTCAAAACTTGATCAGGGCGTAGCAATGGTTTCAAGATCTAGCCATTGGTTTTAAAAGCCGCTAATTGAGAATGTTCAAAAACTTGATCAGCCCGGTTTAATCGTTTCCAGATCTAGCCATTGGTTTTAGAAGCCGCTAATTGCGAATATTCAAAAACTTGATCAGCGCGGTGCAATGGTTTCAAGATCTAGCCATTGGTTTTAGAAGCCGCTAATTGCGAATGTTCAAAAACTTGATCAGGGCGTAGCAATGGTTTCAAGATCTAACCATTGGTTTTAGAAGCGCTAATTGAGAATGTTCAAAAACTTGATCAGCCCGGTTTAATGGTTTCAAGATCTAGCCATTGGTTTTAGAAGCCGCTAATTGCGAATATTCAAAAACTTGATCAGCGCGGTGCAATGGTTTCAAGATCTAGTCATTGGTTTTAGAAGCCGCTAATTGCGAATGTTCAAAAACTTGATCAACGCGGTGCAATGGTTTCAAGATCTAGCCATTGGTTTTAGAAGCCGCCAATTGCGAATGTTCAAAAACTTGATCAGGGCGTAGCAATGGTTTCAAGATCTAGCCATTGGTTTTAGAAGCCGCTAATTGCGAATGTTCAAAATCTTGATCAACGCGGTGCAATGGTTTCAAGATCTAGCCATTGGTTTTAGAAGCCGCTAATTGCGAATGTTCAAAATCTTGATCAACGCGGTGCAATGGTTTCAAGATCTAGCCATTGGTTTTAGAAGCCGCTAATTGCGAATGTTCAAAACTTGATCAGGGCCGTAGCAATGGTTTCAAGATCTAGCCATTGGTTTTAGAAGCCGCTAATTGCGAATGTTCAAAAACTTGATCAGGGCGTTGCCATTGGTTCAAGATCTTGCCATTGGTTTTAGAAGCAGCTAATTGCGAATGCTCAAAACTTAATCAGGGCGGTGCAATGGCTTCAAAATCTGGCCATTGGTTTTAGAAGCCACTAAATGCGAATGTTCAATAACTTGATCAACGCGGTGCAACGTCTTCGAAATCTGGCCATTGGTTTTAGAAGCCGCTAATTGCGAATGTTCAAAAACTTGATCAACGCGGTGCAACGTCTTCAAAATCTGGCAATTGGTTTTAGAAGCCGCTAATTGCGAATGTTCAAAAACTTGATCAGCGCGGTGCAGTGGTTTCAAGATCTAGCCATGGTTTTAGAAGCAGCTAATAGCGAATGCTCAAAACTTGATCAGGGCGTTGCAATGGTTTCAATATCTGACCACTGATTTTAGAGTCAGCACGTTTCCAAGGCTCAAAGAATTGACCAGGGCAACGTAATTGGCTTCAAGATTTATCCACTGGTTCTAGAGGACGCAATTTGCGAAGGCTCAAAAAATGATCAAGGGCAACGCAACGTCTTCAAAATCTGACCATTGGTTCTAAAGGCCGCAAGTTGCAAATACTCAAAAACTTGATTAGAGAGGGGCAGTAGCTTCAAGATCTGGCCTCTCTGGTTCTAGAGGCCACAAGTTGTAAAGGTTCGAAAGTTTGATCAGGGCAATGGGTCAAGATCTTTCCAGTGATTTTAAAGGCAACAGGTTGTGAAGGCTCAAAAGCTTGATCAAGAGACATCTGGCAAGGCTACAAAATCTGAGAGATCTTGTTGTCTAAGCTCTATTCGGGCAAGTCTCATATTATCCAATTAGATATCCAATGAATGAATACTATCTGGACAAATTAATCAGTCAATATTAACACAATCTATCCCCGTATATAGACATCTGGATAGTAGATTATAAACACAAGGTAATAAGCCCAAATCTGAATAAATAATTGTTGTGGAACATTTCGGCAAAAGTATTGCTACCATCAGACTAAATTACTGAATGTACTTTCAGTACTTTAGCCTGAAGATGGTTAAAAACGCTGTTACCGAAACCTCACACACTATTTATTTAGATTTGGTTCATTTACCATGTGTTTCTAATCTATATAGACAATTTGTTTTATAATAAATGATACCAGTAACATCACGCGTTTTCTTTTACAAATATAATATTTCTACTATTTTTACTGCATTGTAAATATTGCAGTAAAGTGCAGTAATACGCGTTTAATTTGTAAAGGACAAAATCGTGCAATAAATTATTGCATTTATTTAGTATAGATGGCGCCCTAACATCTTGTGTGTAAATTGATATTTATTACCAGACGAACACGTCCAGGGATTTTCCTATTTGAACGTTTGCCAGTACAATGCTCTATTAAGCTAAATATATTTGCATATATAGTATTTGTAAAAGGAAAATTGCAATTATACCGCGAATGTTTCTTTTAAACAAAAATCGAAATTTATTTTAAAGAGAAATAGCGATTATTTCTAACTTTAAGGATGAAGTATGATAGGATGAATTGTGAAGAGTAATGACAAACGGAAAAATAAAACTTTCCCATCCCTGGACACTTTTATTTTTCCGTTTGTCATTACTCTTCACAATTCATCCTATCATACTTCATCCTTAAAGTTAGAAATAATCGCTATTTCTCTTTAAAATAAATTTCGATTTTTGTTTAAAAGAAACATTCGCGATATAATTGCAATTTTCGTTTTACAATCATCAGCCGCGTTATATTGTAATTTATATATAGTATTTATACCCGTGTATTATAATATATATATGTAGTGATACTTGAAATTATGATGCATTAGCGCACCATCTGTTATGAAAATTCGAAACTATTATAGACGCGTATGATTCTTTTGAAAATTAAACAATTTCTACTGCTCTTACTGCAATGGAAAAATTAATTGGAGGGTCTGGTTCATTAGTGGTGAACCCTCCCAGCGGTTTCGCCAGTTTAATCTACCATACCAATGTTAAATTGCATTTTTCGATCCACTGATGAGCCAGACCTTACCATTAAGTTTCCCTTGTAGTAAGGGCAGTAGAATTGGTTTAATTATTAAAAGAATCTTACACGTCTATAATAGTTTCGTATTTACATATTATAAACTAATAATATAATAAAACTTGAGATAAAACTAGATATAAAATTTCTTTAAAATTTTGATTTATTGATATATTTTATGACTTAAACACTTTTATAAGAATAATATAAATTGTAGTACTTTTTGTAATCAATTTTATTATTGAAATATACCTCGGTATATATTATATATTTTATTTGCACACACACCAAAAATATATTCACTTTAATCTATTAGATAATAAAAAGGCATGTATTGTATTAAAAGATATATTGGCCAATATTTCGGTTAGCTGAACGCCAAACCTTTATCAAGGCATTACATTTTTGTAAAAACAATACTCAGCGCCGTATTTATTCAATCCAATATAAGCCTTTTTTATTATCTAATGAATTAAATATGGATTGTTCTATTTTCAAAACTTTAATCTATATAGCATTTTATATTAGTATTTACATGAATTTAAATATTTGTTCAGAAAATATGCATCTATAATCTTCCCTGTCACTCACTTTTCAGGGAAATGATTATTTCTGAATTCTATCTTATCTTTTATTTCTTTCTTCTTGTGGTATCTATTGTTAAGATTATTCTATGAAAATTCTAAACTATTATAGACGCGTATGATTCTTTTAAAAATTAAACAATTTCTACTGCCCTTACTGTAATGGAATAATTAATAAGATATCCTGGCTTATCAGTGGTGAACTCTCCCAGCGGTTTCCCCAGTTTAATCTACCATACCGCTATTATATTGCATTTTTCGATCTTCCTTTTATAGATATACTAATACTAGACTTTTGGAATGGATATAGCCATTGAGCCAGAACCTCCCATTAATTTTTCCATTGCAGTAAGGGCAGTAGAAATTGTTTAAATTTTAAAATAATCATACACATCTATAATAGTTTCGAATTTTCATAACAGATGGCGCTCTAATGTATCATAAGAATATTCTATAAGATTATTATTGATCAAATTTCCCTTCAATATATGGAGATTACTACCAGTTCAATTAAAATAAGAAAATAGTGTCCTCTCTTAAGTTATTACATTCTAACAAATTTTTCAAGAAGGTTCACTACTGCACAACGTTATCAAAAATACTCAAATTAAAACAAGCAATAATTACTACCGAAAAATGAATATAACATATATATTATATTAGTAAATTAAATTTTATTGCCATCTATCGTTAAAAATTTACACAAATAAATTTACTGCCATTGCGTTTCTTTTAAATATCATCAAATATTATCTCTACAGACCTTACTGCAATGATATGAGTTATTGAATGAGAGGGCTTGGCTCATCAGTAGTGAACCCTCTCAGCGGTTTCGCCAAATTAATCTCTAGACCGCTCTACTATTGTATTGGACTGGTTTTGTTATATACCCTGCATTTTCAATGGAAGGCAGCTTAGGGGTGTTTAGTGAACTATGGACTTAAGCTTATAGGTCTGTAGAGGTACATACATATAATTTCAAAGTATTGCATCGAGCAAAGCTCTTCCGCAAAATATGTTTTCATAATCAATATATATTAGTAAATTAAATTTTATTGCCATCCATCGTTAAAATTTTACACATATAAATTTACTGGCATTGCGTTTCTTTTAAATATCATCAAATATTATCTCTACAGACCTTACTGCAATGATGTGAGTTATTGAATGAGAGGGCTTGGCTCATCAGTAGTGAACCCTCTCAGCGGTTTCGCCAAATTAATCTCTAGACCGCTCTACTATTGTATTGGACTGGTTTTGTTATATACCCTGCATTTTCTATGGAAGGCAGCTTAGGGGTGTTTAGTGGACTATGGACATAAGCTTATAGGTCTGTAGAGGTACATACATATAATTTCAAAGTATTGCATCGAGCAAAGCTCTTGCGCAAAATATGTTTTCATAACCAATATATATTAGTAAATTAAATTTTATTGCCATCTATCGTTAAAATTTTACACAAATAAATTTACTGGCATTGCGTTTCTTTTAAATATCATCAAATATTATCTCTACAGACCTTACTGCAATGATATGAGTTATTTATTTATTTGGATTTGGTCTTATTACCTTGTGTTCATAATCTATAATTCAAATTGTACACACTATTTATTTATTTGGATTTGGTTTTATTACCTTGTGTTCATAATCTATAATCCAAATTGTACACACTATTTATTTGGATTTGGTCTTATTACCTTGTGTTCATAATCTATAATCCAAATTGTACACACTATTTATTTATTTGGATTTGGTCTTATTACCTTGTGTTCATAATCTATAATCCAAATTGTACACACTATTTATTTGGATTTGGTCTTATTACCTTGTGTTCATAATCTATAATCCAAATTGTACACACTATTTATTTGGATTTGGTCTTATTACCTTGTGTTCATAATCTATAATCCAAATTGTACACACTATTTATTTATTTGGATTTGGTCTTATTACCTTGTGTTTATAATCTATAATCCAAATTGTACACCCGTTTCATTTGGATTTGGTCTTATTACCTTGTGTTTATAATCTATAATTCAAATTGTACACACTATTTATTTGGATTTGGTCTTATTACCTCGTGTTTATAATCTACTAGACGAATGGCCCGGGCAACGCCCGGGTTTTACCCGAGTGCGTATATATTTTTAAAATGTTTTAATTAAAATACTATTCGTTACAATTATAAATTGGCGTCGTGGATGTCTCTCTTGTGAAACGTCCCGCCCCAAACTGTGTGTCTTGAAAATATAAAAATAAAAATGTGAACGGAAAAATATGTCCAGGGTAGCCTAGTGGTCATGGCATCTGCCCGGTAAGCGGAAGGTCGTGGGTTCGATTCCCATCCCTTGACACTTTTTTTATTTTATCCATTCTGACCAAAATCTATCCATGAACTTCACACAATGAACTTCACACAGAGAGAATAAGGCAATTATATAAGTAGATAATCCAAATTGTGCCTCATCACACACTTTTTTTTTATTTGGCCTTATTACCTTGTGTTTATAATCTATGACGTAATGCCGGCGGCGCGCGCCCGTTGGCTGCCGGCGAGCACGTGACCTCCCTGTGCGCGCGCATCCGTGACAGAACCGGCCGGCCCATGACGGTCGTGACTATATATATAATGGATGGATAATAATAATAATATAATAATAATAATTATTATTATTATTATTTTTATCATTAGATAATGATAATGATCATAATGATGATGCGCGCGCATCTGTGACAGAACCGGCCGGCCGGCCCATGACGGTCGTGACTATATATGTTGATAATAATAATAATAATATAATAATAATAATAATTATTATTATTATTATTATCATTAGATAATGATAATGATCATAATGATGATGCGCGCGCACCCGTGACAGAACCGGCCGGCCGGCCCATGACGGTCGTGACTTTTATAATCTATAATCCAAATTGTACACACTATTTATTTGGATTTGGTCTTATTACCTTGTGTTCATAATCTATAATCCAAATTGTACACACTATTTATTTGGATTTGGTCTTATTAACTTGTGTTCATAATCTATAATCCAAATTGTACACACTATTTATTTATTTGGATTTGGTCTTATTACCTTGTGTTCATAATCTATAATCCAAATTGTACAAATATATGTATTTATTTGGATTTGGTCTTATTACCTTGTGTTTATAATCCAAATTGTGCATTATCATTTAGATACCTCAAAGTGAATTAAATAAAATAGGTATGGAGTATATAAATATAAAATTATGAAAATTCTTTCAAATATTGAACTTTATTATATAGAGAGAAAAAATTAGCAACAATGAGGACAAAAATTTATTTAATTTGAAGAATTTTTCTCAGATAGTTACTGGATAGTTAATAGATTTCAAATTACTATTTCAGATTGTATAGAAATAGAAGATAGTTTAACTCCCAAGCCAAGAAAAGTTTTTTAAACTTAAGTGTTCAATATATTAAATAGCACAGGCTGCATTGTGATATGGCTCAGCGAAATGACCAAGTTAATGCTGAATCTAACGGTCGATGTTTTATAGACATGCTCACTAAGAAGTCTCAAATTCTTGAACAGAGCGGCGAAACAGTTTCAAAGTTCTGGCCAATGGGTCTAAATGCCTCAAATTGCGATGGCTCAAAGATTTGATCAGAATCCTAAATGGGGTCAAGATCTGGCCATTGGTTCTACAGGACGCACGTTGCGAAGGCTCACGGAATTGATCAGAATGGCTAAATGGCTTTAAAGATCTGGCCACTGGTTCTAAAAGCCGCGAGTTGAGATGGCTCAAGGAATTGATCAGAATGCTGAATGGGTTTAAGATCAGTCCATTGTTTCTACAGGACGCACGTTGCAAAGGCTCAATGAATTGATCAGAATGCTAAATGGCTTTAAAGATCTGGCCACTGGTTCTAAAAGCCGCGAGTTGAGATGGCTCAAGGAATTGATCAGAATGGCTGAATGGGTTCAAAGATCTGGCCATTGGTTCCGAATACTGCAAGTTGAGAAGGCTCAAGGAATTGATCAGAATGCTGAATGGCTTCAAGACATGGCCACTGGTTCTAAAAGCCGCGAGTTGAGATGGCTCAAGGAATTGATCAGAATGGCTGAATGGGTTCAAAGATCTGGCCATTGGTTCCGAAGACTGCAAGTTGAGAAGGCTCAAGGAATTGATCAGAATGCTGAAAGGCTTCAAGACATGGCCACTGGTTCTAGAGGACGCACGATGCAAAGTCTCAAGGAATTGGACATAATGGCTAAATAGCTTCAAGACATGGCCATTGGTTCTGAAGACTTCAAATTGAGATTGCTCAAGGAATTGAACAGAATGCTAAATGGCTTCAAGATCTGGGCATTGGTTCTAGAGACGAAATTTGCGAAGGTTAAATTTGCCAAGGCTAAGATATTTGATCAGGGCGGTGCAGCGGCTTCAAAATCTGGACACTGGTTCTAGAGAACGCACGTTGCGAAGGCTCAAGGAATTGATCAGAATGGCTAAATGGCTTTAAAGATATGGCCACTGGTTCTAAATGCCGCAAGTTGAGATGCCTCAAGGAATTGATCAGAATGGCTGAATGGGTTCAAAGATCTGGCCATTGGTTCCGAAGACTGCAAGTTGAGAAGGCTCAAGGACTTGATCAGAATGCTGAATGGCTTCAAGACATGGCCATTGATTCTAGAGGACAATATTTGCGAAGATTAAAAAATATATATCAGGACGGTAAAATTGCTTCAGGACATGGCCACTGGTTCTAGAAGCCGCACGTTGCCAAGGCTCAAAAACTTGATCAGGGCGGTGCCACGGCTTCAAGATCTGGACGCTGGTTCTAGAGAACGCACGTTTCGAAGGCTCAAGGTATTGATTAGAATGCTGAATAGGTTCAAGATCTGGCCTCTGATTCTACAGGAAACTCGTTGCGATGGCTCAATAATTTGATCAGGGTGTTGCAATGGTTTCGAATTCTGACCATTGGTTTTAGAAGTCGCTAATTTCGAATGTTCAAAAACTTGATCAGGGCGTTGCAACGTCTTCAAAATCTGGCCATTGGTTTTAGAAGCCGCTAATTTCGAATGTTCAAAAACTTGATCAGGGCGGTGCAATGGCTTCAAAATCTGGCCATTGGTTTTAGAAGCCGCTAAGTTCGAATGTTGAAAACTTTATCAGGGCAGTGCAATGGCTTCAAAATCTGGCCATTGGTTCTAGAAGCCGCTAATTGCGAATGTTCAAAAACTTGATCAGGGCGTTGCAATGGGTTTAAGATCTTGCCATTGGTTTTAGAAGCCGCTAATTTCGAATGTTTAAAACTTGATCAGGGCGTTGCAACGTCTTCAAAATCTGGCCATTGGTTTTAGAAGCCGCTAATTTCGAATTTTCAAAAACTTAATCAGGGCGTTGCAATGGGTTCAAAATCTGGCCATTGGTTTTAGAAGTCGCTAATTTCGAATGTTCAAAAACTTGATCAGGGCGTTGCAACGTCTTCAAAATCTGGCCATTGGTTTTAGAAGCCGCTAATTTTGAATGTTCAAAAACTTAATCAGGGCGTTGCAATGGGTTCAAAATCTGGCCATTGGTTTTAGAAGCCGCTAATTGCGAATGTTCAAAATTTAACCAAGGCGTTGCAATGGGTTCAAGATCTGGCCATTGGTTCAAGAAGCCGCTAATTGCGAATGCTCAAAAACTTGATCAGGGCGTTGCAATGGGTTCAAAATCTAGCCATTGGTTTTAGAAGCCGCTAATTTCGAATGTACAAAAACTTAATCAGCGCGTTGCAATCGCTTCAAATTCTGGCCATTAATTTTAAAGGACGCACGTTGCGAAAGCTCAAAAACTTGATCAGGGCGGTGCAATGTCTTCAAAATTTGGCCATTAATTTTAAAGGATGCACGTTGCGAAGGCTCAAAAACTTGATCAGGGCGTTGCAATGGTTTCAAGATCTGGCCATTGGTTCTAGAAGTTGCTGATTGCGAATGTTCAAAAACTTGATCAGGGCGTTTCAGTGGCTTCAAAATCAGGCCATTGGTTTTAGAAACCGCTAATTGCGAATGTTCAAAAACTTGATCAGGGCGTTGCAATGGGTTCAAGATATTGCTATTGGCTTTAGAAGCCGCTAATTACGAATTTTCAAAAACTTGATCAGGGCGTTGCAATGGGTTCAAGATTTATTCACTAGTTCTAGAGGACACAATTTGCGAAGGCTCAAAAAATGATCAAGGGCAAACGCAACGTCTTCAAAATCTGACCATTGGTTCTAAAGGCCGCAAGTTGCAAATACTCAAAAACTTGATTAGAGAGGGGTAGTAGCTTTAAGATCTGGCCTCTCTGGTTCTAGAGGCCACAAGTTGTGAAGGCTCAAAAGCCTGATCAGGGCAATGGGTAAATATCTTTCCACTGGTTTTAAAGGCAGCACGTTGTGAAGGCTCAAAAACTTGATCAAGTAGACATCTTGTAAGGCTACAAAATCTGAGAGATCTTGTTGTCTAAGCTCTATTCAGGCAAGTCTCATATTATCCAATTAGATATCCAATGAATAAATACCATCTGGACGAATTAATTTGTCAATTATATTACAATCTACCCCAGTATATAGGCAATTTGGATAGTAGATTATAAACACAAGGTAATAAGCCCAAATCCGAATAAATGTGTGTTGTGGGATATTTCGGTAAAGGTATTGCTAACATCAGACAAAATTACTGAATACACTTTCAGTACATTTGTCTGAAGATGGGAAAAAACGCTGTTACCGAAACCTCACACACTATTCATTTGAATTTGGCCTTTTTACCTTATGTTTCTAATCTATATAGACAATTTATTTTTATAATAAATGATACCAGTAACATCACGCTTTTTCTTTTACAAATATAATGCTTCTACTATTCTTACTGTAATGAAAATATTGCAGTAAAGTGCAGTAATACGCGTTTTATTTGTAAAGGACAAAACCCTGCAATAAATGATTGCATTTATTTAGTAGTACCTTGTGTGTAAATTGATATTTATTACTAAACGAACACGTCCAGGGATTTTCCTAATTGAACGTTTGCCAGTACAATGCTGTATTAAGCTAAATATATTTGCATATATAGTATTTGTAAAACGAAAATTGCAATTATACCGCGAAGGTTTCTTTTAAACATAAATCGAAATTTATTTTAAAGAGAAATAGCGATTATTTCTAACTTTAAGGATGAAGTATGATAGGATGAATTGTGAAGAGTAATGACAAACGGAAAAATAAAACTTTCCCATCCCTGGCCACTTTTATTTTTCCGTTTGTCATTACTCTTCACAATTCATCTCCTATCATACTTCATCCTTAAAGTTAGAAATAATCGCTATTTCTCTTTAAAATAAATATCGATTTTTGTTTAAAAGAAACATTCGCGGTATAATTGCAATTTTCGTTTTACAATCATCAGCCGCGTTATATTGTATTTTATATATAGTGTTTATATCCGTGTATTATAATATATATATGTAGTGATATAAGAAATTATGATGAATTAGCGCGCCATCTGTTATGAAAATTCGAAACTATTATAGACGCGTATGATTCTTTTGAAAATGAAACAATTTCTATTGTCCTTACTGCAATGGAAGAATTAATGGGAGGGCTTGGCTCATCAGTGGTGAATCCTCCCAGCGGTTTCGCCAGTTTAATCTACCATACCAATGTTAAATTGCATTTTTCGATCCACTGATGAGCCAGACCTTCCCTTTAAGTTTTCCATTGTAGTAAGGGCAGTAGAAATGGTTTAATTATTAAAAGAAACTTACACGTCTATAATAGTTTCGAATTTTCATATTATAGACTAATAATATAATAATACTTGAGATAAAACTGGATCTAAAATTTCTTTAAAATTTATTTATTGATATATTTTATGACTTAAACACTTTTATCAGAATAATATAAATTGTAGTACTTTTTGTAATCAATTTTAATATTGAAATATTTCTCGGTATTGAATTTTTATTCGCGCACACACCAATAATATATTCACTTTCATCTATTACATAATAAAAAGGCATGTATTGTATTTAATAAAAGATTTGTTTACCAATCTTTCGGTTGGCTGAACGCCAAACCTTTATCAAGGCATTACATTTTTGTAAAAACAATACTCAGCGCCGTATTTATTCAATCCAATATAAGCCTTTTTTATTATCTAATGAATTAAATATGGATTGTTCTATTTTCAAAACTTTAATCTATATAGCATTTTATATTAGTGTTTACATGAATTTAAATATTTGTTCAGAAAATATGCAGCTATATAATCTTCCCTGTCACTCACTTTTCAGGGAAATGATTATTTCTGAATTATATCTTATCCTTTATTTCTTTCTTCTTGTGGTATCTATTGTTAATCTATTGTTAAGATTATTATATGGAAATTCTAAACTATTATAGACGTGTATGATTCTTTAAAAAATAAAACAATTTCTACTGCCCTTACTGTAATGGAATAATTAATAAGATATCCAGGCTTATCAGTGGTGAACTCTCCCAGCGGTTTCCCCAGTTTAATCTACCATACCGCTGTTATATTGCATTTTTCGATCTTCCTTTTATAGATATACTAATACTAGACTCTTGGAATGGGCATACCTATTGAGCCAGAAACCTCCCATTAATTTTTCCATTGCAGTAAGGGCAGTAGAAATTGTTTAATTTTTAAAAGAATCATACGCGTCTATAATAGTTTCGTATTTCCATAACAGAGGGCGCGCTAATGTATCATAAGATTATTCTATAAGATTATTATTAATCAAATTTCCCTTCAATATATATATGGAGATTACTACCAGTTCAATTAAAAGAAGAAAATAGTTGTCCTCTCTCAAGTTATTACATTCTAACTAATTTTTCAAGAAGGTTCACTGCTGCACAACGTTATCAAAAATACTCAAATTAAAACAAGCAATAATTACTACCGAAAAATGAATATAACATATGAATATATGTTTACTACTCTAATTCTTTCTTTTCTCATATATATGGAGCGTCATAACCTACAATTAAGGAAACATATCCTTTTAAAATTTTGTATAGAATCTTTTACAGCTTGATTATAGTCTGTTTTGAAATTAATTTCAATAATATCTTTATTTTATTGGGAAATCAACAACAACAACAGCTTTATTAGGACATTTCCATCCTGTAAGGACTCGCCATACATCATTTTCAAGGAGAAAGAGGAAAAAAAAAAAAACAAACAAAGGAGAGAAGGGAAAATGAAAAAGAAATCAAAGTATTCAACATAACACTATACAAATTAACTATGAAAGGAAATTGTTCTGTAATTTTAGTTCTTAGATTTACCTTGTTCTCTAAGGCTTTATGAAAGTTAAACAATTCTATCGCTATATATTTTTTCTCGGACATTATTCTGATTAGCTGAACTGGGTTCATGTAGACTTGGGTTCTTTAAGATCTTATTCCGTTCCTCGTTAACAATAGTGTATTCAGAGATGTAGTGGATCATTTCTTCTATGCTTTTATTGGGAAATATCGTTTGATAATTATACGATCGCATTTTGATTACAAATATCGAAGTAATTCCATTCGAAATAGACTTTTGGCGCAATCTATCCACAGCATTCAGAACTATTTATACATTTCAACAAATAGCTCGCTCAAGCTAGATAAAATACAACCAAGAAAAGCATCTTCTACTAATTGAAATAATTGTATGATACAAACTATATTTTAAATTTTAAAAATAAATTTCCTATGTTTAGAAATCGTATATATGAATTTTAAATGCTTTTTCATATTCTAATAGAAACATTTCAATATATAAAATAGGTTTATAAAATGATAAAAAGGTATCTCCAGATCATGCAACTAAAATTTACTGATGGCCAGCGCCATCTATCGGAATAAATATAAACTAATCGTTGATTTTTTTTTCAATTATTTCAGAATTGGCCAAAAGGTTACCACGTACATGTTGTCCTTCATAATCTATGTGGAAGCTGTACCTCAATTTTTAAATAGAGAATGGGTGTCTAGTCCATTTTGGAATAATTAAAAATGAATGACTAGTTGATATATTGACAAAAGTTACTATTTACGGGATAACACACAAAGTTGTAAATTAGTAGGGCCTAGAGTAATAGTAACTAAACACACAAAAATCGTACACTCAAGAGTATAAAACCAAAAAAATGTAAATAACAATCCACAATTGGTTAAATAAAATAAGAAAAACAGTACTTATCTTTATTTCTGCTTAGGTAGGAATCGGACCGGGGTTACACAGGGAATGCTAAGAGATCACCAGACACGGATAAAATACGAAGAGAGCACTATAAGCGTCTCTACACAAAACCTTTAACCACACTGGCCTCCCGCATTCACTTCAACCCTCTTTTATATACAAACATGGCGTCCAATTAGAATGCTTGAGAGATCGGTTTACTTAACTGATGAGAACAACGTTCTTCGCACTAAAGAAATAGGATAAAAGTGCAAATATTTGTTAATATAAGATGACAATATATTCTGACAGATGGCGCAAGCTATTAGTAAATTTTAGTTGGACGATAAGTAGATACCTTTTTCTTAATTTATTCACCTGAGAGATCATTTTATATTAGACAATCTATTAAATGGCTTTATAGTACCTTGTTTATAAGTTTAACAAGCTGAAAAAGGACTTTCTCGAAAGCTTTCTTTAATCATGTCAACAAAAGAGTTGCATCGTCTTATGATTTCTTGTAAGCTGTGTCTCTACACTTTTCTCAATAAGACCGAAGGGAGAGGTGTTCCTTTCAATTTAAAGGGGGAGAGATGTTCTTTTCATTCATGAATATCATATTCCCTTTTTTAAAATATAAAGAGAAAATACTAAGTATAAGTTGAATCTCTCTTTAAACAATACGTGTTTAATACTATGTCATTATGGAAATCAATAAATTAATAGAATTGAAGCTTTTCATTTATGGAATTCTTTTATACGGTAGATAACTTTAAACACAAGGTAATAAGACCAAATCCAAATAAATAAATTTCGACGTTTCAGTAACAGCGTTGTTACCATCTTCAGTCAAAAGTACCGAATGAGAAATTTTATCACAGCATTTTTTAAATGGTTACTGTTATGCATGTAAAACATTCTGTGGTAAAATTTATCATTCATTACTTTTGTCTGAAGATGATAACAACGCTGTTACTGAAACGTCACACACTATTTATTTATTTGGATTTGGTCTTATTACCTTGTGTTTATAATCTATAATCCAAATTGTGCCTTATCATTTAGATAACTTTATGTGAATTAAATTAAATAGGTATGGAGCATATAATTATAAAATTATGGAATTTCTTTTAACTATTGAATTTTATTATATAGAGAGAAAAAATTAGCAACAATGGGGACAAAAATATATTTAATTTGAAGAATATTTCTCAGATAGCTAGTGTATAGTTAATAGATTTCAAATTACTATTTCAGAGTGTATAGAAATAGAAATTGTTTAACTCCAAAGCCAAGAAAGGTTTTTCAAACTCAAGTGTTCAATATATTAAATAGCAGAGGCTGCATTGTGATATGGCTCAGCGAAATAACCAAGTTAATGCTGAATCTAACAGTCGTTGTTTTATAGACATGCTCGCTAAGAAGTTTCAAATTCTTGAACAGAGCGGCGAAACGGCTTCAAAGATCTGGCCATTGGGTCTAAATGCCTCAAGTTGCGATGGCTCAAGGAATTGATCAGAATCCTAAATGGGTTCAAGATCTGGCCATTGGTTCTACAGGAAGCACGTTGCGAAGGCTCAAGTAATTGATCGGAATGCTAAATGGGTACAAGATCTGGCCATTGGTTCTACAGGACGAACGTTGCGAAGGCTCAAGGAATTAATCAGAATGGCTGAATGGGTTCAAAGATCTAGCCATTGGTTATGAACACTGCAAGTTAAGAAAGCTCAAGGAATTGATCAGAATGCTAAATGGCTTCAAGACATGGCCACTGGTTCTAGAGGACGCACGTTGCAGAGTCTCAAGGAATTGATCAGAATCTAAATGGGTTCAAGATCTGTCCATTGGTTCTACAGGACGCAAGTTGAGATGGCTCAAGGAATTGATTAGAATGCAAAATGGCTTCAAGATCTGGCCATTGGTTCTAGAGACGAAATTTGCGAAGGTTAAAAAATTTATCTGGACGGTACAATTGCTTCAGGACATGGACACTGGTTCTAGAGAACGCACGTTTCGAAGGCTCAAGGAATTGATCAGAATGCTGAATGGGTTCAAGATCTGGCCACTGATTCTACAGGACGCACGTTGCGAAGACTCAAAAACTTGATCGAGGCGTTGCAATGGTTTCAAAATCTAGCCATTAATTTTAGAAGCCGCTAATTGCGAATGTTCAAAAACTTGATCAGGGCGGTGGAATGGCTTCAAATTCTGGCCACTGGTTTCAGAAGCCGGTAATTGCGAATGTTCAAAAACTTGATCAGGGCGTTGCAATGGTTTCAAGATCTAGCGATTGGTTTTAGAAGCAGCTAATTGCGAATGCTCAAAAACTTGATCAGGGCGTTGCAATGGCTTCAAATTCTGGTCATTTGTTTTAGAAGCGGCTAATTGCGAATGCTCAGAAACTTGATCAGGGCGGTGCAATGGTTTCAAAATCTGGCCATTGGTTTTAGAAGCCGCTAATTGCGAATGTTCAAAAACTTTATCAGGGCGTTGCAATGGCTTCAAAATCTGGCCATTGGTTTTAGAAGCCGCTAATTTCGAATGTTCAAAATCTTGATCAGGGCGGTGCAATGGCTTCAAAATCTGGCCATTGGTTTTAGAAGCAGCTAATTGCGAATGTTCAAAAACTTGATCAGGGCGTTGCAATGGGTTCAAAACATGGCCATTGGTTTTAGAAGCCGCTAATTTCGAATGTTCAAAAACTTTATCAGGGCGTTGCAATGGGTTCAAAACATGGCCATTGATTTTAGAAACCGCTAATTTCGAATGTTCAAAAATTTGATCAGGGCGTTGCAATATGTTCAAAACATGTCCATTGGTTTTAGAAGCAGCTAATTTCGAATGTTCAAAAACTTGATCAGGGCGGTGCAATGGCTTCAAAATGTAGCCATTGGTTTTAGAAGCCGCTATTTTCGAATGTTCAAAAACTTGATCAGGGCGTTGCAATGGGTTAAAAACATGGCCATTAGTTTTAAAGGACGCACGTTGCGAAGGCTCAAAAACTTGATCAGGGCAACGCCATGGCTTCAATATCTGGCCACTTATTTTAGAGGCAGCACGTTTCCAAGGCTCAAAGAATTGACCAGGGAAACGTAAAGGCTTCAAGATTTATCCACTGGTTCTAGAGGGCGCAATTTACGAATGCTCATAAATGATCAAGGCAACGCAACGTTCTCAAATCTGTAATTGGTTTTAGAGAACGCAAGTTGCAAATGCTCAAAACCTGATCAGAGAGGGGCAGTAGCTTCAAGATCTGGCCTCTCTGGTTTTAGAGGACGCAAGTTGTGAAGGCTTAAAAGCTTGATCAGGGCAATGGGTCAAGATCTTTCCAGTGGTTTTAAAGACAGCACGTTGTGAAAGCTCAAAAGCTTGATCAAGGAGACAACTTGCAAGGCTTCAAAATCTGAGAGATTTTGTTGTCTAAGCTCTATTCTGGCCTTACAAAACACAGGAGTCACATCCTTTTTTTTAAATTAAAATTTATTCTAACGTCCTTTAGACAGCCCAAATCTTTGTTAAACAAATCTGCATACCTATCCATCAAATTTTCATATATTTAAATATATTTCTATTATATTCATTATTTAAAATTTTAATGCTAAACAATCTAGAATAATCAAGTTTCAACTGTTTAAGCCATTCTCTTCCTAATAAAATTACCTGGATTTTTTCATTTACAACTATTAATCGTAAATATTGGTTGGCTTCTTTTACAAAAACATTTATTTGATCTATAATCTCTATTGATTTACCACAAAAGGATTTTAATCTTAAATTTGTTGGAAATAATATTTTACCTTGCCAATAATTCTTATAAATATCTTTAGGTATTAACGTAACTGGACTTCCTGTATCTATTGTAAAGCACAAAGAATAATCATCTACTGTTAAATATATTGTGGCATCAGTTTCGCTCAGTACAGAATATATAGAGTCCTCTTGTAAAAATTTACATTCCCACATTTTTTCACTAGCTTTGCAGACCCTACTTAAATGACCCAGTTTTTTACATTTTAAAACAAGTCTTTGTTCTATGAGGGCAAACAGAGGCCACGTGTGAATGTCTTTCACCACATCTATAACACCATATTTCTCCTGAAATTATTTGCCTGAAAGGCCTATGCTGCACCATACTATTATTGTACTCAACCTTTTTATCTTTTCCATTCACAGGGAATATCTTGGCCACTAATTTATCTTGTAATTCTCTTGTATTTATCTCCGCCAGTTCGAACGAGATCGCCACTGCAAAACTTTATCCAGGGTGACATCGTCGTTTTCTTGTAGTAGCTTCTTTTGCAGGCTTTCCAACTTGATTCCAGCCACAAAACGGTCTCGCATCATGATTCCCAGCATATCGCCGAAATTACAATTTATTGCTAAATGTTTCAATTCTCTAAGATATTCCGAAATTGATTCTCCTTCCTGTTGAATTTTCTTGTAAATTCTGCTACGCTGTGGTATCACTTTCTTCTTTGAATCCAAATGCAGCTTAATTCTTTGAATGATAGTATCATAGGGTTGATCTTTCATTAGACCAGAAAGAAAATGTCGTTTCCCTGCTTCAAAGTTTCAGAATCTGGTAGCGAGGTAAAAATCAGCACTTTAATCTCCTCCTTCAGATGCCAAAAAGAAAGCCTCGAATTTTTGTACAAAAAGATCGAAGTGTCCTCCACTGGGCTATAGCATCTAAAATGTACTATTAACTTTGAACTTGTCATGCTGATCTTTTCTAATCCTTTGTTTTCTTGATCCAGATAGTTTAAAAGATGTAATCTTAACCCATTTCCTATTTTTCCTCTCCATAATCCGAGGGTCAGATTTGTTTAAAAGAGGTAGTTGTTATACTTGCATAGACGCCGTTTTCCTCAGCTTTTTACTGGCTCTGTAGATCACGCATCCTCGTCGTCACTTTTGATGTGTCGTAATTAGACGTACAAGAGCTCAAACTTGACCATGGCCAACAACAAATATCCAATTTATATATACATATATTTTTACATAATGAGGCTTTAAATAATACAAATAATATTCATCTATTTACATAAACAACGGTTAATATATAGCGAGAAGAGTAGAGGACTGAGCACAGATCGCTGAGGTACACCAGCCCATGTTCTTCGATCCTTGGAAAATGTTTCATTGACCCGAACCTTTATCCTTCTTCCCTTAAGAAGTCTGCAATCCAGATTAAGGTTTTTCCTCTTACTCCGATGTTGTGCAGCCTTTCAAATAATTTATACACTCGATCAAAAGCTGAGGTCATATCCAGGAATACGGCCGTTGTCTTCTTTGGCGGTTTTTCCTAGAAATCTATTATTGATTGACAGAAGTAGAACAGTTTATCAGTTGTACAGTGTCTGGATCTTTAGGCAGTTTGTAAGAAGTTTATTTTATTATTGTTAGTGAGCCAGATTATGAGCCTAGAGTGGATAATTCATTCTGTTATTTTACAAAGTATGCTGGTAAGAGCAATTGGCCGATAGTTCTTGCATTCCTTAGCATCTTTGTTTGGTTTCAGTATTGGCACTATAATTGATATCTTCCAATTCTTTGGTAGTTTACCAGTTTGCCATGAAATGTTCAGTATTCGTAGGAGTTGATTTTTAACATCGTCTCCAAAGTGTTTAATCAATTGACCAAAGATTAGAGCATCTCCAGGTGACATCTTGGATTTAACTTTCCTATTGATGAATTTAGCTCATTCAGTGTGAAGTCTCTCGAGTAAATATCTTGTTGATGGTAATTTCTTGCTTGTTTAACTAACTTGTTTATATTATTTTTTAGAGTCCTGCCTTCATTCGTATAGCTGAGTCTGGAAGTGCTTGAAAGATATTCAGCAATTATGTCAGCCATCTGTTTGTTCGTTCTCGCTGTTCATATCGGTTAGAGTATTGGAGGATTAGTGTTGGTTTTGATTGTTTTATAACACTAATTATATTCCAGTGATGGCTTTCCTTTTTTGTTTCCATTTTTTTTCGCAGAATTCTGCCCATTTTTCTATTTTGAATATCCAAATTTCTTGTTCTATTTTGTGACTAATTTCAATGAGTTCCTTTATGATTTCTTCTGGTTTATTTGTTTTAAGAAGTTCATTTTTATTGTCTCTCTCTGCAATCATTGCCTCGATATTGCGGTCCTTCCAATAAAGTATTCACAGGTCTTTACGTCTACCTCTAGGTATCGATACTTTTGCAGCTTTGGATATTTTCAAAGAGAAATTTTCCAATTTTTTGTCAATCGTTCTGTGATATAGTTCTTCGTTGCATAGTTCTTCAAGCTTTTCTGTATTTTTTTTCCAGTGTCCTTTTATTCTGTTTGAAATTCTCAATTTTGAATTTTAGGGTTGTTAAAATTGGTCTGTGGTCACTGATTGCACTTTTCAGAATTTTCCATTGTGTTGTGGGTGCGATGTTGTAATTTATCGCTGTGATGTCTATTGCGGATTCTGTGCCTGTGGACTTGGATAGATAGGTGTTCTTTTCGTTATTTAACGGCGTAAGGTCGAGGTCGGTTAGCATGTCTTCAACCTGCTGACCTTTGTTATCCTGGACAGGTGATCCCCAAGTTGGTCTTTCGGCGTTAAAATCACCAAGTATGATTGCGATATCCGAAGACGCTTCACTTAATGTCTCTATCAGGCCTGTATTGATGCTAGTATTATCGTGGTGATAAACATTTATGATTGGAATTGTTTTATCTGTAAGATAAATTTCTATTGCCTGAGCTTCTGTCGTGCTTTCTCTAGGCTTACTCTGATTATAGGCGATTTCCTTAAATTTGATTTCTAGAGTTTTAATCAAAACGGCAAGTCCTCCTCCGAATTTTCCCGGTCTGTCCATTCGTAGTGTTGTATAATCTTTGATATTGAATCTCAGATTCTGATTCAATTTTGTCTCCTGAGGACAATTAATATGTACATTGTTGTCACAGAGAAGACAAGTCAGCTCTTTATTTTCCTCTGGGTACCATTTATATTGAGTTGTAGTAGATTGAATTGTGTCTTCGTAGTAGATTTCTCATCATGAGCTCGAGCTGCAGCTCCTGACGCGGCGGTTACCCCGGACGCGGTAGCATTACTGGAGATATCAGTTTTGCTCTTCATTTGAAAATGGGTGCCGTTGCAACGTTAGTCATCTTGGAAACGAACCCGAATTTGGTCAAATATTCCAAGGGTCCAGGGGGGACCGCAAGGAGGTGTAGTCGAACTTCTCCCCTTCCCCCTGAAATGCCGTCACTACAGGATAAAGCACTCTTGGTGAATTTTTTAAATTGTGATTCAGAATCTGCCACTGAAGCTTTACGAGCGTTTCGTTCCTTTAAAGATATTCGAAGCGGTAAAGGACCAATGAGTTGCTACTCTCTAAAGCGATTGATTAAATTTTTTGAGGAAACTGGATCTCTGGAAACAAAACCTCGGAGTAGAAGACCATCGACATGCAAGTCAGTGGCTGTTACGGTTTTGCAGAATGCTGAAGCTATTGAAACGTTATCCACGTATGGAGAAGTAAGTGCTAGAGAAGCTTCTCGACAAACGGGGATTTCGTATGGAACAGTTTGAAGAGAACACACATTTAGAATTTTTCTATAAAAATACCCAAACAAAATTCAAAGTTTTCACGAGTTGAAAGTCAGCGATTTTGAGAAGCGTCAAGAATTCGCTGCATGGGTTTTCCGGCAAATTGATATTGATGAAAACTGGCTGTCAAATGTTCTAAGAACAGATGATGCTCACTTTTATCTAAAGGGAGAATTTAACATTCAAAACTGCCTCATTTTGGCAACAGAAAACCCTAGGAATTTTACAGAAATGCCACTTCATCAGCACAGAGTTACAGTTTTGTGTGGGTTCACTTCTTCTTTTATTATTGGGCCATTTTTCTTTGAAAAAATCAATGGAAGAACTTTTAAAACCATTTTTCTAACTGGTGAACGTTATGTTCAACTTTTGAGAGAAAATATTATTCCCATATTGCAGGACAGACAAGCACTAAGCGAAATAACATTCATGCAAGATGGAGGATCTCCTCATATCTCCCGCGGTGCCAAACAATTGCTGAAGGATACGTTCGGTGGAATTCGTTGATAAGTCGCCACTTTATATACCAGTGGCCTCCAATATCACCCGACTTGACGCCTTACAATTTCGGTTATGGGGGTACATTAAGTCGCGTTTTTATCGATGCCGGCCTACCACATTGACCATGTTGAAGGCTTCTATCAGATGGCACGTTTTATAAATTTCAACTATTTAATTGTGACCATTCTGTCATCTATCGTCTGCAGGCGGTGTTTGAGAATGAAGGGCGCCACATTGAGCAAGGATTGTGACCTAATACAAGAGAGAAGGCAGTTACCTCATGTGTTATATTTTGCAGTTCTTTGTTTTGGGTTATGGGAATAATAAATGCTGTCCTCACATCTTGACTCTTTTTTTTTCTGTGAACAATAATTTTTTTATTTGTCATTTGCCCACATCTTATATTATGTCGTGCAGGCCAAAGTGTTATAACCTTTCGAATAACACTGGTATACACAATTTTAACCCTTATGTTTAGTTTATCGCTTTTCGCTCATTAGAAGAAATAGCATAAGGAATAATCTCTGTATCCCCCCCCCCAACTTTAGATATTTTGCGCAAAAAATAATACAAAATGATTTTACTACCACGTTTTTCAACGCAAAAGGTCGATTTAAAAATGATTATTTTTTGAGGGGATACATTTCCAAAATTATGTACAGTATAATAAACAATGATAACATTTGAAAAACCCATAGGATATTTGGAATAAAGTACAACAAATATATTTTGTCACTCCCCTCTATATTTCATTTTTGGATCATGAAAAATATCCAGTTAAATAGTCAAGTGTCGACAATTAGTCAAGAAACTATACATTCCTTATAGCACGAAATCCTATTAGTAGTGCCATCATAATTTTTGGTACTATATTAACATTTCAAAAATCGTGTATTGATATCAGTAGTTATTTTCAAACATTCAATTTATTTCACAAAACTCCATCTAAAATATAAATATTTTTGCTACATGTTTCAATTTGCATATACCTATTTTACATATCTCAGATTTTATATAAAAATCGTCAACCAATTCTTCTAACTTTTGGCGAAATGGTGTTTTATTAATTTATCATTTGATATTATTAGGGTTCTTTCCTGGTATTCAAAAAGGAAAAATACGTGTCGTTCAGTTATATTTTTAAATTTATCAAACAACTAGCGGATGTATACCCGGCTTCGCCCGGGTTTATCCGAGTGAAAGTTTGCCTAACGAATATTATTGATAATAATATTCGGGAACACACAGAATATTATGATTATATAATTCGTTATGTCATATATTTATATAATATATGAAATTTATTTTTCGAGCAAACATATTCACTCTCTACTGAATAGATTTTTAAAAAGATATACATAAATAAAAATATCTAGAGATATACTACATGATCTTAGCCAAAAGGCCGAGAAACGATATTTTATATATAGAGATGACCTGGCTTCGTGTGTCTTCTGCTCGAGTGAATGTTTCGCTGGTAGAATTTTGTTCCTGCCTACTATTAATCATTATCTGGCTTTACCCGTGGTCTGCTTTAGTGAATATTCCCCAAAGGAATTTTTTAATGCAATCAAGCATGATACGGAAATATTGTCATCACCATTTCTGACTAAAGTACTCAGTACTTGGTTAAATATAATTTTTATTGGTTAAAGTGCGACAAAAAAAAACTCTTCCAGATTTAACTCTCTGTCCTGTTCAAATTTCAGCGAGATTAGTTACATATTGAGGTCGTGCATAGCCGACAAAATATATATATATATATATTTTCCCGGCTTCGCCCCAAGTAAAAGTTTGCTTAACAAACATTTGTTAAAACGATTCTAGCAAAATCCAATCCCTACTGAATCTATACTTGTCTACCTTCTCGATAATTTTTTCCCGGTCCCTTGAAAAATACTCGATAAGTTAAAAAAAATCAGTATTAATTGGTCCACTCGGTAATTTGTAGTTGAAGGAATAGTATCTTGCCACAAACGAAGATTTGTAAATAATTGTATTAAGCGAATGTACTCGGCTTCGCACAGTTTTTATCCGAGTAAAAGTTTGCCTAACGAACATTTGTTAAAACGATTCTAGAAAACATCTAATTCACCTATATATTGATTTATAAACGTATATAAATATAAATATGATTATATGCGTTTAATTACATTTTTGAAACTCATAATTTTTTGAAAACATTTATTATATTTTAAATAAGATATTGTCACTTTTGTGAATTTGATAATTAATTATTTCTTTTTTCTCAATGAATTATATATATTAATTTAAAATTTCATTTTTGTTATCATCATCACATACAATGTAATTTTTTATATAAACAAACGATAATAAATATCAAAAATTAGGGGCTCAAAAATCATTTATTATCGTTAGCAGCTCCGTAAATAAAGATATTTTCACAACAACAATTAAAGTAGCATCATCATTTTTATAAAGCAACAGCAAATTAAATTAACAATGTAAAAATATATTTTATCATTACATTTTAACATTTAACACAAAATCGTTACAATTCTTTCTTTAAATATATATTAATATTGAAATGCCAAGTTTTTTTTACGTCATTGGAATATTATATTACTAAATTCTCAAATTAAATTTATTATACTTGGAAAACATTTTAAGCATTGTTACGATTTATAAATATAATTTCACCAGACGCCGCTAGAGGCGCTGCTTGCGAATGAAAGTAGAAAATTTGCAAATAAAATTGCAAAGAATATTGTCGCGGAGATAAATAAAGCAAGGGCAAGTTTGGGGATAATTAATTTATTATAAGGGGTATTGATAGGGAGAGAGAGAGAGTCAATACAACTTACCCCAAGACAGAGTTAATCCTAATGAGGGACCTCAGCTCCCCCCGCCGGCCAGATTCCCCAGAACCCCTCACACCTAGTGTCCAGCGATGATTGACACACGTCCCATTGGGCCTCTCGTGATTGGAGCCGCTTAGCTTCTTGACATTACTCCCTCCTTAGAAAAAATACAGCGACCCGCTGATTAGCTTGTCTCAGCCCTTGTTCTGGAAGGAAATCTATCACGGCTGGTGTTCCCTAGCAGAATAGAATGTTGTTCTTCAGGGTCCAGGTAGGGCTTCATCCGAATGACATGGACGATATCCTTGGCTTTCCGTGATCGAGGAGAGGGGTCCACGGGCTCTACTTCATACGTAACTTCTGAAAGCTTCTTGGTCACCTTATAGGGACCGAAGTATCTCTTCAGTAGCTTTTCTGATAGTCCTACTTTTCGGATGGGAGTAAAAACCCACACAAGATCATTCTTCTGGTAATAGACTGGAGTATGTTTCTGGTCGTATAGTCTACGGTCTTTCGCCTGTGATTGTAGAAGGCGTGATCGGGAGAGTTGACGCGCTTCCTCAGCTCTGGTCACAAGTTCTCCAACGTAGTCGTTAGAGATCTCATCTGGTAGGTAGGGTAGTACGGCATCGATGTAGGTCTCGGCCTCGCGGGCGTGGACAAGAAAGAACGGGGTGTAGCCGGTCGCCTCCTGTTTAGCAGTGTTGTAAGCAAAAGTTACATAGGGAAAAACTTGGTCCCAGTCCTTCTGCTCAACACCTGTGTACATGGACAACATGTCTCCTAGAGTTTTGTTGAAACTTTCAGTCAGGCCGTTGGTCTGGGGATGGTAGGCCGTTGTAAATCTGTGCACAATTCCGCACAGAGCATTGATCTCTTTTATTACTTGAGAAATGAAATTTCTGCCGCGATCTGTTATCATTTCTCTAGGAGCTCCATGCTTCAAGATGACGTCTTCAACCAGGAACTTAGCTGTTTCGATTGCTCCTCCGTCTGGGATCGCTTTCGTTATGGCATACATTGTCATATAATCGGTGCACACAATGATCCAACGGTTTCCATCTTTAGAAACTGGAAATCTTCCAAGGAGATCAACCCCGACTTTATAGAATGGCTTTTCTACGGGCGGTATGGATACAAGTTGTCCAGCCGGACGTCGAGGTAATTTCTTCCTTCGTTGACACTCCCGACAATGGCTTACATATTGGCGAACAGTTCTATAAAGGCCAGGCCAATAGAATCGTTTTTTGACTTTGTCATACGTCCGGGCGAAACCCAAATGCCCAGCTGTAGGAGCATCATGTAAATCTGCCATAACTTCCGATCTTAAGTGCTTAGGGATCATCATAAGCCAGGGTCTTCCAGTTGTGCTATAGTTTTTCTTGTATAAGATGCCGTCGATAATGCTGAATTCCTTTCTGGTGTAGCCCGAGTTTAAATTATCGATTATTTTAGCTAAATCCGGGTCTTTAGTCTGCTCTATATCGACGTTGGTTAGTGACATCACAGCACTTGGTTGATCGTTCTCAAGCGGGCTCCTTGACAGACAATCGGCATCCTTATGTTTGCGTCCGCTCTTGTAGATAACGGTCACGTCAAATTCTTGCAACTTCAGCGCCCATCTTGCCAAACGGCCAGAAGGATCTTTCTGCCCTACCAACCAACATAGAGAATGATGGTCAGTGACAACCGTGAATGGTCGACCAAACAAATATGGGCGGAATTTGCTAATAGACCAGACTACAGCAAGGCATTCTTTTTCCGTTGTAGAATAGTTATTTTCAGCCTTTGTCAAGCTTCTAGATGCATAAGCTATAGGCCGCTCCTTTCCACCTTGTATTTGTAGAAGAACAGCTCCAATACCATGTCCGCTTGCATCCGTGTGTAGATGGGTATCAGCGGATTAATCAAAGTGTCCTAAGACAGGCTCTGAAATTAGAGCTGTTTTAAGGACTTCTAACGCTTTCTCTTGAGCTGCATCCCAATAAAATTGTTTTTCAGTCTTCAGTAGGTCATGCAAAGATCTAGCTTTGTCGGCAAAGTTCTCAATAAATCTTCGGTAATAGGAACATAATCCGAGAAAGCTCTTCAGTTCAGAGATATTCCTTGGCCTCGGAAATTTAGAGACGGCTTCAACTTTATCTGGATCTGGATGAATTCCATTGGCGTCAACAAGGTGTCCCAAAATCTTTATCCTCCTTGATCCAAAAAGACACTTTTTGTGGTTCAAGCTTAGTCCAGCTTTCTGGATGCAGCTTAATACAAGTTGTAGACGACGTAGATGTTCCTCAAAGGTAGGTGCGTAAACTACGATGTCGTCCAGGTAGCAAAGGCACATGTTCCATTTAAGACTGCCCAGAACACTATCTATCATCCTTTCAAACGTTGCTGGAGCGTTGCAAAGACCGAAAGGCATTACTTGGAATTCATACAGCCCATCTGGAGTGAAGAAAGCAGTTTTCTCCCTGTCTTTTCCTACACTTCAATCTGCCAATACCCGGACCGAAGATCCATCGTGGAGAAGTAACTAGAGCCGGCTAAACTGTCCAAGGCATCGTCAATGCGTGGCAGCGGGTAAACATCTTTTTTTGTTATCTTATTTAATCGACGGTAATCTACGCAGAATCTCCAGGTCCCGTCTTTCTTTCGAACTAGAATAACTGGAGATGACCAAGGACTTTCAGAGGGCTTCACGATGTGATTTTCAATCATCTTGTTCACTTCATCTTGAATTAGTCGTCGTTCACTTGGTGCTACTCTATAGGGCCGCTGTTTGATAGGAGACTGGTCGCCTGTGTTTATCTTGTGCTTCACAGTACTGGTGGGCTTTATAGGAGTACTCCCAAAGTCAAATATGCCAATAAACTCGTCAAGGCATGAAACAAGCTGTAACCTTTGAATTTCAGACAGCCCTGGATCTAGAGTAAGGTTTATCTTCTGTGACCATTCACGTGACTTTAGCTGCGTTTCTTGTAACTTATCGCTGGATTCAATAAGACTGCAGATATTCTAATTCTCATAACTTTCCATGGTGCACATATTCATTCCTGATGGAATCAGTTGCGGCAAAACGCTCCATTCGCCACCCAAATGCTACCTCGGCCGTGTCGAAATGTAAAAATGAGTTTGGTATAAGAACTTCCTTTCTTAATAATAAGTCCTTAGAAGTTGAGACTAAAACATCTCTAACACCACATATTTCTTCGTTCATCACACTGATCTTCTTTATTGATTTAGGCGGGATGACAAAGTCGTCGGAAGCAAACAATCTCTGGTTTTCCTCCTCTCGAGATTCCAGGACGGAGGTTTCCCCGAGATGGAGTTCATTTCTGCCACAATCAATGACGGCCTCGGTGGCCTTGAAGAAGTACCATCCAAATATGATGTCATGGCTGCATTCCACCATAACAACGAATTCAAATGAGATATTCAGACCATTAACTTTTATGTTCAGAACACATTTTCCTAGGGTCTCTATTAAATTTTTATTTGCGGCTTTAAGAATGGGACCTGGTTCTTTGAAGAGAGGTGTCTTTAGTTCGCGTCGAAATTTGTCTGAAATAACAGAAATGTCGGCTCCTGAATCCACCAATGCTTTAATTTTGCGTCCATTTATTTCGACCATAACAAAATTTTCTTTTAATTTAGCGGCGATATACCCTGGAGGATTTTCCTCAATGGCGACCTCACCCCCGTTAGAAGCCGCTCCACTTAGTTTTTCACATTCTGAGGCATGGGAGAACGGCTAAAACGACGGGCTGGCGACTGGGATTGTCTTCGGGCTGGCGACCTTGCGCGGTTTGGATGTGGGGAAGAGCTCATGTAGAAGTACGTCGAGTTTTAGGCGTTACATAGTCGTCGTCGGCGTCATATCTCGGGGGTCGAATCGAAAATCCAACATTTCCTTCTTCTCCGCCATTCCTTGACCTGGCTTCAGCGAAGACCTGCCGTCGTTCCCTACAATAACGGACGACATGTCCGGGTCGTCCGCAGTGGAAGCAGATAGGTTTGTCGTCGTAGGTTCTCCAATGTTCCGTTTTCCTGGGTTGGGTTGGTCGGTCGATATTATAAAAGGGCGTTCGTGGTTGTTGTTGTACCACGTTGACTTGTGGTCTGGTAGGTTGTAGAGCACGGCTGACCTCTTCCCTCACAGTCTGTTCCAGGGCGTTCACCTCTCGGAGCGGATTGATCACTTCAGGTGCTGAGAAAACCTTTTGTATCTCTTCTCTAACGATGCGGCGAATTAAGCCGGCCAAGTCGTCTGAGTCGTCAACACACGAAATGGGCATTACGTTTGACAACCTGGCGAATTTCGTACGGCCGATCCGGCGCTGCTTGACGGTTGTCAGATGACGGCAGAACTTCAGGATCTCATCTACCGTCTGTATGTCTTTCGCCACCAATACCTGGTATGTGTCCTCCGAAATTCCCTTTATAATGTGAGCAACTATCTCACCTTCTTCCATGCGAGGGTTCACCTGGTGGCAGAGACTAAGAATCTCCTGGATGTATGACTCGCTGGATTCCTCGGCCTTCTGTGCTCTTGACTTCAGAACTTCCTCGGCGCGTCGAGCAGAATCCTCTTGCAGTCCGAACACACCGCGGAATGCGTCTTTAAAGCTTCTCCACGAGTTGAGTGATTCTTCGTTATTATCAAACTACCTTCCAGCAGTTCCGTTCAAGTAAAATACGACGTTGGCAAGCTTCATGGTCTCGTCCCATCTGTTGTACTTCGACACTCTCTCGTACTCTTTCAACCACTGTCCAGGGTTTATATTTCCATCTCCAGAAAAGGTAGAAGGATCTCGTTGGCGCTGACAAGGGAGGTAGGATCCGCTAACAGTAGGTCTGTGGTCGTCTTCCATTTCTATTCGTTGTGGCAAAGGTTGAAGAATTGGTTCACGTCCCTGTAGACGTCGACTTCTTCGAAGTTCCGTCACGCTACCCAGCGTCTCCGCCAAAATATGTCGCGGAGATAAATAAAGCAAGGGCAAGTTTGGGGATAATTAATTTATTATAAGGGGTATTGATAGGGAGAGAGAGAGAGTCAATACAACTTACCCCAAGACAGAGTTAATCCTAATGAGGGAACCTCAGCTCCCCCCGCCGGCCAGATTCCCCAGAACCCCTCACACCCGGTGTCCAGCGATGATTGACAGACGTCCCATGGGGCCTCTCGTGATTGGAGCCGCTTAGCTTCTTGACAATATTTATTTCAAATCAAATTCAAACCAGAAATCTTCCCAGTAGTATAGTAAATAACTTCCTAAAATTTCACGGCGATTGGATAATCTTACCTTTTAAAAACATTCATCGTGTGAACAAACTAACATTCATCGTGTAAACAAACCACGTGTTAATTATTAACCAATCAAATTCATTTATCGTCGCGACCAGTGCAGCGCCCAAGCGGTAAAAGACTGGAACTAACTGTTTTTGGTTTTTTATTTAAAAAAAGGGACCATTAACTTTTTTAGTTTTTTGAATAGCCTATATGTCAAACGAAATCTTCAGCTACCTACATGCGAAATTCCATAATGATTGAGTCAGTAGATTTTGCGTGAAGCGATAACAAACATCGATTTCGCATTTCATTTTTATAGATATAAGGATTTGGTCGCCGAATCTCTGATTCTGGTAGAGCGCCATCTCTAGCGAATAAAGTTGTAACTAAAATCAATTTCGAATTTTTCATTATTTGCCATAAAAAATTCCATTGCATCCTGAACACAATGGTGTTTACCGCATTGCTCTAGCGCAAATATTCGCGGAGTTATTCATGCGGGACTTTTGGATCACCCTGTATAATAATACTTGAGATAAAACTGGATTTAAAATTTCTTTAAAATTGATTTATTGATATATTTTATGACTTAAACACTTTTATCAGAATAAGATAAATTGTAGTGCTTTTTGTAATCAATTTTTATATTGAAATATTTATCGGTATTGAATTTTTATTCGCGCGTACAGCAAATATATATTCACATTAATCTATTTGATAATAAAAAGGCATATATTGGATTCAATAAAATATTTATTTGTCAATATTTCGGTTGGCTGAACGCCAAACCTTTATCAAGGCATTACATTTATGTAAAAACAATACTCAGCGCCGCATTTATTCAATCCAATATATGCCTTTTTTATTATCTAATTAATTAAATATGGATTGTTCTATTTTCAAAACTATAATCGAAATAGCCTTTCATATTAGTATTTACATTAATTTTAATTTTTGTTCGGAAAATATGCAGCTATAATTTTCCCTGTCACTCACTTTTCAGGGAAATGATTATTTATGATTTCTATCTTATCTCTTTTATCTCTTTCTTCTTGTGGTATCTTTTGTTAAAATTATTCTATGAAAATTCTAAACTATTATAGACGCGTATGACTCTTTTAAAAATAAAACAATCTCTACTTCTCTTACTGTAATGGAAAAATTAATGAGATGGCCAGGCTTATCAGTGGTGAACCCTCCCAGCGGTTTCGCCAGTTTAATCTACCATACCGCTATTATATTGCATTTTTCGATCTTCCTTTTATAGATATACTAATACTAGACTTTTGGAATGGATATACCCATTTAGCCAGAAACTCCCATTAATTTTTCCATTGCAGTAAGGGCAGTAGAAATTGTTTAATTTTTAAAAGAATCATACACGTCTATAATAGTTTCGTATTTTCATAACAGATGGCGCGCTAATATATCATAAGATTATTCTATAAGATTATTATTGATCAAATTTCCCTTCAATATATATATGGAGATTACAACCAGTTCAATTAAAAAAATAAAATAGTTGTCCTTTCTCAAGTTATTACATTCTAACTATTTTTTCAAGAAGGTTCACTACTGCACAATGTTATCAAAAATACTAATGTATTAAAACAAGCAATCATTACTACCGAATATAATGAATATAACATATATATTATATGTTTAATACTTTAATTCTTTCTTTTCTCATATATATGGAGCGTCATTACCTACAATTAAGGAGAAACTTGAATTTTTTAAAATTTTATTGGGAAATATCGTTTGATAATTTTACGATCGCCTTTTAATTACAAATATCGAAGGAATTCCATTCGAAATAGACTTTTGTCGCCATCTATCCACGGCATTCAGAACTATTTATATATTTCAACAAATATCTCGCTCGAGCTAGATAAAACACAGCCAAAAAGTGCAGCGTGTACATATTGAAATAATTGTATAATATAAACTATATTTTAAATTTTAAAAATAAATTTCCCCTATGTTTAAAAATCGTATATATGAATTTTAAAAGCTTTTTCGTATTCTAATATAAACATTTCAATTTACAATGAGTTTATAAACTAAAAAAAGGTATCTCCAGATCATGCAAATAAAATTTACTGATGGCCAGCGCCATCTATCGGAATAAATATCAACTAATCGTTGGTTTTCAATTATTCCAGAATTTTCCAAATACCCATTATTGATTAATAATAATACTCTTTCTTACTTTGCTTCTTGGATCATGCAGTCGAGTCTTTTGTAAGATTTTGGGTCTTAATAGGGGCTTTTGTTGTTATGTTGTATATATGTATGTGTATGTATATATCATACTTACATAATCTTTCTTTTTCTTCTTCTGTATATTCCTCACTTTCACAGGCCTATCTCTCTTGTAATCTCGGGGAGAATCCTCTATAAGACCAGTGTGTCTTAATAAAGGCGTGTGTGTGTGTGTGATTAATAATAATAATAAAAAATATTACCACCCACGCGTTTCGGGTTGTTGTCCTTCATAATCTTTGTGGAAGCTGAACCTCAATTTTTAAATCGAGAATGGGTGTCTAGTCAATTCTGGAATAATTAAACATGGACGATCAGTTGATACTTATACCGACAGATGGCGCAAGCTATTAGTAAATTTCAGTTATACGATAAGTAGATGCCTTTTTCTTAATTTATTCGCCTGAGATATCATTTTATATTAGACAATCTATTAAATGGCTTTATAGTACCTTGTTTATAAGTTTTAACTAGCTGAAAAAGGACTTTCTCGAAAGCTCTTTTTAATCATGTCAACAAAAAGCTGCATCGTCTTATGATTTCTTGTAAGCTGTGTCTCTACACTTTTCTCAATAAGACCGAAGGGAGAGGTGTTCCTTTCAATCATGAATATCATATTCCCTTAAAATACAAATAGAAAATATTGTGTATAAGTTGAATCTCTCTCTCTTTCTGAGTACCATCTTGGTCTTGAGTTGGGTAATGCCAGCCATCACCTCGACCTGCCCACTCTGTGGGAAAGAACTCTCGCAGTCCATCGGTGGCGGATTCTTTCCCGCGGTGGGCGCTACCAATGAAGACCTTATATATATATACATATTTATATATATATGTATATTTATCAAATATTTTATCTATTTATGTCGATTTATTCATATATTTATCATTATAAATCTTATTTATTTATTTTATGTATTTAACCTTATATAATCTTATATGGACAATGTATTAAATCAGTTTCAATCTCTCTCTCTTTCTCTCTCTAAACAATAATTGTTTAATACTATGTCAATATGGAAATCTATAAATTGATAGAATTGAAGCTTTTCATTGATGGAATTCTTTTATAGATAACTTTAAACACAAGGTAATAAGACCAAATCCAAATATATAAATTTCGACGTTTCAGTAACAGCGTTGTTACCATATTCAGACAAAAGTACTGAATGAGAAATTTTATCACAGCATTTTTTAAATAGTTACTGTTATGAATGTAAAACATTCTGTGGTAAAATTTCTTATTCAGTACTTTTGTCTGAAGATTGTAACAACGCTGTTAACGAAACGTCACACACTATTAATTTATTTGGATTTGGTCTTATTACCTTGTGTTTATAATTTATAATCCAAATTGTGCCTTATCATCAGATTTGGTCTTATCACCTTGTGTTTATATTTTATAATCCAAATTGTACCTTATCATTGGATTTGGCCTTATTACCTTGAGTTTACAATCTATAATCCAAATTGTGCCTTATCTTTGGATTTGGTCTTATTATCTTGTGTTTATAATCTATAATCCAAATTGTACCTTATCATTTAGATAACTTCAAGTAAATAAAATAAAATAGGTATGGAATATATAATTATGAAATTATGAGAATTCTTACAACTATTGAATTTAATTATATAGGGAGAGAGAAAAAATTAGCAACAATGAGGACAAAAAATAAATTTAATTTGAAGATTTTTTCTCAGATATATATATCTCACATTCTGCTTATAAATTTTTTGTAGATGTAAATTTTGCACTGTTAGGATTTATGTAAATATTTGTAACTATATAAAAGAGACGCGTGATTGAAATAAATTGAGTCAGAAGATATCAACGTTTCTTTCTTCATTCACGCTAACAATAAGTCCCTGCATATTGGCGTGTGCGAAACCTTAGATACGTTTCAGAAGTCGACAGGATTTTGACCCGCGATGGGAAGGAAGAGAGCAAGCACCTCATCGAAGGAAGAACCACTGGAAGAAAGAAGAAATATGAATCTTCCTTTCGAACTGATCCCGAGATATGATCCTGATGAAGGACTTAGCTATGATAACTGGTCAATATTATTTGACCATCAGGCACAACAACAAGGTCTCTCATCAAAAGAATCCCTGTCCATGATGCCAATGTTATTCAAGGGTAAAGCTCTGGAGATGTATGCTTTGATCTGCAGGGATATATCCTCATTGGAGGAACTTCATTCTAGGATGAAACGCTTTTTTCATGAGCCGGAACATGGATTACATCGAAAATTCTGGCAAGTAAGAAAAGGACGAGAACAATCCGTAAAAGAATATTACTTTGCAAAGATTAAACTCGCAACCAAATTGGGACTGTCACAGGAATTGATCTTGGAGGGATTAACTTCTGGCATCGAGTCGGAGTTTGAGCGCTTTTTGATCGCTGCCTCACCGACAAGTCTGGAGCGCTGGCTTGAGATTGCCGAGGCCATAGAGATATCTCACTGCCGAACCACAAGTTCAGCCTCGGGAATGGAGATGGGTTATCCTGCCCGACGACGACCGTCTACTTCCTGGCAGGGAGGACAGGGCTTTAGAACGCGGAACTGGAGAGAGGGAAGGAACGATCGTCCCGGGACCCACCTTCCGCCAACTAGGAGCCAAACCGCGAGCCTTGCCGCCGTTCAAGATCACGAGGGTGAGTCACCAGCCTCTATCAGGAGACTCGAACAGGGCGATTGACGCCTACCCAGTCTGCACGTATTGTTGAGGGATCGTGTAGACGGGGTGGATTTTAAGTTACTTTTTGTTTTAGACTCTGGATCAGAAATAAATGTCCTTCCCAGGCATCTAGTGCCGGCGGAATTTATTACATTAATTAGGGAACCCAAACTTAAATCTTTAAAATCGGTTAGCCATTGTATCGCCATTGTTGGCGAGATTGAGTTAAATACTACCATAGGAGATAAGTCGCTCAATCTTTTGTTTCATGTAGTTCAGAGTGGAAGCCTTAATTTTGGTATTTTATCTGCCAAATACTTACCCTATTTTAAGGTGAAAATTGATTTTAATAATAGTTACATTAAACAGAATAATAGAAAATTAGGCCAGTTTAATTACAGTTTTTCAGGCAGAGAATTAGAAGCTATACAGAGATTTTACCAAATTCAAAACTATTATGCTAAAATTAGTAGAACCAAATATTGCAATCATCATGTAAATTGTTTAAAAGTAAATAGAAAATGTCTTAGGATTAGAGATTCGTTATTCTATAGAAATGTTGAAAACTTGCTTGAAGATAATGTTTGTAATTTTGTTTGTTCCGTGCCAGACAGTGGAGCAGTTCCTTATGTATTAAAATCTAAGCCAGTGTATCAACCAGATGCAAAACCTCTGCCACTGCCTGACACGAATGATTGTTTTTTACATGATAATATAGAACTTTTCACTATGGTAAAAATACTATTAGATAATCATGCAGAGATCTTTGGGGGAAACAAATTTAATATAAAACCCTTGAACATCCAGCCTCCAAGACTGAGACTGAGTGACAAAAAGCCTGTCTGTGTTAGACCATATCGTCATAGCTTGAGAGATCGGGACTTGATAAGACAACAAATTGAGCAATTGTTAAAATACGGTTTAATCAAACCTGCGTCTTCCCCATACAGCGCACCTGTGACGCTCGCACCCAAGAAGGGCGAGGGAAGGGTTAGGCTTTGTATCGACTATAGACTCCTAAATAGGAAAATAATTTCGGATTCGTTCCCTATTCCGTTAATGGAGGATATAGTTCAGAAGGTACAGGGCGCCAGAGTATTTTCATGCCTCGATATCTTGAGCGCTTACTGGACAATCCCTCTTCATCCAAAAGATCGGGAGATGACATGTTTCTCAACTTCTGAGGGCTCTTATGTCTGGTGTAGATTGCCGTTTGGATTAAAGACCGCCCCTGCAATATTTAATAGAAAGCTCTCTGCCATTCTGCAGAAATACAAACTTGATAATGTAACATCTTATTTTGATGATATTTTAGTATTTTCAGAAAACGAGGAATCCCATTTAAAACACCTCGGACAAATATTCGAGATTTTAAGAAAAGAAGGCATACAGTTAAGGAGAGATAAATGTCTACTATTTATGAAAAGGATAACTTATCTCGGCTATGAAATTTCGGAGAACCAGATCTCGCCTTCGGGCGTTAATGTCGATGTCATCAAATCATTGCCCCCACCTCGTGATTTGCGATGTTTAAGATCCTTTTTGGGAAGCGTGACACATTACGCGAAATTTATAAAGAATTTTAACAACCTAAGAGCCCCTTTGAATGAGCTTCTCAAGAAAAACTCCCGGTTTATCTGGACGGAGGAATGTCAGAGAAGCTTTGAGGGTTTAAAGGAAGCGCTATGCTCCAAACCAATACTTCAACTTTTTAACCCTTCTTTGGCTACACATATTTATTGTGATGCCAGTACCTCGGGTATAGGAGCGGTGCTTAAACAGGAATATCCTGATGGCACGCAAAAGCCGTTCACCTATTTCAGTAGGGCTTTGCGAGGTGCCGAGTCTAAATATACGATAACAGAACTAGAACTGCTCGCGGTGGTCGAGACTTGTAAGCGCTACCACCCTTACATATCCGGCAGTCACGTCATAGTTCACACGGATCATAAGGCGCTAATATGGCTGAATAGCTTCAAACACACCAATGGGAGACTGTTCCGATGGTCTTTGAAGTTGTCCGAATATGACTTGGATTTTAATTACAACAAGGGTTGTGAAAATCACGAAGCCGACATGCTCTCCAGACTTCCATACTCTTATTTTTTGTCAGCTCAAGCCTTGAAACAAAACCAGGGTGATTTATCGATACCACCTTCAAAATTATACTCTATAGTGGATGGTATTACTTATATAAGACTTAATAACAAGGATAGAGTAGTTGTTCCCCCGGAGCTCCAAGATGACCTGATTCGGAAAGCCCATGAATCTTTAGGACACCCAGGCATCAGTGCTATGATCAGAGCACTGTCCTTTCAATACTATTTTAAGGGGATGATAGGGAAGATAAAGAATTATGTTAAGAATTGCAAGGAGTGTCAAACAATAAAGAGTAGCACCCAGCCCTCCTATGGACTGATGGGATCATTGCCTAGGGCGGCAAAACCCTTCGATGTCGTGGCTTTGGATACGGTTTTGGGCCTAGGAGGTTATAATAGTGCAAAAAATTGTGTCCATACCGTTATCGACCATCATTCACGATATATCTGGGGATATGCTTCCAAAGGCACATCCATCGCGACGTACATAAATATCATAAATCAATTATTAAATATAGGAAAACCTAGAATCTTAGTCACGGATAGACATCCCTCGTTTGTCTCGAAGAGATTCAATAAATTTCTTCAGGAGAAAGGTATAAAGCACGTGATGACCTCCCCGTCCCATCCAGAGTGTAATGGACTAGTAGAACGGGCTAATGCAACGTTGATTGGAAGGTTAAAAATACAACATCAAGGTAACCCTAGGGCCCCTTGGCCAAAATTGTTACAAAAAACGCTGGAAGAATATAGAGACACACCCCACTCTACGACTACATTCCCTCCGATATACTTGCTGTACGGGACCCTCCCTTCCTACATGTCTGATCTTACTAATCCGTATCCGCCAGTAGAAAGGGCCCGAACCATTGCCAATGAAAAAACCGAGGAATTGCATAAACGGTTAGTTAAAAGATACAATAGTTCACATAGATTCCCGAATTTAAAAATTGGAGATAAGGTTTTGTATCGAATCCCTCATCAGGTAGGCCATGGCAAACTGTCACCAGTTTATTATCCAGACCCATACACCGTTCTTTCTACCCCATCCCCTCACACAGTTGAAATAAATAAACCGTGCCAGCCTGAAAATAAGCCCAGCACAATAGTTAATGTATCTAAATTAAAATTATGGGACCCTATTTCAACCTCGAATGAAGGCAGTCGGAATTATCCATTTCCCTTCCAAGATGTGGAGGATTTGAATGGATGTATGTAATCTGACCATGGCCAAACGTTCGAAAGGAGTTTCCACTCTCTGAGGGGCTGCTTAATACCGCAAAATGTTTCTTTTGCGTCCATGTGGTTTTTTCTACTTCAATGGTAGGGCTTGAATTCTCTCTACAAACATTGAAGGACTCAGCTAATAATGGACAATACAGCCCTGTTACATATGTTCTAAGTGACACGCCTGGGAAGGAAAAAAAAAAGAAAAAAAAAACAATTTTTTTTTACAGGCCGGTCACCCCAGGGATCTCTAGTAAAATGGTCACTATGCGATACAGTGAATTAGGTACGCACCTGGATACCCCAACTATCAGGTCCGACTGCCCTACTGCCATAGTGATAATACTTTTATTATTATTGTTGTTATTATTATTATTATTATTATTTTTATTTTGTTTTATTTATTTATTTATTTTTTTTTCTCTCTGCAGAATGTTTTTTTTTTCTCTCTAACCTTCCAACCCCTCCCAACCTCCATTTGTGTAGATAAATCTGAGATTTATTTTTTTTTAGTAGGGGGGTTTCTCACATTCTCCTTATAAATTTTTTGTAGATGTAAATTTTGCACTGTTAGGATTTATGTAAATATTTGTAACTATATAAAAGAGACGCGTGATTGAAATAAATTGAGTCAGAAGATATCAACGTTTCTTTCTTCATTCACGCTAACAATAAGTCCCTGCATATTGGCGTGTGCGAAACCTTAGATACGTTTCATATATATATAGTTACTGGATAGTTAATAGATTTCAAATTACTATTTCAGAGTGTATAGAAATAGAAGATAGTTTAACTCCAAAGCCAAGAAAAGTTTTTAAAACTCAAGTGTTCAATATATTAAATAGAACAGGCTGCATTGTGATATGGATCAGCGAAATGACCAAGTTAATGCTGAATCTATCGGTCGTTGTTTTATAGACATGCTCGCTAAGAAGTCTCAAATTATTGAACAGAGCGGCGAAAAAGCTTCTAAGATCTGGCCATTAAGTCTAAATGCCTCAAGTTGCGATGGCTCAAGGAATTGATCGGAATGCTAAATGGGTACAAGATCTGGCCATTGGTTCTACAGGACGCACGTTGCGAAGGCTCAAGGAATTGATCAGAATGGCTAAATGGCTTTAAAGATCTGGCCACTAGTTCTAAAAGCCGCGAGTTGAGATGGCTCAAGGAATTGATCAGAATGGCTGAATGGGTTCAAAGATCTGGCCATTGGTTCCAAAGACTGCAAGTTGAGAAGGCTCAAGGAATTGATCAGAATGCTAAATGGCTTCAAAGATCTGCCAATTGGTTCTAAAAGCAGCAAGTTGCAAAGACTCAAAAACTTGATCAGGGCGATGTAACACGTCTTCAAAATATGGCCATTGGTTTTAGAAGCCGCTAATTTCGAATGTTCAAAAACTTGATCAGGGCGTTGCAATGGGTTCAAAATCTGGCCATTGGTTCTAGAAGCCGCTATTTTCGAATGTTCAAAAACTTGATCAGGGCGGTGCAATGGCTTTAAAATCTGGCCATTGGTTTTAGGAGCCGCTAATTGCGAATGTTCAAAAACTTGATCAGGGCGGTGCAATGGCTTCAAAATCTGGCTATTGGTTTTAGAAGCCGCTAATTGCGAATGTTCAAAAATTTGATCAGGGCGTTGCAATGGCTTTAAAATCTGGCCATTGGTTTTAGAAGCCGCTAATTTCGAAAGTTCAAAAACTTGATCAGGGCGGTGCAATGGCTTTAAAATCTGACCATTGGTTTTAGAAGCCGCTAATTGCGAATATTCAAAAATTTGATCAGGGCGTTGCAATGGGTTCAAGATCTTGCCATTGGTTTTAGAAGTCGCTAATTGCGAATGTTCAAAAATTTGATCAAGGCGTTGCAATGGCTTTAAAATCTGGCCATTGGTTCTAAAGGCCGCAAGTTGCAAATGCTCAAAAACTTGATCAGAGAGGGGCAGTAGCTTCAAGATCTGGCCACTCTGGTTCTAGAGGCCGCAAGTTGTGAAGGCTCAAAAGCTTGAACAAGGAGACAGCTTGCAAGGCTACAAAATCTGAGAGATCTTGTTGTCTAAGCTCTATTCAGGCGAGTCTCATATTATCCAATTTGATATCCAATGAATGAATACCATCTGGACAAATTAATTTGTCAATTATATCACAATCTATCCCAGTATATAGGCAATTTGGATAGTAGATTATAAACACAAGGTAATAAGCCCAAATCTAAATAAATGAGTGTTGTGGGACATTTCGGTAAAAGTATTGATACCATCAGACTAAATTACTAAATGTACTTTCAGTAATTTTGTCTGAAGATGGTAAAAACGCTGTTACCGAAACCTCACACACCATTTATTTAGATTTGGTCCATTTACCATGTGTTTCTAATCTATATAGACATTTCATTTTATAATAAATGATACCAGTAACATCACGCTTTTTCTTTTACAAATATAATGCTTCTATTGTTCTTGCTGCATTGTAAATATTGCAGTAAAGTGCAGTAATACCCGTTAATTTGTAAAGGAAAAAATTGTGCAATAAATGATTACATTTATTTAGTATAGATGGCGCCCTAACACCTTGTGTGTAAATTAATATTTATTACCAGACGAACACGTCCTGGGATTTTCCTAATTGAACGTTTGCCAGTACAATGCTGTATCAAGCTAAATATATTTGCATATATAGTATTTGTAAAGCGAAAATTGCAATTATACCGCGAATGTTTCTTTTAAACAAAAATCGAAATTCATTTTAAAGAGAAATAGCGATTATTTCTAACTTTAAGGATGAAGTATGATAGGATGAATTGTGAAGAGTAATGACAAACGGAAAAATAAAACTTTCCCATCCCTGGACACTTTTATTTTTCCGTTTGTTATTACTCTTCACAATTCATCCTATCATACTTCATCCTTAAAGTTAGAAATAATCGCTATTTCTCTTTAAAATAAATTTCGATTTTTGTTTAAAAGAAACATTCGCGGTATAATTGAAATTTTCGTTTTACAATCATCAGCCGCGTTATATTGTAATTTATATATAGTATTTACACCCGTGTATTTTATAATATATATATGGAGTGATATTAGAAATTATGATGCATTAGCGCGCCATCTGTTATGAAAATTCGATACTATTATAGACGCGTATGATTCTTTTGAAAATTAAACAATTTCTACTGCCCTTACTGCAATGGAAAAATTAATTGGAGGGTCTGGTTCATCAGTGGTGAACCCTCCCAGCGGTTTTGCCAGTTTAATCTACCATACCGCTGTTATATTGCATTTTTCGATCCACTGATGAACCAGACCCTCCCATTAATTTTTCCATTGCAGTAAGGGCAGTAGAAATTGTTTAATTTTCAAAAGAATCATACGCGTCTATAATAGTTTCGAATTTTTATATTATAAATTAATAATAAAATTATACTTGTAATAAAACTGGATTCGAAATTTTTTTTAAATTGATTTATTGATATATTTTATGACTTAAACACTTTTATCAGAATAATATAAATTGTAATGCTTTTTGTAATCAATTTTAATATTGAAATATTTCTCGGTATTGAATTTTTATTCGCACACACACCAATAATATATTCACTTTAATCTATTAGATAATAAAAAGGCATATATTGGATTTAATAAAATATATATTTGCCAATATTTCGGTTGGCTGGACGCCAAACCTTTATCAAGGCATTACATTTTTGTAAAAACAATACTCAGCGTCGCATTTATTAAATCCAATATATGCCTTTGTTAATATCTAATGAATTAAATATGGATTGTTCTATTTTCAAAACTTTAATCTATATAGCCTTTTGTATTACTATTTATATAAATTTTAATTTTTGTTTGGGAAAGTTACAGCTATATCAATCAAATCCTCCCTATCACTCACTCTTCAGGGAAATGATTGTTTCTGAATTCTATCTTATCTTTTATTTATTTCTTCTTGAGGTATTTATTATTAATCTATTGTTAAGATTATTCTATGAAAATTCGAAACTATTATAGACGCGTATGATTCTTTCAAAAATTAAACAATATCTACTATTCCTTACTGCAATGGAAAAATTAATGAGATGGCCAGGCTTATCAGTGGTGAACCCTCCCAGCGGTTTCGCCAGTTTAATCTACCATAACGCTGTTATATTGCATTTTTCGATCTTCCCTTTATAGATATACTAATACTAGACTCTTGGGATGGAAGACGAACGAGAAGTGATCCTCAGTGAAATAGGCCTTGAACGACTCTCTCTAAAGCTCCTGTTGAATGAGGTGGTGAGAAACCGAGCTGGAGCGTTTGCGTTGTTCAAATTTTGGAAGACCGCTGAAGAGAAGGGGAAGCTATATACATAATCTAATTGATGTAAATAATTATATGTAAATAATCTTTGTCAGGATTGGAATGACGAATCCTGTATGGGACTTTGATTCCAGTAAAAGGCTTGTTGTTGCTGTTGTATATAGTCACAGTGTAGAAAATACTATACTATACCTACTACTTATAGGTTTCTCTCTGTATTCTTAGTTTTCTTCAATTACTCTGTAAACTGGCGAATCCATTATAGGACTAGAGGTCCTCAATAAAAGCTTTTGTTGTTGACTCTTGGGATGGATATACCCATTGACCCAGAAACTCCCATTAATTTTTCCATTGCAGTAAGCGCAGTAGAATTTGTTTAATTTTTAAAAGAATCATACACGTCTATAATAGTTTCGAATTTTCATAACAGATGGCGCGCTAATGTATCATAAGATTATTCTATAAGATTATTATTGATCAAATTTCCCTTCAATATATATATATGGAGATTACTACTACTTCAATTAAAAGAAGAAAATAGTTGTTCTCTTTCAAGTTATTACATTCTAACTAATTTTTCAAGAAGGGTCACTACTGCACAACGTTATCAAAAATACTCATGTATTAAAACAAGCAATAATTACTACCGAAAAATAAATATAACATATATATTATATTAGTAAATTAAATTTTATTGCCATCTATCGTTAAAATTTTACACAAATAAATTTACTGCCATTGCGTTTCTTATAAATATCATCAAATATTATCTCTACAGACCTTACTGCAATGATATGAGTTATTGAATGAGAGGGCTTGGCTCATCAGTAGTGAACCCTCTGAGCGGTTTCGCCAAATTAATCTCTAGACCGCTCTACTATTGTATTGGACTGGTTTTGTTATATACCCTGCATTTTCAATGGAAGGCAGCTTAGGGGTGTTTAGTGAACTATGGACATAAGCTTATAGGTCTGTAGAGGTACATACATATAATTTCAAAGTATTGCATCGAGCAAAGCTCTTCCGCAAAATATGTTTTCATAAACAATATATATTAGTAAATTAAATTTTATTGCCATCCATCGTTAAAATTTTACACAAATAAATTTACTGGCATTGCGTTTCTTTTAAATATCATCAAATATTATCTCTACAGACCTTACTGCAATGATATGAGTTTTTGAATGAGAGTGCTTGGCTCATCAGTAGTGAACCCTCTCAGCGGTTTCGCCAAATTAATCTCTAGACCGCTCTACTATTGTATTGGATTGGTTTTGTTATAAAATACATATACAATAATATACAATAGTAGAGCGGTCTAGAGATTAATTTGGCGAAACCGCTGAGAGGGTTCACTACTGATGAGCCAAGCCCTCTCATTCAATAACTCATATCATTGCAGTAAGGTCTGTAGAGATAATATTTGATGATATTTAAAAGAAACGCAATGCCATTAAATTTATTTGTGTAAATTTTATATATATTATATGTTTTATACTTTAATTCTTTCTTTTTTTATATATATGGAGCGCAATTACCTACAATTAAGGAAACATATCCTTTTAAAATTTTGGATAGAATCTTTTACAGATTGATTATAGCCTGTTTTGAAACTAATTTCAATAATATCTTTATTTTATTGGGAAATCAACAACAACAGCTTTATTAGGACATTTCCGTCCTGTAAGAACAGGCCATGCATCATTTTCACGGAAAAGGGGAAAAAAACAAACAAAGAGGAGAAGGGAAAATGAAAAGGAAATCAAAGTATTCAACATAACTATACAAATTAACTATGGATGGAAATTGTTCTGTAATTTTAGTTCTTAGAGATTACCTTGTTCTCTAAGGCCTTATGAAAGTTAAACAATTCTATCGCTATATATTTTTTCTCGGACATTATTCTGATTAGCTGAACTGGGTTCATGTAGACTTGCGTTTTTTAAGATCTTATTCCGTTTCTCGTTAACAATAGTGCATTCAGAGATGTAGTGGGTCATTTCTTCTATGATTTTATTGGGAAATATCGTTTGATAATTTTACGATCGCATTTTGATTACAAATATCGAAGGAATTCCATTCGAAATAGACTTTTGTCGCCATCTATCCACGGCATTCAGAACTATTTATATATTTCAACAAATATCTCGCTCGAGCTAGATAAAACACAGCCAAAAAGTGCAGCGTGTACATATTGAAATAATTGTATAATATAAACTATATTTTAAATTTTAAAAATAAATTTCCTATGTTTAAAAATCGTATATATGAATTTTAAAAGCTTTTTCGTATTGTAATAAAAACATTTCAATTTACAATGAGTTTATAAACTAAAAAAAGGCATCTCCAGATCATGCAAATAAAATTTACTGATGGCCAGCGCCATCTATCGGAATAAATATCAAAAAATCGTTGGTTTTCAATTATTCCAGAATTTTCCAAATAGTCATTATTGATTAATAATAATACTCTTTTTTACTTTGCTTCTTGTATCCTGCAGTCGAGTCTTTTGTAAGATTTTGGGTCTTAATGGGGGCTTTTGTTGTTATGTTGTATATATGTATGTGTATGTATTTATCATACTTACATAATTTTTCTTTTTCTTCTTCTGTATATCCCCCGCTTTCACTGGCCTATCTCTCTTGTAATCTCGGGGAGAATCCTCTATAAGACCAGTGTGTCTTAATAAAGGCGTGTGTGTGTGTGATTGATAATAATAATAATAAATATTACCACCTACGCGTTTCGGCTGTTGTCCGTCATAATCTTTGTGGAAGCTGAACCTCAATTTTTAAATCGAGAATGGGTGTCTAGTCAATTCTGGAATAATTAAAAATGGACGATCAGTTGATACTTATACTGACAGATGGCGCAAGCTATTAGTAAATTTTAGTTATACGATAAGTAGATGCCTTTTACTTAATTTATTCACCTGAGATATCATTTTATATTAGACAATCTATTAAATGGCTTTATAGTACCTTGTTTATAAGTTTTAACTAGCTGAAAAAGGACTTTTTCGAAAGCTTTCTTTAATCAAGTCAATAAAAAGAGTTGAATCGTCTTATGATTTCTTGTAAGCTGTGTCTCTACACTTTTCTCAATAAGACCGAGGGGGGAGGTGCTCCTTTTAATTTAAAGGGAGAGGTGTTCCTTTCATTCATGAATATCATATCCCCTTAAAATATAAATAGAAAATATTATGTATATAAGTTTAATCTCTCTCTCTCTCTCTGAGTACCATCTTGGTCTTGAGTTGAGTAACACCAGCCATCACCTCGACCTGCCCACTCTGTAGGAAAGAACTCTCACAGTACATCGGTGGCGGAGTCTTTCCCGCGGTGGGCGCCACCAATGAAGACCTTGTATATATATTTATATATGTATATTTATCAATTATTTTATCTATTTATTAATATATCTATTATTATTCATCTTATATATTCATTTTGTGTATTTAACCTTATATAATCTTATATGGACGTTATAATAAATCAGTTTCAATCTCAATCTTTCTCTCTCTAAGCAATGATTTTGAAATTGTTTAATACTATGTCAATATTGAAATCTATAAATTAATAGAATTGAAGCTTTTCATTTATGGAATTTTTTTATAGATAACTTTAAACACAAGGTAATAAGACCAAATCCAAATAAATAAATTTCGACGTTTCAGTAACAGCGTTGTTACCATATTCAGACAAAAGTACCGAATGAGAAATTTTATCACAGCCTTTTTTAAATAGTTACTGTTATGCATGTAAAACTTTCTGTGGTAAAATTTCTCATTCAGTACTTTTGTCTGAAGATTGTCCGAAGGCTCAAAAGCTTGATCAGGGCAACGCCATGGCTTCAATATCTGGCCACTGATTTTAGAGGCTGCACGTTTACAAGGTTCAAAGAATTGACCATGGCAACGTAATTGGCTTCAAGATTTTTCCTCTGGTTCTAGAGGACGCAATTTGCGACGGCTCAAAAAATGATCAAGAGCAACGCAACGTTTTCAAAATCTGAAATTGGTTTTAGAGAACGCGAGTTGCAATTGCTCAAAAACTTGATCAGAGAGGGGCAGTAGCTTTAAGATCTGGCCTCTCTGGTTCTAGAGGACGCAAGTTGTGAAGGCTCAAAAGCTCTATCAGGGCAATGGGTCAAGATCTTTCCAGTGGTTTTAAAGGCAGAACGTTGTGAAAGTTCAAAAGCTTGATCAAGGAGACATCTTGTAAGGCTACAAAACCTGAGAGATCTTTTGTCTAAGCTCTATTCGGGCAAGTCTCATATTATCCAATTAGATATCCAATGAATAAATACCATCTGGACAAATTAATTTGTCAATATTATCACAATCTACCCCAGTATATAGGCAATTTGGATAGTAGATTATAAACACAGGGAGATACGACCAAATTCAAATAAATAAATAGTGTGTGACGAAACGTCACAGTCGACACGGTAACAGCGTTGTTCTTTCAATACTTTAGTTTAATGAGGGTAACAATTCTGTTACCTAAACGTCACACACCATTTATTTAGATTTGGTCCATATACCATGTGTTTCTAATCTATATAGACAATTCATTTTATAATAAATGATACCAGTAACATCACGCTTTTTCTTTTACAAATATAATGCTTCTACTATTCTTACTGCAGTGTAAATATTGCAGTAAAGTGCAGTAATACACGTTTAACTTGCAAAGGACAAAATCGTACAATAAATGATTGCATTTATTTAGTATAGATGACGCCCTAAAACCTTGTGTTTAAATTAATATTTAATACTAGACGAACACGTCCAGGGATTTTCCTAATTGAACGTTTGCCAGTACAATAGTGTATTAAGCTAAAAATATATTTGCATATTTAGTATTTTTTACAGTGTATCATAATATATATATGTAGTGATATTTGAAATTATGATGCATTAGCGCGCCATCTGTTATTATAATTCGAAACTATTATAGACGTGTATGACTCTTTTAAAAATGAAACAATTTCTACTGCCCTTACTGCAATGGAAGAATTAATGGGAGGGTTTGTCTCATCAGTGGTGAACCCTCCCAGCGGTTTCGCCAGTTTAATCTACCATACCAATGTTAAATTGCATTTTTCGATCCACTGATGAGCCAGACCTTCCCATTACGTTTTCCATTGTAGTAAGGGCAGTAGATATTGTTTAATTATTAAAAGAATCTTACACGTCTATAAGAGTTTCGTATTTTCATATTATAAATTAATAATATAATAATACTTGAGATAAAACTGGATCTAAAATTTCTCTAAAATTGATTTATTGATATATTTTCTGAAATAAACACTTTTATCAGAATAATATAAATTGTAGTGCTTTTTGTAATCAATTTTAGAATTGAAATATTTCTCGGTATTGAATTTTTATTCGCACACACACCGATAATATATTCACTTTAATCTATTAAATAATAAAAAGGCATATATTGGATTTAATAAAAGATTTATTTGCCAATATTTCGGTTGGCTGAACGCCAAACCTTTAACAAGGCATTACATTTTTGTATAAATAAACTCAGCGTCTCATTTATTCAATCCAATATATGCCTTTTTATTATCTAATGAATTAAATATGGATTGTTCTATTTTCAAAACTTTAATCAATATAGCATTTTATATTAGTATTTACATGAATTTAAATTTTTGTTTGGAAAATATGCAGCTATAATCTTCCCTGTCACTCACTTTTCAGGGAAATGATTATTTCTGATTTCTATCTTATCTTTTATTTCTTTCTTCTTGTGGTATCTATTGTTAATCTATTGTTAAGATTATTCTATGGTTATTCTAAACTATTATAGACGCGTATGATTCTTTAAAAAATAAACAATTTCTACTGCCCTTACTGTAATGGAATAATTAATAAGATATCCTGGCTTATCAGTGGTGAACTCTCCCAGCGGTTTCCCCAGTTTAATCTACCATACCGCTATTATATTGCATTTTTCGATCTTCCTTTTATAGATATACTAATACTAGACTTTTGGAATGGATATAGCCATTGAGCCAGAACCTCCCATTAATTTTTCCATTGCAGTAAGGGCAGTAGAAATTGTTTAAATTTTAAAATAATCATACACATCTATGATAGTTTCGAATTTTCATAACAGATGGCGCTCTAATGTATCATAAGAATATTCTATAAGATTATTATTGATCAAATTTCCCTTCAATATATGGAGATTACTACCAGTTCAATTAAAATAAGAAAATAGTGTCCTCTCTCAAGTTTTTACATTCTAACTAATTTTTCAAGAAGGTTCACTACTGCACAACGTTATCAAAAATACTCAAATTAAAACAAGCAATAATTACTACCGAAAAATGAATATAACATATATATTATATTAGTAAATTAAATTTTATTGCCATCTATCGTTAAAATTTTACACAAATAAATTTACTGCCATTGCGCTTCTTTTAAATATCATCAAATATTATCTCTACAGACCTTACTGCAATGATATGAGTTATTGAATGAGAGGGCTTGGCTCATCAGTAGTGAACCCTCTCAGCGGTTTCGCCATATTAATCTCTAGACCGCTCTACTATTGTATTGGACTGGTTTTGTTATATACCCTGCATTTTCAATGGAAGGCAGCTTAGGGGTGTTTAGTGAACTATGGACATAAGCTTATAGGTCTGTAGAGGTACATATATATAATTTCAAAGTATTGCATCGAGCAAAGCTCTTCCGCAAAATATGTTTTCATAACCAAAATATATTAGTAAATTAAATTTTATTGCCATCCATCGTTAAAATTTTACACATATAAATTTACTGGCATTGCGTTTCTTTTAAATATCATCAAATATTATCTCTACAGACCTTACTGCAATGATATAAGTTATTGAATGAGAGGGCTTGGCTCATCAGTAGTGAACCCTCTCAGCGGTTTCGCCAAATTAATCTCTAGACCGCTCTACTATTGTATTGGATTGGTTTTGTTATAAAATACATATACAATAATATACAATAGTAGAGCGGTCTAGAGATTAATTTGGCGAAACCGCTGAGAGGGTTCACTACTGATGAGCCAAGCCCTCTCATTCAATAACTCATATCATTGCAGTAAGGTCTGTAGAGATAATATTTGATGATATTTAAAAGAAACGCAATGCCAGTAAATTTATTTGTGTAAATTTTATATATATTATATGTTTTATACTTTAATTCTTTCTTTTTTTATATATATGGATCGCAATTACCTTGAATTTTTATTCGCACACACACCGATAATATATTCACTTTAATCTATTAAATAATAAAAAGGCATATATTGGATTTAATAAAAGATTTATTTGCCAATATTTCGGTTGGCTGAACGCCAAACCTTTAACAAGGCATTACATTTTTGTATAAACAATACTCAGCGTCTCATTTATTCAATCCAATATATGCCTTTTTATTATCTAATGAATTAAATATGGATTGTTCTATTTTCAAAACTTTAATCTATATAGCATTTTATATTAGTATTTACGTGAATTTAAATTTTTGTTGAGAAAGTATGCAGCTATAATTTTCCCTGTCACTCACTTTTCAGGGAAATGATTATTTCTGAATTCTATCTTATCTTTTATTTCTTTCTTCTTGTGGTATCTATTGTTAATCTATTGTTAATATTATTCTATGGAAATTCTAAACTATTATAGACGCGTATGATTCTTTAAAAAATAAAACAATTTCTACTGCCCTTACTGTAATGGAATAATTAATAAGATATCCTGGCTTATCAGTGGTGAACTCTCCCAGCGGTTTCCCCAGTTTAATCTACCATACCATTATATTGCATTTTTCGATCTTCCTTTTATAGATATACTAATACTAGACTCTTGGAATGGATATACCCATTGAGCCAGAAACTCCCATTAATTTTTCCATTACAGTAAGGGCAGTAGAAATTGTTTAATTTTTAAAAGAATCATACGCGTCTATAATAGTTTCGTATTTTCATAACAGATGGCGCGCTAATGTATCATAAGAATATTCTATAAGATTATAATTGATCAAATTTCCCTTCAATATATATATGGAGATTACTACCAGTTCAATTAAAAGAAGAAAATAGTGGTCCTCTCTCAAGTTATTAAATTCTAACTAATTTTTCAAGAAGGTTCACTACTGCACAACGTTATCAAAAATACTCATGTATTCAAACAAACAATAATTACTACCGAAAAATTAATATAACATATAAATATATGTTTAATTCTCTAATTCTTTCTTTTTTATATATATGGAGCGTCATTACCTATAATTAAGGAAACATATCATTTTAAAATTTTGTATAGAATCTTTTACAGCCTGATTATAAACTGTTTTGAAACTAACTTCAATACTATCTTTATTTTATTGGGAAATCAACAACAACAACATCTTTATTAGGACATTTCCGTCCTGTAAGAACAGGCCATGCATCATTTTCACGGAAAAGGGGAAAAAAACAAACAAAGAGGAGAAGGGAAAATGAAAAGGAAATCAAAGTATTCAACATAACTATACAAATTAATTATGGAAGGAAATTGTTCTGTAATTTTAGTTCTTAGAGATTACCTTGTTCTCTAACGCTCTATGAAAGTTAAACAATTCTATCACTATATATTTTTTCTCGGACATTATTCTGATTAACTGAACTGGGTTCACATAGACTTGGGTTCTTTAAAATCTTATTCCGTTCCTCGTTAACAATAGTGCATTCAGAGATGTAGTGGATTATTTCTTCTATGATTTTATTGGGAAATGTCGTTTGATAATTTTACGATCGCATTTTGATTACAAATATCGAAGGAATTCCATTCGAAATAGGCTTTTGTCGCCATCTATCCACGGCATTCAGAACTATTTATATATTTCAACAAATATAAACTAAAAAAAGGCATTTCCAGATCATGCAAATAAAATTTACTGATGGCCTTCGCCATCTATCGGAATAAATATCAACTAATCGTTGGTTTTCAATTATTCCAGAATTTTCCAAATACCCTTTATTGATTAATAATAATACTCTTTTTTTACTTTGCTTCTTGTATCCTGCAGTCGAGTCTTTTGTAAGATTTTGGGTCTTAATGGGGGCTTTTGTTGTTATGTTGTATATATGTATGTGTATGTATATATCATACTTACATAATCTTTCTTTTTCTTCTTCTGTATATTCCCCACTTTCACAGGCCTATCTCTCTTGTAATCTCGGGGAGAATCCTCTATAAGACCAGTGTGTCTTAATAAAGGCGTGTGTGTGTGTGTGTGATTAATAATAATAATAATAAATATTACCACATAAGCGTTTCGGGTAGTTGTCCTTCATAATCTTTGTGGAAGCTGAACCTCAATTTTTAAATCGAGAATGGGTGTCTAGTCAATTCTGGAATAATTAAAAATGGACGATCAGTTGATATTTATACCGACAGATGGCGCAAGCTATTAGTAAATTTTAGTTACACGATAAGTAGATGTATTTTACTTAATTTATTCACCTGAGATATCATTTTATATTAGACAATCTATTAAATGGCTTTATAGTACCTTGTTTATAAGTTTTTAAATAGCTGAGAAAGGACTTTCTCGAAAGCTTTCTTTAATCATGTCAACAAAAAGAGTTGAATCGTCTTATGATTTCTTGTAAGCTGTGTTTCTACACTTTTCTCAATAAGACCGAGGGGAGAGGTGTTCCTTTTAATTTAAAGGGGGAGAGGTGTTCCTTTCATTCATGAATATCATATCCCCTTTAAATATAAATAGAAAATACTATGTATAAGTTGAATCTCTCCCTCTCTGAGTTACATCTTGGTCTTGAGTTGGGTAACACCAGCCATCACCTCGACCTGCCCACTCTGTGGGAAAGAACTCTCGCAGTCCATCGGTGGCGGAGTCTTTCTCGCAGTGGGCGCCACCAATGAAGACCTTGTATATATATTTATACTAGTGAACCCGGCCACGCGTTGCTGTGGCTAAATTGTAATATGTTAAATTAACATTATACTAAACTATTCAGTACAGTAAAGGTAATATTCACTTATAAAGATAAAAATGTTTTAGCCGATCTAAAGCCCTACGGGATTGAGAATGGAACGTTACGTTAAAATTTGAAAGTGATTTTTATATATATAGATAATATAGCCCTTCATTGTAATCATCGATTATAATCACTGCATTAATAAATGTCAGTGAACTCGTTTATAGGTATTGTTTTTTGTTTTCGAGATATTCTAATAGAACGTGCTCACATTTTCTGTAAAATATTTATATATGTACAAACACAGAATATAATCACTATGTCTTAATTTCGCTATAATTATTGTTATAAATAGTATTCCAAAATAATTCGCCAGAAATCGGCCTGATAGTATACTAAACAACTTCCCAAAGTTTCATGGCAAACATCTAAAATAAAATAATACTTTTAATACTTTGCTACAATATTAAAAAGAGGGGGGCTTAGGTGTTTAAAATGTAAAATGTGCTCCGAATAGTATTACATAGAGCCTTCATAACAAACATATCTAAAATAAACCAATCAAAATATAATAATGCTGTAAAAACAGACCTTGCTACAATAATATAAAAGAAACGAAAATAAAAAAAGACACCCACGCTGAGCCTCGAACCTAGGTTTGTTACAAATATTATTAAAAAATTGTTTATGTTAATTATTATTTTAAAAAGCCTACATTTTAAATAAAATAATATTTTTAATAATTTGCTACAATAATATAAAAGAAATGAAAAAAAAAACACCCACGCTGAGCCTCGAACCTAGGTTGCGGGGGTACGAAGCTGTGTACCTAACCTATAGGCTAAGCTTGACGTTACAAATAAGCTCATGCGAGGCTATTTCAGGCCATACGTCTGCCGCGAGGGGGCGCTGATTGCGAGTGAATCTACGTTTTATCGTAAATAAAAATGCAACGAAAGGTTATTTCTAAAGAGTAATTAGCCAGAAACCATCCCGGTAGTATACTAAACATCTTCCCAAAGTTTCATCACGATTGGTTGAGCGATGTAGAAGATTATCACTGATGAACGGACGGACGGATGGGCTGACGGACCAACGGACCAACAAACATCCATTTTTATATATATAGATATATATGTATATTTATCAAATATTTTATCTATTTATGTCTATTTATTCATATATCTATCATTATTAATCTTATTTATTCATCATTTTATGTATTTAACCTTATATAATATTATATGGTCGTTATAATAAATCAGTTTCAATCTCAATCTTTTTCTCTCTAAACAATGATTTTGAAATTGTTTAATACTATGTCATTATGGAAATCTATAACTTGATAGAATTGAAGCTTTTCATTTATGGAATTCTTTTATAGATAACTTTAAACACAAGGTAATAAGACCAAATCCAAATAAATAAATAGTGTTTAATGTTTCAGTAACAGCGTTGTTACCATATTCAGTCAAAAGTACCGAATGAGTAATTTTATCACAGCATGTTTTAAATAGTTACTGTTATGCATGTAAAACATTCTGTGGTAAAATTTCTCATTCAGTACTTTTGTCTGAAGATGGTAACAACGCTGTTAACGAAACATCACACTATTTATTTTTTTGGTCTTATTACCTTGTGATTATAATATATAATCCAAATTGTGCATTATCATTTAGATAACTTTAGGTGAATTAAATAAAATAGGTATAGAGGATATAATTATAAAATTATGAAAATTCTTTTAACTATTGAATTTTATTATATAGAGAGAAAAAAAAGTAGCAACAATGAGGACAAAAAATATATTTAATTTGGAGAATATTTCTCAGATAGCTACTGGATAGTTAATAGATTTCAAATTACTATTTCAGAGTGTATAGAAATATAAGATAGTTTAACTCCCAAGCCAAGAAAAGTTTTTAAAATTTAAGTGTTCGATGTATTTAATAGAACAGGCTGCATTGTGATATGGCTCAGCGAAATGACCAAGTTAATGCTGAATCTATCAGTCGTTGTTTTATAGACATGCTCGCTAAGAAGTCTCAAATTCTTTAACAGAGCGGCGAAACAGCTTCAAAGATCTGACCATTGGGTCTAAATACCTCAAGTTGCGATAGCTCAAGGAATTGATCGGAATGCTAAATGGGTACAAGATCTGGCCATTGGTTCTACAGGACGAACGTTGCGAAGGCTCAAGGAATTGATAAGAATGATAAATGACTTCAAAGATCTTGCCACTGGTTTTAAAGGCCGCAAGTTGAGATGGCTCAAGGAATTGATCAGAATGGCTGAATGGGTTCAAAGATCTGGCCATTGGTTTTGAAGACTGCAAGTTGAATGGCTCAAGGATTGATCAGAATGCTAAATGGCTTCAAGACATGGCCACTGGTTCTAGAGGACGAACGTTGCAAAGTCTCATGGAATTGGACATAATGGCTGAATGGCTTCAAGACATAGCCATTGGTTCTAAAGACTTCAAGTTGAGATTGCTCAAGGAATTGATCATAATGCTAAATGGCTTCAAGATCTGGACATTGGTTCTAGAGGACGAAATTTGCGAAGATTAAAAAAAAATTATCGGAGGGTACAATTGCTTCAGGACATAGCCACTGGTTCTAGAGTCTGCACGTTGCCAGGGCTCAAAAACTTGATCAGGGCGGTGCAACGTCTTCAAAATCTGACCATTGGTTTTAGAAGCCGCTAATTGCAAAGGTTCAAAAACTTGATCAGGGCGTTACAATGGTTCCAAGATCTAGCCATTGGTTTTAGAAGCCGCTAATTGCAAATGTTCAAAAACTTGATCAGCGCGGTGCAGTGGTTTCAAGATCTAGCCATTGGTTTTAGAAGCAGCTAATTGCGAATGCTCAAAACTTGATTAATTCGGTGCAAAGGTTTCAAAATCTGGCCATTGGTTTTAGAAGCCGCTAATTGCGAATTTTCAAAAACCTGATCAACGCGGTGGAACGTCTTCAAAATCTGGCCATTGGTTTTAGAAGCCGCTAATTGCAAATGTTCAAAAACTTGATCAGGGCGTTGCAATGGTGTCAAGATCTAGCCATTGGTTTTAGAAGCTGCTGATTGCGAATGTTCAAAAACTTGATCAGGGCGTTGCAATGGGTTCAAGATCTTGCCATTGGTTTTAGAAGCAGCAAATTGCGAATGCTCAAAACTTGATCAATTCGGTGCAAAGGTTTCAAATTCTGGCCATTGGTTTTAGAAGCCGCTATTTGCGAATGTTCAAAAACTTGATCAGGGCGTTGCAATGGTTTCAAGATCTAGCCATTGGTTTTAGAAGCCTCTAATTGCAAATGTTCAAAAACTTGATCAGCGCGGTGCAACGTCTTCAAAATCTGGCCATTGCTTTTAGAAGCCGCTAATTGCAAATGTACAAAAACTTGATCAGGGCATTGCATTGGTTTCAAGATCTAGCCATTGGTTTTTGAAGCCGCTAATTGCGAATGTTCAAAAACTTGATCAGGGCGTTGCAATGGGTTCAAGATCTCGCCATTGGTTTTAGAAGCAGCAAATTGGGAATGCTCAAAACTTGATCAATTCGGTGCAAAGGTTTCAAATTCTGGCCATTGGTTTTAGAAGCCGCTATTTGCGAATGTTCAAAAACTTGATCAGGGCGTTGCAATGGTTTCAAGATCTAGCCATTGGTTTTAGAAGCCGCTAATTTCAAATGTTCAAAAACTTGATCAGCGCGGTGCAATGGTTTCAAGATCTAGCCATTGGTTTTAGAAGCAGCTAATTGCGAATGCTCAAAAACTTGATCAGGGCGTTGCAATGGTTTCAAAATCTAGCCATTGGTTTTAGAAGCCGCTAATTTCAAATGTTCAAAAACTTGATCAGCGCGGTGCAGTGGTTTCAAGATCTAGCCATTGGTTTTAGAAGCAGCTAATTGCGAATGCTCAAAACTTGATCAATTCGGTGCAAAGGTTTCTAATTCTGGCCATTGGTTTTAGAAGCCGCTAATTGCGAATTTTCAAAAACTTGATCAACGCCTTGCAACGTCTTCAAAATCTGGCCATTGGTTCTAGAAGCCACTAATTGCGAATGTTCAATAACTTGATCAACGCGGTGCAACATCTTCAACATCTGGCCATTGGTTTTAGAAGCCGCTAATTGCGAATGTTCAATAAATTGATCAACGCGGTGCAACATCTTCTACATCGGGCCATTGGTTCTAGAAGCCGCTAATTGCGTATGTTCAATAACTTGATCAACGCGGTGCAACATTTTCAACATCTGGCCATTGGTTTCAGAAGCCGCTAATTGCGAATGTTCAATAACTTGATCAACGCGGTGCAACATCTTCAACATCTGGACATTGGTTTTAGAAGCCTCTAATTGCGAATGTTCAATAACTTGATCAACACAGTGCAACCACTTCAACATTTGGCCATTGGTTTTAGAAGCCGCTAATTGCGAATGTTCAAAAACTTGATCAGCGCGGTGCAATGGCTTCAATATCTGACTACTGATTTTAGAGGCAGCACGTTTCCAAGGCTCAAAGAATTGACTAGGGAAACGTAATTGGCTTCAAGATTTATCCACTGGTTCTAGAAGACGCAATTTGCGAAAGCTCAAAAAATTATCAAGTGCAACGCAACGTCTTCAAAATCTGGCCATTGGTTCTAAAGGCCGCAAGTTGCAAATGCTCAAAAACTTGATCAGAGAGGGGCAGTAGCTTCAAGATCTGGCCACTCTGGTTCTAGAGGACGCAAGTTGTGAAGGCTCAAAAGCTCGTTAAGGGAAATGAGTCAAAATATTTCCACTGGTTTTAAAGGCAGCACGTTATGAAGGCTCAAAAGCTTGATCAAGGAGACATCTTGTAAGGCTACAAAATCTGAGAGATCTTGTTGTCTAAGCTCTATTCAGGCAAGTCTCATATTATCCAATTAGATATCCAATGAATGAATACCATCTGGACGAATTAATTTGTCAATATTTTCACAATCTACCCCAGTATATAGGCAATTTGGATAGTAGATTATAAACACAAGGTAATAAGCCCAAATCTGAATAAATGAGTGTTGTGGGACATTTCGGTAATAGTATTTCTACCATCAGAACATATTACTGAATGTACTTTCAGGACTTTTGTCTGAAGATGGTAAAAACGCTGTTACCGAAACCTCACACACCATTTATTCAGATTTGGTCCATTTACCATGTGTTTCTAATCTATATAGAAATTTCATTTACTTCTCATTTCATTTCATACCAGTAACATCACGCTTTTTCTTTTACAAATATAATGCTTCTATTGTTCTGGCTGCAATGTAAATATTGCAGTAAAGTGCAGTAATACGCGTTTAATTTGTAAAGGACAAAATCGTGCAATAAATGATTGCATTTATTTAGTATAGATGGCGCCCTAACACCTTGTGTGTAAATTAATATTTATTACTAGACGAACACGTCCAGGGATTTTCCTATTTGAACGTTTGCCAGTACAATAGTGTATTAAGCTAAAAATATATTTGCATATATAGTATTTATACCAGTGTATTATAATATATATATGTAGTGATATTTGAAATTATGATGCATTAGCGCGCCATCTGTTATTAAAATTCGAAACTATTATAGACGCGTATGATTCTTTTGAAAATGAAACAATTTCTACTGCCTTTACTGCAATGGAAGAATTAATTGGAGGGTTTGTCTCTTCAGTGGTGAACCCTCCCAGCGGTTTCGCCAGTTTAATCTACCATACCAATGTTTTATTGCATTTTTCGATCCACTGATGAGCCAGACCTTACCATTAAGTTTTCCAATGTAGTAAGGGCAGTAGAAATGGTTTAATTATTAAAAGAATCATACGCGTCTATAATAGTTTCGTATTTCCATATTATAAACTAATAATATAATAAACTTGAGATAAAACTAGATATAAAATTTCTTTAAAATTTTGATTTATTGATATATTTTATGACTTAAACACTTTTATAAGAATAATATAAATTGTAGTACTTTTTGTAATCAATTTTATTATTGAAATATATCTCGGTATTTTTATTCGCGCACACACCAATAATATATTCACTTTATCTATTAGATAATAAAAAGGCATATATTGGATTTAATAAAAGATATATTTGCCAATATTTCGGTTGGCTGGACGCCAAACCTTTATCAAGGCATTACATTTTTGTAAAAACAATACTCAGCGTCGCATTTATTAAATCCAATATATGCCTTTGTTATTATCTAATGAATTAAATATGGATTGTTCTATTTTCAAAACTTTAATCTATATAGCATTTTATATTAGCCTTTACATAAATTTTAATTTTTGTTAGGACAATATACAGCTATATCATTCAAATCCTCCCTGTCACTCACTCTTCAGGGAAATGATTATTTCTGAATTCTATCTTATCTTTTATTTCTTGCTTCTTGAGGTATCTATTGTTAATCTATTGTTAATATTATTCTATGAAAATTCTAAACTATTATAGACGCGTATGATTCTTTTGAAAATGAAACAATTTCTACTGCCCTTACTGCAATGGAAAAATTAATTGGAGGGTTTGGTTCATTAGTGGTGAACCCTCCCAGCGGTTTCGCCAGTTTAATCTACCATATCGCTGTTATATTGCATTTTCGATCTTCCTTTATAGTGATTCTGATGCTAGACTCTTGGAATGGGTATACCCATTGAGCCAGAACCTTCCATTAATTTTTCCATTGCAGTAAGGACAGTAGAAATTTTTTAATTTTTTAAAGAATCATACGTGTCTATAATAGTTTCGTATTTTCATAACAGATGGCGCGCTAATGTATCATAAGAATATTCTATAAGATTATTATTGATCAAATTTCCCTTCAATATATATATGGAGATTACTACCCGTTCAATTGAAAGAAGAAAATAGTTGTTCTCTCTCAAGTTATTACATTCTAACTATTTTTTCAAGAAGGTTCACTATACTGCACAACGTTATCAAAAATACTCATGCATTGAAACAAGCAATAATTACTACCAAAAAATAAATATAACATATAAATATATGTTTAATACTTTAATTTTTCTTTTCTCATATATATGGAGCGTCATTACCTATAATTAAGGAAACATATTCTTTTAAATTTCTGTATAGAATCTTTTACAGCTTGATTATAGTCTGTTTTGAAATTAATTTCAATAATATATTTATTTTATTGGGAAATCAACAACAACAACAACAGCTTTATTAGAACATTTCCGTCCTGTAAGGCCTCGCCATACATCATTTTCATGGAGAAAAGGAAAAAAAAAAAAAAAAAACAAAGGAGAGAAGGGAAAATAAAAAAGAAATCAAAGAATTCAACATAATTTATAAATTAACTATGAATGGAAATTGTTCTGTAATTTTATTTCTTAGAGATTACCTTGTTCTCTAAGGCTTTATGAAAGTTAAACAATTCTATCGCTTTATATTTTTATCGGACATTATTCTGATTAGCTGAACTGGGTTCATGTAGACTTGGGTTCTTTAAGATCTTATTCCGTTTCTCGTTAACAATAGTGCATTCAGAGATGTAGTGGATCATTTCTTCTATGCTTTTATTGGGAAATATCGTTTGATAATTTTACGATCGCATTTTGATTACAAATATCGAAATAATTCCATTCGAAATAGACTTTTGTCGCCATCTATCCACAGCATTCAGAACTATTTATATATTTTCACAAATATTTCGCTCCAACTAGATAAAACACAATCAAAAATAGCAATTGTTTACATATTGAAATAATTGTATGATATAAACTATATTTTAAATTTAAAAAATAAATTTCCTATGTTTAAAAATCGTATATATGAATTTTAAAAGCTTTTTTGTATTCTAATATAAACATTTCAATTTACAATGAGTTTATAAAATGATAAAAAGGCATCTCCAGATCATGCAAATAAAATTTACTGATGGCCAGCGCCATCTATCGGAATAAATATCAACTAATCGTTGGTTTTCAATTATTCCAGAATTTTCCAAATACCCATTATTGATTAATAATAATACTCTTTTTTACTTTGCTTCTTGGACCCTGCAGTCGAGTCTTTTGTAAGAATTTGGGTCTTAATGGGGGCTTTTGTTGTTATGTTGTATATATGTATGTGTATGTATATATCATACTTACATAATCTTTCTTTTTCGTCTTCTGTATATTTCCCAATTTCACAGGTCTATCTCTCTTGTAATCTCGGGGAGAATCCTCTATAAGACCAGTGTGTCTTAATAAAGGCTTTTGTGTGTGGGTGATTAATAATAATAATGTTGGATAACTGAATGCTACGACAGCTAGCGCCACACTGGACTAATCATCATCACAACTGTTTGTTTACCTTTCTTCTCTATACTTCAATAACTGTTCGCTACCATAACTTTGTCTTTCTTGCTAAATGGATAATAAAGATTATTATCATATAATCCTCAACGTCCTCATGCCTTCCTACAAGCTGTAAGTACCTAAATCTTACAACAATTAGATTATGAGACTGAGTATTGCATGAAATTCAAATAACGAGTTAAGACAAAGAAAAAAGGCTTAGCAAAAATGGCGTCACTCCCGAGCCACGATGTAACCCTAAATAAGCTCGACGGCTATAACTACTCACTATGGTCTTTCAAAATTGAAATGCTCTTGCAAAAGGAAGATCTTTGGGAAGTTGTCACCGAAAATATTCCAGATGAACCTAAAATCGAATGGAAAAAGAAAGACTCAAAAGCCAGAGCTATCATTAATCTAAGCATCGCCGACTCACAAATAGTGCATGTCAAAAACCTACTAACAGCCAAAGCTACCTGGGACACTCTTAAAAATATCTATGAAAGAAAAACACTCTCAGGAAAAATTTATTTGCTAAGGAAACTATACAGCTTAAAACTCGAAGAAGACAAAGACATGCAACAGCACATCACTACCATGATGGAACTAGTTGACAAACTGCGAACCATTGGCGAAACACTAAAGGACTCTCACATCACGGCTATACTGCTTTGCTCGCTTCCAAAGAGCTACTCCAATCTCATCACGATGTTGGAATCAAGGCCTGATGACGAGCTAACGCTTGAATTCACCAAGAACAAACTCCTTGATGAACACACACGCAGAGTAGAAAGCTCGAAAGACGAAAGCACCGAATCAAAAGCCTTAAAAAGCCTCCACAGAGCTTCAAGCCAAAGAAGAGAAAAAGAGAAGAAATTCTGTTCTTTCTGCCACAAACCAAACCACTCCAAAGAAGAATGTTGGCACTATCAAAAGCGAAACAACAGCAACAAAGAGTACAAATATGAAAACTTCAAAAGAGGAAACGTACCAAAGTACACAAATCAGTCGAGTGTCACCCAAGAACAACCAACAAATCAGAGAACAACAAAAGGACCTAACCCAAAAGCTCTCAATTGCACTCAACGAGAAGCAAGTGTACACAACTGGTTCATCGACTCTGGAGCCACATCTCATATGGCGTACGATGAAAGCTTCTTCACTGAACTTAACAGAGAACAAACACAAAATGTTGTGGTTGCTAATGGCAATAAGCTGCAGGTCAAAGGGATAGGACAAGGAGAAATCAAAGTCATCACACCCCAAGGAAAGACTGACACCTTACTTCTCACAAAAGTTCTCTACATCCCGGAACTAACAGACAACCTTCTGTCAGTGAGTGCGGCCACCTCCAACGGATGTAAAGTAACGTTCAACAGAGATTGGTGTACCATCGAAAGAGACAACACAGCCCTCGCGAACGGTATACTTGACAATGGAATGTACCGACTCCACCTGGATGACAACCCCCAAACTCGCACATTCAAAGCAAATGTTGCAAAACAAAACCACTGCAAGAACAAAAATTGCCTCATGCTCTGGCACGACAGACTAGGACACAGAAATATAGAATCAATTAAGAAGATTCGAAATGAGAACCTAGCAAGAGGACTAAGTCTAAATAACTGTTCGCACAGCACAGACTGCGTTCAGTGCATTCAAGGAAAACTCACCGAAACCCCACTTCCAAAGAAGACAGAATACAGAGCAACTGAAACGCTTCAACTTGTCCACAGTGATATCTGCGGTCCATTACCAACTAACTCTCTCAGCGGTAAGAGATACTTCATCACCTTCACTGATGACTACAGCAGATACACAAAGGTCTACCTCCTGAAAGGAAAAGACGAAGCCTATGAAAAAATAAAAGACTACGTCATCTCAGCACACACGGAATTTGGAAAAAATATCCAAACCATACGGACAGACAACGGTCGTGAGTACGTAAACCGACAAGTCGAAGATTTCCTGAACCAAAGCGGAATCAAACATCAGCTAACAGTCCCCTACTCACCAGCCCAGAACGGAGTAGCAGAAAGGAAAAATCGATCACTAATGGAGATGACAAGATGCATGCTGTTTGACTCAGGACTCCCACAGTCTCTATGGGCGGAAGCGGTTACCACAGCTAATTACCTACACAACCGAATACCCTCGAAAGCTACAGACAAGACTCCATTTGAACTATGGACCAACAGGAAGCCCAGTCTGAAGCATCTAAAAAGATTCGGATGTAAAGCCTTCGCCTATATTCCCAAGATAAAAAGAAACAAGTTGGATAGCAAAGTTATCGAAGGGATCTTTCTTGGATACGATGATCAAAGCAAAGGATACAGAATCCTGCACGATACAGACAACATCACAATCAGCAGATCCGTAAAATTTATAGAAAAAGAAAATGGGTTTCACCTCGCTTCCACAAAAACAACTTCACCACAAGTACTAAGTACAGATCTAACTTCCTCCAATCATATTGGTAATGCAGAGGAAAGTCAGGAACCAGGAACACAACCCGAAAACCTTGAGGACTCAGAAACCGAGGATTACCTTCAACCCGGTACAAGCACAGGAACACAAGTGGTCACACAAAGAAGATCCACGAGACCAACAAAGGGAATACCTCCCATAAGAAATGACTACATGCTGTACAAAACTGAAGCTCAAGACATTCCGACACCCACCAGCTACTCGGAAGTCCTACAATTACCAAAAATAGAAAGAGAAAAATGGCTACAAGCAATGAACGAAGAACTAAATTCTCTTGAGAAGAACAATGTCTGGGAACTAACGCCTCTACCTAAGGACAAAAAGATCATAGGATGTAAATGGACCTATAAACAAAAACTCAATTCCAAAGGAGAAATAGAGCGGTACAAAGCCAGACTCGTAGCAGAAGGGTTCAATCAGAAATTTGGCCGAGACTACGAAGAAACCTTTGCACCAATTGTGAAGCATTCTACAATTAGAGCCTTCCTAGCTGCATCAGTCTACAAAGGGATGCAAGTGATCCACCTCGATGTGAAGACAGCGTTCCTACACGGCGACCTAGATAAAGAACTTTACATGGAACTCCCAGAAGGACTCCATACAAAACAAACAAACAAAGTCTGCAAACTAAAGAAGGCAATTTACGGTCTAAAACAAGCTGGAAGATCTTGGAACACAAAAATTGCAAGCACTCTAATTAAAAATAACTTCAAACAGAGCATTGTAGACCCATGCCTATTCACCAAGAATGAAGAAAACCATTCCATCTACTTGATTCTATATGTGGATGACATGCTCCTCGCAAGCGATTCCGAGATAATCATCCAAAACACTGTAAAAACTCTCGAAAAAGAATTCGAAATAAAGAATCTTGGAGACCCCACTCAATTCTTTGGTATAGAAATCTCAAGGAACAGAGAAGGTGAACTCCTTCTGAGCCAAAAGAATAAAATCCAAGAATTAGTTGAAATGTACAACCTCCAAGAAGCGAAACCTACTTTCACTCCCATGGAAAGCGGATACCCCGGTATATCTGATGAAAAACTTCTACCAAACAACGTCCAATACCAACAACTGATAGGCTCACTATTGTACCTAAGCGTAGTATCCAGACCAGATATCGCAGCTCCAGTCTGCATACTCAGCAGCAGAAACCAGAATCCTAGAAATTGTGACTGGAATGCAGCAAAAAGAATCGTAAGATATCTAAAAACTACTAAAGAACTCGAGCTACGCATATCTAACCAAAAACCTCCCACGCTGGAAGCATACAGCGATGCCACATGGGCAAGCGACAACACCGACAGAAAATCACTAAGCGGAAACTTGTTCCTACTGGGATCAAACCCCATCTCATGGATGACTGGGAAACAAGGTTGCGTATCTCTCTCATCCACCGAAGCGGAACTTATCTCCGCAGCTGAAGCCTCACAAGAACTGTTATGGCTTCTCGACTTGCTAAATGATCTCGAACTGGAACAGAAAGCTCCAATCTACTTCCACCAAGACAATCAATCATGTCTCAAGATATGTTCATCCGAAAAAGTGTCTTCTAGAACCAAGCACATCGCAACCAAGATTCATCACCTGAAGGATCTTCAGAAGAAGACAGTGATAAAAATGACCTACTGCCCTACTGGCGACATGAAGGCGGACATTCTGACCAAGCCGCTACCAAGGCCGACATTTGAGAAGTTACGCTACAACCTCGTGATGTCTCCACATTCATGCCGGGGATTTGTTGGATAACTGAATGCTACGACAGCTAGCGCCACACTGGACTAATCATCATCACAACTGTTTGTTTACCTTTCTTCTCTATACTTCAATAACTGTTCGCTACCATAACTTTGTCTTTCTTGCTAAATGGATAATAAAGATTATTATCATATAATCCTCAACGTCCTCATGCCTTCCTACAAGCTGTAAGTACCTAAATCTTACAACAAATAATAATAAATATTACCACCTACGCGTTTCGGGTAGTTGTCCTTCATAATCTTTGTGGAAGCTGTACCTCAATTTTTAAATCGAGAATGGGTTTCTAGTCAATTCTGGAATAATTAAAAATGGACGATCAGTTGATATTTATACCGACAGATGGCGCAAGCTATTAGTAAATTTTAGTTATACAATAAGTAGATGCCTTTTTCTTAATTTATTCACCTGAGAGAACATTTTATATTAGACAATCTATTAAATGGCTTTATAGTACCTTGTTTATAAGTTTTTACTAGCTGAAAAAAGGACTTTCTCGAAACTTTCTTTAATCATCTCAACAAAAGAGCTGCATCGTCTTATGATTTCTTGTAAGCTGTGTCTCTACACTTTTCTCAATAAGACCGAAGGAAGAGGTGCTCCTTTTAATTTAAAGGGAGATGTGTTCCTTTCATTCATGAATATCATATCCCCTTAAAGTACAAATAGAAAATACTAAGTATAAGTTGAATCTCTCTTTAAACAATACGTGTTTAATACTATGTCATTATGGAACTCAATAAATTAATAGAATTGAAGCTTTTCATTTATGGAATTCTTTTATAGATAACTTTAAACACAAGGTAATAAGACCAAATCCAAATAAATAAATTTTGACGTTACAGTAACAGCGTTGTTACCATATTCAGACAAAAGTGCCGAATGAGAAATTTTATCACAGCATGTTTTAAATAGTTACTGTTATGCATGTGAAACATTGCTGTGGTAAGATTTCTCATCCAGTACTTTTGTCTGAAGATTGTAACAAGGCTGTTGCTGAAACGTCACACACTATTTATTTATTTGGATTTGGTCTTATTACCTTGTGTTTATAATCCAAATTGTGCCTTATCATTTAGATAACTTTAAGTAAATTAAATAAAATAGGTATGGAGAATATAATTATGAAATTATGAAATTTCTTTCAAATATTGAATTTTATTATATAGAGAGAAAAAATTAGCAACAATGAGGACAAAAATATATTTAATTTGAAGAATATTTCTCAGATAGTTACTGGATAGTTAATAGATTTCAAATTACTATTTCAGAGTGTATAGAAATAGAAAACAGTTTAACTCCCAAGCCAAGAAAAGTTTTTAAAACTTATGTTTTCAATATATTAAATAGCACAGGCTGCATTGTGATATGGCTCAGCGAAATGACCAAGTTAATGCTGAATCTATCGGTCGTGGTTTTATAGACATGCTCGCTAAGAAATCTCAAATTCTTGAACAGAGCGGCGAAACAGCTTCAAAGTTCTGGCCCTTGGGTCTAAATGCCTCAAGTTGCGATGGCTCAAGGAATTGATCGGAATGCTAAATGGGTACAAGATCTGGCCATTGGTTCTACAGGACGCACGTTGCGAAGGCTCAAGGAATTGATAAGAATGGCTGAATGGCTTTAAGTCTGGCCGTTGGTTCTAAAGGCCGAAAGTTGAGATGGCTCAAGGAATTGATCAGAATGGCTTAATTGGCCCTAAAGATCTGGCCACTGGTTCTAAAGGCCGAAAGTTGAGATGGCTCAATGAATTGATCAGAATGGCTGAATGGGCTCAAAGATCTAGCCATTGGTTATAAAGACTGCAAGTTAAGAAGTCTCAAGAATTTGATCAGAATGCTAAATGGCTTCAAGACATGGCGACTGGTTCTCGAGGACGCACGTTGCAAAGTCTCAAAGAATTGATCATAATGGCTGAATGGCTTCAAGACATGGCCATTGGTTATAAAAACTTCAAGTTGAGATTGCTCAAGGAATTGATCAGAATGCCTAAATGGCTTTGAAGATCTGGCCACTGGTTCTAAAGGCCGCAAGTTGAGATGGCTGAAGGAATTGATCAGAATGGCTGAATGGGTTCAAAGATCTGGCCATTGGTTCTAAAGACTGCAAGTTGAGAAGGCTCAAGGAATTGATCAGAATGCTAAATGGCTCAAAACATGGCCATTGGTTCTAGAGGACGATATTTGCGAAGATTAAAAAATATATATCAGGACGGTACAATTGCTTCAGGACATGGCCACTGGTTCTAGAAGCCGCACGTTGCCATGGCTAAAAAAATTGATCAGGGCGGTGCCATGGCTTCAAGATCTGGACGCTGGTTCTAGGGAACGCACCTTTCGAGGGCTCAAGGTATTGATTAGAATGCTGAATAGGTTCAAGATCTGGCCTCTGATTCTACAGGAAACACGTTGCGATTGCTCAAGAATTTGATCAGGGCGTTGCAATGGTTTCAAAATCTGGCCATTGGTTCTAGAAGCCGCTAATTTCGAATATTGAAAACTTTATCAGGGCAGTGCAATCGCTTCAAAATCTGGCCATTGGTTTTAGAAGCCGCTAATTTCGAATGTCCAAAAACTTGATCAAGGCGGTGCAATGGCTTCAAAATCTGGCCATTGGTTTTAGAAGCCGCTAATTTCGAATGTTCAAAAATTTGATCAGGGCGTTGCAATAGGTTCAAAATCTGGCCATTGGTTCTAGAAGCCACTAATTGCGAATGCTCAAAATCTTGATCAGAGCGTTGCAATAGGTTCAAGATCTTGCCATTGGTTTTAGAAGCCTCTAATTACGAATTTTCAAAAACTTGATCATGGCGTTGTAATGGGTTCAAGATCTGGCCATTGGTTTAAGAAGCCGCTAATTGCGAATGCTCAAAAACATGATCAGGGCAGTGCAATGCCTTCAAAATCTGGCCATTGGTTTTAGAAGCCGCTAATTTCGAATGTTCAAATACTTGACCAGGGCGTTGCAATGGGTTCAAGATCTGGCCATTGGTTTTAGAACCTGCTAATTGCGAATGTTCAAAATCTTGATCAGGGCGTTGCAATGGGTTCAAGATCTTGCCATTGGGTTTAGAAGCCGCTTATTGCGAATGCTCAAAATCTTGATCAGGGCGTTGCAATAGGTTCAAGATCTTGCCGTTGGTTTTAGAAGCCTTTAATTACGAATTTTCAAAACCTTGATCAGCGCGGAGCAATCGCTTCAAAATCTGGCAATTGGTTTTAGAAGCAGCTAATTGCGAATGTTCAAAAACTTCATCAGGGCGGTGCAATGGCTTCAAAATCTGGCCATTTGATTTAGAAGCCGCTAATTGTGAATGTTCAAAAACTTGATCATGGCGTTGCAATGGGTTCAAGATCTGGCCATTGGTTCAAAAAGCCGCTAATGGCGAATGCTCAAAAACTTGATCAAGGCGTTGCAATGGGTTCAAAATCTGGCCTTTGGTTTTAGAAGCCGCTAATTTCGAATGTACAAAAAGTTAATCAGCGCGGTGCAATCGCTTCAAAATCTGGCCATTAATTTTAAAGGACGCACGTTGCGAAAGCTCAAAAACTCGATCAGGGCGTTGCAATGGTTTCAAAATCGGGCCATTGGTTTTAGAAGCAGCTAATTTCGAATGTTCAAAAACTTGATCAGGGCGGTGCAATGGCTTCAAAATCTGGCCATTGGTTTCAGAAGCCGCAAATTGGGAATGTTCAAAAACTTGATCAGGGCGTTGCAATGGGTTCAAAAATGGTCATTAGTTTTAAAAGACGCACGTTGAGAAAGCTCAAAAACTTGATCAGGGCAACGCCATGGCTTCAATATCTGACCACTAATATTAGAGGCAGCACGTTTCCAAGGCTCAAATAATAGACCAGGGCAACGTAAATGACTTCAAAATTTATCCACTGGTTCTAGAGGACGCAATTTGCGAAGGCTCAAAAAATGATCAAGGGCAACGCAACGTCTTCAAAATATGGAATTGGTTTTAGAAGCAGCTAATTGCGAATGCTCAAAAACTTGATCAGGGCGTTGCAATGGCTTTAAAATCTGGCAATCGGTTTTAGAAGCATTTAATTGCGAATGCTTAAAAACTTGGACAGGGCGTTGCAATGGGTTCAAGATCTGGCTATTGGTTTTAGAAGCCGCTAATTGCGAATGTTTAAAAAATTGATCAGGGCGTTGCAATGGGTTCAAGATCTTGCTATTAGATTTAGAAGCCGCTAATTACGAATTTTCAAAAATCTGATCAGGGCGTTGCAATGGGTTCAAGATCTGGCCATTGGTTTCAGAAGCCGCAAATTGGGAATGTTCGAAAACTTGATCAGGGCGTTGCAATGGGTTCAAAAATGGCCATTAGTTTTAAAAGACGCACGTTACGAAGGCTCAAAAGCTTGATCAGGGTAACGCCATGGCTTCAATATCTGGCCATTGATTTTAGAGGCAGCACGTTTACAAGGTTCAAAGAATTGACCAGGGCAACGTAATTGGCTTCAAGATTTATCCACTGGTTCTAGAGGACGCAATTTGCGAAGGCTCAAAAAATGATCAAGGGAAACGCAACGTCTTCAAAATCTGACCATTGGTTCTAAAGGCCGCAAGTTGCAAATGCTCAAAAACTTGATCAGAGAGGGGCAGTAGCATCAAGATCTGGCCTCTCTGTTTCTAGAGGCCACAAGTTGTGAAGGCTCAAAAGCTTGATCAGGGCAATGGGTCAAGATCTTTCCAGTGGTTTTAAAGACAACACGTTGTGAAAGCTCAAAAGCTTGATCAAGGAGACATCTTGTAAGGCTACAAAACCTGAGAGATCTTGTTGTCAAAGCTCTATTCAGGCAAGTCTCATATTATCCAATTAGATATCCAATGAATGAATACCATCTGGACAAATTAATTTGTCAATATTATCACAATCTATCCCCGTATATAGACAATTTGGATAGTAGATTATAAACACAAGGAGATACGACCAAATCCAAATAAATAAATAGTGTGTGACGAAACGTCACAGTCGACACGGTAACAGCGTTGTTCTTTCAATACTTTAGTTTAATGAGGGTAACAATTCTGTTACCTAAACGTCACACGCCACTTATTTAGATTTGGTCCATATACCATGTGTTTTAATCTATATAGACAATTCATTTTATAATAAATGATGCCAGTAACATCACGCTTTTTCTTTTACAAATATGATATTTCTACTATTCTTACTGCAATGTAAATATTGCAGTAAAGTGCAGTAATACGCGTTTTATTTGTAAAGGACAAAATCGTGCAATAAATGATTGCATTTATTTAGTATAGATGGCGCTCTAAAACCTTGTGTGTAAATTAATATCTATTACCAGACGAACACGTCCAGGGATTTTCCTATTTGAACGTTTGCCAGTACAATAGTGTATTAAGCTAAATATATTTGCATATATAGTATTTATACCCGTGTATTATAATATATATATGTAGTGATATTAGAAATTATGATGCATTAGCGCGCCATCTGTTATTAAAATTCGAAACTATTATAGACGCATATGATTCTCTTGAAAATTCCAAAATTCCACTGCCCTTACTGCAATGGAAAATTAATTGGAGGGTCTGGTTCATTAGTGGTGAACCCTCCCAGGGGTTTCGCCAGTTTAATCTACCATATCGCTGTTATATTGCATTTTTCGATATTCCTTTTATAGTGATACTGATGCTAGACTCTTGGAATGAGCATACTCATTGAGCCAGGCCCTCACATCAATTTTTCCATTGCAGTAAGGGCAGTAGAAATTGTTTAATTTTTAAAAGAATCATACGCGTCTATAATAGTTTCGTATTTTCATAACAGAGGGCGCGCTAATGTATCATAAGAGATTATTCTATAAGATTATTATTGATCAAATTTCCCTTCAATATATATATGGAGATTACTACCAGTTTAATTAAAAGAAGAAAATAGTTGTTCTCTCTCAGGTTATTACATTCTAACTAATTTTTCAAGAAGGTTCACTACTGCACAACGTTATGAAAAATACTCATGAATTGAAACAAGCAATAATTACTACCAAAAAATGAATATAACATATAAATATATGTTTAATTCTCTAATTCTTTCTTTTCTCATATATATGGAGCGTCATTACCTATAATTAAGGAAACATATCATTTTAAAATTTTGTATAGAATCTTTTACAGCTTGATTATAGTCTGTTTTGAAACTTATTTCAATAATATCTTTATTTTATTGGGAAATCAACAACAACAACAGCTTTATTAGGACATTTCCGTCCTGTAAGGACTCGCCATACATCATTTTCATGGAGAAAGGGAAAAAAAAACATAAACAAAGGAGAAAAGGGAAAATGAAAAGGAAATCAAAGTATTCAACATAACACTATACAAATTAACTATGGAAGAATATTGTTCTGTAATTTTAGTTCTTAGAGATTACCTTGTTCTCTAAGGCTTTATGAAAGTTAAACAATTCTATCGCTTTATATTTTTATCGGACATTATTCTGATTAGCTGAACTGGGTTCACGTAGACTTGGGTTCTTTAAGATCTTATTCCGTTCCTCGTTAACAACAGTGCATTCAGAGATGTAGTGGGTCATTTCTTCGATGATTTTATTGGGAAATATCGTTTGATAATTTTACAATCGCATTTTGATTACAAATATCGAAGTAATTCCATTCGAAATAGACTTTTGTCGCCATCTATCCACGGCATTTAGAACTATTTATATATTTCAACAAATATCTCAATCAAACTAGATAAAAAAACAAACAAAAATTGCAATTTTCTACATATTTAAATAATTGTATGATACAAACTATATTTTGAATTTTAAAAATAAATTTCCTATGTTTAAAAATCGTATATATGAATTTTAAAAGCTTTTTCGTAGTCTAACAGAAACATTTCAATTTACAATGAGTTTATAAAATGATAAAAAGGCATCTCCAGATCATGCAAATAAAATTTACTGATGGCCAGCGCCATCTATCGGAATAAATATCAATTAATCGTTGGTTTTCAATTATTCCAGAATTTTCCAAATACCCATTATTGATTAATAATAATACTCTTTTTTACTTTGCTTCTTGGATCCTGCAGTCGAGTCTTTTGTAAGATTTTGGGTTTTAATGGGGGCTTTTGTTGTTATGTTGTATATATGTATGTGTATGTATATATCATACTTACATAATCTTTCTTCTTCTGTATATTCCCCACTTTCACTGGCCTATCTCTCTTGTAGTCTCGGGGAGAATCCTCTATAAGACCAGTGTGTCTTAATAAAGGCGTGTGTGTGTGTGTGTGATTAATAATAATAATAATAAATATTACCACATAAGCGTTTCGGGTTTTTGTCCTTCATAATCTTTGTGGAAGCTGAACCTCAATTTTTAAATCGAGAACGGGTGTCTAGTCTATTCTGGAATAATTAAAAATGAACGATCAGTTGATACTTATACCGACAGATGGCGCAAGCTATTAGTAAATTTTAGTTATACGATAAGTAGATGCCTTTTTCTTAATTTATTCACCTGAGAGATCATTTTATATTAGACAATCTATTAAATGGCTTTATAGTACCTTGTTTATATGTTTTAAATAGCTGATAAAGGACTTTCTCGAAAGATTTCTTTAATCATGTCAACAAAAGTGCTGCATCGTCTTATGATTTCTTGTAAGCTGTGTCTCTACACTTTTCTCAGTAAGACCGAAGGGAGAGGTGTTCCTTTTAATTTAAAGGCAGAGTTGTTCCTTTCATTCATGAATACCATATTCCCTTAAAATATAAATAGAAAATACTATGTATAAGTTGAATCTCTCTCTCTCTCTCTGAGTACCATCTTGGTCTTGAGTTGGGTAACACCAGCCATCACCTCGACCTGCCCACTCTGTGGGAAAGAACTCTCGCAGTCCATCGGTGGCTGAGTCTTTCTCGCGGTGGGCGCCCCCAATGAAGACCTTGTATATATATTTATATATATGTATATTTATCAATTATTTTATCTATTTATTCATATATCTATTATTATTCATCTTATTTTTTCATTTTATGTATTAAACCTTATATAATCTTATATGGACGTTATAATAAATCAGTTTCAATCTCAATCTCGCTCTCTCTAAACAATAATTGTTTGATACTATGTCAATATGGAAATCTATAAATTGATAGAATTGAAGCTTTTCATTTATGGAATTCTTTTATAGATAACTTTAAACACAAGGTAATAAGACCAAATCCAAATAAATAAATAGTTTGTGACGTTTGAGTATCAGCGTTGTTACCATTTTCAGACAAAATTGCCGAATGAGAAATTTTATCACAGCATGTTTTAAATAGTTACTGTTATGCATGTAAAACATTCTGTGGTAAAATTTCTCATTCAATACTTTTGTCTGAAGATGGTAACAACGCCGTTACTGAAACGTTACACACTATTTATTTATTTGGATTTGGTCTTATTACCTTGTGTTTATAATCTATAATCCAAATTGTGCATTATCATTTAGATAACTTTAGGTGAATTAAATAAAATGGGTATGGAGTATATAATTATTAAATTATGAAAACTCTTTCATATATTGAATTTTATTATATAGAGAGAAAAAAGTAGCAACAATGAGGACAAAAATATATTTAATTTGAAGAATATTTCTCTGATAGATACTGGATAGTTAATAGATATCAAATTACTATTTCAGAGTGTATAGAAATAGAATATAGTTTAACTCCAAAGCCAAGAAAAGTTTTTTAAACTTAAGAGTTTTCAAAATATTAAATAGAACAGGCGGCATTGTGATATGGCTCAGCGAAATAACCAAGTTAATGCTGTGAATCTAACAGCCGTTGTTTTATAGACATGCTCACTAAGAAGTCTCAAATTCTTGAACAGAGCGGCGAAAAACAGCTTCAAAGTTCTGGCCACTGGTTCTAAAGGCCGCAAGTTGAGATGGCTCAAGGAATTGATCAGAATGGCTGAATGGGTTCAAAGATCTAACCATTGGTTATAAACACTGCAAGTTAAGAAGGCTCAAGGAATTGATCAGTAGCTAAATGGCTTCAAGACATAGCCACTGGTTCTAGAGGACGCACGTTGCAAAGTCTCATGGAATTGGACATAATGGCTAAATGGCTTCAAGACATGGCCATTGGTTCTAAAGACTTCAAGTTGAGATTGCTCAAGGAATTGATTATAATGCTAAATGGCTTCAAGATCTGGACATTGGTTCTAGAGGACGAAATTTGCGAAGATTAAAAAATAATTATCAGGAGGGTACAATTGCTTCAGGACATAGCCACTGGTTCTAGAGGCTGCACGTTGCCAGGGCTCAAAAACTTGATCAGGGCGGTGCAACGTCTTCAAAATCTGGCCATTGGTTTTAGAAGCCGCTAATTGCAAATGTTCAAAAACTTGATCAGCGCGGTGCAGTGGTTTCAAGATCTAGCCATTGGTTTTAGAATCAGCTAATTGCGAATGCTCAAAACTTGATCAATTCGGTGCAAAGGTTTCAAAATCTGGCCATTGGTTTTAGAAGCCGCTAATTGCGAATTTTCAAAAAGCTGATCAACGCGGTGCAACGTCTTCAAAATCTGGCCATTGGTTTTAGAATCCGCTAATTGCAAATGTTCAAAAACTTGATCAGGGCGTTGCAATGGTTTCAAGATCTAGCCATTGGTTTTAGAAGCCGCTGATTGCGTAGGTTCAAAAACTTGATCAGGGCGTTGCAATGGGTTCAAGATCTTCCCATTGGTTTTAGAAGCAGCAAATTGCGAATACTCAAAACTTGATCAATTCGGTGCAAAGGTTTCAAATTCTGGCCATTGGTTTTAGAAGCCGCTAATTGCGAATGTTCAAAAACTTGATCAGGGCGTTGCAATGGGTAAAGATCTAGCCATTGGTTTTAGAAGCCGCTAATTGCAAATGTTCAAAAACTTGATCAGCGCGGTGCAACGTCTTTAAAATCGGGCCATTGGTTCTAGAAGCCGCTAATTGCGAATGTTCAAAAACTTGATCAGGGCGTTGCAATGGGTTCAAGATCTTGCCATTGGTTTCAGAAGCAGCAAATTGCGAATGCTCAAAACTTGATCAATTCGGTGCAAAGGTTTCAAATTCTGGCCATTGGTTTTTGAAGCCGCTAATTGCGAATGATCAAAAACTTAATCAGGGCGTTGCAATGGTTTCAAGATCTAGCCATTGGTTTTAGAAGCCGCTAATTGCAAATGTTCAAAAACTTGATCAGCGCGGTGCAGTGGTTTCAAGATCTAGCCATTGGTTTTAGAAGCAGCTAATTGCGAATGCTCTAAACTTGATCAATTCGGTGCAAAGGTTTCAAATTCTGGCCATTGGTTTTAGAAGCCGCTAATTGCGAATGTTCAAAAACTTGATCAACGCCTTGCAACGTATTCAACATCTGGCCATTGGTTTTAGAAGCCGCTAATTGCGAATGTTCAAAAACTTGATCAGCGCGGTGCAATGGCTTCAATATCTGACCACTGATTTTAGAGGCAGCACGTTTCCAAGGCTCAAAGAATTGACTAGGGAAACGTAATTAGCTTCAAGATTTATCGACTGGTTCTAGAAGACGCAATTTGCGAAGGCTCAAAAAATTATCAAGGGCAACGCAACGTCTTTAAAATCTAGCCATTGGTTCTAAAGGCCGCAAGTTGCAAATGCTCAAAAACTTGATCAGAGAGGGGCAGTAGCTTCAAGATCTGGCCACTCTGGTTCTAGAGGACGCAAGTTGTGAAGGCTCAAAAGCTCGTTAAGGGAAATGAGTAAAGATATTTCCACTGGTTTTAAAGGCAGCACGTTGTGAAGGCTCAAAAGCTTGATCAAGGAGACATCTTGTAAGGCTACAAAATCTGAGAGATCTTGTTGTCTAAGCTCTATTCAGGCAAGTCTCATATTATCCAATTAGATATCCAATGAATGAATACCATCTGGACGAATTAATTTGTCAATATTATCACAATTTACCTCAGTATATAGGCAATTTGGATAGTAGATTATGAACACAAGGTAATAAGCCCAAATCTGAATAAATGAGTGTTGTGGGACATTTCGGTAAAAGTATTTCTACCATCAGAACAAATTACTGAATGTACTTTCAGTACTTTTGTCTGAAGATGGTAAAAACGCTGTTACCGAAACCTCACACACCATTCATTTAGATTTGGTCCATTTACCATGTGTTTCTAATCTATATAGACATTTCATTTTATAAGAAATGATACCAGTAACATCACGCTTTTCTTTTACAAATATAAAGCTTCTACTGTTCTTGCTGCAATGTAAATATTGCAGTATAGTGCAGTAATACGCGTTTAATTTGTAAAGGACAAAATCTTTCAATAAATATTTACATTTATTTAGTATAGATGGCGCCCTAAAACCTTGTGTTTAAATTAATATTTATTACTAGACGAACACGTCCAGGGATTTTCCTAATTGAACGTTTGCCAGTACAATAGTGTATTAAACTAAAAATATATTTGCATATATAGTATTTATACCAGTGCATTATAATATATATATGTAGTGATATTTGAAATTATGATGCATTAGCGCGCCATCTGTTATGAAAATTCGAAACTATTATAGACGCGTATGATTCTTTTGAAAATGAAACAATTTCTACTGCCCTTACTGCAATGGAAAAATTAATGGGAGGGTTTGTCTCATCTGTGGTGAACCCTCCCAGCGGTTTCGCCAGTTTAATCTACCATAGCAATGTTTTATTTTATTTTACGATTCACTGATGAGCCAGACCTTACCATTAAGTTTTCCATTGCAGTAAGGGCAGAATAAATTGTTTAATTATTAAAAGAATCTTACACGTCTATAATAGTTTCGTATTTTCTTATTATAAACTAATAATATAATAAAACTTGAGATAAAACTAGATCTAAAATTTCTTTAAAATTTTGATTTATTGATATATTTTATGACTTAAACACTTTTATCAGAATAATATAAATTGTAGTACTTTTTGTAATCAATTTTAATATTGAAATATTTCTCGGTATTGAATTTTTATTCGCGCACACACCAATAATATATTCACTTTAATCTATTACATAATAAAAAGGCATATATTGGATTTAATAAAAGATTTGTTTACCAATCTTTCGGTTGGCTGAACGCCAAACCTTTATCAAGGCATTACATTTTTGTAAAAACAAAACTCAGCGCCGTATTTATTCAATCCAATATAAGCCTTTTTTATTATCTAATGAATTATATATGGATTGTTCTATTTTCAAAACCTTAATCTATATAGCATTTTATATTAGTATTTACATGAATTTAAATATTTGTTCAGAAAATATGCAGCTATAATCTTCCCTATCACTCACTTTTCAGGGAAATGATTATTTCTGAATTCTATCTTATCCTTTATTTCTTTCTTCTTGTGGTATCTATTGTTAATCTATTGTTAAGATTATTCTATGGAAATTCTAAACTATTTTAGACGTGTATGATTCTTTAAAAAATAAAACAATTTCTACTGCCCTTACTGTAATGGAATAATTAATAAGATATCCTGGCTTATCAGTGGTGAACTCTCCCAGCGGTTTCCCCAGTTTAATCTACCATACCGCTGTTATATTGCCTTTTTCGATCTTCCTTTTATAGATATACTAATACTAGACTCTTGGAATGGATATACCCATTGAGCCAGAACCTCCCATTAATTTTTCCATTGCAGTAAGCGCAGTAGAAATTGTTTAATTTTTTAAAAGAATCATACACGTCTATAATAGTTTCGTATTTTCATAACAGATGGCGTGCTAATGTATCATAAGATTATTCTATAAGATTATTTTTGATCAAATTTTCCTTCAATATATATATGTAGATTACTACCAGTTCAATTAAAAGAAGAAAGTAGTTGTGCTCTCTAAAGTTATTACATTCTAACTAATTTTTCAAGAAGGTTCACTACTGCACAACATTATCAAAAATACTCATGTATTGTAACAAGCAATAATTACTACCAAAAAATGAATATAACATATAAATATATGTTTAATTCTCTAATTCTTTCTTTTCTCATATATATGGAGCGCCATTACCTATAATTAAGGAAACATATCATTTTAAAATTTTGTATAGAATATTTTACAGCTTGATTATAGACTGTTTTGAAATTAATTTCAATACTATCTTTATTTTATTGGGAAATCAACAACAACAACAGCTTTATTAGGACATTTCCGTCCTGTAAGGACTCGCCATATATCATTTTAATGGAGAAAAGGGGAAAAAACATAAACAAAGAAGAGAAGAGAAAATGAAATCAAAGTATTCAAGATAACTATACAAATTAACTATAGATGGAAATTGTTATAATTTTAGTTCTTAGAGATTACCTTGTTCTCTAACGCTTTATGAAAGTTAAACAATTCTATCGCTATAAATTTTTATCGGACATTATTCTGATTAGCTGAACTGGGTTCACGTATACTTGCGTTCTTTAAGATCTTATTCCGTTCCTCGTTAACAATAGTGCATTCAGAGATGTAGTGGGTTATTTCTTCTATGCTTTTATTGGGAAATATCGTTTGATAATATCACGATCGCCTTTTAATTACAAATATCGAAGGAATTCCATTCGAAATAGACTTTTGTCGGCATCTATCCACGGCATTCAGAACTATTTATACATTTCAACAAATATCTCGCTCAAGCTAGATAAAATACAACCAAGAATAGTATTTATTTAGGTATTGGAATAATTGTATGATACAAACTATATTCTAAATTTTAAAAATAAATTTCCTATGTTTAAAAATCGTATATATGAATTTTAAACGCTTTTTCGAATTCTAATCGAAACATTTCAATATATAAAATAGGTTTATAAAATGATAAAAAGGCATCTTCTGATCATGCAACTGATATTTACTGATGGCCTGCGCCATCTATCGGAATAAATATAAACTAATCGTTGATTTTCTCAATTATATCAGAATTGGCCAAAAGGTTACCACGTACATGTTGTCCTTCATAATCTATGTGGAAGCTGTACCTCAATTTTTAAATAGAGAATGGGTGTCTAGTCCATTTTGGAATAATTAAAAATGATTGATTAGTTGATATATTGACAAAAGTTACTATTTACGAGATAACACACAAAGTTGTAAATTACTAGGGCCTAGAGTAATAGTAACTAAACATACAAAAATCGTACACTCAAGAGTATAAAACCAAAAAAAATGTAAATAATAATCCACAATTGGTTAAATAAAATAAGAAAAACAGGTTTATCTTTATTTCTGCTTAGGTAGGGATCGGACCGGGGTTACACAGGGAATGTGAAGAGATCACCAGACACGGATAAAATACGAAAAGAACACTATAAGCGTCTCTACACAAAACGTTTAACCACACTCGCCTCACGCATTCCCTTCAACCCTCTTTTATATACAAACATGGCGTCCAATTAGAATGCTTGAGAGATCGGTTTACTTAACTGATAAAAACAACGTTCTTCGCACTAAAGAAATAGGATAAGAGTGCAAATATTTGTCAATATAAGTTGACAATATATTCAGACAGATGGCGCAAGCTATTAGTAAATTTTAGTTGGACGATAAGTAGATGCCTTTACTTAATTTATTCACCTGAGAGATCATTTTATATTAGACAATCTATTAAATGGCTTTATAGTACCTTATTTATGAGTTTTTAACTAGCTGAAAAAGGACTTTCTCGAAAGCTTTCTTTAATCATGTCAATCAAAAGAGTTGCATCGTCTTATGATTTCTTGTAAGCTGTGTCTATACACTTTTCTCAATAAGACCGAGGGGGGAGGTGCTCCTTTTAATTTAAAGGGAGAGTTGTTCCTTTCATTCATGAATATCATATCCCCTTAAAATATAAAGAGAAAATACTATGTATAAGTTGAATCTCTCTCTTTCTCTGAGTACCATATTGGTCTTGAGTTGAGTAACACCAGCCATCACCTCGACCTGCCCACTCTGTGGGAAGGAACTCTCGCAGTCCATCGGTGGCGGAGTCTTTCTCGCGGTGGGCGCCACCAATGAAGACCTTGTATATATATTTATATAAATATGTATAATTATCAAATATTTTATCTATTTATATCTATTTATTCATATATTTATCATTATTAATCAAATTTTTCCATTTATGTATTTAAACTTATATAATCTTATATGGATTTTGAAATAAATCAGTTTCAATCTCAATCTCTCTCTAAACAAAAATTGTTCAATACTATGTCAATATGGAAATCTATAAATTGATAGAATTGAAGCTTTTCATTTATGGAATTCTTTTATAGATAACTTTAAACACAAGGTAATAAGACCAAATCCAAATAAATAAATTTCGACGTTTCAGTAAAAGCGTTGTTACCATATTCAGACAAAAGTACCGAATGAGAAATTTTATCACAGCATTTTTTAAATAGTTACTGTTATGAATGTAAAACATTCTGTGGTAAAATTCCTTATTTAGTACTTTTGTCTAAAAATGGTAAAAAGGCTGTGGCTGAAACGTCACACACTATTTATTTATTTGGATTTGGTCTTATTACCTTGTGTTTATAATCTATAATCCAAATTGTGCATTATCATTTAGATAACTTTAAGTGAATTAAATAAAATAGGTATGGAGTATATAATTATAAAATTATGAAAACTCTTTCAAATATTGAATTTTATTATATAGAGAGAAAAAATTAGCAACAATGAGGACTCAAATATATTTAATTTGAAGAATATTTCTCTGATAGTTACAATATAGTTAATAGATTTCAAATTACTATTTCAGAGTGTATAGAAATAGAAGAAAGTTTAACTCCCAAGCCAAGAAAAGTTTTTAAAACTCAAGTGTTCAATATATTAAATAGCACAGGCTGCATTGTGATATGGCTCAGCGAAATGACCAAGTTAATGCTGAATCTATTGGTCGTTGTTTTATAGACAAGCTCGCTAAGAAATATCAAATTCTTGAACAGAGCGGCGAAACAGCTTCAAAGATCTGGCCATTGGGTCTAAATGCCTCAAATTGCGATGGCTCAAGGAATTGATCGGAATGCTAAATGGGTACAAGATCTGGCCATTGGTTCTACAGGACGCATGTTGCGAAGGCTCAAGGAATTGATCAGAATGATAAATGGCTTTAAAGATCTTGCCACTGGTTCTAAAGGCCGCAAGTTGAGATGGCTCAAGGAATTGATCAGAATGCTAATTGGCTTCAAGACATGGCCACTGGTTCTAGAGGACGCACGTTGCAAAGTCTCAAAGAATTGATCATAATGGCTAAATGGCTTCAAGACATGGCCATTGGTTATAAATACTTCAAGTTGAGATTGCTCAAGGAATTGATCAGAAATGCTAAATGGCTTTAAAGATCTGGCCACTGGTTCTAAAGGCCGCAAGTTGAGATGTCTTAAGGAATTGATCATAATGGCTGAATGGGTTCAAAGATCTGGCCATTGGTTCTAAAGACTGCAAGTTGAGAAGGCTCAAGGAATTGATCAGAATGCTAAATGGCTCAAGACATGGCCATTGGTTCTAGAGAACGATATTTGCGAAGATTAAAAAAATATCAGGACAGTACAATTGCTTCAGGACATGGCCACTGGTTCTAGAAGCCGCATGTTACCAAGACTCAAAAACTTAATCAGGGCGGTGACACGGCTTCAAGATCTGGACGCTGGTTCTAGAGAACGCACGTTTCGAAAGCTCAAGGTATTGATTAGAATGCTGAATAGGTTCAAGATCTGGCCACTGATTCTACAGGAAACACGTTGCGATGGCTCAAGAATTTGATCAGGGCGTTGCAACGTCTTCAAAATCTGGCCATTGGTTTTAGAAGCCGCAAATTTCGAATGTTCAAAAATTTGATCAGGGCTTTGCAATGGGTTCAAGATCTGGCCATTTGTTCTAGAAGCCACTAATTGTCAATGTTCAAAAACTTGATCAGGGCGTTGCAATGGGTTCAAGATCTAGCCATTAGTTTTAGAAGCCGCTAATTGAGAATGCTCAAAATCTTGATCAGGGCGTTGCAATGGGTCCAAGATCTTGCCATTGGTTTTAGAAGCCGCTAATTGCGAATGTTCAAAAACTTGATCAGGGCGGTGTAATGGCTTCAAATCTGGCCATTGGTTTTAAAAGCCGCTAATTTCAAATGTTCAAAAATTTGATCAGGGCGTTACAATGGCTTCAAAATCTGGCCATTGGTTTTAGAAGCCGCTAATTGCGAATGTTCAAAAACTTGATCAGGGCGTTGCAATGGGTTCAAGATCTTGCTATTGGTTTTAGAAGCCGCTAATTACAAATTTTCAAAAATTTGATCAGGGCGTTGCAATGGGTTCAATATCTGGCCATTGGTTTCAGAAACCACAAATTGGGAATGTTCAAAAACTTGATCAGGGCGTTGCAATGGGTTCAAAAATGGCCATTAGTTTTAAAAGACGCACGTTACGAAGGCTCAAAAGCTTGATCAGGGCAAGGCCATGGCTTCAATATCTGGCCACTGATTTTAGAGTCAGCACGTTTACAAGGTTCAAAGAATTGACCAGGGCAACGTAATTGGCTTCAAGATTTATCCACTGGTTCTAGAGGACGCAATTTGCGAAAGCCCAAAAAATTATCAAGGGCAACGCAACGTCTTCAAAATCTGACCATTGGTTCTAAAGGCCGCAAGTTGCAAATATTCAAAAACTTGATTAGAGAGGGGCAGTAGCTTCAAGATCTGGCCTCTCTGGTTCTAGAGGCCACAAGTTGTGAAGGCTCTAAAGCTTGATCAGGGCAATGGGTCAAGATCTTTCCAGTGGTTTTAAAGGCAGCACGTTGTGAAAGCTCAAAAGCTTGATCAAGGAAACATCTTGCAAGGCTTCAAAATCTGAGAGATTTTGTTGTCTAAGCTCTATTCAGGCAAGTCTCACATAATATCCTTTTAGATATCCAAATAATGAATCCAATCTGAACGCATTAATTTGTCAATTATATCACAATCTATACCCGTATATAGACAATTTGGATAGTAGATTATAAACGCAAGGTAATAAGCCCAAATCCGAATAAATGAATGTTGTGGACATTTCGGTAAAAGTATTGCTACTATCAGACAAGATTACTGAATGTACTTTCAGTAATTTTTCTGAAGATGGTAAAAACGCTGTTGCCGAAACCTCACACACTATTTATTTAGATTTGGTCCATTTACCATGTGTTTCTAATCTATATAGACAATTCATTTTATAATAAATGATACCAGTAACATCACGCTTTTTATTTTACAAATATAATATTTCTACTATTTTTACTCCAATGTAAATATTGCAGTAAAGTGCAGTAATACGCGTTTAATTTGTAAAGGACAAAATCATGCAATAAATGATTGCAATTATTTAGTATAGATGGCCCCCTAAAACCTTGTGTGTAAATTGATATTTATTTACTATACGAACACGTCCAGGGATTTTCCTAATTAAACGTTTGCCAGTACAATAGTTTTTAAGCTAAATATATTTGCATATATAGTATTTATAGCCGTGTATTATAATATATATATATGTAGTGAAATTAGAAATTATGATGCATTAGCGCGCCATCTCTTATGAAAATTCGAAACTATTATAGACGCGTATGATTCTTTTGAAAATTAAACAATTGCTACTGCCCTTACTGCAATGGAAAAATTAATGGGACGTTTTGTCTCATCAGTGGTGAACCCTCCCAGCGGTTTCGCCAGTTTAATCTACCATTCCGCTGTTATATTGCATTTTTCGATCTTCCTTTTATAGATATACTAATACTATACTCTTGGAATGGATATAGCCATTGAGTCAGAACCTCTCATAAATTTTTCCATTGCAGTAAGGGCAGTAGAAATTGTTTAAATTTTTTAAAGAATCATACGCGTCTATAATAGTTTCGTATTTTCATAACAGATGGCGCGCTAATGTATCATAAGATTATTCTATAAGATTATTATTGATCAAATTTCCCTTCAATATATATATGGAGATTACTACCAGTTCAATTAAAAGAAGAAAATAGTTGTGCTCTCTTAAGTTATTACATTCTAACTATTTTTTCAAGAAGGTTCACTACTGCACAATGTTATCAAAAATACTAATGTATTAAAACAAGCAATAATTACTACCGAATATAATGAATATAACATATATATTATATGTTTAATACTTTAATTCTTTCTTTTCTCATATATATGGAGCGTCATTAACTACAATTAAGGAGAAACTTAAATTTTTTAAAATTTCATTGGGAAATATCGTTTGATAATTTCACGATCTTTTAATTACAAATATCGAAGAAATTCCATTCGAAATAGACTTTTGTCGCCATCAATCCACGGCATTCAGAACTATTTATATATTTCAACAAATATCTCGCTCGAGCTAGATAAAACACAACCAAAATGTGCAGCGTGTACATATTGAAATAATTGTATGATACAAACTATATTTTAAATTTTAAAAATAAATTTCCTATATTTAAAAATCGTATATATGAATTTTAAAAGCTTTTTCGTATTCTAACAGAAACATTTCAATTTGAAATGAGTTTATAAACTAAGAAAAGACATCTCCAGATCATGCAAATAAAATTTACTGATGGCCAGCGCCATCTATCGGAATAAATATCAACTAATCGTTGGTTTTTTTTAATTATTTCAGAATTTTCCAAATACCCATTATTGATTAATAATAATACTCTTTTTTACTTTGCTTCTTGGATCCTGCAGTCGAGTCTTTTGTAAGATTTTGGGTCTTAATAGGGGCTTTTGTTGTTATGTTGTATATATGTATGTGTATGTATATATCATACTTACATAATATTTCTTTTTCTTCTTCTGTATATTCCCCACTTTCACTGGCCTATCTCTCTTGTAATCTCGGGGAGAATCCTCTATAAGACCAGTGTGTCTTAATAAAGGCTTTTGTGTGTGTGTGATTAATAATAATAATAAAATATATTACCACATACGCGTATCAGGTTGTTGTCCATCATAATCTTTGTGGAAGCTGAACCTCAATTTTTAAATCGAGAACGGGTGTCTAGTCAATTCTGGAATAATTAAAAATGAACGATCAGTTGATACTTATACCGACAGATGGCGCAAGCTATTAGTAAATTTTAGTTATACGATAAGTAGATGTCTTTTTCTTAATTTATTCGCCTGAGAGATCATTTTATATTAGACAATCTATTAAATGGTTTTATAATACCTTGATTATAAGTTTTTAAATAGCTGAAAAAGGACTTTCTCGAAAGCTTTCTTTAATCATGTCAACAAGAAGAGTTGAATCGTCTTATGATTTCTTGTAAGCTGTGTCTCTACACTTTTCTCAATAAGACCGAAGGGAGAGGTGCTCCTTTTAATTTAAAGGGAGAGGTGTTCCTTTCATTCATGAATACCATATCCCCTTAAAATATAAATATAAAATACTATGTATAAGTTGATTCTCTCTCTCTTTCTCTCTCTAAAAAATAATTGTTTAATACTATGTCAATATGGAAATCAATAAATTGATAGAATTGAAGCTTTTCATTTATGGAATTCTTTTAGAGATAACTTTAAACACAAGGTAATAAGACCAAATCCAAATAAATAAATTTCGACGTTTCAGTAACAGCGTTGTTACCATATTCAGACAAAAGTACCGAATGAGTAATTTTATCACAGCATGTTTTAAATAGTTACTGTTATGCATGTAAAACATTCTGTGGTAAAATTTCTCATTCAGTACTTTTGTCTGAAGATGAATTAGAGAATGGGTGTCTAGTCCATTTAGTAATAATTAAAAATGAATGATTAGTTGATATATTGACAAAAGTTATTATTTACGAGATAACACACAAAGTTGTAAATTACTAGGGCCTAGAGTAATAGTAACTAAACACACAAAAATCGTACACTCAAGAGTATAAAACCAAAAAAAATGTAAATAATAATCCACAATTGGTTAAATAAAATAGGAAAACAGTACTTATCTTCATTTCTGCTTAGGTAGGGATCGGACCGGGGTTACACAGGGAATGCGAAGAGATCACCAGACACGGATAAAATACGAAGAGAACACTATAAGCGTCTCTACACAAAACCTTTAACCACACTGGCCTCCCGCATTCCCTTCAATCCTCTTTTATATACAAACATGGCGTCCAATTAGAATGCTTGAGCGATCGGTTTACTTAACTGATAAAAAACAACGTTTTTCGTACTAAAGAAATAGGATAAGAGTGCAAATATTTGTCAATATAAGTTGACAATATATTCCGACAGATGGCGCAAGCTATCAGTAAATTTTAGTTGGACGATAAGTAGACGCCTTTTTCTTAATTTATTCACCTGAAAGATCATTTTATATTAGACAATCTATTAAATGGTTTTATAGTACCGTGTTTATAAGTTTTTAACTAGCTGAAAGAGGACTTTCTCTAAAGCTTTCTTTAATCATGTCAACAAAAAGAGTTGAATCGTCTTATGATTTCTTGTAAGCTGTGTCTCTACACTTTTCACAATAAGACCAAAGGGAGAGGTGTTCCTTTCAATTTAAAGGGAGAGGTGTTCCTTTCATTCATGAATATCATATTCCCTTAAAATACAAATAGTAAATATTGGGTATAAGTTGAATCTCTCTCTCTCTCTCTTTCTGAGTACCATCTTGGTCTTGAGTTGAGTAACACCAGCCATCACCTCGACCTGCCCACTCTGTGGGAAAGAACTCTCGCAGTCCATCGGTGGCGGAGTCTTTCTCGCGGTGGACGCCACCAATGAAGACCTTGTATATATATTTATATATATGTATATTTATCAATTATTTTATCTTTTTATTCATATATCTATCATTATTAATCTTATTTATTCATATATCTATCATTATTAATCTTATTTATTCATTTTATGTATTTACCCTTATATAATATTATATGGTCGTTATAATAAATCAGTTTCAATCTCAATCTCGCTCTCTCTAAACAATAATTGTTTAATACTATGTCAATATGGAAATCAATAAATTAATAGAATTGAAGATTTTCATTTATGGAATTCTTTTATAGATAACTTTGAACACAAGGTAATAAGACCAAATCCAAATAAATAAATAGTGTGTGACGTTTCAGCGTTGTTACCATATTCAGACAAAAGTACCGAATGAGAAATTTTATCACAGCATTTTTTAAATAGTTACTGTTATGCATGTAAAACATTCTGTGGTAAAATTTCTCTTTCAGTACTTTTGTCGGAAAATGGTAACAACTCTGTTACTGAAACGTTACACATTATTTATTTATTTGGATTTGGTCTTATTACCTTGTGTTTATAATTTATAATCCAAATTGTGCCTTATCATTGGATTTGGCCTTATTACCTTGTGTTTATAATCTATAATACAAATTGTGCCTTATCATTGGATTTGGCCTTATTACCTTGTGTTTATAATTTATAATACAAATTGTGCCTTATCATTGGATTTGGCCTTATTACCTTGTGTTTATAATCTATAATACAAATTGTGCCTTATCATTGGATTTGGCCTTATTACCTCGTGTTTATAATCTATAATCCAAATTGTGCCTTATCATTGGATTTGGCCTTATTACCTTGTGTTTATAATTTATAATCCCGCTCCAGGAACCTGGGTTACTTAAATAAATAAATAAATTTATAATCCAAATTGTGCCTTATCATTGGATTTGGACTTATTACCTTGTGTTTATAATTTATAATCCAAATTGTGCCTTATCATTGGATATGGCCTTATTACCTTGTGTTTATAATTTATAATCCAAATTGTGCCTTATCATTGGATTTGGCCTTATTACCTTGTGTTTATAATTTATAATACAAATTGTGCCTTATCATTAGATTTGGTCTTATTACCTTGTGTTTATAATTTATAATCCAAATTGTGCCTTATCATTGGATTTGGCCTTATTACCTTGTGTTTATAATTTATAATACAAATTGTGCCTTATCATTAGATTTGGTCTTATTACCTTGTGTTTATAATTTATAATCCAAATTATGCCTCATCATTGGATTTGGCCTTATTACCTTGTGTTTATAATTTATAATCCAAATGGTGCCTTATCATTGGATTTGGCCTTATTACCTTGTGTTTATAATTTATAATCCCCTCCAGGAACCTGGGTTACTTAAATAAATAAATAAATTTATAATCCAAATTGTGCCTTATCATTGGATATGGCCTTATTACCTTGTGTTTATAATTTATAATCCAAATTGTGCCTTATCATTGGATTTGGCCTTATTACCTTGTGTTTATAATTTATAATACAAATTGTGCCTTATCATTAGATTTGGTCTTATTACCTTGTGTTTATAATTTATAATCCAAATTGTGCCTTATCATTGGATTTGGCCTTATTACCTTGTGTTTATAATTTATAATACAAATTGTGCCTTATCATTAGATTTGGTCTTATTACCTTGTGTTTATAATTTATAATCCAAATTGTGCCTTATCATTGGATTTGGCCTTATTACCTTGTGTTTATAATTTATAATCCAAATGGTGCCTTATCATTGGATTTGGCCTTATTACCTTGTGTTTATAATTTATAATCCCCTCCAGGAACCTGGTTTACTTAAATAAATAAATAAATTTATAATCCAAATTGTGCCTTATCATTGGATTTGGCCTTATTACCTTGTGTTTATAATTTATAATCCAAATTGTGCCTTATCATTGGATTTGGCCTTTTTACCTTGTGTTTATAATTTACTAGCCGAATGACCCGGGCAACGCCCGTGTTTTACCCGATTGAATGTTTTTATTCAAATACTATTTGTTACAATTATAAATTGGAGCCGTGGATGTCACTCTTGTGGAACGTCCCGCTCCAAACTTTACATGTACATTAGGTCAGCTGGTATTACCCCTCATTTTCACCGCTAGAGGCGCGAGCTAATTGACTTTTTGTAAATATACATAATTATAAAGATAGAAGCTTCTATAGAAATAAATAAAATAAGCCGAAATAGCTCAGTTTGGAGAGCGTTAGACTGAATATCTAATGGTCCCTGGTTCGATACCGGGTTTCGGCATCTTTTTAATTTTTAAATTTCTACTTACCCAGTGCTGTAGTCGTAAAATTAGCATAGGGTATACGCTTGAGAATATAAATTTTTGGTAAAAATAAACAAGGTTATTTTTAATTATATTTTTATTTGAAAAAAAGACGTAAAATATTACATACAACTTTTACATAAAAATGTCCCATAATGACTGCCGAGATGCATCTGTATTTTTTCTGGCACAAACTCTTGATCTAGTGTCAGTAGATGATCTATGATGTAAAAGTCATGATTGAACGTATTTTTTCGGCTGAAACATTTCGATTGGTGGTCCATTTGAATTTATGAACATTAAGTTCGAAACATTTGATATTAGCAAAGAAGTCCGCAAGTTTGTTATTATATCATTCATCAGGCTGAAACCTCGCTCACATTCAGCTGTTGAACAGGGCAATGTTGAAATTGCCCTGAAAATGGTTGAAGTGTTTCGGGAACATTGTTTTTATCATCAACAAAATCTCTCAAGCCGTTAATGCATTTCATTTCATCTAAGTTAAACCTTCGACAAATACGTCTCATTTCGACCTCTCCATATCGAACATTTTCTGCGTCAAAATTGTTTGGTTCTAGAGCTGAAATATCCTTAATTAATTGCTCATTATCTTCATTTGATTCTGTACACAACCTTAATTTTAACTTTTCTATTATACTTAGAAGAAATTTTTTTCTATCAATCGGAATAATTTTGGCATTGGGAACTAATGTTACGCTCCTAAAAACTAAGTTTTCTGCCGCTTCAAGAGCTAGCAAGCTTTTTTTCTCCTGGTGATGTTTTGAAGCTTTCTATGACTCTAATTGTTCTCTTTATTATATGTTCCGCCTTTTGTAAAGTAGTTGTTCTAGACTGCAGCTCTAAAGAAAACATTGACATTTCCTGAAGCGTGTCGTACATTAAACCTAAATCTAATATAAATTCTGGACTCTCCAATCTTCTTAATAACCCTTGATATGTGGAATCGAGATATGTTGATGATTTGAAATGATGGTGCAATGACTCGTATGACTCCCAGACGGTTTTTATTGTTCTAAAACTACTTGAAATCCATCGTACTCCTAAAATTCGACCCACTTTAGCAAATCTTGTTCCTAATTCATGGCAAGCTTCCTCCAGAGCACGACAATTTTTGGGAGATTGGCTATATAATGAATACAGTTTGTCCATAAAAGCTTTAAAATGGTTGATTCCGCGGACTTCTTTGATAGTATCGCCAACAGAAAGCTCTAATCTATGGTTGAGGCAGTGCCATGCAAAAAGTTTTGGAAACTTTTGCTTAAGTCGAGTTACGACTCCCGAATGTCTTCCTACCATGACACTTGCCCCATCAGTCGCAATTGCTATCCAATTTTCTTTTAAATATTCTTCGTTCAACCCATGTTTATACAAAGTATTCAAAAGCTCTTTTTCAATATTTTCTGAGTCTTGGCAATGTAATTCGCACAAATCAAAGAAAATATAATCAATACTTTCTCCTCCTAAATATATGCTTTCAAGAAAATGACCAAAGTTGATTTATTACTTAAGGTTGTTGATTCATCAATTAGTATAGTAATTTTTGAATTTGTTGACAAAATCTTCGCAACAAGCATTTTCCGCATTTCGCAGGCTATATGGTTTATTATTTGTGTAGCAGAATATCTGGAGTGAAGAGTCGATCCTAATTTAATGCCATTTAATGTTTGTAACGTGATATGATTTTCATAATCAGAATATGGTCTATTTGTTTTAGCGATATTATAAGCAGTTCTAAAAAGCTTAATATTTTCATTTTCTACTTCAATGTTCATATTGTTTGCATATTCTTCTAATTTATTTTTTTTCTGTCTTTCTTAATATTCTCAGCTATTTTATGAGCTTCAGACTCACAATGCTTTTTAATATCCATTCGAATGTTTGATAATTTGCTTGCCCGATCTTTTCCTGCTGCTTCTATTAGGTAGTTACTCCATTCTGGTGAAATATGAATTCTTTCACTTTTTGCAGCCCCTAAAGTTTTAACACTTGCGCAAATGTTACATCCGAGTCTACCTTTGGAAATTGAAAGCCATGGATACTTTTCCTTAAATTGAATATATTGGGAATCATTCCAAACTTCAAATTTGGAATCCTGGTCATTCATTTTCTCTGGTGAACTATTGATCAATATATCAGCTCTTTTTGAGATAGTACTTGCATTTGATGTACCAACAGTGTTTTTATTTCTTTTAACAGCTTCTTCTAGTTCATTCTTTTCTGCATCTTCTTCTACCTCCAAACTTCTTTTAGTACATAAATTTCCTGTCTTCAACCAGCGGTCCATAATTAAACAGAAGAGTTATTTTCGAAAGCTAGTATAAGTACAGAAAATTTAAATTTCACTTATTTTAACATTAACAAAATTTAGATACTTACTTAATCGATTTGTTTTGAATAAAATCTTTATTTTATTTATTTTTTTAAAAAACAAACACCAACTTTTCATCAACAATTAAAAACAATTTAAATAAGCTTTTAAGCCAGTATCAATAAACTTACTTAAAGAAGTTTTCAAAATTATATATTTTTTGAAAATCAATGTTATTTTGTCAACAGCTTTTGCTAACTTCAAATAAACTAAAGAATATGCAAAATTAACGTCCACAATAACGTAGTTTAGCATGGTTACCATAGCAAATTTAGTTAAAGAAGAGTATTTGATAAAATTCAAATATATTTTCAATTGTATAGAATTAGAAGAAAATCGTTTTAAATCGAAAACCAAATTGTTTATGTATTAGTTTACATCACTGCTGGATAAATACAGCATTGGTAATAAGAGAACATCTATCTTGAAGAAGTCGTTTTTACTTTTTTTTGTAAATGATTTTAACATCAGAAAATATAACTTTATTTTTATTTAAACTTTAATTTTTTAACATATTTTCTATTAAGCAAACATAAAAACTTTTAAATATTAGGAAAGTTTAAAGTTTTCATTTCATTGTGGTTTTAAACAAAATTACCATTTTCAAAAATTAAAGGTTCGGTTATATTCGTTTTCCGTTTTTCGTTAAAGGAGGCTTGTTTGATTATTAATTTGAATATAGTTGATATATTTTTCCCAAGAAATTTTTACTAAATGAATGAAATATTTTGTGTGAATTGTTAATTTGAAAATTTTTTGCAATTTTTCAGTACAATTTTTATCATCATATTTTTTTTTTTACTATTACAAAGAAAGAAAATAATAAATTTTTAATAAAACATTTGAACAAAATCATAGGGTATACGCTATTTTTAAGTAAAACCACTAGGTATACGCTATCTAAATTTTAAAAGCATAGGGTATACGGCGTATACCCCCGTATACCCTCCACTACAGCACTGTACTTACCGTAACTTGACACTTAAGGTGACAGAATTGTGCATGACGCTGATAACTGTATTAAATATAATCCAAATTGTGCCTTATCACACACTATTTATTTATTTGGATTAGGTCTTATTACCTTGTGTTTATCTATATATATAAAAATGAATGTATGTGTGTCTGTTTGTCCTTTATGCCTTACCAAACCACTTATTGTAACGCCATGAAACTTTGGGAAGTTATTTAGTATAGTACTGAGAAGGTTTCAAGCAAATAAAATTTTTGAAATAATTTTTCGCCTAAAAATAATCAAGATAAATATTCTAATTTATCTGTTATAAAATTCAACAATCTGCTCTAAATATTATCATGATCATACGATGATTTTGTAATGTATAAAATTAGGAAATACAAAATTCAGGATGACACGACAATTTATTTGAGACATGAATAATGATACAATTCCAAGGCAAGATACTATTCCTTTAACTTCCAATTACCGAGGGAACCAATTAATATTGATTTTATTCAACTTATCGAGTATTTTTCAAGGGACCGGGGAAAAATGTTCACTTTATCGAGAGATTCGTTAGACAAACCTTTACTCGGGTAAAGTCCGCGGGTACATCCATACAAGAAAAATGATACAATTCCAAGGCAAGATATTATTCCTTTAACTTCCAATTACCGAGGGAACCAATTAATATTAATTTTATTCAACTTATCGAGTATTTTTCAAGGGACCGGGAAAAAATGTTCACTTTATCGAGAGATTCATTAGACAAACCTTTACTCGGGTAAAACCCGGGTGAAGCCGGGTACATCCGCTAGTAATCTATAATCCAAATTGTGCCTTATCACACACTATTTTTTTTATTTGGCCTTATTACCTTGTGTTTATAATCTATGACGTAATGCCGGCGGCGCGCGCCCGTTGGCTGCCGGCGAGCACGTGACCTCCCTGTGCGCGCGCATCCGTGACAGAGGCGGCCGATGAGGAATGAGGAAAGACGGTAGTGACTATAGATAGTAATAATAATAATAATAATTATCATTAGATAATGATAATGAACCAAATGATGATGCGCGCGCATCCATGACAGAGGCCGATGAGGAATGAGGAAAGACGGTCGTGACTATATATATTAATAATAATAATAATAATAATAATTATTATTATTATTATTATTATTATTATCATTAGATAATGATAATGATCATAATGATGATGCGCGCGCATCCGTGACAGCGGCCGATGAGGAATTGAGGAAAGACGGTCGTGACTATATACACTGCATGACATTCAAAATGGAACACCAAGAATTAGTGGCCAGAAAATTATGTAAATTTCAGGGTAGACGCGCCTAACCGAGTTATGCAAATGATGTAAAATGCGCAGCTCTCGTGCGCACATGGAGTAAGATATAAGGGAAGAAACTTGCAGAAAGGACAGTATTCGTGTCGTTATTTCTTCAAGGAAAATCATTGTAGAAATTTTGTTCTTGTGTCAAAAGACACGTGTAATAACAGAGAATGCCAGGTCATCGTAAACGGAGGCAGTTCAAGCAGACAGACGCTTTTACGAGGGGCATGGTGATCGGACAGAAAAGGGCAGGTTGGTCCATACGTCAAATCGCAGCTGATACACACCTTGGTGCGTCCACGGTGCACCGTCTGTGGAGAAGATGGTTGGGGCGCAATCGCGTATGATTCCAGGTCACCTTTACTTCGTATTCAGGACACTATGACGGCCCAACGATACGTTGATGATGTGCTGCGACCGGTGACACTCCCCTACCTTAAGGGGGTACCCAATGCCCTTTATCAGCAGGATAACGCCCGACCGCACACTGCTCGCATTAGCCAACAAGCTCTGCATGATGTACAGATGCTTCCCTGGCCACCATACTCTCCTGATCTCTCACCAATCGAGCACGTCTGGGACATCATTGGACGCCGTTTGCATGCCTTGCCACAGCCGCGTTCAGAAGACGAACTGTGGCAAATGGTTGAGAGGGAATGGAATGCCATCCCTCAGGACGCCATCCGTACTCTGATTGACTCTCTACCTAGACGTGTTGCTGCGTGCATCGCCGTCCGCGGTGGTCCTACTTGCTACTAAGCCGACGCCGTTCTCGCTCTGTATTATGACTATCATTTTGAAATAAAGATCACTTATTGTTCGTCCCTGTCTCTCTCTGTCTGCCGAGTTTCATCACTTTCTGGCCACTATTTCTTAGTGTTCCATTTTCAATGTCACGCAGTGTATGTTGTGTTTATAATTTATAATCCAAATTGTGCCTTATCATTGGATTTGGCCTTATTACCTTGTGTTTATAAACTATAATCCAAATTGTGCCTTATCATTGGATTTGGCCTTATTACCTTGTGTTTATAATTTATAATCCAAATTGTGCCTTATCATTTGATTTGGCCTTATTACCTTGTGTTTATAATTTATAATCCAAATTGTGCCTTATCATTGGATTTGGCCTTATTACCTTGTGTTTATAATTTATAATCCAAATTGTGCCTTATCATTTGATTTGGCCTTATTACCTTGTGTTTATAATTTATAATCCAAATTGTGCCTTATCATTGGATTTGGCCTTATTACCTTGTGTTCATAACCTATAATCCGAATTGTGCTTTATCATTGGATTTGGTCTTATTACCTTGTGTTTATAATCTACTAGACGCCGACCCGGGCTTCGCCCCGGGATTGACCCGTGTGCATATCTACCCGAGTGATATATATTTAGATAAGATTTTTTTTTTAAATAATTGTTTTTACTCGAGGGAATGTTTGTAGTCTAGTACGTTGATATAATCAATCTATCTGAATATTAGGAAAGGTCAGGTAATTTTTTTGTAGGGTGATGCTCTGAAAAAGAACGCTATACCACTTTATCACTAAACAAATTGGCGAGTCAAAAATAAGCAACCTAAACAATCCATTAGCTTTGCAAGATAAGAACAGAATAGAGAAATGCATGCAAAATTTTCAACACAAATCAAAATCTTTAATCCTCATTATTATTTTTTTTTTTTTTGCTTATCCCTAGTACACGTGGTACAGGCCATGATAAGCATGGTGGGTAGTTAGCGACTGCTTTTTACTGTAAGCGCACCACATGTCTACACATGTGAAAGCAGTTCGACTTTGCACTTACAAATGTGCCAGAGCCCCTGTTGGTTACTTGCACTCGCTGGTGGGGTTGGACTTTTGCAAGAATCGGGGGGCCATTGGAGCATGTTTGTTTGTTTTTCAAACAGAAAAAAGTGTGCTATGCGGGAATTGAACCCGGGTCGTAGTGGTCGTAAACCAAACGGTTTAACCAGCCTTCCACCGACCCCCCTTCCTCATCAGTAATGTATATTAGGTAGGATGAGGTTTATTTTGTTTCTATTACATTACATGGAATAGTTTTTTTTTTCTAATAAAATTTACTGCCCTCTTTGTTCACTGAAACCTAAACAATGAGTATGTTAGACCACTCTTTGTTCAACCTTACACATTGTTTAGGTCTCTTATTAGGTGCAAGATGTATACTTATGCTAAAATGGTAATTTGGGTAAACATAGGTAAATTCATGTTGGGCCAGTATTGTTTAGCAAGCCAATACAGATATAACATTACTGTATGAAGCAAGTTGTGCTAAAACTAATATTTCCAATCAAATTATCAAAAAAATAACATATACTATGTAATATAAACACATGTATGTAAAATAAACACAATAATAACCAATAATTAAAAACCATAAATTTTTCTAACACAGTATACTTCTTAAGTAAGAATACCTTACCATGAAGGTTTAAAACCCTACACATTGAAACATGTGAAAAATGTAGCATGTGTGTATGATGGGCTTGAAGAGAAAATATTTAAAAAAGATATTTATTGAAACTTTTGTAATACCACACAAAATATGCATATTTACAGTTACAACAGTTGCAGATCTTATTAGCGCTTTAAAAGGGACAATCATATATGAGCAAAGCATCCATGTACATTAGAGGACATTAGAAACATAGTGAAAAAAATATAAAAGGTAATGAATAAATTTTTTGCTAAATGAGGAAAGAAATAGCTCCACAACTTGGCTAGCACCAAAAGATGTCATTTGGAATATAGAGTTATATCTACGGATATGCAGCAAGAAGGACTTCGATAGAGGATGTAGGCCAGAGAGCAAAGAGAAAATAGGTTCTGGAGGGGACTCAATAGCAGGTAGAGTAACTCTACCTTGTTTACAACAGAGGCCAAAGGGTTCATCTCTAAATCTCAAAGCAGAGCAAAACTGGCATACCCGAGACATTTGGCCTATATCGACAGATGAATCAGCTTTATAATCAATATGGGCATTATACTGCAAACCTGAAAACGGCTTATGAGTCCAAAGCTGAATACGCTTAACAGGAACTTGCATAGTTTGTGTAGCTGCGACGCGGGCTTCAGAATACCTAAGACGGCGAAGCGCACGACGCGTCTCACTTTGAAGTGGTGTCTCAATAGCTCTAGCATTCCTATATCTCCTGGAAGCAGCCGTATTCCTACCAATTAAAGGTCGGCTGCGGCGAGGCATATACTGAAAAAAAAAAGATTGAGATTAATAACAAAAGCTTAAAAACAAGCAATTTATAAACAAAGCATAAAAATTACCTGTCTTTTTGATCTAAAAATCAAAATTCTTAAATTTTTTCTTCAAAATAACCTTCCAGATATGTTAAAAAGATTATAAAAAACTAAAACCATAATATTAAAAAACTAAAAAATTAATGTACAAAACCAGTTATCATTAAAAAGCCTCAAAAATAGACCAACCGCAGGACACGGCAATGAAAAAGCATGTTTTTTTGAGGAAAAAATAGAAATAATTTTCTAAAATACAAAATACAACCCCTATATGTTAAAAAAACTATAAATAATCTAAATATAAAATACTTAATCAAATAAATTAAAATATCTTAAATAAAATTTTGAAAAAGGACCTCAAAAAGACAAATAAATGAATCCGTTAAAGAAATCCCTCGCTTATTTAAAAATATAAATAACCTATTTTTTAGATACAACCCATATATGTAGAAAATATAATAAATAAACTGTATTTAAAAGATAAAAGCAATAATTAAAAAACTCCATAAGAAAATTTAAAAAAGGACTTCAAAATGACCCATAATTGAACATACCAATAAAATATCTTGCATCTTAGTGAAAAAAAAATAGAAATAATCCAAAAGTTGTTTACAAAACAACCCATATATGCTGAAAACACCATAAATAATCTACTTCTAAAATATCTAAGCAATTAATTAAAATGAAATCGCAAGCTTTTTAGTGAAAAAAAAGAAAAATAACCCAAATTTTTTTCACAAAACAACCCATATAAGTGGAAAACACCATAAATAATCTGTAACTAAAATATCTAAACAATTAATTAAAAATTTTGTTAAGGTCCTCAAAAAAGACATAAAATTGAGCACATGAATGAAATTTCTAGCTTTTTAGTGAAAAAAAGAGGTCCTCAAAAAAGACATAAAATCGAGCACATGAATGAAATGTTTAGCTTTTTAGTGAAAAAAAAAAATAGAAATAACCCTAAATTCGTAAAAAATAATATAAATACCTTAGTCTTATAAAAATACTAACCACGTAATAAAATAAAAAATAAACTTGATCTCATCAAGTAAGGCTTCAACTTTTTTCGGTATAAAATATGAAAACTATAAAATAAAAGTATCTTACCATGTATAAAAGTTATTATTTTATTAAAATCAATATATATATAAAAAAAGATAGAACAAATTTAGCAAGAAGCGGAAAGTAAACACTTTTGAAAGTATAAATACTTTTACTCTGTTGAATTTTTTTTGTATTTTATCGATAACAGCAAAGTTATGTATTCTAAAGTTAGGGAAAAATATTTTGATGTTAAGCAAAACCTGCTCCATCTCGTTTTACATAAATGTTGAAAATTTGGTCGAAATTGATGCATTGTAACGAAAGTTTTTAGTGATGTACTCTTATGAAATTTGCATTTTATTAATATAGATAATCCAAATTGTGCCTTATCATTGGATTTGGCCTTATTACCTTGTGTTTATAATCTATAATCCAAATTGTGCCTTATCATTGGATTTGGCCTTATTACCTTGTGTTTATAATTTATATTCCAAATTGTGCCTTATCATTTGATTTGGCCTTATTACCTTGTGTTTATAATTTATAATCCAAATTGTGCCTTATCATTGGATTTGGCCTTATTACCTTGTGTTTATAATTTATAATCCAAATTGTGCCTTATCATTGGATTTGGTCTTATTACCTTGTGTTTATAATCTATAATCCAAATTGTGCCTTATCATTAGATTTGGTCTTATTACCTTGTGTTTATAATTTATAATCCAAATTGTGCCTTATCATTGGATTTGGTCTTATTACCTTGTGTTTATAATTTACTAGCGGACGTACCCGGCTTCGCCCGGGTTTTACCCGAGTAAAAGTTTGTCTAACGAATCTCTGGATAAAGTGAACATTTTTTTCCCGGTCCCATGAAAAATGCTCGATAAGTTGAATAAAATCAATATTAATTGGTTCCCTCGGTAATTGGAAGTTAAAGGAATAGTATCTTGCCTTGGAATTGTACCATTATTCTTGTATGGATGTACCCGGCTTCGCCCGGGTTTTACCCGAGTAAAGTTTGTTTAACGAATCTCTCGATAAAGTGAACATTTTTTCCCGGTCCCTTGATAAATCCTCGATAAGTTGAATAAAATCAATATTAATTGGTTCCCTCGGTAATTGGAAGTTAAAGGAATAGTATCTTGCCTTTGAATTGTATCATTATTCTTGTCTCAAATAAATTGCCGTGTCATCCTGAATTTTGTCTTTCCTAATTTTCTACATTACAAAATCATCGTATCATCATGATGATATTTAGAGCAGATTGTTGAATTATAACAGATAAATTAGAATATTTATCCTGATTATTTATAGGCGAAAAGTTATTTCAAAAATTTTATTTGCTAGAAACCTTCCCAGTACTATACTAAATAACTTCCCAAAGTTTCATGGCGATCCAATGAGTGGTTTGGTCAGGCATAAAGGACAAACAAACAGACATACATTCATTTTTATATATATAGATAATCCAAATTGTGCCTAATCATTGGATTTGGTCTTATTACCTTGTGTTTATAATCTATAATCCAAATTGTGCCTTATCATTAGATTTGGCCTTATTACCTTGTGTTTATAATTTATAATCCAAATTGTGCCTTATCATTGGATTTGGTCTTATCACCTTGTGTTTATAATCTATAATCCAAATTGTGCTATATCATTGGATTTGGTCTTATTATCTTGTGTTTATAATCTATAATCCAAATTGTACCTTATCATTTAGATAACTTCAAGTAAATAAAATAAAATAGGTATGGAGTATTTAATTATAAAATTATGAAAATTATTTCAAATTCTGTATTTTATTATATATAGAGAGAAAAAAATAGCAACAATGAGAACTAAAATTTATTTAATCTGAATAATTATTCTCAGATAGCTAGTGTATATTTAATAGATTTCAAATTACTATTTCAGAATTTATAGAAATAGAAAACAGTTTAACTCCCAAGCCAAGAAAAGGTTTTCAAACTTAAGTGTCAATATATTAAATAGAACAGGCTGCATTGTGATATGGCTCAGCGAAGTGACCAAGTTAAGGCTGAATCTACCGGTCGTTGTTTTATAGACATGCTCGCTAAGAAATCTCAAATTCTTGAACAGAGGGGCGAAACAGCTTCAAAGATCTGGCCATTGGGTCTGAATGTCTCAAGTTGCGATAGCTCAAGGAATTGATCAGAATGCGAAATGGCTTCAAGAACTGGCCATTGGTTCTAAAGATTTCTAGTTGAGATTACTCAAGGAATTGATCAGAATGCTAAATGGCTTCAAAAACTGGCCATTGGTTCTGTAGGACGAAATTTGCGAAGGTTAAAAAAATTATCAGGACGGTACAATTGTTTCAGGACATAGCCACTGGTTCTAGAGGCTGCACGTTGCCAGGGCTCAAAAACTTGATCAGGGCGGTGCAACGGCTTCAAGATCTGGACACTGGTTCTAGAGAACGCACGTTCCGAAGGCTCAAGGAATTGATCAGAATGCTGAATAGGTTCAAGATCTGGCCACTGATTCTACAGTACGCACGTTGCGAAGACTCAAGAATTTGATCAGGGCGTTACAATGGTTTCAAAATCTGGCCATTGGTTTTAGAAGCCGCTAATTTCGAATGTTCAAAAACTTGATCAGGGCGGTGCAATGACTTCAAAATCTGGCCATTGGTTTTGAAGCCGCTAATTTCGAATGTTCAAAAACTTGATCAGGGCGTTGCAACGTCTTCAAAATCTGGCCATTGGTTTTAGAAGCCGCTAATTTCGAATGTTCAAAAACTTGATCAGGGCGTTGAAATGGGTTCAAAATCTGGCCATTGGTTTTAGAAGCCGCTAATTTAGAATGTTCAAAAACTTAATCAGCGAGGTGCAATCGCTTCAAAATCTGGCAATTGGTTTTAGAAGTAGCTAATTGCGAATATTCTAAAACTTCATCCGGGCGGTGCAATGGTTCCAAAATCTGGCCATTGGTTTTAGAAGCCGCTAATTGTGAATGTTCAAAACTTGATCATGGCGTTGCAATGGGTTCAAGATCTGGCCATTTGTTCAAGAAGCCGCTAATTTCGAATGTACAAAAACTTAATCAGCGTGGTGCAATCGCTTCAAAATCTGGCCATTAATTTTAAAGGACGCACGTTACGAAAGCTCAAAAACTTGATCAGGGCGTGGCAATGGTTTCAAAATCGGGCCATTGGTTTTAGAAGCAGCTAATTTCGAATGTTCAAATACTTGATCAGGGAGGTGCAATGGCTTCAAAATCTGGCCATTAATTTTAAAGGATGCACGTTGCGAAGGCTTAAAAACTTGATCAGGGCAACGCCATGTCTTCAATATCTGACCACTGATTTTAGAGGCAGCACGTTTCCAAGGCTCAAATAATTGACCAGGGCAACGTATAAATGACTTCAAAATTTATCCACTGGTTCTAGAGGACGCAATTTGCGAAGGCTCAAAAAATGATCAAGGGCAACGCAACGTCTTCAAAATATGGAATTGGTTTTAGAAGCAGCTAATTGCGAATGCTCAAAATCTTGATCGGGGCGTTGCAATGGCTTCAAAATCTGGCCATTGGTTTTAGAAGCATTTAATTGCGAATGCTTAAAAACTTGATCAGGGCGTTGCAATGGTTTCAAGATCTGGCCATTGGTTCTAGAAGTCGCTGATTGCGAATGTTCAAAAACTTGATCAGGGCGTTGCAACGGCTTCAAAATCTGGCCATTGGTTTTAGAAGCCGCTAATTGCGAATGTTCAAAAACTTGATCAGGGCGTTGCAATGGGTTCAAGATCTTGCTATTGGTTTTAGAAGCCGCTATTTACGAATTTTCAAAAACTTGATCAGGGCGTTGCAATGGGTTCAAGATCTGGCCATTGGGTTCAGAAGCCGCAAATTGGGAATGTTCCAAAACTTGATCAGGGCGTTGCAATGGGTTCAAAAATGGCCATTAGTTTTAAAAGACGCACGTTACGAAGGCTCAAAAGCTTGATCAGGGCAACGCCATGGCTTCAATATCTGGCTACTGATTTTAGAGGCAGCACGTTTACAAGGTTCAAAGAATTGACCAGGGCAACGTAATTGGCTGAAAGATTTATCCACTTGTTCTAGAGGACGCAATTTGGGAAGGCTCAAAAACTTTATTAGAGAGGGTCAGTAGCTTCAAGATCTGGCCTCTCTGTTTCTAGAGGCCACAAGTTGTTAAGGCTCAAAAGCTTGATCAGGGCAATGGGTCAAGATCTTTCCAGTGGTTTTAAAGGCATCACGTTGTGAAAGTTAAAAAGCTTGATCAAGGAGACCTCTTGCAAGGCTTCAAAATCTGAGAGATTTTGTTGTCTAAGCTCTATTCAGGCAAGTCTCATATTATCCAATTAGATATCCAATGAATGAATACCATATTTACAAATTAATTTGTCAATATTATCACAATCTACCCCAGTATATAGACAATTTGGATAGTAGATTATAAACACAAGGAGATACGACCAAATCCAAATAAATAAATAGTGTGTAACGAAACGTCACAGTCGACACGGTAACAGCGTTGTGCTTTCAATACTTTAGTCTAATGAGGGTAACAATTCTGTTACCTAAAGTCACACATCACCATTTTAGATTTGTTACATTTACCATTTGTTTATAATCTATATAGACAATTCATTTTAATAATAAATGATACCAGTAACATCACGCTTTTCTTTTACAAATATAATATTTCTACTGTTCTTACTGCAATGTAAATATTGCAGTAAAATGCAGTAATACGCGGTTAATTTGCAAAGGACAAAATCGTACAATAAATGATTGCATTTATTTAGTATAGATGGCGCTCTAAAACCTTGTGTTTAAATTAATATTTATTACCAGACGAACACGTCCAGGGATTTTCCTATTTGAACGTTTGCTAGTACAATAGTGTATTAAGCTAAATATATTTGCATATATAGTATTTATACCCGTGTATTATCTATCTATATATAAAATTGAATGTCTGTGTGTGTGTGTGTGTCTGTGTGTGTGTGTGACAATTGACAATTAAAAAATATTTATTGTCATCTTAGACAATATTACATATTTTCAATCATAGGGAGAGAAAAAGAAAATAAGAAGAGAGAAGAGAAAATATATACATATATGAAACAAATTTTACAAGATGGTGATGGGAGATGGAGGAAGAAAACCTCGGCGCTGGAGGGTCCTGGACCAGGCGATGAGCGGGTCTTCCACTGCTTCTCCGAGCCCAACCTGTACAAAGTAGCGATAAATTCGCAACTTTGCCGACGCCAAGATGGAAAGGGCGTCGTCCTCAAGGCCGGACCCGCCGAAGATCCAAGCCTGCAGGTCAGGGGGCCGCCCTATGATGTTGAAGGCCTCTCTGATGAGAGGCCTGATGGAACGGCAGCACCAGTAACGGTGGCCGAGGGAGCGGTCGATGGACCCGCAGGCAGGACAGGAGGGGCCGACCGAGGCAGGATGGGCCGGATGGGGCAGGGCGTGGAGGGCCAACTTGAGGGCCGCGTCGGCCTCGTGGCCCGAGTAGGCGCAGCGCCGCAGCGAGGCCCAGTCGTTCCTAGATGGAAGTGGACCGATGGTGGGCGACCATCTCGAGGTGAACCTTGAGATGGGCGTGGCGGCGAGGCGCGGGCGATCCAGGGCCCGTCGGGCCGAGCGGGTCGTGAGGCAGTTGAGGAACGGCGTAGCCGTCCCTCGCAGCACCACGGCCGCAGCTAAAGAGCTAGATGAGGGTGCAGACTCCGCCCCGAAGCCCACGGCGTTCTCGGAGGTCAGCATCCGACAGAAGGCGCCCAGGGTCGCGGCGTCAGCCAGGGCCGAGCGCGTAGGTCGGGCGGTGAGGTGGCCCTCCGCAAGAAGGTCCCGGACTCGGGCTCCGCGCCAGCGGGCAGGGGCCAGGAGGTCGGGAGGGCGGAGGAACCGGCAGCCGCCGATGATGTTGAGGTCCAGTAGCTGAGCCGTGGGGACCGCCCGATGGTTGAGGCCCAGGATGTTGGAGGCCTCCTCCCACAGCTTCAGCAGCCGGAGACGGCGGGGCTGGAGACGGGTGCCGTCCGGTGGAGGGTGGATCCAGGCCTCACCGCTTTCTACCAGCCAGCTGAAGGCATTTCTGCCCCCGCGGAGCGCGACCTGCACCCCCTTGAGGCAGGCGAGCTGGAGCTGGGTCGCGAGGTCGAGGAGGCCGAGGCCTCCGATGGCAACTGGCCTCGCCATGACATCGGCGGGAAGCCACGCCGTGTGGTCCTGTTCCCAGACGAATCTCGCCAGTCGGGCCTGCAGCTTGGCGATGGTTGGGGGTGATGGTAGGTAGCCATGCAGGTGGTGCTGGATGACAGAGCCCACCAGCGTGTTCGCCGCTCTTGCTCGCCCGACGAGGGAGAGGCCGCGGGTGAAGGGCGTCCATTTGCGGCATGCATTCTCCAGGAGGGTCAGGAGATGCTGCTCCCGGTGGGCGACGGTGCTCCTGGGGGCGATGTCGAGCCTGAGGACCCTGATGGAGGTGGTCGACCAGGAGGCGCCGAGAGGGGAGTCGCCGCGGTTGCGCCAGGCGCCGCACCAGAGGCCAGCGCTCTTCCGGAGGTTCACGCCAACTCCGGAGGCCTGCTTGTATTCTTCGAAGACGGTCGCCACCCGTTCGAAGTCTCCGTCGCGATGAAATAGGAGGACGATGTCGTCGGCGTAAGCGATGACATTGCCCACGCCGAGGGTCAACTCCAGGCGACGTAGCAGCGGCCCCGTGGCGATGCTGAAGAGTGCGGCGCTTACGGCGCAACCCTGCCTGAGGCCGTTGAGAAGGGGGAAGGCTGTTGTATGAAAGCCTCCGGCCCGGATGGTGGCGTCCGCCCCGGCGTAGAGGATGTTAATCCAGGCCATGAAGGCCGGCGGGAGGCGGAGGGATGTTAGCAGGGACTCCAGGAAGCCGCGGTTCAATGAGTCAAAGGCGGACTCTAGGTCGACGCCCATGACGGCCAGCGGCGAGCCCAGGGCGGTGGCCTCCTCGATGGCGTCCGTCACCATGGCGATGTTCCATGACGGGGACCTCCCGGGGACGGCGTATGTTTGGCATTCCGGCACCAGGATCCGCAGGTGGGGTTTGAGGCGCCGGTGAAGGATGGCGGCCAGGACCCTGTAGTCGGCCGAGGGCAGCGCGACAGGCCTGTAGCCATCAAGGCCGCGACCTCCGCGGGCCTTGGGCACGAGGCAGATGGAGCTGCGCCGCGTCGACGGAGGTAGTGCACCGCGGAGCCGTGAAGCCGCGAACACCCGGGCCAGAGCTTCCGCGAAGAAGTCCTCGTTGAAGGCGACGAGGAGCTCGCACGGCGAGCCGTCCCAGCCGGGGGCCTTTCCGCGAGGGAGGTGCTCGATGGCGTGGGCTATCTCGCTGGGGCTGATGTCTGGCCGGTGGAGCGGGTCCTCCTCACTCAGCTCGCGGGTGGTGGTGGTGGGCGCGCTGCTGGCGATGAAGGCAGCTCCCGCAGCTGGATCGCTGGTGGGACGGGCGAAGCGGGGCTGGAAGGTCGCGAACGCCCTCCGCCGAAGCTCTGGGCCCTCGATGACGTTGTCCTCCTCGTCCCTGATGACGCTGACCGGGCGACGGAGGCGGATGGCGCGTGCCAGGTCCGGCAGCGATGGGTAGTCTGCCCGGATGGAGGAGGCCTCGAGCTGCGCCGCGATGTAACGTCTCGCCCTGTAGACGTAGCTGTCGCTGGCAGCGTGGCGCGGGTCGTGCAGGGATCTGGCCTCCGCCAGCAGCCCCGCCTTGATGGAGGTCCACCTATCCCAGAAGGTCCCGTCGTCGTCATCGTGCGCTGTGTCTTCCTCCAACTCCCGGATGTAGCCAGCCAGATGTTCGAGCGCAAGGCCCGAGCGGAGCATCGCGGCCAAGCGAGGCTGGGTGGGGGAGGAGACGGCGGTGGTGGGCGGGCCCACCTGGAGCAGCACGAGGCGGTGGTCCGAGAGGTGGTAGTGGCTGGTCGCGTAGATGGACACGCGATCCAGGACTCCAGCAGGGATGAGGATCCGGTCCAGGCGGTTCGATTCGACTTGGTCGCCGTGCATGGCGACTCTGGTGGGCAGGTAGGCGGCGTCGAACTGGGTGGCCACGTCGACCAGCGCGGCCAGGTCCAGAAGAGCGGCGAGGGCATCCGATGATGATGATGACGAGGGGCCCCGATCCCTGATGTTAAAATCGCCGATGATCCAGCAGGCTCCCTCCTCCTCCTGTGCCGCTGTCGCCGCCAGGAGCTCCAGTTGCCGGTTTCTCTCCCGGGGTTCATGCGCCAGATGAACGGCGATGGCCGTCATCTCCTCGCCGCGGACATCTATGGTTGCCAAGGCGATGTGGCCCGGCCACAGGATGCGTTGATGTAGAACGGCTACGCCTGGTCCGAAGACGCAGGCGAGTCCGGATCCCGAGATGGCTACGGGATGGGCCAACACAACAGCACTGTAGCCGAGGCAGAGGTCTTGGCCGCTGCCCAGATGAAATGCGTTTGTCTCCTGGACAAACGCGATGTCCACGTGATGTTGCCTGAGGAGATGACAAAGGGCAAGGCTCCTCCTCCGAGTGGCGAGCCCTCGCGCGTTGATGGTGGCGACGCGGTAACTCATTGGGACGGTCCTTCACGCAGCACCTTCCTGGTCTTTTGGAGGGTCTTGCGGATTGTGGAGTTGGAGTCTGGGCACAAGGGCTTGATGGTATCGTGCAGCTTGTTGAGGGCTTTGACCTGTGCCGGGGTCAGCGTGGACGCTCGCCTCTTCATGGTGGTCTCTGAGGTGAGAAGCTTCTGAGCCTCCTCGCGGTTTAGGTCGGGCAACTTATCCCAGTCGATGGAGATGTTAGGGGACTTCTTGAGGTGCTCCAGCAGCTGTTCGAGTGCGGCCTTTCCCCGGGCAGGCGTGGAGGGAGGTGAGGTCAGCTTCTCCATCGACATCTCGTGGTCGAGCGGAGAGATGCGAGGCTCGAGGGGCCTCGGGACAGCCAGGGGAGCAGGAAGGGCGGCATGGGCGGGCTGGGCGAGATCCATCGGTTCGGCAGGATGGGACGCCGAGGGGATCGCCGGAGACTCTGTTGATGTTTTCGCCGGTTGGACAGGGGACGCCGGTGTTGCGGGCGCCGGTGCCGGCTTCCTTGGCTGCTGAGGAGGAGGAGGAGGAGGGGGGGGGGGGCCTTGCGTCGATGGGAGACGCTGCTTGCCTGGGGCTGCTGTTCCCTTGCCTGGCGAGCGATGGGCAGCTAGCTCTGCGGTGGCCCTGCCTTCCGCATTTGGAACATTTAATTCCGAAGGAGAGGAAGGCAGATAGGGTGTCTCCCTTGGACTCGATGGTCAGTAGGGCGGGCAGGGTCTCCAGCCTTACGCCCTGGTGGAGCAGGATGAACGCCTCCCGGCGGCCGTCGCTGAAGGCGAACTCCCCCATTTTGATCATGATGGGGGCGATGGAGGTGATGTCTCCGTATTGACGCAGAGCCTGCAAGATGGTGGCGTCCTCTACAAAGCCGGGGAGATTGGCCACGATGATCCTTTCGGCCCTCTTGCGGAAGGGGAAGACCTTGAGGAGTGTTCCCTCGATGTTCAGGCCCTCCTCCACCAAACGGCTCGCAAGGTTCTTGCTCGCGAGGCCCACGATGTAGTGGCCGTTTATCCTGCCAAAGTGGGCGATGTTTTTGGGCCCTCCGACCATGTCGCCGATTGCCCGGAGGTAGGAGTAGTCCGGGATGTCAGGGCACAGCTCCACGAAGATGTAGTTTTCGTGGTTGGTTGTGGCCTGCCTCGCCCTGGCGTCGGCGATGTTGGCGCGCGTCGCCTTGATTTCCTTGGGCGGCACTGCTCTCGGCCCTGTTGGCCGCTTCTGCTGCTGGGAGCTGCGCTGGTTTCCAGGCTTGTTGGGCTGCCTTGCAGCGTGCTCAGGTGAAGTTGAGCCGAGGCGCCTCTTCTTGCCCTTCACGACGATGAAGCCCTCGTTGTCGTTCACCTCCGCCATCTCGCTGTCGGCCCAGTTGAGCGAGGCCGGGCTAGCTGGAGTTGCGCTGATCGTAGCAGCAGTCTTTGCGCCGTGACGTCACCACGCGCGGCGGCCGGATTTGCATGCATATCGCCTGCCGGCGAATTTGCATTTTTTTGATTTTCAGAGTTTTCTTTAGAATTTCTTCTCTGAATTTCGTTTTTCGGGGCTGATTCCTCGCCCGCTTGAGTTAGGATGCTGGGCCTTTCAGGCACATGTTCAGCAGAGCCTGGGCTACCCTTGGGTGCCAAATTCGCCATGTTCAGCGCCAATGGCACACACTCCAGAGGCGAAAACGGCGGAGCTCGCGAAAGCGTGGCCGCACGCTCGAGTGTGTGTGTGTGTGTGTCCTCTATGGATTCAAAAACCATACATCCAATCGCCGTGAAATTTTGAGATATTATTAGGTGTATCTCCGGAAAGGTTTACGAAAAATAATTTCTTGAATATCTTTAATATCCTTAGAGTTATTTGCAGATTATTATTATTTACTGTGCGGGAAAGCCTCGCGGGAGCTTGCCCAAGATGACCTCCGGGAACTTCGTCCATCTTCCATAAACGACCATGAATTTATTCAACCTTATCGAGTATTTTTCAAGGGACCGGGAAAAAATGTTCACTAGATAAAACGATGATTTTGTAATGTAGAAAATTGTGAAAGACAAAATTCAGGATTCAAAAACCATACATCCAATCGCCGTGAAATTCTGGGATATTATTAGGTGTATCTCGGAAAGGTTTACGAAAAATAATTTCTTGAATATCTTTAATATCCTTAGAGTTATTTGCAGAATATTATTATTTGCTGTGCGGGAAAGCCTCGCGGGAACTTGCCCAAGATGACCTCCGGGAACTTCGTCCATCTTCCATAAACGACCATGAATTTATTCAGCCAATGTTCACTTTTGAGAGATTCAATTATACGAGTTTCAAATTATCAAAATATATCTTTCTTTTATAAGTTTATAGAGAATTGTTTTAACAAATGTTCGTTAGACAAACCTTTACTCGGGTAAAACCTCGGGCGAAGCCGGGTACGTCCGCTAGTAATATATATATGTAGTGATATTAGAAATTATGATGCATTAACGCGCCCTCTGTTAAGAAAATTCGAAACTATTATAGACGCATTTGATTCTTTTGAAAATGAAACAATTTCTATTTTCCTTACTGCAATGGAAAAATTAATAGGAGGGTTTGTCTCATCAGTGGTGAACCCTCCCAGAGGTTTCGCCAGTTTAATCTACCATACCAATGTTAAATTGCATTTTTCGATCCACTGATGAGCCAGACCTTACCATTAAGTTTTCCATTGTAGTAAGGAGAGTAGAAATGTTTTAATTATTAAAAGAATCATACGCGTCTATAATAGTTTCGTATTTACATATTATAAACTAATAATATAATAATACTTGAGATAAAACTGGATCTAAAATTTCTTTAAAATTGATTTATTGATATATTTTATGTCTTAAACACTTTTATCAGAATAATATAAATTGTAGTGCTTTTTGTAATCAATTTTAATATTGAAATATTTCTCGGTATTGCATTTTTTATTCGCACACACACCAATAATATATTCACTTTAATCTATTAGATAATAAAAATTGAATGTCTGTCTGTCTGATTGTTTGTTTGTACTCTATAGATTCAAAAACCATACATCCAATCGCCGTGAAATTTTGGGATATTATTAGGTATATCACCGGGAAGGTTTTTGAAAAATAATTTCATGAATATCTTGAATATCCTTAGAGTTATTTGCAGATTTGTATATTTAACTCGCAAGCAGCGCCCCCATTGTGACGATGATAACAAGTTTTCTTATCACTAAGTTTGTTATCTTAAATATTATTTATCAAAAGTAAGATTATCTCAGGATGACACGGCAATGTGACACGGGAAAAAATGTTCACTAGATAAAACTATGATTTTCTATATGATATAAAAAGCCAACAATGAAGAGTGAATGTAATATAAAAAGCCAACAATGAAGAATGAATGTAAGATAAAAAGCCAACAATGAAGAGTGAATGTAAGATAAAAAGCCAACAATGAAGAATGAATGTAAGATAAAAAGCCAACAATGAAGAGTGAATGTAATATAAAAAGCCAACAATGAATAATGAATGTAAGATAAAAGCCAACAATGAAGAATGAATGTAAGATAAAAAGCCAACAATGAAGAGTAAATACACTTGGTTCTTTTTTTATGCGGTAGATGCGTTCCAGGGGAATCCGCATAAAAAAAATCGCACAAAAAAAGACATACATTTATATGTAAAATGATGGATACGTTCCATTTATTTAAAAAATCGCATAAAACCTAAATAATGTTTTAAAATGCACCAGAAATCGCATAAAAAAAGATTTATAAATAATAAGATTTAATTTTTTTCTCATCATATTTTAATAAATGGCACATATGTGTGTTAATAACAAAAACAAAACTTAATATGTAAAAAAAAAAAAAAAAACATAAACAAAACTTTATTTAAAATCATATTAAGAATGTTTTCATCATTATTCGCTGTCTGATAATGTGCGAACCCGTTTGTGGATTGGTGCAAGATCACTTTCATCACTTGAAGATAAAATTACGTCATCAGATCTACATGGTAATGCTTCTTTAGGAACTTCAGTGATTTTTTTTTTTCTTTGACAAGGTAGTCAGTAATCAAACGCTGTGATGGCTTGACTAGTTCTTTGTAGAGTTCTCTGTAGCCAGACATACAAAATTTCAGATCACGTTGGAATTTTAAGGCGCGTTCTACATCATTATCATTTTGAATAAAAAAAATTTCCAATTTACCGGAAAGTTGAAGGCCTTCCCGAAGTAATTTTTCGTCCAGTGGAGTAACATCTTCCAGTTCGCTATCTACACACACTGTTTCGAAATCTTTAGTAGTATCTACCATACTTTCCAAAATATCATCATCATTTAGGGCTTCGTCCACAAGCAATTCTTCTATATCATGCTCGCCAAAATCATCAAAACCTTCCCCACCTATTTCCTTAGCAATTGAAATAATATCTGATGTTACTATTGTTGTTCTATTTGATTCATTTCTCTTTGATACGCATTCAGGCCAAGCAGCTTTCCAACATGCATTTAAAGTTTGTGATTTTATCTCGGCAATTGCTAACGCAACATGATCTACACAGTTCAAGATATTAAATTGTTTCCAAACTTCAGTAACTGTTATTGTATCGGATTCCAGTTTATCGAAAATGAATTGGAAAGTGAATTTTACATAATATTTTTTAAATGTTGAAATAATTCCCTGATCTAATGGTTGAATTAGGCTCGTTGTGTTTGGAGGGAAAAAAACTACCTTTATATTTGGATGCTCTAAGTTTGGATGACCTGGTGCATTGTCAAGAATTAATAAGATCTTAAATTCGAGACCCATCTCTTTCATATAATTTTCTACTTCGGGTACGAAGCATTTATTGAACCATTCAGTGAAAATAGCCGTTGTTACCCAGGCCTTCTTGTTTGCCATCCAATGTACGGGCAGTGTATTTAAGTCTTTTCCTTTTAATGCACGTGGTTTTAAAGATCGATTTACAAGCAGCGGTTTTAAACATTCGATCGCCAGATGCATTGCTGCACAGCAATAAAGTAACTCGATCTTTAGCAGCTTTAAAACCACTGGCATTTTTTTCGGACTTTGCAATGTAAGTACGGGTTGGCATTTTTTTCCAAAACAATCCTGTTTCATCAGCATTGAAGATTTGATGTGGGCACAATATCCTCCATCTTTAATAATTTTAGCCAACTTTTCAGGATATTTTCTAGCAGCTTCTTCATCTGCAGAAGCCACCTCACCTTTTATTTTTAGATTATGAAAAGAATGTCTTTTTATAAAACCAGTTAACCACCCTGTGCTGGCAGAGAATTGTGGATTACTTTCACGTGAACATGTAGATGGCTCTGATTCTTTTAACTCCTTGTAAAATTTAAGGGCTTTCATCTTGATTAAATGTCCATCTAACGGAATTCTTTTTTGAGTTAAATCTTCAATCCAAATTACGAGAGCCTTTTCTGTTTTTTCTATTAAAGTGCCTCTTGAATATGATGAAATTTTAGAACTCAAATTTGTACCAGATCTGACTGATCTTCTTATTGCCGCTTCATTTTTTTTTAATTGCTCTTATAGTAGATTCGCCTAAATTATAACGTTTACCTATTGCTGTTGATCTTTCTCCTTTCGCCAAGCAATCGAGAATTATAATTTTGGTTTCTAGCGAAATTGCACTTCTTTTTTGTTTTTTATTATTGTCACACATTTTCTTTAAGAGGACTAAAAATTATGGAAAAACTTAATGTACAATTACGCACTAAAATTATTCAAAAAAACTTACAATTCACTTGAGTAAATTTATCTTCCGGTTTTCGGTAGTAACCTTCTTTCACCAAGTTTTATTTTCTAATGCTTTCCAATATGCAGACTTTTTTAAATTAGTTTCATACAAAAACAAAATGCAGCATAAAAACACGCAATTTTAACGAGGTATTTTTGTTTTTGTCTCTTTTGTTTTTAAGAACAAATCAAGAGGAAACATGTCAATAGAAGAAAAAAGAAATTTGTAACGGCAGCTGGCACGCCGGCGGGTTTTCAGTTTTGATTTCGGTTTTGCACGAGTTGTGTAAGACACCGGCAGGCGCGGAATAAAAGACAATTGGAACTTCCCCTCTACTGTTTGTTGGATAACTTAACATACAACCAGGACGTTACAAAATTCTTTCTTTGTATTGATTGCGTAATAGTAGAGTTGTAGTTGTTATTCTTATTCGTTTTCAGAAAAAGTGAATCACCAAAAATTTTTTTTTCGAAATTCGAATAATTTGTTTTTTCTTGCACCGCATAACTCCAAAACCGCATAAAAAAAAACCGCATAAAAAGAGAACGAAGTGTATAATATAAAAAGCCAACAATGAAGAATGAATGTAAGATAAAAAGCCAACAATGAAGAGTAAATATAATATAAAAAGCCAACAATGAAGAGTGAATGTAAGATAAAAAGCCAACAATGAAGAGTAAATGTAATATAAAAAGCCAACAGAGTGAATGTAAGATAAAAAGCCAACAATGAAGAGTGAATGTAATATAAAAAGCCAACAATGAAGAATGAATGTAAAATAAAAAGCCAACAAAGAAGAGTAAATATAATATAAAAAGCCAACAATGAAGAGTAAATATAATATAAAAAGCCAACAATGAAGAATGAATGTAAGATAAAAATCCAACAAAGAAGAGTAAATATAATATAAAAAGCCAACAATGAAGAGTGAATGTAAGATAAAAAGCCAACAATGAAGAGTAAATGTAATATAAAAAGCCAACAGAGTGAATGCAAGATAAAAAGCCAACAATGAAGAGTAAATGTAATATAAAAAGCCAACAGAGTGAATGTAAGATGAAAAGCCAACAATGAAGAGTGAATGCAATATAAAAAGCCAACAATGAAGGATGAATGTAAGTTAAAAAGCCAACAATGAAGAGTAAATCTATATATATATATAAAAGCCAATTTCTGTCTGTCTGTCTGTTTCGCGATAAACTCAAAAACTACTGAACCAATTGGTACCAAATTTTGCATGTCGCTTTTTATAAACCTGAGGAAAATTTTCGGCTGCATTTTGATTAGTATTTTTGGCTATTTCTTTTTTTAACACAAAGCAATAACGCGCCATTTATACATATAAAATAAAAGGATTTAAAAGCGCGAATTTTCTTTTATACATAAAACGAACTTCTACTGTCCTTACTGCGATGAAAAATATATTGGGAGGGCTTGGCTCATCAGTGGTGAACCCTCCCAGCGGTTTCGCCAATTTAATCCACCAGACCGCTTCTCAGAGCTCTAATATTGTATATACCCTTTCTAAGATTCCATCCTTCAGTGTAGCATATAAAGCAGAATGATCCAATACAATATTAGAGCTCTGAGAAGCGGTCTGATGGATTAAATTGGCGAAACCGCTGGGAGGGTTCACCACTTATGAGCCAAGCCCTCCCAATATATTTTTCATCGCAGTAAGGACAGTAGAAGTTCGTTTTATGTATAAAAGAAACATTCGCGCTTTTAAATCCTTTTATTTTATATTTCTTTTTTTTCATTTGAAGAACTTTTTTTTACGCGGACTAATCTGGAATGGAATGAATACCTAAATATGGCCATTTTTTTAAGCATCGGTGGTTCAGTGGTAGAATGCTCGCCTGCCACGCGGGCGGCCCGGGTTCGATTCCCGGCCGATGCTTTTTTTTATTTTACAATTTTTAAAACTCATTTATATTATCTTATATATATATATAATTGAATGTCTGTCTGTACTCTATAGATTCAAAAACCATACATCCAATCGTCGTGAAATTTTGGGATATTATTAGGTATATCACCGGGAAGGTTTTTGAAAAATAATTTCATGAATATCTTGAATATCCTTAGAGTTATTTGCAGATTTGTATATTTAACTCGCAAGCAGCGCCCCCATTGTGACGATGATAACAAGTTTTCTTATCACTAAGTTTGTTATCTTAAATATTATTTATCAAAAGTAAGATTATCTCAGGATGACACGGCAATTTATTTGCGACAAGAATAATGATACAATTCCAAGGCGAAGATGCTATTCCTTTAACTTCCAATTACCGAGGGAACCAATTAATATTGATTTTATTCAACTTATCGAGTATTTCTCAAGGGACCGGGAAAAAAATGTTCACTAGATAAAACTATGATTTTCTAATGTAGAAAATTAGGAAAGACAAAATTCAGGATGACAAGGCACACAGGGCCCGGGAAAAAAATGTTCACTTTATCGAGAGATTCAAATTTACGAGTTTCAAATTATCAAAATATATCTTTTTTATTTTTTAATAAGTTTTTAGAGAATTGTTTTAACAAATGTTCGCTAGACAAACCTTTACTCGGGTAAAACCCCGGCGAAGCCGAGTACGTTTTATAAGTTTAAAGAGAATTGTTTTAACAAATGTTCGTTAGACAAACATTCACTCGGGTAAAACCCGGGCGAAACCGGGCACATCCGCTAGTCTATTAGATAATAAAAAGGCATATATTGGATTTAATAAAAGATATATTTGCCAATATTTCGGTTAGCTGAACGCCAAACCTTTATCAAGGCATTACATTTTTGTAAAAACAATACTCAGCGCCGTATTTATTCAATCCAATATATGCCTTTTTTATTATCTAATGAATTAAATATGGATTGTTCTATTTTCAAAACTTTAATCTATATAGCCTTTTATATTAGTATTTACATGAATTTAAATATTTGTTCAGAAAATATGCAGCTATAATCTTCCCTGTCACTCACTTTTCAGGGAAATGATTATTTCTGAATTCTATATTATCTTTTATTTCTTTCTTCTTGTGGTATCTATTGTTAATGTATTGTTAATATTATTCTATGAAATTTCTAAACTATTATAGACGCGTATGACTCTTTTAAAAATGAAACAATTTCTACTGCCTTACTGCAATGGAAAAATTAATAGGAGGGCCTGGCTCATCAGTGGTGAACCCTCCCAGCGATTTCGCCAGTTTAATCTACCATACCGCTATTATATTGCATTTTTCGATCTTCCTTTTATAGTGATACTGATACTAGACTCTTGGAATAGATATACCCATTGAGCCAGAACCTCCCATTAATTTTTCCATTGCAGTAAGGGCAGTAGAAATTGTTTAAATTTTTAAAAGAATCATACACGTCTATAATAGTTTCGTATTTTCATAACAGATGGCGCGCTAATGTATAATAAGATTATCCTATAATATTATTATTGATCAAAATTCCCTTCAATATTTATATGGAGATTACTACCAGTTCAATTAAAAGAAGAAAATAGTTGTTCTCTTTCAAGTTATTACATTCTAACTAATTTTTCAAGAAGGTTCACTACTGCACAACGTTATCAAAAATACTCATGTATTAAAACTGGCAATAATTACTACCGAAAAATGAATATAACATATAAATATATGTTTAATACTTTAATTCTTTCTTTTCTCATATATATGGAGCGCAATTACCTACAATTAAGGAAACATATCCTTTTAAAATTTTGTATAGAATCTTTTACAGCTTGATTATAGACTGTTTTTTTTTTAAACTAATTTCAATACTATCTTTATTTATATTGGGAAATCAACAACAACAACAGCTTTATTAGGACATTTCCATCCTGTAAGGACTCGCCATACATCATTTTCATGAAGAAAGGGGGGAAAAAACTAACAAAGGAGAGAAGGGAAAATGAAAAGGAAATCAAAGTATTCAACGTAACTAAACAAATTAACTATGGAAGGAAATTGTTCTCTAATTTTAGTTCTTAGAGATTACCTTGTTCTCTAACGCTTTATGAAAGTTAGACAATTCTATCGCTATATATTTTTTCTCGGACATTATTCTGATTAACTGAACTGGGTTCACGTAGACTTGCGTTCTTTAAGATCTTATTCCGTTCCTCGTTAACAACAGTGCATTCAGAGATGTAGTGGGACATTTCTTCTATGCTTTTATTGGGAAATATCGTTTGATAATTTTACGATCGCATTTCGATTACAAATATCGAAGTAATTCCATTCGAAATAGACTTTTGTCGCCATCTATCCACGGCATTCAGAACTATTTATATATTTCAACAAATATCTCGCTCAAACTAGATAAAAAAAAAAACAAAAATTGCAATTTTCTACATATTGAAATAATTGTATGATACAAACTATATTTTAAATTTTAAAAATAAATTTCCTATATTTAAAAATCGTATATATGAATTTTAAACGCTTTTTCGTATTCTAACAGAAATATTTCAATTTGAAATGAGTTTATATACTAAGAAAAAGGCATCTTCTGATCATGCAACTAAAATTTACTGATGGCCTGCTCCATCTATCGGAATAAATATCAACTAGTCGCGTTGGTTTTTATTCCAGAATTGGCCAAATACCCATTATTGATTAATAATAATAATAATAAAGATTATCACATAAGCGTTTCTGGTTGTTGATCTTCATAATCTTTGTGGAAGCTGTACCTCAATTGAATAATCGAGTAGGGTATTTTTTAGACAAATTCTGGAATAATAAAAAATCAAAGATAAGTTGATATTTAATTGATATGGCACAATTTGGATTATAGATTATAAAACAAGGTGATAAGACCAAATCCAAATAAATAATTAGTGTGTGACGTTTCAGTAACAGCGTTGTTACCATCTTCAGACAAAAGTACTGAATGAGAATTCTTCTTATCTGTTATCTTGTTTACACACTTGATAACAGTAGCTATTTTAAAACATGCTGTGGTAAAATTTCTCATTCAGTACTTTTGTCTGAAGATGGTAACAACGCTGTTACAGAAACGTCACACACTATTTATTTATTTGGATTTGGTCTTATTATCTTGTGTCTATAATTGATATTTATTCCGACAGATGGCGCAAGCTATCAGAAACTTTTAGTTGCACAATCAGGAGATGCCATTTTATTAATTTATCCATCTGATTCCTGTACAATTTCACTTTTGTACAATTTTTTCATATGGTTCATAAATGTTCATTTATAAAATTGTTTGATCCAAAATTGACACTTAATCAGAATTACCAAATATATTTTCTGGCAGAAATTTATATTTCACAGAGAAATTTCAGTAACGACTAAACAAACTCTCTATTTTAAAGGCGTAAGATTCTTTTTGAAATTAAACAATTTCTACTGCCCTTACTGCAATGGAAAAATTAATAGGAGGGACTGGCTCATCAGTGGTGAACCCTCCCAGCGGTTTCGCCAGTTTAATCTACCATACCGCTGTTATATCGCATTTTTGGAACTTCCTTTTATAGTGATACTGTTGTTAGACTCTTGGAATGGGTATTTTAGAAGAACTATGGACATAAGCTTTGAGGACAGTAGAATTACATATATTTATAAATATTAACTCTCTATTTAACGCCTTGTCATATACTTTATTTTTATTTATTTCTACTGACGAAAGCAAAATATTTTTGTCGAAACGTTGAGAAAAATAAAAAAATCCCTAACTGGCCGAAGTGTCTATTTTTCATATAAATATGAATGTCGGCCAGGCAGCTTCCTATCTTTTCGATAAACTAGAAATGTCTATCTCAATGTTGTTATTTACATGAGTAAACAATTAAAATAATTTTATTGACATCTTGTCAGTACATGCAAAGTACACAGTTTGCACTATTTAAAAAAGATAATATACATTATATGCACTATGTACAATGAATATGGCGCCTCTGCCAGCGCTGCAGAGTTTGGTGGAGAATCGCCAGTTGATCTCCAGCGACACCACGTATTTGGTGATCTACGAAGAATATGTAGATCGCGTACTTTGCCGCTGAGGAGATGGTGATGGCGTGGTCCTCGAGATTAACTGGAAAGATCCAGGACTGTAGGTCTGGCAGCCGGCCGATGATGGATTTACATGAGTATATGTACAACAATTTAATTATAAATACAGATTCAGGTTGGAAAGACTTGGTGTTTTAATATTAACGTACTATTTCCAATTTCAATGCAGGATTTATTTGTATTGGTATTCCGGGCAATTAGAAGATACCTTGGTCTTCAGTTTATTGTGGAAAATTCAAATTTTTTCATATTTGACAATGAAATCTTTGGTAGGTCATTGACAAAACTTAAGGGAGTGGAAAGTTTTTAATGTAGCTGCGATCATCTTCTTTTTTTTTTTTTAATAACAACTCTTTGTTCTTTTGGGTATTTTCTTAACATTTTGAAGAACACTTTCTCAGAAATATCTATCCACATATAATTTAAAAAGAAACCTATCACTTTAAAAATATTTTTTCACGTCTTCCTGTGTTTTTGTGACTATAAACTGATCCATTGCTCTATTTTAAACAGGACCACAGAGGGTTGTTATAAAACTATTTTGTTTCAACAAGAAAAGTATTTACAAATATCCCAAGATGTCTAAATTCACCCGAGAGATAGAAACCAACTATTTACAAAAAAAATGATGACATTCATGATAATTTACCGAGTAGGTCACTTCAGATATTCTGTGACAATATTTTATCGTGATTTCAGATTGGAGTCACACAGTTCTATTTTAGCTGGCATGATTATTCATTTGATAAACTTAGTAAGTGACGTGTTTTCCTCATAGATATATAATAATATTAAGATAATAAAATTATTTATATATTAACACACACACACAAGCCTTTATTAAGACCTTCCGTCTTATACAGACTCCTGTTAGAAAAGAATCTAAAAAGAAATAAGAAGCAGGGGAATAAATTGATTCCTCGCTCATAAAAGAGAGAAAGAAGAAAAGGAAAGAATATCTATGTACAAAAGACTATATACATCATGCATAGAACACAGTGAAGAAGTAGACTATTGAGTAAATGGTTGCATCTTGTGAAGAAAAAAGATATTTCCACAGAGTTCAAGTATTTATATATTTACAAATAGTCAGTTGTTTCAAATTTACTCTGAAATAAACAAATATCGCGACAATATTATTGTATTGAATCTTCGTCCATTTAATAAACAAGAGAATTTCTAGATTTATTTGGGTAATAGTATTTGAAGATTAAGCGAATTTGTCAAATATGGTGTCGTGGCATTTTGGCAAATCTGTGTCTCATTTTATATTAGCAAATCTATTCAATCCCTTTATATTACCTGTTTATAAGTTTTAACTAGCTGAAAAAGGACTTTCTCGAAAGCTTTCTTCAATCAAGTCAACAAAAAGAGTTTCAACGTCTTATGATTTCTTGTAAGCTGTGTCTCTACATTTTTCTCAATAAGACCGAGGGGAGAGATGTTCAATTTAAAGTGATAGGTGTTCCTCTCAGTCATGAATATCATATCCCCTCAAAATATAAATAGAAATTATTATGTATATAAGTTGAATCTCTCTCTCTCTCTAAACAATGATTTTGAAATTGTTTAATACTATGTCAATACTGTTCTACTGTACGGCAATGGAAGAAGAAAGAGAAATTCTTCGTCAAGAGACCGGCTATAATAGCAATTCGCCTTATGTTTTAATGGCAAAAGTCGTAATCAAGACCCTTTGCATTCGCTTTTTATAAATACTGGATATCAGCTCAATCAAAATATTTAGCACAGATACCGGATCCAACTCGATAATTGGTCGAGGTCAATACCCAACATTTGTAAATAACTATGATGCTAATCTGTTATTTATTTATTTTGTCCTACCGGGAGAATCCTGTATGGCACGTGTGCCCAATAAAGGCTATTGTTGTTGTAATACTATGTCAATATGGAAATCTATAAATTGATAGAATTGAAGCTTTTCATTTGTGGAATTCTTTTATAGATAACTTTAAACACAAGGTAATAAGACCAAATCCAAATAAATAAATAGTGTGTGACATTTAGGTAACAGCGTTGTTACCATCTTCAGACAAAAGTACTGAATGACCAAATCCAAATAAATAAATAGTGTGACGTTTCAGTAACAGCGTTGTTACCATCTTCCGACAAAAGTACTGAATGACCAAATCCAAATAAATAAATAGTGTGACGTTTCAGTAACAACGTTGTTGCCATCTTCAGATAAAAGTGCTGAATGACCAAATCTAAATAAATAGTATGTAACGTTTCGGCAACAGCGTTGTTACCATCTTTAGACAAAAGTACTTAATGAGAAATTTTATCACAGTATATTCTGTGGTGAATTTTTCATTCAGTACTTTTGTCTGAAGATGGTAACAGCACTGTTACCGAAACGTTACACACCATTTATTTATTTGGATTTGATCTTATTACCTTGTGTTTATAATCTGAATTGTGCTTTATCATTTAGATAACTTTAAGTGAATTAAATAAAATAGGTATGGAGTATATTATTATAAAATTATGAAAACTCTTTCAAATATTGAATTTTATTATATAGAGAGAAAAAAGTAGCAACAATGAGAACAAAAATTTATTTAATTTGAAGAATTATTCTTAGATAGTTACTGGATAGTTATTAGATATCAAATTACTATCTCAGAGTGTAGAGAAATAGAAGACAGTTTAACTCCCAAGCCAAGTAAAGTTTTTAAAACTTAAGTGTTCAATATATTAAATAAAACAAGCTGCACTATGATATGGCTCAACGAAATAGCCAAGTTAATGCTGAATCTACCGGTGGTTGTTTTATAGACATGCTCGATAAGAAGTCTCAAATTCTTGAACGGAAGGGCGAAACAGCTTCAAAGATCTGGTCATTGGTTTTAAAGACTGCAAATTGAGAAGGTTCAAGGAATTGATCAGAATACCAAATGGCTTCAAAGATCTGGCCATTGGTTCTAAAGACTGCAAGTTGAGAATGCTCAAGGAATTGATCAGAATACTAAATGGCTTCAAAGATCTGGCCATTGGTTCTAAAGACTGCAAGTTGAGAAGGCTCAAGGTATTGATCAGAATACTAAATGATTTCAAAGATCTGGCCACGGGTTCTAAAGACTGCAAGTTGAGAAGGCTCAAGGATTTGATCAGAATGGCTAAATGGCTTCAAGACATGGCCATTGGTTATAAATACTTCAAGTTGAGATTGCTCAAGGAATTGATCAGAATGGCTAAATAGCTTTAAAGATCTGGCCACTGGTTCTAAAGGCCGCAAGTTGAGATGGCTGAAGGAATTGTTCAGAATGGCTGAATGGGTTCGAAGATCTGGCCATTGGTTCTAAAGACTGCAAGTTGAAAAGGCTCAAGGAATTGATCAGAATTCTAAATGGCTCAAGACATGGCCATTGGTTCTAGAGGACGATATTTGCGAAGATTAAAAAATATATATCAGGACATTTGCTTCAGGACATGGCCACTGGTTCTAGAAGCCACACGTTGCCAAGGCTCAAAAACCTGATCAGGGGGGTGCCACGACTTCAAGATCTGGACGCTGGTTCTAGAGAACGCACGTTTGGAAGGCTCAAGGTATTGATTAGAATGCTAAAAAGGTTCAAGATCTGGCCTCTGATTCTACAGGTAACACGTTGCGATTGCTCAAGAATTTGATCAGGGCGTTGGAATGGTTTCAAAATCTGACCATTGGTTTTAGAAGCCGCTAATTTGGAATGTTCAAAAACTTGATCAGGGCGGTGCAATGGCTTCAAAATCTGGCCATTGGTTTTAGAAGCCGCTAATTTCGAATGTTGATAACTTTATCAGGGCAGTGCAATGGCTTCAAAATCTGGCCATTGGTTTTAGAAGCCGCTAATTTCGAATGTCCAAAAACTTGATCAGGGCGGTGCAATGGCTTCAAAATCTGGCCATTGGTTTTAGAAGCCGCTAATTTCGAATGTTCAAAAATTTTATCAGGGGGTTGCAATAGGTTCAAAATCTGGCCATTGGTTTTAGAAGCCGCTAATTGCGAATGTTCAAAAACTTGATCAGGGCGTTGCAATGGCTTAAAAATCTGGCCATTGGTTTTAGAAGCCGCTAATTGCGAATGCTCAAAAACGTGATCAAGGCGTTGCAATGGGTTCAAAATCTGGCCATTTGTTTTTAGAAGCCGCTAATTGCGAATGCTCAAAAACGTGATCAGGGCGTTGCAATGGGTTCAAAATCTGGCCATTGGTTTTAGAAGCCGCTAATTACGAATGTTCAAAAACGTGATCAGGGCGTTGCAATGGCTTCAAAATCTCGCCATTGGTTTTAGAAGCCGCTAATTGCGAATTCTCAAAAACGTGATCAGGGCGTTGCAATGGGTTCAAAATCTGGCCATTGGTTTTAGAAGCCGCTAATTGCGAAGGCTCAAAAACGTGATCAGGGCAACGCCATGGCTTCAATATCTGGTCACTGATTTTTGAGGCAGCATGTTTCCAAGGCTAAAAAAATTGACAAGGGAAACGTAATTGGCTTCAAGATTTATCCACTGGTTCTAGAGAACGCGATTTGCGAAGGCACAAAAAATGATCAAGGGCAACGCAACGTCTTCAAAATCGGGCCATTGGTTCTAAAGGGTCGCAAGTTGCAATTGCTCAAAAACTTGATCAGAGAGGGGCAGTAGCTTCAAGATCTGGCCACTCGGGTACTAGAGGCCACAAGTTGTGAAGGCTCAAAAGCTCGATCAGGGCAATGGGTCAAGATCTTTCCACTGGTTTTAAAGGCAGCACGTTGTGAAGGCTCAAAAGCTTGATCAAGGAGACATCTTGTAAGGCTACAAAATCTGAGAGATATTGTTGTCTAAGCTCTATTCAGGCAAGTCTCATATTATCCAATTAGATATGAAATGAATGAATACCATCTGGACAAATTACGTTTTCTCTTTTAACTTTTAAAACGTGGCTTAAGTATGTATTATCACAATCTACCCCAGTATATAGGCAATTTGGACAGTAGATTATAAACACAAGGTAATAAGCCCAAATCCAGATAAATAAATGTTGTGGGACATTTCGGTAAAAGTATTGCTACCACAGACAAAATTACTGAATGTACTTTCAGTACTTTTGTCTGAAGATGGTATAAACGCTGTTACCGAAACCTCACACACTATTTATGTGGATTTGGTCTTATTACCCTGTGTTTCTAATCTATATAGACAATTCATTTTCATAATAAATGATACCAGTAACATCACGCTTTCTTTTACAAATATAATGCTTCTACTATTCTTAATGTAATGAAAATATTGCAGTAAAGTGCAGTAATACGCGTTTAATTTGTAAAGGACAAAATCGTGCAATAAATGATTGCATTTATTTAGTATAGATGGCGCCCTAAAACCTTGTGTGTAAATTAATATTTATTACCAGACGAACACGTCCAGGGATTTTCCTAATTGAACGTTTGCTAGTACAATAGTGTATTAAGCTAAATATATTTGCATATATAGTATTTATACCAGTGTATTATAATATATATATGTAGTGATATTAGAAATTATGATGCATTAGCGCGCCATCTGTTATTAAAATTCGAAACTATTATAGACGCGTATGATTCTTTTGAAAAGGAAACAATTTCTACTGCCCTTACTGCAATGGAAGAATTAATTGGAGGGTTTGGTTCATTAGTGGTGAACCCTCCCAGCGGTTTCGCCAGTTTAATCTACCATACCGCTGTTATATTGCATTTTTCGATCCACTGATGAGCCAGACCTTCCCATTAAGTTTTCCATTGTAGTAAGGGCAGTAGAAATGGTTTAATTATTAAAAGAATCATACGCGTCTATAATAGTTTCGTATTTCCATATTATAAACTAATAATATAATAATACTTGAGATAAAACTGAATCTAAAATTTCTTTAAAATTGATTTATTGATATATTTTATGACTTAAACACTTTTATCAGAATAATATAAATTGTAGTGCTTTTTGTAATCAATTTTAATATTGAAATATTTCTCGGTATTGAATTTTTTAATCGCACACACACCGATAATATATTCACTTTAATCTATTAAATAATAAAAAGGCATATATTGGATTTAATAAAAGATATATTTGCCAATATTTCGGTTAGCTGAACGCCAAACCTTTATCAAGGCATTACATTTTTGTAAAAACAATACTCAGCGCCGTATTTATTCAATCCAATATAAGCCTTTTTTATTATCTAATGAATTAAATATGGATTGTTCTATTTTCAAAACTTTATTCTATATAGCATTTTATATTAGTATTTACATGAATTTAAATATTTGTTCAGAAAATATGCAGCTATAATCTTCCCTGTCACTCACTTTTCAGGGAAATGATTATTTCTGAATTCTATCTTATCTTTTATTTCTTTCTCCTTGTGGTATCTATTGTTAATCTATAGTTAAGATTATTCTATGAAAATTCTAAACTATTATAGACGCGTATGACTCTTTTAAAAATAAAACAATATCTACTGCCCTTACTGTAATGGAAAATTTAATGAGATATCCAGGCTTATCAGTGGTGAACTCTCCCAGCGGTTTCCCCAGTTCAATCTACCATACCATTATATTGCATTTTTCGATCTTTCTTTTATAGATATACTAATACTAGACTCTTGGAATGGATATACCCATTGAGCCAGAACCTCCCATTAATTTTTCCATTGCAGTAAGGGCAGTAGAAATTGTTTAATTTTTAAAAGAATCATACACGTCTATAATAGTTTCGAATTTTCATAACAGATGGCGCGCTAATATATCATAAGATTATTCTATAAGATTATTATTGATCAAATTTCCCTTCAATATATATATGGAGATACCAGTTCAATTAAAAGAAGAAAATAGTGTCCTCTCTCAAGTTATTACATTCTAACTAATTTTTCAAGAAGGTTCACTACTGCACAACTTTATCAAAAATACTCAAATTAAAACAAGCAATAATTACTGCCGAAAAATGAATATAACATATATATTTTATTAGTAAATTAAATTTTATTGCCATCTATCGTTAAAATTTTACACAAATAAATTTACTGCCATTGCGTTTCTTTTAAATATCATCAAATATTATCTTTACAGACCTTACTGCAATGATATGAGTTATTGAATGAGAGGGCTTGGCTCATCAGTAGTGAATCCTCTCAGCGGTTTCGCCAAATTAATCTCTAGACCGCTCTACTATTGTATTGGACTGGTTTTGTTATATACCCTGCATTTTCAATGGAAGGCAGCTTAGGGGTGTTTAGTGAACTATGGACATAAGCTTATAGGTCTGTAGAGGTACATACATTTAATTTCAAAGTATTGCATCAAGCAAAGCTCTTCCGCAAAATATGTTTTCATAACCAATATATATTAGTAAATTAAATTTTATTGCCATCCATCGTTAATATTTTACACATATAAATTTACTGGCATTGCGTTTCTTTTAAATATCATCCAATATTATCTCTACAGACCTTACTGCAATGATATGAGTTATTGAATGAGAGGGCTTGGCTCATCAGTAGTGAACCCTCTCAGCGGTTTCGCCAAATTAATCTCTAGACCGCTCTACTATTGTATTGGGCTGGTTTTGTTATATACCCTGCATTTTCTATGGAAGGCAGCTTCGGGGTGTTTAGCGAACTATGGACATAAGCTTATAGGTCTGTAGAGGTACATACATATAATTTCAAAGTATTGCATCGAGCAAAGCTCTTCCGCAAAATATGTTTTCATAACCAATATATATTAGTAAATTAAATTTTATTGCCATCTATCGTTAAAATTCTACACAAATAAATTTACTGGCATTGCGTTTCTTTTAAATATCATCAAATATTATCTCTACAGAACTTACTGCAATGATATGAGTTATTGAATGAGAGGGCTTGGCTCATCAGTAGTGAACCCTCTCAGCGGTTTCGCCAAATTAATCTCTAGACCGCTCTACTATTGTATTGGATATGTTTCGTTATAAAATACATATACAATAATATACAATAGTAGAGCGTAGAGCGGTCTAGAGATTAATTTGGCGAAGCCGCTGAGAGGGTTCACTACTGATGAGCCAAGCCCTTTCATTCAATAACTCATATCATTGCAGTAAGGTCTGTAGAGATAATATTTGATGATATTTAAAAGAAACGCAATGCCAGTAAATTTATTTGTGTAAATTATGTATATATTATATGTTTTATACTTTAATTCTTTCTTTTTTTATATATATGGAGCGTCATTGCCTATAATTAAGGAAGCATATTCTTTTAAAATTTTGTATAGAATCTTTTACAGATTGATTATAGTCTGTTTTGAAATTAATTTCAATAATATCTTTATTTTATTGGGAAATCAACAACAACAGCTTTATTAGGACATTTCCGTCCTGTGAGAACAGGCAATGCATCATTTTCACGGAAAAGGGGGAAAAAAAAACAAAGAGGAAAAGGGAAATGAAAAGGAAATCAAAGTATTCAACATAACTATACAAATCAATTATGGAAGGAAATTGTTCTGTAATTTTAGTTCTTAGAGATTACCTTGTTCTCTAAGGCTTTATGAAAGTTAAAAAATTCTATCGCTTTATATTTTTATCGGACATTATTCTGATTATCTGAACTGGGTTCACGTAGACTTGCGTTCTTTAAGATCTTATTCCGTTCCTCGTTAACAATAGTGCATTCAGAGATGTAGTGGGTCATTTCTTCTATGCTTTTATTGGGAAATATCGTTTGATAATTTTACGATCGCATTTTGATTACAAATATCGAAGTAATTCCATTCGAAATAGACTTTTGTCGCCATCTATCCATGGCATTCAGAACTATTTATACATTTCAACAAATAGCTCGCTCAAGCTAGATAAAATACAACCAAGAATAGCATCTTCTACTAATTGAAATAATTGTATGATACAAACTATATTTTAAATTTTAAAAATAAATTTCCTATGTTTAGAAATCGTATATATGAATTTTAAACACTTTTCGTATTCTAATAGAAACATTTCAATATATAAAATAGGTTTATAAAATGATAAAAAGGCATATTCTGATCATGCAACTAAAATTTACTGATGGCCTGCGCGATCTATCGGCATAAATATAAAATAATCGTTGATTTTTTCAATTATTTCAGAATTGGCCAAAAGGTTACCATGTACGTGTTGTCCTTCATAATCTTTGTGGAAGCTGAACCTCAATTTTTAAATCGAGAATGGGTGTCTAGTCAATTCTGGAATAATTAAAAATGAACGATCAGTTGATACTTATACCGACAGATGGCGCAAGCTATTAGTAAATTTTAGTTATAAGATAAGTAGATGCCTTTTACTTAATTTTTCACCTGAAAGATCATTTTATATTAGACAATCTATTAAATGGCTATATAGTACCTTGTTTATGAGTTTTTAAATAGCTGAAAAAGGACTTTCTCGAAAGCTTTCTTTAATCATGTCAACAAAAAGAGTTGAATCGTCTTATGATTTCTTGTAAGCTGTGTCTCTACACTTTTCTCAATAAGACCGAGGGGGGAGGTGTTACTTTTAATTTAAAGGGAGAGGTGTTCCTTTCATTCATGAATACGATATTCCCTCAAAATACAAATAGATAATATTATGTATATAAGTTGAATCTCTCTCTCTTTCTGAGTACCATCTTGGTCTTGAGTTGGGTAACACCGGCCATCACCTCGACCTGCCCACTCTGTGGGAAAGAACTCTCGCAGTCCATCGGTGGCGGAGTCTTTCCGGTGGTGGGCGCCACCAATGAAGACCTTGTATATATATATATATATTAATAAAATGCAAATTTCATAAGTGGTGTTCGCTAAAAACTTTCGTTACAATGCATCAATTTCGACCAAATTTTCAACATTTATGTAAAACGAGATGGAGCAGGTTTTGCTTAACATCAAATATTTTTCCTAACTTTAACATGCGTAACTTCGCTGTTATCGATTAAATACAAAAAAAAATCAACAGAGGCAATTTTATTTATATATAAATGCAAAATTAAATTTCAACAGAGTTAATTTTTTTACATACTAGCTAATAATCTCAATCTAAAAATATAATATAAAAAGCCAACAATGAAGAGTGAATGTAAGATAAAAAGCCAACAATGAAGAGTAAATGTAATATAAAAAGCCAACAATGAAGAATGAATGTAAGATAAAAAGCCAACAATGAAGAGTGAATGTAAGATAAAAAGCCAACAATAAAGAGTAAATGTAATATAAAAAGCCAACAATGAAGAATAAATGTAAGATATAAAGCCAACAATGAAGAGTAAATATAATATAAAAAGCCAACAATGAAGAATAAATGTAAGATAAAAAGCCAACAATGAAGAGTAAATATAATATAAAAAGCCAACAATGAAGAATGAATGTAAGATAAAAAGCCAACAATGAAGAGTAAATATGATATAAAAAGCCAACAATGAAGAATGAATGTAAGATAAAAAGCCAACAATGAAGAGTAAATATAATATAAAAAGCCAACAATGAAGAGTGAATGTAAAATAAAAAGCCAACAATGAAGAGTAAATGTAATATAAAAAGCCAACAATGAAGAATGAATGTAAGATAAAAAGCCAACAATGAAGAGTGAATGTAATATAAAAAGCCAACAATGAAGAATGAATGTAAGATGAAAGGCCAACAATGAAGAGTGAATGTAAGATAAAAAGCCAACAATGAATAGTAAATGTAATATAAAAAGCCAACAATGAAGAATGAATGTAAGATAAAAAGCCAACAAAGAAGAGTAAATATACTTGTATAATTGCCTTATTCTGTCTGTGTGAAGTTCACTGTGTGAAGTTCACAGCTAGATTTTAGTCAGAATATAATATAAAAAGCCAACAATGAAGAATGAATGTAAGATAAAAAGCCAACAATGAAGAGTAAATATGATATAAAAAGCCAACAATGAAGAATGAATGTAAGATAAAAAGCCAACAATAAAGAGTAAATGTAATATAAAAAGCCAACAATGAAGAATAAATGTAAGATAAAAAACCAACAATGAAGAGTAAATATAATATAAAAAGCCAACAATGAAGAATGAATGTAAGATAAAAAGCCAACAATAAAGAGTAAATATGATATAAAAAGCCAACAATGAAGAATGAATGTAAGATAAAAAGCCAACAATGAAGAGTAAATGTAATATAAAAAGCCAACAATGAAGAATAAATGTAAGATAAAAAGCCAACAATGAAGAGTAAATATAATATAAAAAGCCAACAATGAAGAGTGAATGTAAGATAAAAAGCCAACAATGAAGAGTAAATGTAATATAAAAAGCCAACAATGAAGAATGAATGTAAGATAAAATGCCAACAATGAAGAGTGAATGTAAGATAAAAAGCCAACAATGAAGAGTGAATGTAAGATAAAAAGCCAACAATGAATAGTAAATGTAATATAAAAAGCCAACAATGAAGAATTAATGTAAGATAAAAAGCCAACAATGAAGAGTAAATCTATATATATATATAATTGAATGTCTGTCTGTCTGTACTCTATAGATTCAAAAACCATACATCCAATCGCCGTGAAATTTTGGGATATTATTAGGTATATCGCCGGGAAGGTTTTTGAAAAATAATTTCAGGAATATCTTGAATATCCTTAGAGTTATTTGCAGATTTGTAGATTTAACTCGCAAGCAGCGCCCCCATTGTGACGATGATAACAAGTTTTCTTATCACTAAGTTTGTTATCTTAAACATTATTTATCAAAAGTAAGATTATCTCAGGATGACACGGCAATTTATTTGAAACAAGAATAATGATACAATTCCAAGGCGAAGATACTATTCCTTTAACTTCCAATTACCGAGGGAACCAATTAATATTGATTTTTTTCAACTTATCGAGTATTTTTCAAGGGACCAGGAAAAAATGTTCACTAGATAAAACTATGATTTTCTAATGTAGAAAATTAGGAAAGACAAAATTCAGGATGACACGGCACACAGGGACCGGGAAAAAATGTTCACTTTATCGAGAGATTCAAATTTACGAGTTTCAAATTATCAAAAAATATATATATATTTTTTTAAATAAGTTTTTAGAGAATTGTTTTAACAAATGTTCGCTAGACAAACCTTTACTCGGGTAAAACCCCGGGCGAAGCCGAGTACGTTTTATAAGTTTATAGAGAATTGTTTTAACAAATGTTCGTTAGACAAACATTCACTCGGGTAAAACCCGGGCGAAGCCGGGCACATCCGCTAGTATATTATATAATCTAAATATAAAAATATTCTATAATTAAAAATATATATTTTATTTTCATTCATTGATAGTTCTACTTGTGATTTTGACCATAGTTTTAGAATACGCCGACTTTTAATACTTGTTGTAAATATGTAGTTATCTAACCTATTTTTGAAATTCACAAATAGAATTCATTTCATAAATTCTATATAACTGTGAAAAATGTCTTATTGTAATTTTCTTCAAGTAATTTAAAATAAAAACTACTTGATAGTAAATAGTTATTTTTCTGCTTTTCTTTCAAAATGACACGACTGCAAACGATACCATTAAGTACTCATGTACTCAAAAGAACCAGCAATTAATTACTATCCTAAAATAATATTTATTATAACATAAGCCGACAGGATATTTACCTGCTTATTCATTCAAAATGCCAAAAGAGAAAATATCTTATTTTTTAAAATGAAAATCCTCAACCAACCATATTCATCTCCAAACATAGCAATTTCCAAACAAACATAGCCTTCTACAACCAACATAGCCTACCTCAACCAAACATAACCCTCTCCAATCAAATATAGTCTTCTACAAGCAACAATTCTCATCTACAATCAACAATAGTTTTCTCCAATCAAAAATGGTTTTCAACAAACAACCATAGTTCTCTTCAACTACAACCATTTTCCAAGATCAACTCCAGCCAGCTTTATCCTTTTCAAGGTACTTTGTATCTACCATTTTGCACAAATTACCATTTTCAACTTTGCTGATCCTCATCCATGCTTCTTAATAGTTTCAATAGCTCATTAATATATAGTTATATTTATTTTTCAAATCATTTTTAAATATCAGCATCAAATCTTATGTCTACAAAAAATACTCAATGTCATTCCATATATCTCTTTATTATCATTTTATTATTCAAATATTATTAACAAAAACAATTATATATTATTTTTATATACTTTTAAATGTTAATATTTTAGAAACAACTTATTTTGAGTTATTATTTGCGTAAAAATAAACATTTTCTGCTGCCTTTTGATATTTTGAAATATAACTAGTATAATGACATAATTACTTATATTTTAATTCCTTTTTATTCGTCTAATATTTTATATATAAATCTTTGTAAATATTATTTTATTTTAATCATCTTTCTAAAATAACTCTGTTATTCTTTGGCCACCAGATGGCGCCACTTTAAATATATAAATGAATTGTTTTTGTTTTTTAGAGTAGTAGTCGAGGACCAACCTCAATGGTCCCACAAAACCTGCGCCCTCCCGCGTCCCCAAGCCTGCGGCCGCCCAAATGGTCCTCCATGGGGAAAAATCGGCGGCCCACACAGTGGTCATCTCTGATGACCCACAGGCTGACCCAAGAGCAATGCTTAAAGCTGTCCGCGCTGCCCACACTCTACCCCAAGGCGTTTGGGCCTCCCTGCGAACCAAAGGGAAGCTTGTCCTCCACTCCAGCAACCCCGATACCATCCCAGCTGTTACCACCTCCCTGGCCAACAAGCTGGATGGCATGAAGGTCCGCCAACAGAAGGTGATCCTGCCTCGCATCTGCCTCTTCAAAGTGGATGAGGAAACATCCAACTCCACCATTGAAGAGACGCGGCTGGAAACCCCTGCTGTCAGCCAACTCCCTGGGGACAAGGTGGTGCGCGTGGCTCATCGTTCTGCACCCAGAAACGGGACCTGCACCACCTTCATCGAGGTGGACCTCACGACCTTCAGAGCTCTGGGCAATCGTGGAAGGATCGTGGTGGATGGTGTGATCCTCAACTTCGAGGAGTCCATCCGCGCACGAGTCTGCTTCCGCTGTTGTGGCTTCGGCCACAACTCTGCCCAATGCACCAGAGCTCCCACGTGCTTCCACTGCGGTGAAGGCGGCCATGAAGGCCGTGCCTGCCCCTCAGTTGCCGACCGGCACACTTCCAAGGGCGCCAACTGCTGTGCCAAGGGCCTCCCAGACAAGCACGAGGCGAGAGCCTCAAGCTGCCCATCTTGAAGCTTAGAGCCCTCAAGTTCTAGGCTCCCAGGACCTCCTGCCTCCTCAACTGGCCTCCATCCAGGCTTCTCACCCATCAAGGCGCTGTTTCCCTGACCTCTCTAGCTTCCTCCCCCCTGCGATGACACCTCCACTGCCAGATCCTAGGATCCCTTGCCACCAGTTCGCGTTCTGCAACCATAGTAGGGCTAGAAGACCTTATTTGTAGGTCAATTAGCCCGGATTCTCAAGAAACTCTTCCCCGTTGCCCCCTCCCCCCGGTCCTCCTCTACATCCTGGCTCTCCTGGCCTCACCTGGCGATGATTCCTGGCCACCCATTCCCAGGCCCCCCAACTATGCTTTGTATATATTCCGCTTTATGCGTCCATCGGGGCTCAAAAATCATTCATTTTGGTTAGCAGCCCCGTAAAATAAAGATATTTTCTCTTTTTTAGAGTAGGTTAGGTTAAGTTAGATATAATTTTTATAAATATGTAAATTGTAATATAGGATTAATTGCTAAATTCTATATTTACTCTAAATTTAATGTATTCTTTTGCTCAAGAGTTCACAAAATAAACTTCTTGAGATTAATTTTCTTTTTTTAAATTATATTCTTAACGACTGCACTTTTAACTTTAAAAAATCATTTTAAATTTACATAGTTTGTAACAGTTAGTCGACAGGATTTTTAGTAGCGTCAGTTATTCCCAAAATCCCGGGAGCTGTCAAAAAAAAAAAATTCTTTATGCTTTACCATTACTTTTTATCTTTACATTATCTTTACATGTTCATTCCTTGTTTCACATTTGCCTTTGTAAATAATTAACCTTTGCTTAATGTTTATTGCTCTTTCAAAAATGCCTTTTTTCATGAAATATCCAATGTTTTAATGTTCCACCAATCCTTTACTAATGTAATTAATTTTATATTGTTGCCAATGTTATCTCGTTTTTATATTTTCATTTATATACTTTTCAATATTCATTTTATTTTCCTTCTCATTTTTATCATAATGTGTATTATTTTTCATGTCTTTTCCAATCTATTGGTTCACAAAAAGCCAATATGATAATGGATACCAAACTTTGACTTTCACTCTCTACCAATATATATATTTTTTGTCATTTGCATTTAAATCATAATCACACTCTCTTAACTATATTTTCTAACTTTTCTCTGAACCCGCTAGTTCTAGTTTTTCACAGGGGGGAAATATTATATAATCTAAATATAAAAATATTCTATAATTTAAAAAATATATTTTATTTTCATTCATTGATAGTTCTACTTGTGTTTTTGACCATAGTTTTAGAATACGCCGACTTTTAATACTTGTTGTAAATATGTAGTTATCTAACCTATTTTTGAAATTCACAAATAGAATTCATTTCATAAATTCTATATAACTGTGAAAAATGTCTTATTGTAATTTTCTTCAAGTAATTTAAAATGAAAACTACTTGATAGTAAATAGTTATTTTTCTGCTTTTCTTTCAAAATGACACGACTGCAAACGATACCATTAAGTACTCATGTACTCAAAAGAACCAGCAATTAATTACTATCCCAAAATAATATTTATTATAACATGAATCTCTCTCTCTTTCTGAGTACCATCTTGGTCTTGAGTTGGGTAATGCCAGCCATCACCTCGACCTGCCCACTCTGTGGGAAAGAACTCTCGCAGTCAATCGGTGGCGGAGTCTTTCCCGCGGTGGGCGCCACCAATGAAGACCTTGTATATATATATATATAAATAAATATAAAGCATATATTGGATTTGAATTTATTAAACGGCCAATATTTCTAAGGGCAACACGCCTCTCTTTATCAAGGCTTTTGATTTAAACTAAATCACGTGGGCATGTGATCCACTCACGCTATACAAGATCAAAGTAAGAAACTATCTGATGAAAATTTCACTGTATATAAAATATATGTACAATGGTTATATTTAATAATAATTAAAAGAGTATACAATTAAATAACCATTTGATTAAATAAATGAAAAGATTGATAAATATTAGAAAATAAAAATGAGTAGGGATTATGATTCAATATGTTGTGTTGATTAATATATAAATAAAAATATATTACAAGTATAAATATATGCAAAAATAATAAAAAAATAAAAATAATAATTAAATAATTTAGGAAGATATAAATTCTCTATAAATTTCTGGTAGGTCGATTTTTCTATTTATGCTTTCTGTATCTTTTATAGAGGCCCAGCTTTCTAAAAATAACCTGCAATGTTTTTCTTTAATATTCTGGTATAATATTGATGCTTTGTCAAAATCGGGTATATGACTATTGTTTATCACATGGTCTACTAGG
>CP092873.1:4035147-4086028 GCA_030710605.1 Cordylochernes scorpioides
CATCTAGTTGAGAAAAAATAAACTAAACGCTTATTTAACTTGCTCCGTGTTTTTTCATATATTTGAATGTATTTGCACTATGAGAATCGGGGAAGCAGGGCAAAAGGTGTCTCGAGTCCTGGATTTCCTTGCCCACTGTTAATTCATATAAATAACTATTACCAAAGTCTTGTCATTGTAGTTTGAAAAATGGTACATTTTAGGACAGTGTATTTGTACTGAAGAAGGCAAGCACGAAAGAGGCCGTTGGTCCAATTGAGTGATGGCTGACCACCCAGAATACAATCCCCTTGTTTGCTCTCCTGCTGCAGACGATGTTTGGCACATAAACCAAGCTACACTTTGCTGTTTCCATCAATGCCCTTGACCTTTAGAACCGTCAACGTTTCTTTATTTTTAGGATTATCATGGAAGCTAAGAGAGTTGGACTTAAAGACTTGATTCAGTTTTTGAAAAGAATAAATTGAGAATTTAAAATTTGAAAATTAATTGTTGCTGCTGTGATAGAGATGTATCGAGACATCTGAGGTTCTTCATTGGACACGACAACAGTAACAATACAGTATACACACCCAAGATAGTGGACATTGCGACTGCTGTGATAGAGATGTATGGAGACATCTGAGGTTCTTCATTGGACACGACAACAACATTAGAGTATACACACCCAAGATAGTGGACATTGCTGCTGTGATAGAGATGTCTGGAGATATCTGAGACTCTTCTTTGGACACGACAACAACAACAACAAAAGAATCTGATGATAAATCGAAATGATTTCTTATTTGATTACCTTTTTTATTGAAAATTTTCTTTTTTATTAATGGATATAGTTTTTAGAACTGTTGATAGACCATTTATAGTTAATTATAAATTCCACATTAATTGTTTTAAATCTTTTGGACATTAATTAAATAATTAAAAAATCTCTGGAGATGTGTTTCTTCTTATTTTATTCAAGTAGTCTCAAGCTTTCAGGCATCTATGTCCATCTACAGGAGAACCTATTGCTGCATCATGGCTAATGAACCTATTTTATTTCAATTTGTAATATTATATTTGATATATTTCGAATTCAATTAATATTTTATATTTATTTATTTTATAAAGCAGCGTTATAGTCAACATTACCCATGTAAAAGGTCGTTAAAGCCCGAAAGAAAAACATATTGAAATTTTATCAAGAAACACGTTCCTGAAGATTTTTTTTTCTCCAAATTAAAATGCCACATTTTTTCAAAATATTTTTCTATACAATATAATACACTGCGGCCTGTGATTGTAAAACGACACTTGAAGTTACACCGCATGAGTTTCTTTTCAATGAAAAATCAAAATTTATTTCAAGGTGAAATATTGACTATTTCTAACCTTTTTTGGATGAGGTATGAAAGGGTGAATTATGAAGAGTAATGATGAACGGAAAAATAAAAGTGTCCAGGGATGGGAATCGAACCCACAATGTTTCGCTTACCGGGCAGATGCCATGTCCACTAGGCTTATTTTATTAAACAGAATATATATATATTATAGATTAGAAATTTTTTGTGTGTTTGATTGTTGAAAAGAGGTGCAGTCGTGGAAAAGTAAAGATAATTATTTACCTTTCAATCAGATTTTTATTTTGAATCTCTTGAAGTAAAAATATACATAAAATTATTTATATCACAGGAATATAGAATTTATATAATGAATTCTATAATCGTGAATAAAAGATAGGTAGGGTTAAATATACATATTTACAACAAAAAAAAATAATAATAAAAAAATGGTATGTTTCGAATATATAGTCAAACATGCAGAACAGTCAATGAATGAAAAAATAAAATATGTTTAAAAAAAAAAAAATATTTGTATTTTAGATTATATAATATATATATATATATTATAAACAGATTTTATGTATTATAAAATCATCATTTGTATTTTGGTACACTGGGTGACTTCACTGCTCTCTTTGATGTGAGAAATAAATAAATAATTCTGGAGGCTACTTAAAGTAGAGTTATCTCCACTTATATAAATTTGTAGGATGGTTGAAACACGCTCTGGTAAGATACAAGACCCGGCACAGGAGAGAATCATGGTTGAAGAGTCTGCCAAGACGCAACCTGGTGCAATATTATAAACAGAAAATATATCTCCCTGTGCAGTACACAATCATATGACTTGAACCATAATTTTTGTATGTCCTTCGTTTGCAAATAAATCATAAATATTATTTTTCTACATTACTGTATTCTGAAATTTTATCTCATGTATAAACTGCCTATTTTGCATATAACCTTAAGTTTGAAATGACACATTTACATACATTTAGATATATTCAATTGATATGTCTAATATATAAAATCATCTTTTTCTTAACGTTCATTAGAGTTCCATTTGTGAAGAAGAACTGTGTGGTTTAAAAACCTTGTGTTTTATCTCTTAATAAAATTAACATATTTCCTTTGCTTTCAAACTTGCCGCAACCTGGTGCAATAATATATAAAAGATATAAAGGAAGAATATAAAATTCTAATATAGAGAAGAATCAGACATCAGGCGGCGTTTTATTCTTTTATATATGTTCTACTGTAGAAGGGCAGAGATTCCCGAAAGCTTGAAACTATACTTTTCCCCAAGAAATCCCTAAATACTTTCGTCAAATTTTTATAATACTCAATTTGTTTCAAACCACGGAAATTTCAAAAGTTTTTTTAAATAGAATAAAGTCAGTGGAGGATTCAAGTTGCTTTTGTGGTATTGAGGAACAAACCTCAAGACATCTACTGATCGAATGCCCAGCATTTCAAGGTTATAGAATGAAGAATGAACTAGTTGTTTGTGAACTTAACGATTTGATTTCCGATAAAAAATCATATTTAAAGTTCAATTCATTTTGTAAATACATTCTAAACTTTCTACAAAATCTGGATCTCTAATGTTTTCATGCGTTGAATAATGTAAATAACTTATGTAAATAAACTTTTCTCCTTGTTTGGCGCAAGTATCCCTTGCGGGATATAGCGTTTTGGAAATAAAATAATTGTAATAATTATAATTGTATACTTTAATAAAAAGAAACACATCTCCAGAAAACTTTTTAAATATTTTATATTTTTAATTATTATTTTTTTAAATGAAAATCGTATATATACAAACTTGGCCTTAAATACCCATTTCTTGATTACTCAGGAAGCCTCTGGGATCAAATTTTGGTCGTAGAGATACAGTCTGCACCACGCTGATCAAGGCCAACAGCCCGAAACGCGTTCGTAGTTGATTTTTATTGATTTATCAAGAATTTGGGTTGGTCAAATATCGCGGAACAAGTTAAATAGACGTTTAGTTTATTTTTGTTCCACTAGATGGCGCTCTGCTATCTATAAATGTCCATGTGAAAACGGTCAGGATATGCCTTTTCTGTTTTTAATTATTTAAATACACCTATCCCCCGATTTACACGGTAGATACGTTCCTGAGATAAACGTGTAAATCGAGGGATAGGTGTATATTAAACTGTCAAATCTGAATAGGTGTTCGCCCCCTCATGAATCAGAGCCTTCCAATATTCTTTTCAACATAGGTAGTATAGAGTAGAATATCGCATTTAGTATAGTGCGATAAAAACAAAAAAAAACTTATTTGGAAAACCGTGTAAAAGCGAAAACGTGTAAAACAAGTAGTATTCAAATTATCCGAATATATTATTCAAGATGTGAAATTACTTCATCAACCTTTCTCTTTTTATATGTTTCTTGTTCTTTTTATGATCTTGAAGATAAAGGTTGCCTGGCCGGTATTCATATTTCTTAGAATTAAAGACACGGAGGTAGGTGGAAAGATGGTCTAAACTGTTGCTTTTCGACCACTACGACCCGGGTTCGATTCCCGTATTTGGCACTTTTTCTGATTTAAAAAAATGCTCCAATGGCCCCCGATTCTTGCAAAAGTACAACCCCACCAGTGAGTGCAAGTAACCAAACGGGGTTCAGACACATTTATAAGTGCAAAATCGGAATGCTTTTCATATGTGTAGACATATCGTGTACTTACAGTAAAAGCAGTCGTCTACTTCTACCCACCATGATTATCATGGCCTGTATCACGTGTACTAGGGATAAGCAAAAGAAAAAAAATAATAATTAAAGACACTTCAGTCAGTAAATCTTTTTATTCTCTAGACGTTTTGACAAAAATCTTTAATCTTGTCAGGAAAAAAATAGGTATTTGGCAAGGCGTCTTTTTGATGTTTCAAGGTTCAAGAAATCGACATTTATACTGTCGTTGATGTGTCAAGTGGCGACTTTCTCCCCTTCCAATATCTATATGGGAGGTCTAAGCTGTCGTTTGGCATTATTGGTTCCATACAATATACATATAAAAGGAAATATATATGATTCACACACACTCACAAAAGCCTTTATTAGGGACTTGCCTCATACAGATTCTCCCAATTGGGTAATGTAATAATCATCTTGTGTTATTTACATAGAAATTGAACTGGCTTTACTCTTCGTCTCAAAGTCATTCAATTGTTGACTGGTTCTTACGTAATGCTGATCTAAACATTTTATAGTAAGCTATTGCCTTATATTTGTTTGCTGATATTTTTGAAAGCAATGTTGGTACATTTAATTTGTTGATATAGGGCCTTCCTCTCTGCATCAAGGACTGTACAATTAAGCAGGTAATGGGGGAGTTCTTCAGTAATTTCCTTGTCACACAGTGTAATATATATGATAAAAGAAAGAGCAATAAATATATTTGAATATTTAGTTGATAAAAAGACATAGAGTGGATTAAAATGTATTTATTTAGCAATGTTTTAATTGGCTGAATGCTAACATTTGTCATGGTGTAATAAAATATTTATTTATATAGAGTCTCTACCGAAATATTGGTTAATAAATGATTTTAATATCCAAATTATGTTGTTGTTCTCTTCTTAGTGTTCATCAAGTCGAGTTTGTCTCTTGGTGACTCAATGAACAACTATTCTTTAATTTGATTTTACTCTCCACAACAGCTGTTGCAGCATGTAGATATTTGGTCCATATACACTCATGAGAAAAACTTAAGGAAGTGGAATGTCTGATGTTACCGGTCGCTGGTTCTTTCTTTATTTTTGAAAGAGACAGTTTTGTTCTTACTTGGTTATCTCGTGTGTCTTCAATAAAGGTCACTGTAATATCTTTCAGAGTTATTGTCTGAATCCCGATATACATGCTGAAAGGTACAACTTCCTTAAAGTTTTGTCTATGAGTATATATAGGCTATCTCGTTTATCTTCAATAAAGGTCACTGTAATATCTTTCAGAGTTATTGTCTGAATCCCGATATACATGCTGAAAGGTACAACTTCCTTAAGTTTTGTCCATGAGTGTATATTGGTTATCTCGTGTGTCTTCAATAAAGGTCACTGTAATATCTTTCAGAGTTATTGTCTGAATCCTGATATACATGCTAAAAGTACAACTTCCTTAAGTGTTGTCCATGAGTGTATATTGGTTATCTCGTGTGTCTTTAATAAAGGTCACTGTAATATCTCTCAGAGTTATTTTCTGAATCCAGATATACATGCTAAAAGTACAACTTCCTTAAGTGTTGTCCATGAGTGTATATTGGTTATCTCGTGTGTCTTCAATAAAGGTCACTGTAATATCTTTCAGAGTTATTGTCTGAATCCAGATATACATGCTAAAAGTACAACTTCATTAAGTGTTGTCCATGAGTGTATATTGGTTATCTCTAGTGTCTTTATTAAGGTTACTGTAATATCTTTCAGAGTTATTGTCTGAATCCAGATATACATGCTAAAAGTACAACTTCCTTAAGTTTCGTCCATGAGTGTATATTGGTTATCTCGTGTGTCTTCAATAAAGGTCACTGTAATATCTTTCAGAGTTATTGTCTGAATCCCGATATACATGCTAAAAGGTACAACTTCCTTAAGTTTTGTCCATGAGTGTATATTGGTTATCTCGTGTGTCTTCAATAAAGGTCACTGTAATATTTTTCAGAGTTATTGTCTGCATCCAGATATACATGCTAAAAGTACAACTTCCTTAAGTTTTGTCCATGAGTGTAGTTTTCTCGGCAGTATTTGATACAGCCATAGTTTGCCAGTGCCTTCTTCCATCTATGCTGTTGGTCAAATATATTTGGTTCTTCTGCCTTTTGGGGCGATTTCTCTCCCCCCAACCTCAAGGACAAGTGAATGTCTTCCATTACAAGAGTGAAGTCGAAATGTATTAGCCATTCATTAGGATATGCCATTATATATATATCGTAATTTAAACAATGTGATATGTAAGTAATAAAGTGTGGCGTATTTTCTAGTCGTCTCAAAGTGACACCAGCTTGCCACTGGACACCCGGGGGATCCAGAGAGGGACAAAGAAGGGGCGTTGGTCCGGATTTTGACAGTTAGTTAAGTTACAGTGGATATTTTCGGACAGCCCCGCTCAGTTCTAGGCCATTATCATCTCACGGCGGCTCTCGTGGCCGTCATTTTGGTTCCTCCCTGCCTCCGCAGCTTCATGCAGGACGCCGAGCTTTCCTCAGTTAATCCTCAACTTTCCCCTGGTCCTGGTGCCACGTGAGACGTACTAGGAGAGCGTCTTTTGATCCCAAACTTTGTCCTTACTGTCCCGTGCGGACTTCCCACTCTGCACGCCTTGCCACTCAACCCCGACTGCTTCCAACTCACTTGTTGGCTTACCCGGGTTTACGACATATATATATATATATATATATATATATATATATATGATACATTTTGAATGATAGAAAGTAAATTTCCAGTTTAGCTTTGTTCATAGTTTCTCTCTCCCTCTCATTTCCTTAAATTCAATTTTATGTATGCAAATAAAACCTAAATCTCTAAATTCAATTGTACAATATGAATCTTTTAATATGTAAATTTTAAAGCAGTTAACATGTATGTAAATTTTGTTTTTGTATAAAAGATTTAGAAAATAAAGAGAGAGATGATTGAGGTGGAGACAGCCACAAACGACTGCTAATTTTTCACACATCTATAGTAGAAATACATCATATATATGCTGATGAATTACCCTTTAAAATATATTACATGATATACTACTATCCGCTAAAAGCTTATATCCCTAGTTTGTTCGAATACCATTTTTAAGATTACACCCTTCAGAATAGCATATCAAGGCAGAATCATCCAATATAGTATTACAGATCTAAAAAGCCCGGTTTGGTAGATTAATTTGGCAAAACCGCTGAGAATTTAACCACTGATGAGTCAAGCCCTCCCAATATTTGTTCATTGTGTGCAGTATGGATTGTAGAAGTCTTATATTTGTAAAATAAACATTCGTGCTTCAATGCTTTCAGTATTTTAAATATGTTTCTTGTTTTAAAAATTTGGTAGAGGGGTTGAGGACAGATGTCGGGGTAAGTTGACAAATGTGAAACCAACTGTCACATTTCCCCCAGACGATGATCTCCACCAGAATGACATCTCCTAGACAACTGGGTTGCCATGGTAACAGAGATGACAGAGGTTTTTCAACACCCTTTCATCACTAAAAATGCGTTGGTAATTGAAAAGGAAATGAGTTTCAAATGAAAAAAATGAAAGTTGCCCTCTTCCAGGTAGGATATTAGGCGCTGGGCGTATTGTGTTATTGCCTCTATGTACATAATGGGTTGTGTTTATAATACATTTTTCTCTCTATTTGTAAAGTGTTCCATTTATTTTGTAAAGCGGCAAGCTTTCACGTGTTAGAACAGTTCGGTTTCCAGTAAAAACATTGCACCAAGTCTTCACGCGTTTTATAACACTTCTTCAGACAAATGGTTATCGGAAAGCCGTACAAAATTTATAAAAATACAAAAACTTAGATTAATTTACATATTTTATTTTTGAAAATAGAGCAATCCATAAATAAATCTTCAAATAAAAAGACATATATTGGATCAAAATATCGTTTATTTAATCAATATTTCAGTTGGCTGAATGCCAACCTTTATCAAGGTATTAAAACATTTTAAAGTGTCATAATACCTTGATAAAGGTTTTACAATGAAAAACATATTTATTGACAGCTTAGTCAATTGATAACCTTGATAAAGGTTGGCTTTCAATCAACTGAAATATTGGTAAAATAAATTATATTTTGATCCAAAATATGCCTTTTCATTTGATAATCCATCAAAAGAAAGAACACCTCTCCCAATAAAAACTAAGCGTTAATTACTATCTCCATAAACTAGCGGCCTCGGGTCGGTGACAAAGCCAGCTTTGGCAAACTGAGAAGCGTCCAACTAGATACTATGGTTTCGGGTTAATTTTGACAGGAGATGTGATCTTTACCTTTATAGATCTTGTACTAGAGGGTTATTTAATCGGTCAAATTCACTAAAAGGTTGTTTAAACTGGTAAAGTGTGAGGATTGATTTCTGGAAAGTATACATTGTAAAAGAATTCCATAACTCGTCTCTTAGGCTTGTATGAAATCTACCTCGTATCTGTATTGATAAGGGTCATATCCCGAAAATATGGTATATATATAATACAATATAATGCGGCTTATTATTGTAGAACGACATTTGAAAATTATCCCGTATGTGTTTCTTTTGAACGAAAAATAGAATTTTATTTAAAAGAGAAATAACGATTATTTCTAACCTTAGAGATTAAGTATGAAAGGATGAATTGTGAAGAGTAATGATAAATGGAAAAATAAAGTGTCCAGGGTAGCCTAGTGGATATGTCATCTGCTCGGTAAGCGAAACACTGTGGGTTCGATTCCCATCCCTGGATACTTTTATTTTCCGTTTATCATTACCCTTCACAATTCATCCTTTCATACTTCATCTCTAAGGTTAGAAATAATCATTATTTCTTCTTAAAATAAATTTCTATTTTTCGTTCAAAAGAAACACATGCGGGATAATTTTCAAATATGGCATATAGTTCCAAATAACTTTATTAGGTGCCACCGCTCAAAAGAGCAACCTAGATCATCATATTTACAATATACTGTGGGGGATGTACAGGATTTGTTCATTTACAATTTTTATTGATGTCGTTGGGTCCTCAGGCCCTTAGGGATATTGTTCTTGAGAAGGTTTTGTCTGGCTTGTTTGATATTAAAGGTGGCTTTATTTTTCCTTTTTAACCACTTTTCGTCATTTCCAAATTCCAAAATCACTTTATTAGGTACCGCTCAACAAGAACAACCTAGTTTATGATAATGTGAAGGTTATTCACATATTAAACAAAATGTTAACGCGGGATACGATCCCGGTTCATGACTGTCGGGAATCGAGGGTGTTACCTACTTGTCCACCGACGTGTATGCCTTTCGTCATTCTGGCGTTAAGCCTAGTACAGTAAACTCTCCTATGACGCGATTAATGTGTTCCGTGTTGTATGAAATCGCGTTATAGGAATTAAAGATTATTCACTAGGTAATTTCTGTGTTTTTTTTTATATACATTTGCATTTAAAATAATATAACATTTAGTTTTGTTTTAGTATATAATTATTTTTCCTATATACATCATTTTATACAATGCATTTTTACATGATACAGTATATCTCCTTTTCAATTTTTCTTTTTTTTTCCAACTTTATTCATCATGCCTGGGGAATAAGTTTCGTAATTTTTTATATTTGCAAAATATTTACATGTAAATTCTAATTTAATACCTAAACGCGTGTGCATAAAAATTAAATGTATTGTACAGTTGTCAATATGGAAATTCCGCAATTATAACGCGTTATACGAAAATTCGCGTTGTATAAATAAATTTTTCGCAATTTTTTTATCGCGTTGTACGAAATCGCGTTGTAAAAACTCGCATTATAGGAGAGTCTACTGTATTTAAAATAGAAATTATTATTCTGAGACTTAAAATTAGGTTTGTTATAGGGGTAGCTTTTTTTTTTTTTTGGTATATAGGTTGTCATATTTGTTTGAATTTGCTCAAGTTCTGTTGTGGCATGTTATTTGAAATGAATTTGTGCGTTCTCAACAAAAGAAAAGAAATAAAATGCAATGTTATGCATTAGCTTGACATCCGTTATATGAAATTTTAACCAATTTTTGAGACGCGTATGATTCTTTTGAAATAAAACAAATTCTACTTTTCCCTCATTATAATGATAAATTAATGGGAGGGCCTTGACTCATCAGTGGTGAAATTAAACTGGCGAAACCTCTCTCTTCTCTGATGGGGTTCAACACTGATGAACCAGGCTTTTCCAATAATTAATCATTGCATTAAGGACAATAGAAATTTATTTTATTTCAAAAATAATCATATGCTTCAAAAAATAGTTTAGATTTATCAAAATGTGATGTTTTAATGCATATTTTAAAGGGAGAGTCGTATTTTCACCATAAATAATATAATTAAATAATTTATTTTGTTCCGGGGGGTCGGTGGAAGGCTGGTTAAACCGTTTGGTTTACGACCACTACGACCCGGGTTCGATCCCCGCATTGGACACTTTTTTCTGTTTAAAAAAAAAAATGCTCCAATGGCCCCCCGATTCTTGCAAAAGTCCAACCCCACCAGCGAGTGCAAGTAACCAAACGGGGCTTTGGCACATTTGTAAGTGCAAAGTCGAACTGCTTTCACATGTGTAGACATGTGGTGCGCTTACAGTAAAAAGCAGTCGCTAACTACCCACCATGATTATCATGGCCTGTACCACGTGTACTAGGGATAAGAAAAAAAAAAAAAATTGTTCCTAAATTAAAAAGAATGAAATGGCCATTCAAGCTAGAGAATTTTATGATGCATAACCATGCATGATTATTATTTATTGAACTATAGAACTTTATTATAAATATAAATTTCTAAAACTTATTAAAAGTTACAATTTCTTTTTATTAATTGTATATAGCTTTAATGTAAATAGCTTTAATAGCAATACCATTTTTAAAAAGTTACTTCCGCCACTAATTACAAAAACCGAAGTATCTTCAATTTTAAGAACTATGATAATGCCAGGCAACCTCTATCTTCATGAGTAATAATTATTGTTTGAAAGTTGTATTTTTGTTATACCATTTGTTTAATGTAAACTTTGACTTTAAATTGTATATTATAATAATTAAAAATAAAGAAGGCATCTCCTGACCACGAGCACATGTGCTTTTTAGATGGCAGAGCGCCATCTAGTGGAGCAAGAATAAACTAAACGTTTATTTAGCTTGCTCCGTGATATTTGGCCAACCCAATTTCTTGATAAATCAAGAAAAGTCATCCACGAACGCGTTTCGCGCTGTTGGCGCTCGTCAGTTGACTTTTCTTGATTTATCAAGAAATTGGGTTGGCCAAATATCACGGAACAAGCTAAATAATCGTTTAGTTTATTCTTGCTCCACTAGATGGCGCTCTGCCATCTAAAAAGCACATGTGCTCGTGGTCAGGATCTTCTTTATTTTTAATATCAACACCTGACCCACTTATCTTTTATTTTTTTCTATTGTTTTTTTCATTATAATAATTGTATATATGATATTATTAAGCCCGTTAAAGAGCGATTATCACTTGAAAGTTAGCATTTTAAAGTAAAAAGAAACTCATTGTGAGGAAATATTTTGTAATTTTAAAAGTTTTTCGCAATTTCAACATGAATAACTTAAATAGTAGTTGTAAAACGACATTTTAAAACCATCCCGCATGTGTTTCTTTTGAACGAAAAGTCAAAATTTATTACAAGGAGAAATAACGAATATTTCTAACCTTAGGGATGAGGTATGAAAGGATGAATTGTGAACTTTCATACCTCATCCCTAAGGTTAGAAATAATTGTTATTCCTCCTTTGGATAAATTTTGATTTTTCGTTCAAAAGAAACACATGCGGGATGGTTTTAAAATGTCGTTTTACAATTACAAGCCACATTATATTGTATTGTATTGTATATATTAATCTTGATATCAATTGAAAAAGCCCTGTACGATTTATAAATGAATAAAACAAAGCATCAAGGGCTGTGTATCTTTATTAGAACAAATATATACGAGCTTTCGGGCACATACGCCCTTCTACAGGAATTAATGAAACAATAATCCAACTAGTTTGAAATAAGATTTATATATAAATAAATTTAAATTTAACGTGCATATCCACGATACACGTGCATATCAACTTGCAAGGTATTCCATCAGACATGTGATATCTTATACTGTGAATGAATTTGTTTTATCTTATTTTATTTAAGTCTATTGAATTATATGCTTCTGGTAAATCAAATCTGCGATTTATACTGCTATATTGTTTGGACACTATTGCTTCAATTATTAATCTTTGATATTTGTTATTGATATTGTTGTAATGTACTTTAGGTTCATTTAAGTTAAATGTGTGTCCTGTTTAATTGGAGTGCTGTACTATTAATGATAATGGGTCATTTCTGTTTATGTTTCTTCTGTGTTCAATGATTCTATTATGTAATTTTCTTCCCGTTTCTCCCACATATTTGGCATTACAATTATTACATTCTATAGAATAAATTACCTCTTTTCTGCTTGATATATATTCGGTTTGCCTTGTTTTTGTAATCGGGTTTCTTAAGATATCTGATAAGTTGGGAGAATTCCATCCACATTTCTAGAACACTAGATAAATATGGAATAAAAACCTTTTATAGCAACTCTCCCAACTTATCAGATATCTTAAGAAACCCGATTACAAAAAACAGGCAAACCGAATATATATAAAGCAGAAAAGAGGTAATTTATTCTATAGAATGTAATAATTGTAATGCCAAATATGTGGGAGAAACGGGAAGAAAATTACATAATAGAATCATTGAACACGGAAGAAACATAAACAGAAATGACCCATTACCATTAATAGTACAGCACTCCAATTCAACAGGACACACATTTAACTTAAATGAACCTAAAGTACATTACAACAATAGCAATAACAAATATCAAAGATTAATAATTGAAGCAATAGTGTCCAAACTATATACCAGTATAAATCGCAGAATTGATTTACCAGAAGCATATAATTCAATAGACTTAAATAAAATAAGATAAAACAAATTCATTCACAGTATAAGATATCACATGTCTGATGGGATACCTTGCAAGTTGATATGCACGTGTATCGTGGATATGCACGTTAAATTTAAAAATTTATTTATATATAAATCTTATTTCAAACTAGTTGGATTATTGTTTCATTAATTCCTGTTGAAGGGCGTATGTGCCCGAAAGCTCGTATATATTTGTTCTAATAAAGATACGCAGCCCTTGATGCTTTGTTTTATTCATTTATATATTAATCTAGATGTGAATTGTGTAATACTTCGGTGGAGCAAATATCTCTTAAATCTTCTAATTGACTTTAAATAAAATAAATAAATAATATGATTATCTCATCAATATTTACGAGAGAGAGAGACAATAGACATAGTTTTATTGACATCTTGTCAATACATGTAAAGTGCACAGTCCGCCGTACTAGTTATGTGATAATGATAGATTTACAATGATGGAGAGATATGTTTATAACCCAGGTAGCACAGAACACCAACTACCTGAGGAGTCCAGCTCACCAGTATGGACTAGTGTTGAGCGCTTTTACTCACGTCCTGTTTTGATTGCTGATTTGAATCAGTTGACCAGAAATTTCCATGCTGAGGTTGAGTCTGGAAGGCTGGCCATAGATCTAGGATTGAGGTGGGTCAATCCAAGCAGGATAGTTGTTTGTATCCTACGTCTCAGGAATGCTGGACATCTGAAGAGAAGATGATCAACTGTCTGTGGCTCTTCTGAACAGTGGATGTCAATTTACGATATAAACATAAGTTATATGTGGAAAAACGCGAGAGCACGTGGCTACTCACACTGCGTGAAGAAACAACTCTCGCCTAGCCAACATGGAGATGAAGCGAGCTAGCATTGAGCGCCATGTTGATCCTATCCATGGAATTACATCATTTAAGAAGTCAACCAAAAAAATTTTTGATAAAAGATACCAAGATAAGATTAAGTCTCTTTATAAAATATACGGAATTGAAGATAACCATCAAATTTCTAATTTAAAACCAAGAGAAATTATTTCAAAACAAAATATACAAAAGAATAAATCTGATATTCTATTTTATAATGAATATAAAGATAAAAATGGATATAATGATAGAAAAGAAAAATCAAATTCTACAAATGAGAATAAATACAATCATTTATCAAATTTAACATTACTCGAAGTGAAACAATCTTGCTCTATATCGAGAAATGAAAATGTTTGTGATAGAAATCAAAATTTCCAACTTCGAAATGTAATTAAAACTTTGCAATCGCAATTTCATATGGATAATGAGAATTGTATAGACATAACAGAAATCACTCAATCAAGAAATTCCGAACATGTAAATGATGAAAAGAAAATCAAACATTCCATTGATTTAGAAAATAATCAAAGAAAAGTTATAGAAACAAAGGAAAAAACAGTAAGGAAAGAACCATGTCTTAAATATGTAATAAAAGAATCGAAAAATCCTCATGATGATAATTTAGTACAAATAAATAATCAATCAACAGACAATTTCAAACTACCGACAAAATCTACCATCAAAATTCCATATCAGAATGTTAAGTCATCAAAGAAAGAAGTTAATGAAGATACTTTAATAAACTGCAAAGATGAATTTAGTCCAAGAATCTATGATATTCGAAATATTTTTTTCACTAAACTCCACAAAGAGTATAAAGAAATACCAAAGTCTAATGGTACCCGAAAACATGATAGGTATTTTCAGGATATTCTAAAAGGTGAGAGAAATTTTGATATCAAAAATCAGTTAAATTTATCTAAAAGTTTATCTAAATGCAATTCAAAATCTCAAGAAATCGATTTACTGAATACTAGAAAGATGAATATCATTGAAAATTCTTATAATGAGAATGCTCACTCCTTTTTTCAGCACATCCATTCTTCTAATAATTCTGACCAGGTTTCCCTAAATGGTAGTAATGAAGATTTACCAACAAATGGTATGGTAGAATTAAAAAGAGACTGTATGAAAAACAGAGGCAATGTCATGAAAACAGAAATTCAAGAGAAGTATTTCGAAAATGGATACAAGAGTAGTATAGAAGTTAGAAAGACAGCTAGATCCAATCAGAAATATCATTCTACTGATAAAACTTCCCAGATATATCACCAAGAAAGTCCCTTAGTGTCAAAACATATCAATAGCGCTCATGAAGGAAAATGCACAACATACCTTAAAGGAACTTCCAAAAATGGATGTATTAACAATCCTGATCAGAGAAAGCATTCTTCCGAGAGAATTTCTAATAAGGTAACCAATTGTATGAAGGGACATCCAGGGAAAAAAGACAAAGTACAAAGAAATCATTCTTCCGATAGAGTTTTCAAGAAGCTATCCAAGAAAGACAAAGTACTGAGAAATCATTCTTCAGATAGTATTTACAATAAGATAACCAATTGTGTGAAGAGACATCCAGAAAATAAGGACAAAGTACTGAGAAATCATTCTTCAGATAGTATTTCCAAGAAAGTAACAAATTGTGTGAAGAGAAATCCAGAAAAGAAAGACAAAGTACAAAGAAACCATTCTTCCGAGAGTATTTCTAATAAGGTAACTAATTGTATGAAGAGAAATCCAGAAAATAAGTACAAAGTACCGAGAAATCATTCTTCCGAGAGTATTTCCAATATGGTAAACAATTGTACAAAAAGGTATCCAGAAAAGGAGAAAGTACAGATAAATAATTCTCCCATAAGTATTTCCAAGAATCTAACAAAGAAAGACAAAGTACAAGAAAATCAGTCTTCAGATAGTATTTCCAATAAGGTAACCAATTGTGTGAAGAAGCATCCCAAAAAGAAAGATAAAGTACAGAATAAATGTGGAAGTTCACTTAATAAAGATTACAATAATCAATATACTTCAGCTCACGAAAGTTATTCTTCCACATATTCATTAAGAACGAACAAGCCTGGAATTTCTTCTAATTTGGGAAAGAAATCAAGACAGCGTGCATGCTACAGTGATGAATTCCGAAATGGATGTAGCATCAAAGTGAATCATAGCGAAAAGAGGAATGATATATCATTAAGGAAAAATCTTCAGCCATCCATTACAGCCTGGAATATCAGCCACTGTCTTTGGCACAATCAATCTGCACTACAGGAATATGAATCCCATCTATCAGACCTTCTCATTACTAAACTCAAGAGTATACGTACTTGAATTTGTCACCATACATTTGCATATCTTGTGCAAAATACTCAAAAAATAGCTTATAAATCATCAACGAATTTGACTATTTTCTATTCTCAAATGAAACATAACACTTTCATTAAAATATATGAATTTATAAATATCTTCAATCATATAATAGATCTCCTAAAAAGGCTATTCAATGTAGATATACAAATGAATAAGACCTAAATATGCATATGACATGGACAATGTTGAACTTAGAGGCGGATTGAAGTAAAAAATTGAAAAAAAAAAAGAACTTTTTATCTTATTTATTGCCTCATTTTTTATTTAAAGTTTGTAAAAAAATAAAACTCTGATAAATATTTCGTATATATAATTCATTTAGATGTATATTTTCTAGGTCTATGATATGGAAAAAAATAATCACAATGTCGTTTATGGTCGTTTTTATTTATTTTCTATAACACATTTCTGCAAAAACGTTGAGATATAGATGTACTGACAATTTGGTTAATACTCATACTTGTCTCTTTATCCCGATTCTATTTTAATTCATTAAAGATTTCAACTTATTTTAAGAAATACCTTTATATAATTCTCTTATTTAAATTTAAAACTACACTCATTGGCGACACTTGAAGAAATGGAATGTATTTGATGTTGCAGGTTGTCTGATTTTTGAAGGAGACAGAGGTAATTTGGTTCACACTTGGTTATCTAGTGTTTCGACATTAAAGGTTACTGTGTATCAAATATCTTTCAGAGTTATTGTCTGAATCCCGATATACATGCTTAAAGGTACAACTTCCTTAAGTTTTGTTCATTAGTGTATATTGGTTATCTCGTGTGTCTTCAATAAAGGTTACTGTAATATCTTTCAGAGTTATTGTCTGAATCCCGATATACATGCTTAAAGGTACAACTTCCTTGAGTTTTGTTCATTAGTGTATATTGGTTATCTCGTGTGTCTTCAATAAAGTTCACTGTAATATATTTCAGAGTTATTGTCTTAATCCAGATATACATGATAAAAGGTACAACTTCCTTAAGTTTTGTCCATGAGTGTATATTGGTTATCTCGTGTGTCATCAATAAAGGTCACTGTAATATCTTTCAGAGTTATTTTCTGAATCCCGATTTGAGGTCACCTTTAAATATGAACTGAATCCTTCCGTAATCTTCCAATACAATAAAATTTCCAATTTGTGTGTGAAAGCAACAAATACAAAATTAATAAATTAATATATACTAGAGAATTACTCAGGACTAATTCATTCAGGTATTTATAGGTCAAATTTTAATTTGTTTTCAAACGAAGTGGAATATATTGGCCAACCCTCGGTAGAGGGTTTATAATGAAAATTAGGTAAAAGAGTTTACCTTCTCTTCTTATCCTTATTTCTTGAAACTCTCCAATAAAAAAAAATATAAATAAGGTATTATACACTAATTGAAGCTGTAACTTTCAGCATGTATATCGGGATTCAGACAATAACTCTGAAAGATATTACAGTGACCTTTATTGAAGACACACGAGATAACCAATATCCACTCATGGACAAAACTTAAGGAAGTTGTATCTTTTAGTATGTATATCGGGATTGAGACAATAACTCTGAAAGATATTACAGTGACCTCTATTGAAGACACACGAAATAAACAAGTGTGTATACACTCATGGACAAAACTTAAAGAAGTTGTACCTTTTAGCATTTATATCGGGATTCAGACAATAACTCTGAAAGATATTACAGTGACCTTTATTGAAGACACACGAAATAACCAAGTTTCAACAAAATTTCCTCTGTCTCCTTCAAAAATACAGACAACCGGCGACATCAAAATATGAAACTTTCTTAAGTTTTGTCTATGGGTGTATATATATATTAAAAATTATATTATATATATAACTTAGGGCTTATTACAATGGTCAATACAAATGTTTCATATTCCAATAATGGCATTTCCCACAGTATCATCCAGTCACAATTTTAGGGATATATGTGAATTTTTTGAAATTCTTTCCGTTGTAAAGTTATACATGAGCATTTACGCTTTTTTGATAAATTTAAATTACAGCAGCTTTAAAACAACTGCCGACTTCGTTTTACTTCAGCGTACTGGGTAATCCAGGCGTTCTCCCTCCTAATTACATGTCAGAAACAGCTACATCTTTTGTATACGTTTCAAAGGAAATATACAGATTCGTTTATTAGAAGCTTAATTAGTATATCTCGAGCTTGAAACTGTGACAGGAATTTCTTCCATACTTAACTCTATAACTTATCACATTTCATCCAGATCGGAGAATAGATTGTGGAAATTTATTAAGAAAAAAGACATGCAATCGAACCCAGAAATCTTTCCTATTAATTTATATAAATTTAGGTGAACTACCTTTCTTTAACAAACCATTTGTGGGTGGCCTCCCTGTTGTATATCTCCCTGTGTGGGTGGCACCCTTGTTACATATCTCCCTGTGTGGGCGGTATCCCTGTTACATATCTCCCTATGTGGGTGACATTCCTGTTGCATATCTCCCTGTGTGGGTGTCATCTCTGTTGCATATCTCCCTGTGTGGGTGGCACCCCTGTTGCATATCTCCCTGTGTATGTGGCACCCATGTTGCATATCTTCCTGTTTGGGTGGCACCCCAGTTGCATATCTCCCTGTGTGGGTTCCATCCCTGTTGCATATCTCCCTGTTTAGGTCGCACCCCTGTTGCATATCTCCATGTGGGGGTGGCATCCCTGTTGCATATTTCCGGAGATAATAGATCGACTTACTGTCACCATGACGACGCAACGTTTAGGCCTCGGGCGTCGCACAAATTTCAAATCTCATTTGCATATTTCCTGCCCAGGAATCTTCACGAAACAATCTTCCAAACCTTTCTCTCACGTAATGAAATCATTTTCAATATGGAAGATTTCGCTTTTCTTTTTTTAAATGACACATCTGACTTTTATTTTCCCATACGTGAATTTATCTCAAATAAATAAAAGAATGCGTAAATTTATTTTTAAAAAATAATAATATGAAAAGGATTTTCTTTTTGATATAAAATAAAATATTAAAGCGCGATTCTTTTTTCCCCCTTTTTATCTTTTCTCAATCATTATTTAATAAGAAATATATTGAAGTATTTTAGCGATTCTGTTTGTTTTTCAAATAAGACAGTAGCCTACTGTCCTTACTGCGATTTAAATATACTATGAGGGCCTCATCAGTGGAATATATACAACAACAAAAAGCCTTTATTCAGGGTCACTGACCCTATACAGGATTCACCAGAGGTATACATAAGAACAAAGCAGTGAGACAAAGGAAATAACGATATATACAGAAGAAAAAAAAACAAGAAAGAGAAAGAGGGAAGCAAGAAAAACAACACAAAAAGAGTAGCAGTAAGAAAGTGAGGAGTGAGTGTCACTTGGCCTTCTTCTGAGATATGGACTTGTGGAAACCATAAAACGCCGTAGCAATATACTTATTCTGGGTCATATTGTCAATTATTGATGGAAGTGAAGCACCAGTGGAATATATAATGTAAAGTTGAGGAAAGATGATATTCATGTAACAAAAGAGGCACCTCTCCCTTTAAATGTACATCAAAACGATGGCACTGTACATCACCCTAGTAAAGATTTTACTAGTGATAATAAAATATGGAGCCACAACAGTTTTGGAGAATCCAGACAAAATACAACCTGTATACCATATTATAAAGTAAATAAATCTTCCAGTGTTAAGTTTCTTCTTCAATATTTTTTATTTTCAAGCTTTCTGACTTGTCAGTCCTTCTACAGAAGTATCACGATAATATATTGATGATATATATACTATTTTTATACAAAATGAAAGGATTTAAAAGCACGAATATTTCTTTTTATACATAATACAAACTTCTACTGCCCTTACTGCGATGAAAAAAATATATTGGGAGGGCTTGGCTCATCAGTGGTGAGACCTCCCAGCGGTTTCACCAATTTAATCCACCAGACCGCTTCTCAGAGCTCTAATACTGTATTGAACGATTTTGCTTATATATTCAGCACTGAAGGATGGAATCTCAGAAATGGGGTTTAAGAAATGTATAGACATAAGCTTATAGGACAGTAGAAATACATTCAAATATTTGCATCGAGCAATGCTCTTCCGCAAACAATAAAGACAAGGCCAGTTAGGCATAAATTAACATAAAGCATAACGCGCCATCTATACATATAAAATGAAAGGATTTAAAAGCACAAATGTTTCTTTTATACATAATACAAACTTCTACTGCCCTTACTGCGATGAAAAATATATTTTTTTTTATACAAATTAATTTTTACATATTTTAAATGTTAATGATACATGTATACCATGTATTTCTGGCTTTGGTTCTCATCAGTACAGGGGCGGCTTCGATATCATAACAACCTACGAGAGAGGTTATGGAATCGGTCAAATTTACCAAACAAGTGTTTAAACTGGTGAAGTGGCAAGGGCTGATTTTCAGGCAAGAATACAACATTAAGTTGAGGAAGAATGGTATTCATTGTTCAAGAGAAGCACCTTTAAATGTGCATGATAACGATTGCACTATGGTATATAGGTTGACCTTTTGTCTGAATTTACCTAAAATGATGTTGCGGCTCATTCTTTTATCATCACTTGTAACCTTTTTCCTCTAGTTGATCTATAATTACATCGCTTTGATTCATATTTAAAGGGAGAGGTGTGTTTTTGGTTCACTTTTTGGTTTTGATGTTGGAATGATAAGAATTGAAGGTGCAGTCGTGAAAAAAGGAAAATATAGTTATTTACTTATCAAGTAGTTTTTATTTTGAATTACTTGAAGGAAATTACACATAAAATTATTTATCACAGTAATATAGAATTTATAAAATGAATCCTATAATCGTGAATCAAAAATTAGGTAGGTTAACTACACATATTTACAACAATATTCAAAGTGGTATGTTCTAAATCTATGGTCAAAAATAAAAGAATAATCAATGATGAGAGAGAAAATAAAATACATGTTTTAAAAAAAATAAAATATTTGAATTTTAGATTATATAATATATATAGAGGAAACATATTCTAGTTAAATGACATTATATTACCTAATTCTATTATCATAACAAAAAGTATACGTTATATATATGCATATATGTAATGATGGATTATATTTGCATATTATAAAACTCTCTGATATCGTATTTCTAATTGAATAAAGAAAAAAAGAGAGAAACTGGAAAATCAAATTCAAGCTCTGGAGATTTATAACGTAATTCAATTAGAAACTCAGCGATGCGGTAATGAAATTCAAATTAGAAACAAGGGTAGAAAGATATTGATGATCAAACAATAATTTTAAAATCTAATAAACTACTTGTTGGTCATGTAACTTCGTCAAGTCTTATTCCTTTTGTGGGAATATTGATAAGACTGGAGATGTTGATATGTAAATTCAATTCTGTTGCAATATGGATTTTTTTTTTCTTTTCCGAGAGACTTTCTGGCTGACGTTGGATTTTTGAGTATTAATATAGGACCAGAATTACTTCAACTTTAGATATAGAAAGTCATATTCTCATTATCAAAAAGGAAAACATTCACTGCAGGATTGTGGAAATATGATATCTGATGAAATGTTCCTTCGAGAATGGGTATCGGTCCAGTCTCTCCACCAGTTGTAACGTAGAAAATCAAGTCTTTGTATAGCTGAAGGTGTGAAAGTATTTATTGATAACGTCAGTACGACTAGTTGACAATTATTAACCACTCAACAAAACCATCTACAGCTAGAGAATATCGAGCAAGCACGTAAAGAAATATTTTGATCATTATTTTATAATGAATAATTAAATATGTTTTCAAATATTTTCATTGAATAATTAAATTAAATAATACATTATTTCTTCGCCACAATATCATAGAATGCAAATATTAAGATGAAGAAAGAGAAAAATACCCTTTTAACAACTTCTGGAGGTTCAGCAACCCACTGAAGACGCTGAGAACTATTTCAGAAAAGAAAAATATAGCAATAGAACTCTATAAATTCTACAGATCAATTGTAAATAGATTCATACACAAAAGAGGTAGTGAGGAAAGTTTTATAACAGATGTGTAAATAAATCCCTTTTCAAACAAAGGCTCACGTGAACATGGAGAAAAGGAGAAAAAAAATTACTGTATTATTTTGTTGTTTTATGGCGAATCCATACAGGGCAATGGGTCCTAATAAAAGCTTTTTGTTGTTGTTATTAAGTATATCATTAACATACTGAGGTTGGTTGTTCTCTTCTTGTTTGAAGATTTCACCATAAATCCCTCTTTCTACATTTTTGATGTTTAAAGAGTAAAGAAATGTCCATAAATATCATAAATACACTCATGGACAAAACTTAAGTGGAAAGTCTTTGACGTCACCAGTAGTTTGTTTTTTTTTTCTTTTTAAGGAAACAGAGGCAACTTTATTCACACTTGGTTATCTCGTATGTCTTCAATAAATATCACTGTAATATCTTTCAGAGTTATTGTCTGAATCCCGATATACATGCTAAAAGGTACAACTTCCTTAAGTTTTGTCCATAAGTGTATATTGGTTATCTCGTGTATCTTCAATAAAGGTCACTGTAATATCTTTCAGAGTTATTGTCTGAAACTCGATATACATGCTAAAAGGTACAACTTCCTTAAGTTTTGTCCATGAGTGTATATTTGTTATCTCGTGTATCTTCAATAAAGGTCACTGAAATATCTTTCGGAGTTATTTTTAATTACTGATATACATGCTAAAAATACAAATTCCTTAAGTTTTGTCCATGAGTGTATATTGGTTATCTCGTGTGTCTTCAATACCAGTAACGGTCACTGTAATATCTTTCAGAGAGTTATTGTCTTAATACCGATAAACATGCTAAAAGGTACAACTTCTTTAAGTTTTGTCTATGAGTTTAAATAGAAATATTGACCATTTTGTGCTTTACTTTGTAATTTTGATGCATTGACATTGAAAACTATATAATTTGATATTGATTCTGGTATGCACGTTCTCTCTTCAGTTAAATCCAGAAGTCCAAAATATCAATATGTAGTAGCTCGTTATCTTATTTGGGAACTGATGGAAAAATGCATCGTTTTTATGCACACATGGCTATATCAGTATGGCAAGTAAGAAACAAAGAATGATTTGAGGACCTTTTTTTACAACATTTTTTTTCTTATCCCTAGTACAGGTGGTACAGGTCATAATAATCATGGTGGGTAGAAGTAGGAGACTGGTTTATCCCTAGTACACGTGGTACAGGCCATGATAATCATGGTGGGTAGAAGTAAGCGACTGCTCTTACTATAAGTGCACCACATATCTACATATGTGAAAAGCAGTTCGACTTTGCACTTACAAATATGCCAGATCCCTGTTTGGTTACTTGCATTCGCTGGTGGGGTTGGAATTTTTCAAGAAACGGGGGCCTTCATGAGCATTTTTTTAAACAGAAAAAAGTGTCCAATGCGGGAATCGAACCCGGGTCGTAATGGTCGAAAACCAACGGTTTAAACCATTTTAAAGATATAATGTTACTTTATATAAATAAAAAATCTTATATTGATGTCTTCTTCTAAAATCAGATATCGCCAATGAGTCGTGTCTGGCATGATTGAGACAACAACAGAATTTGTAGCTAAAAGCGGACCATTCCAAATAGAGATTTCAGGAGTTCTTCGAATCACCTTCTTGTTTGCTGAGTCGGCTTTCCTCAATCCCCATTCTGGGTCGTCTCCCTTTGTATCTTCTGAAACATCCCTCAAATGAATCCCTATTATATTGAATTGAAATGTTAAAGAAAAAGGAATTTAATTGAAATTCTTGAGTGAAATAACAAACTGTTTGTATGCCACCGTGATTCTAGCAAGAATACAAACAGAATACAAAAGAAATTCTTTGATTTTCTTGATTCCCTCATCCTTCCCGTATAGAGTAAGTCGTCTCTTTGACCGATTCTCTGCTGTTTGTTGAAGTAATGGTCTTTATAAAATATTTGGTTGCAGCTTTTCTCCTCTACTTTTATTTAAATAGGAGTTCTGTTTGATTAGAATGATCATTTCCATTCTCAGATAATGAAGATGCGTACCAAAAATCATATATCCATATTCTCCATATAGTTTTCTACCATCTCGAGATAGTTGGAATGCAGTACGGTTGTTTGACAATATATATACAGGGTGATCCAAAAGTTCCGCACAACTTTAAAAACTAATAACTCCGCGAATATTTGCGTTAGAGCAATGCGGTAAACACCATTGTGTTCAGGATGCAATGGGATTTTTTATGGCAAATAATGAAAAATTCGAAATTGATTTTAGTTACAATTTTATTCACCAGATGGCGCTCTACCAGATTCAGATATTCAGCGGCCAAATTGTTTGATAAATTGAAAAATATAATTGAACGACGCGTATTTTTCCTTTTTGAATACCAGGAAAGAACCCTAATAATATCAAATAACAAATTAATAAAACACCACTTCGCCAAAAGTATGAAGAATTGGTTAACGATTTTCAAATACAATCAGAGATATGTAAAATAGGCAAATGCAAATTAAAACATGTAGCAAAAATATTTATATTTTATATGGGGTTTTGTGAAATAGATTGAATGTTTGAAAATAACTACTGATATCAATACACGATTTTTGAAATGTTAATATACAGTAGTACCAAAAATTATGATGGCACTACTAATAGGATTTCTTGCTATAAGAAATGTGTAGTTTCTTGACTAATTGGAGACCCTTGACTATTTAACTGGATATTTGTCATGATCCAACAAATGAAATATAGAGGGGAGTGAAAAATATATTTGTCGTACTTTATTCCAAATATCCTATGGGCTTGTCAAATGTTATCATTGTTTATTATACTGTACACAATTTTAAAAAATGTTTCCCCTCAAATAAAAATAATTTTTAAATCGACCTTTTGCGTTGAAAAACGTGGTAGTAAAATCATTTTGTATTATTTTTTTTTTTCACAAAATTTCTAAAGTTGAGGGGGATACAGAGAATATTCCTTATGCTATTTCTTCTAATGAGCGAAAAGCGATAAACTAAACATAAGGGGTAAAATTGTGTGTACCAGTGTTATTCGAGAAGTTATAACACTCTGGTTTGCACGACATAATATGTGAGCAAATGACAAACAAAAAATTACTGTTCACAAATAAAAAAAGATAGTCAAGATGGGAGGACAGCATTTATTATCCCCATATCCCAACACAAAGAGCTGCAAAATATTGGTAGACCATATAATACATGGCGGCTTATATAACACATGAGGTAACTGCCTTCTCTCTTGTATTAGGACACAATCCTTGCTCAATGTGGCACCCTTCATTCTCAATCACCGCCTGCAGACGATAAATGACAGAATGGACAACATTAAATAACATATCTGTTGAAATTGATAAAACGTGCCATCTGATAGAAGCCTTCAACATGGCCAATGTGGTAGGCCAGCATCGATAAACACACGATTTAATTTTACACAAATAAATTTACTGGCAATGCGTTTCTTTTTTTTTTAAATATCATCAAATATTATCTCTACAGACCTTACTGCAATGATATGATTTATTGAATGAGAGGGCTTGGCTCATCAGTAGTGAACCCTCTCAGCGGTTTCGCCAAATTAATCTCTAGACCGCTCTACTATTGTATTGGACTGGTTTTGTTATATACCCTGCATTTTCTATGGAAGGCAGCTTAGGGGTGTTTAGTGAACTATGGACATAATTCACTAAACACCCCTAAGCTGCCTTCCATAGAAAATGCAGGGTATATAACAAAACCAGTCCAATACAATAGTAGAGCGGTCTAGAGATTAATTTGGCGAAACCGCTGAGAGGGTTCACTACTGATGAGCCAAGCCCTCTCATTCAATAAATCATATCATTGCAGTAAGGTCTGTAGAGATAATATTTGATGATATTAAAAAAAAAAAGAAACGCATTGCCAGTAAATTTATTTGTGTAAAATTTCAACGATAGATGGCAATAAAATTTAATTTACACGATTTAATGTACCCCCATAAACAAAAATCGCAAGGCGTCAAGTCTGGTGATCTTGGAGGCCACTGGTATATAAAGTGGCGACTTATCACACGATTTTCACAGAACGTATCCTTCAGCAATTGTTTGGCAACTCGGGAGATATGAGGAGGTCCTCCATCTTTCATGAATGTTATTTCGCTTAGTGCTTTTGCCCTGCAATATGGGAATACCCTTTTCTCTCAAAAACGGTTACAAAAACGGTTTAAAAAGTTCTTCCATTGATTTTTCAAAGAAAAATGGCCCAATAATAAAAGAAGTGAACCCACACAAAACTGTAACTCTAGGCTGGTAAAGTGGCATTTCTGTAAAAATCCTAGAGTTGTCTGTTGCCCAAATGCGGCTGTTTTGAATGTTAAATTCTCCATTTAGAGAAAAGTGAGCATCATCTGTCCACAGAACATTCGACAGCCAGTTTTCATCAATATCAATTCGCCGGAAAACCCATGCAGCGAATTCTTGACGCATCTCAAAATCGCCAACTTTCAGCTCGTGAAATCTTTGAATTTTGTATGGGTACACACAATAGAGACATTAAGTGAAGCGTCTTCGGATATCACAATCATACTCGGCGAATTTAACGCCAAAAGTTCAATTTGGGGATCACCTGTCCTGGATAACAAAAGTCAGCAGGTTGAGGACATGCTAACAGACCTCGACCTTACACCGTTAAATAACGGAGAGAACACCTAAGTCCACAGGCACAGAATCCGCAATAGACATCACAGCGATAAATTACAATATCGCACCCACAACACAATGGAAAATCATGAGAGGTGCAATCAGTGACCACAGACCAATTTTAACAACCCTAAACTTAAAAATTGAGAACGTCCATTAGAATAAAAGAACATGGAACTTTAGGAAAGCCGACTTGAAAAAAATTTACAGAAAAGCTTGAAGAACTGTGCAACGAAAAATTGAATTACAGAACGCTTGACAAAAACTTGGAAAAATTATCTTCGAACATTTCAAAATCTGCAAAAGCATCGATACCTAGAGGTAGACGTAAAGACCTGTGGATACCTTACTGGAAGGACCACAACATCGAGGCAATGATTTCAGAGAGAGAGACAATATCAATGAACTTCTTAAAAAAATAAAACAGAAGAAAACAGAAAGAACTCATGAAATTAGTCACAAAATAGAACAAGAAATTTGGATATGCAAACAAGAAAAATGGCAGAATTCTGCGAAAAAATGGATCCAAGAAAGGACAGCCAACACTGGAATATGATTAGAGTGTTAGAGAACAATCAACACCAACACCAATCCTCCAATACTCTAACCGATATGAATAGAACAGCGCGAACGAGAACAAACAGATGGCTGACATAATTGCTGAATATCTTTCAAGCACTTCCATACTCAACTATACGAATGAAGACAGGACTCTAAAAATAATATAAACCAGTTAGTTAAACAAGCAAGAAACTTCCATCAACAAGATATTTTCTCGAGAGACTTCACACTGAATGAGCTAAACTTATCAATAAAAAAATCCAAGAGGTCACCAAGAGATAATCTAATCTTTGGTTAAATGATCAAACACTTTGAAGACAAAGCTAATAATCAACTCCTACGAATACTGAACATTTCATGGCAAACTGGTAAACTACCAAAGAATTGGAAGATATCAATTATAGTGCCAATACTGAAGCCAAACAAAGATGCCAAGGAATACAAGAACTATCGGCCAATTGCTCTCACCAGCAAACTTTGTAAAATACCAGAACGAATTATCCACTCTAGGCTCATAGTCTGGCTCACTAACAATAATAAAATAAACCTCTACCAAACTGCCAATAGATCCCAGCACTGTACGACTGATCAACTGTTTTTACTTCTGTCAATCAATAATAGATTCTTTCCAGGAAAAACCGCCAAAGAAGACCACGGTTATATTCCTTTATATGACCTCAGCTTTTGATCGAGTGTGGAGGGAGAAATTACGTGAAAAGCTGCACAACATCGGAGTAAGAGAAAAACCTTAATCTGGATTGCAGACTTCTTAAGGGGAAGAAGGTTAAAGGTTCGGGTCAATGGAGAATTTTCCAAGGAAGGAAGAACATGGGCTGGTGTAACTCAGGGATCTGTGCTCAGTCCTCTACTCTATCTGCTATATATTAACGACATCTATCCTTACCTCACTGAAGACACAAAGGTTGTCTGTTATGCAGATGATATAGCCATATGGCACACAAGTAGCAGCATAGAAAAATCGTAAAAAAATACTGAACACATCAATGAGAGGACTGGAGAAGTGGGCAATGGAACTCCAAATGACCATAAACCCAATAAAACCAAACCTATGCGTCTTCTCCACTCAGAGGGAAAAAGGCATAAATATAACAAAAAAAAAGCATAAACAAACAAATGATTGATAAAATTAGAAATCCATAATACCTAGGTGTGATACTGCAGTCCTGTATCTTTCAAGTTGGTCTCGAGGACCACGCCATCACCATCTCCTAAGCGGCGAAGTACGCGATCTACGTATTCATCGTAGATCGAAAAATGCGTGGTGTCGCTGGAGACCCACTGGCGATTCTCCACAAACTCTGCAGCGCTGGAAGAGGCGCCATATTCATTGTACATAGTGTATATAATGCATATTATCTTTTTTTAATAGTGCAGACTGTGCATGTATTGACAAGATGTCAACAAAATTATTTTAATTATTATTGATGAGGAATTGGAATTTTCAGAACACATAATTAGCACCTCAAATAGAACTATCAGAAAACTAAACATTCTGAGAATGCTATGTGGAACAAATTGGGGAGCAAAACCCAGAATTCTCAGAACAACATATACCACCTTAATAAGGCCGATAATGGAATATGCAACACCGGTCTGGGCTCCCTCAAGCTCATCACTAAAAGTAAGACTAGACAGTGTTCAAGCAAAAGCGGCCAAAATAATCACTGGTGCTGTTTCATCGACTTACAATGAGAAAATTCAGAGAAAATGTGTTCTAGACCTACTCGCTCGAAAGCAGAAGACAAAATAAAAACAACTTGGATCGGCACTTCGGAAACGAGGAACCAAAGGACGAGATCTCTCTGACCACTTGTGGTTTGGTAGATCCGCCCTTTTCTGAGAATGAGGTGAAACTGACGGCTTTCAAGTTCGGGAAAAGGAAATCTCCTGGTCCCGAAGGGATCGATAACACGGTCGTGAAAGCCCTGGTAAGGATGCACCCATCGCTGCTTTCCAGGTTATTCAATAGGTGCCTGGACACTGGTACTTTTCCTGAGGCATGGAAGGTTGCCCGAGTAGTGCTTCTCGAAAAGTCTGGTAGAAAGGGTAATTCTCCTAATGATTATCGTATGCTTTCTTTACTAGCGTGTCTAGGTAAGGTCCTGGATAGCCTACTAGCTCAGCGACTGAAGCACTGGCTAGAAAGTAATGAGCTCCTTTCCTCTTTCCAACATGGTTTTAGGGAAGGGAAGTCCACAACCACAGCTCTGAACGAGGTGTTAGAGGGGGTTGAGATGGGCTTAAATAAGGGTGCTTGGGTTCTTTTCGTGGCCCTGGACATTGATGGCGCGTTCAACTCCATGAACTGGAACAAGCTGATGAGAAATTTGATGGACATGGGTTGTCCTGATAATTTGTGCAGCTTGGTTCGTGACTTCCTGAGGGATAGACGGATTAGCCTCAGTTTTGGTGGGCGGAAGTTGGAAAGAAACTGTGCTAGGGGTTGCCCCCAGGGCTCTTGCTGCGGACCTATTCTGTGGAATATCCTGGTAAACACCGTTTTCCAGGAGGAGCTCCCTGAGGGAGCCAGGCTGGTTCTCTATGCTGACGACCAGTTCCTCATTGTTGAGGCTGCTTCGAGAGCGAAGGCTGAGAAGTGTGTTGAAACATCTCTCCAAATTCTCTCGATCTGGGCCCATGACTCTGGCCTTAAGTTCAATGTCTCCAAAACTAAAGCCCTCAGCTTTAAGCCTAGGGACATAAGAAATAAAAGGAAAGGGATCAAATGGGAACACAAGCCGGCTATCGGGATCGAAGAACGGAGGGTAGCGTTGGTCAATAGGATGACCATCCTGGGGGTGGTCATTGATGACAAGATGGGTTGGCAATACCAGGCGGAGGAGATGGTGGCGAGAGGCAGGGAGGCGTTGTGCAGGCCTGTCCTGGTTGGCTCTCAACGGGGGGAGAAGGAGGGTACTATTTTTAGGAACCTCTGCCTCTCCTGTTTAGAGCCAATCCTGCTATATGCTTCCAGGGCTTGGTGTCGCCGAAACAGGGATCAGAAGGTGGCGACTACTCTAGAGAGAGTGCAGAGGACAGCGGCACTCAGAATCACAGGGGGATATCGCATTACCAGCAGTGAGGCCTTATTGGTCCTCGCTGGTCTTATTCCCCTGGGATTGAAACTAGAGGAGGAGACCATCAGACAGAAGATCTGGGAGAACAGGGAAGATGCCCTGGGACTTGAAGCGGGTGCCCTGGAATGGAAGAGGGACCCAAGAAAGCCTCCGCAATGGTTGCCAAAGTGGAATTGGAGTCCTGGAGAGCCGACAGGGAATGGCACGGAGGTTTTCACTGATGGGAGTAGGTCTAGAACCAATACTGGAGCTGGGGTTGTGATTTTCACTAATGGAGAGATGATCTTCCAAGAAAGTTTAACACTCAGAGTGGACAATTCGTCTTTTCAGCCGAGCTGGTTGCGATCAGGGTAGCCCGCAGAGTGTGTACCGAGAAGAACTTCAGCCCGGACCGCCTCTATTCAGATTGTATGTCGGCTCTCGTCGCCATCAATCTGGAGAAAGGGCAACTCGCGCATCAAATAATCCAGGAGCTGGAGATGATGACGCGGGCTCCGGAGCTCCCTTGGTTTAGGAGACACAGCCTCATCGAAGGTAATGAGTTCGCAGACGGGATCTCTAAGGCAGGATGCTTAAAAGGTAGATCACTGAGGACCACAGTGACCAAGAAAGAAGTTTATAGGAGGATCAGGGGGCACGTCCAGGACTTATGTTTGGACAGATGGAGGAACATTGTGAAGGGGAGAGAGTTATTCAATGGGGTAACAACACCCAAGTACCTCTGTAAGGTAATGTCCCACAAACTCATTAGGTTAGTTCGGGACATGGGCTCTTCCCCAAGTCTTCACAGATTTGAAATTAAGAGCAATCCTAATTGCGTCTGTGGAGAAAGGGATGTGAATGCACGCCACTACGTCTTGGATTGTCCAAGGGTAGTGGGTGTGCAGGAAGATAGAAGGAGGGCGAGGGGCGCGATCGAGAGTGAGCTGCTGAGAAATCACAGCAAGCTTCTTGAGAAAGCCCACGACGTGGCAGCTGAGCTTTTCCTCAGCTGTGAGTGAACAGAGTCGACCGGGGTCTGCCTCCCCGCGGTCCCTGCTGGACACAGTAGATAGTTTCCTATTTTGCTGTGATTAAAGGCCACCGGTATAGAAATCCTTCCAGACACGTTGTCTGGGAGGTGGTGTTTCAAGGTACAATGTCCAATCACTAGCTTGGATACCGTTACTTGGCTTATGAGTTGAACAGAATAGCAGCGAAGGCATGCTTCGCATGCCGGCTTGTGGACCGAAAGGTCTGGGTGGCCATCTGCTTCTAGGGTATACCAACTGTGCTTAGGTGGGATCCTCCAGTTCTTGTTTATTTTGGCTACTGTTTCTATTTCTTTAAAAGTAAGTTTATTTTTCTGTAGCAAGGGTTCTTTTGTGCCTTATTTCGCTAGCGCATCTGCAGCTTCATTGCCTTCAATGCTAACATGTAAGAGTATCCATTGAAGGTGAATTTTTGAGGTATTGAGAGTTTTTGGAGATACCCAATTATGATCCTGCTTACTTTGTCTCTAAGTTCCCCTGTGTGACTCAAGTGTTGTATGGCACTTCTACTATCAGTAAGAATCCATATATCGTGATGTTTAATGTTTCTGATGGATTTTAAGACTTCATAGATGGCTATAAGTTCTGATCTGAAGACTGAGCAAAATTCTGGGTTTCTTCTGTTTATTTTCTCAATGCCATTTGTGGTTTTAATGAGAGAGCCACTGCCAGTGTGTCCCAACTCATCTCTGCTACCATCGGTATAGATAGTTATTGCATTTTTAGGAATTTTATATTAATTATTTCTAATGATAATTGTTTTAAGTATTCTGGATTTTGGTATTGTCTGTTGGTGGTTTCATTTAAAGTGGCATTAAAAATAACATTTTGTTAGTGGTTCGCATGGAGATATTTTTTTTCAGCTAAATATAATACTTTTCCACTTTATATTTTAAAAATCCATTTCTTTTGGCCAGGTGGAGAGGGCCTTCTTTTTTGAGTCTTAGATTGGATTCCCAATTAAGTATGTAATTGAAAGTTCTGTGTTTGTTTTCATAACTCTTGATTTTGTTTATATATTCTGGCAGATTGTAGCTTATTCTATTCTTTAAGGGCATAATGTCTGCCTCGTAAAGTACAATATCATTAGGGCAGGGTTTTCGAAGACCTGTAATAATTCTAGCTGCACTTAGTTGTATCCTTTCCAGTGATTTTAGATTTGTTTCAGATGCTGTACCATAGATTTGATATCCATATTCCAGGATAGGTCTCATTAGAGATGTGTAAGTTAATTTTATTGTTGTTGCTTCAGCTCCCCACTCTTCCTGAAATATATTTCAAGATTTTTAGTCGGTCTCTTACTTTTCTAACAACTCCTTCAATATGCTTACTGGAGTTGATTTCTGGATCCAGGATGTATCCGAGATATTTAGGATGTTTATTATATTGCAATTGTTGTTCTTTCAGAATAATATTTGGTCTTATTTTGTATAGTTTCTTATCGGTAGTAAAAAGACAGGTTTCAGATTTTTGGGGGTTAAATTCTAATTTATGTTTATTAGCAAATTTTTCTAGGTGGAGAAGAGTCTTGTTAAATCTCTTTCAGCTTTTTTCCAGTTAGTGCTGCTGCTCCATAGAATAATGTCATCAGCGAAAAGTCTAATATTGGTTTTATGTGAAATTTATTTTTCTATGCCTGCAATAAATAGGGTGAAGAGAGTTGGGCTAAGGACTGATCCTTGTGGTAATCCTTGGTACAATTTGAAGGTTTTAGATAGAGTGCCATTATATTTGATCCTGATTTATATATTTTTAAGAGAATCATTTATCCAAGTGATAGCCTTTCCATCAATTTTGAAATGTTTGTAAAATTTTGTAATTAACTTGTTTTTCCATACCCCTTATCAAAAGCTTGTGTAAGGTCTAAAAAGCAGCAATGGTGTGGTTAGTTGGTTTTTCGTTTTGTGCATCTTTTACCTTTTGTGTGAAAAATAAGAGTTGGTCTATTGTCCCATGTCCTTTCCTAAATCCATATTGTTCTTCTGGTAAGAGATTTCTTGTGTCGGGGTGGTAGGTGAGTCGTCTGAGTATAATATTTTCCATTAATTTGCAGCAAATATTTGTTAGGGAGATAGGTCGGTAGTTATTTGGGTCATCAGCAGATTTGTCAAGTTTTTTAATGGGAATTATTGTTGCATTTTTACAGTCTTGAGGCAATTTTCTAGTTTTCCAGGAGTTATTGAAAATATTAAGAAGTCTTTCTTTGCCAATTTTGCCCAAGTTTGATATCATTCGGCCATGGATTCCATCTGGCCCAGGAGTCTTGTTTAGGTCAGTGTTTTCTAATGCATAAGCTAGCTCTTTCATATTGATTTTTTTTAATGGAAAATATTATGAGTGCTGGTGACATTTTTTACAGTCATGAATAATCTTTCGGGCCTTTTTTCAACCTTGATTTTACTACTTATTTGATATGAATTACCTAAAAGATTGGCAGCAATTTTGTCATTAGTTGCTGGTATACCATCTGTATTCTTAATCATATTTGTGTTTTCAGTTTGTGGCTGGACTCTGTCAATTTGTTTTGCCCAATTATAAAGTTTTGTATTTGGGTTTCTTGGGTTCAGGTTTTCACAAGTTTGTTTCCATTTTTCCCTTTTCACATTTACGCATAATCTTTTTTTTATTTTTGCAATCACAATGTTCAGTTCAGTTCTACAATATTTTTGGTTTTGGGTGCACTTTTTTGTAGTTCATTTCTTTTAGTTATGTCTTTGGATATTTTTTGCCTGGTGTGTATAATTTGGAATCCATTTCTTAATATTACCTCTTGGTATTGAAACTTTGGCTGCTTTAATAATGGTGTTTTCGAAAGATATCATATTAGCCTTTTTGAAGTTCCAGAATTTTTCTTAATTGAGCTAGTTTTGGTCTTGGTGCTAATTTCTATCAAATTAGGCAAATGATCACTTCCAAACTTTTTAATGTTTTCTATTTGCATTTGTGGAAAATGTCAGGATAGTAAAAACTTATATCAAGGGCTTGTGCAGTATTATAGCTTGTATGAATGATGGGTAGGATTCCCATCATTTAAGCACATGAAGGCATTGTCGTCAAATATGTTTGATAGTATTTTGCCTCTTGGGTTTGGCGTAGAACATCCCCATAGTTGATGTTTGGCATTAAGGTCACCTACAATAATAATGTTGTCTGTAAGAAATTGAGCCATTGTTCCATCGTCAATAAATGTATTGTTTGGAGGGTGATACATATTGTATATGTGGATGGCTTTGTTTTGATTGAGGTAGACTTTGATACCTTGGGCTTCGAGGTCTAATGTGTTTGTAATATTAACGGCTATGTCCTCATAGTACAAATTCTTGATTAAAATTGCTAGGCCATGCCCTTCAACAGCATATACAGATGGATCTTCAGACCTTACCCTGAGTAATGGAGGGGCCGGAATTAACATAATACTGCAAGATGGAACAAACATCAAATCAAAGAAGGAGCAGGACAGATTTCGTCAAACTTCACTTGTGAACTGACAGCTATCTGGAAAGCCCTTGATGTATGCCTTAACCAACCATCCCTGCATCAAGCAGAAGGAATTTTAATATACAGCGACTCCATATCCGCTCTAGAAGAAATTCAGAAGGGCAATACTAAAATCACACAGAAAATACACTCGTTACTTACCCGACTGGAACCATTGGAGAATAACTGCATTCTACAATGAATCCCTGCCCATGCTGGGATCAGGGGTAATGAAATTGCATTCGAATTGGCAAAGGAAGCCAGAAAGTTGAGCCAAAGGAAAGAACAAATGTCATTATTTGACGCTGATTCTTTGTCAAAATACAAGATAATTAAACGAAAAAATAAGAAAAGATCAAAATGCGAAATAAACTCTGAGAGAAAAATGACAAAAACTAAAACAAGACTTAGAACAAAACACTATAAAGGAATGACAATACATCCAGATGGCACAAGAACCTATAGGGCATGCAACAATTGTCCTGGTGTGGAACTTACACCTACCCACATAATCTTATAGCCAGCAATGGCCGCAGCCTTGCAAAAATTAGACATAGACCCTGAGCAGCAGCTTTACACACCTAAGATAGTGGACATTGCTGCTGCTGTGATGGAGATACATGGATACATCTGAGGCTCTTTATTGGACACGACAACAACAACGGCATTCCAGAGTAAAATAAATTATCAGAGATAGATACATATTTTTCAAATGAATTAAAATAAATATAATCGATACTGAGTGAGAGTTGAATTAAAAATATTAGAAATTTATTATCTTCGGAAACAAACCGTATCTAAAATATCAATTTTATTTTTGCTACATGTTTTAATTTGCATTTACCTATTTTACATATCTCTGATTGTATTTGAAAATCGTTAACCAATTCTTCATACTTTTGGCGAAGTGGTGTTTTATTAATTTGTTATTTGATATTATTAGGGTTCTTTCCTGGTATTCAAAAAGGAAAAATACATGCCGATCAGTTATATTTTTCAATTTATCAAACAATTTGGCCGCTGAATCTCTGATTCTGGTAGAGCGCCATCTGGCGAATAAAATTGTAACTAAAATCAATTTCGAATTTTTCATTATTTGCCATAAAAAATCCCATTGCACCCTGAACACAATGGTGTTTACCGCATTGCTCTAACGCAAATATTCGCGGAGTTATTAATTTTTAAAGTTGTGCGGGACTTTTGGATCACCCTGTATATATATAAATAAAAAGGCATATCTTGACCAGGAGCACATTTGCTTTTCAGAAGGCAGAGCGCTATCTGGTGGAACAGAAATCAACTAAACATTGATTTAGCCTGTTCCCTGATATTTGGCCGACCCAATTTCTTGATAAATCAAGAAAAGCCATCCACGAACCATCAAGCCATCAATGTTTAGTTGATTTCTGTTCCACCAGATGGTGCTTTGCCTTCTGAAAAGCACATATCCTCCTGGTCAGAATATGTCTTTTTTATTTTTAATATCAACACACCTGATCTTTTTTTTTCTATTATTTTTTCACATATTTATATGTTCAACAAAAAGTTGAGGGAGGAAGATATTCATGTTACCTAGAGAGGTATCTTTCTCTTTAATTATGCTTCAGAACGATGATACTGTACATGGAATACAGGTTGACTTTTTGTCTGAATTTGATAAAACTGGTGGTTTTTTTTTCCTCTCTTCCAGGTTTTTTATTAGAAGGATTTATATATGTTGCGTGAACCCAGAAGCCAATGACAGTCTTGGTATATTTCAGGAGTTGTTGTTGTTGTTGTCGTGTCCAAAGAAGAGTCTCAGATGTCTCCATGCATCTTTATCACAGCAGCAGCAATATCCACTATCTTGCTCTTCATTGGAAAACTGGTGGTGTGGCTTATTCTTTTTCGAATGTTCTGATGTACAATTAAAGGGAGTGATACCTTTCTAGGTACATGTACATGTATAACATAACAACATAAAGTTACGGGAAGATGATATTCATGTACCATAATAGGCACCTCTCCCTTTAACTATGCATCATAACCATGAACGTGTTCACCACCCTAGTAAAAACTCTACTAGTGATGTTAAAGAATAAACCACGACACCCTTTTCGGAAAATTCATACAAAAGGCCAACAACATGTATACCATAGTTCGAGATATGGCCCTCATCAGTACAGGGGGCGGCTTCGATATCATAACATACTACGAGAGGGGATATGGAATTGGTCAAATTTACCAAACTGGTGTAAAGTTGGTGAAGTGACAAGAGCTGATTTTCAGACAAGAATATAACATAATGTTGCGGAAGAATGATATTTATGTACCATAAGTGGCACCTCTCCTTTTGATTATATATGTGTATGTGTGTATATGTGTGAAAAACAATATAAAATATAATAATAAAAAAGGTCAGGTGTTGGTATCATATTCCAATATACGTGCTAAAAGGTACAATTTCTTTAAAGTTTGTCCATGTGAGTGTACACCTATCCCCCGATTTACACGGTACTTGTTTTACACGTTTTCGCTTTTACACGGTTTTCCAAATAAGTTTTTTTTTGTTTTTATCGTACTATACTAAATGCTACTGTGATTGAACACATGCGCTGTGTACACATCTCACGAGGAATCCCGAGTTTATGTGCTGACTACATATTTTAACCTGTCAATGTATTTTATTTTTATTTCTGTGTACACCTATCCCCCGATTTACACGTTTTTCTCAGGAACGTATCTACCGTGTAAATCGGGGGATAGGTGTATTTATAAATAAATAAATAAATATTTTCAATATAAATTTATTTTATCAAGTATTTAAAAAGTCAATCTTTAGAAACAAAACTTTTCATAGGGTTATTCTTTTTTTTAGAAGTAGTTAGCGAGGGATCTGAAATTAAAAATAAAAGAACGGATTAACTTATGATTCTTGAAATATAAATGTTCAATAGCGGTAGAACTTCTGTTGATGAATATTGCGATAAATTTGCTCAAATTAATTAGGAAAATTTATATTTCTATTGATACCATTTGACTCACCAATTTAAGCATATTCGTTGAAAGAATCATTTGTAAAAGTCCAACAGAGAGAGATTGAGATTGAAACTACTTTATTGCAATGTCCATATAAATGGTTAAATACATAAATAAATAATATTAAATTATGATATATATAAATATATCGATATAATATAAATATATAAATAATTGATAAATATGCACATACATATAAATATATACAAGGTCTTCATTGGTGGCACCCACCACGGGATAGACTCCACCACCGATGGACTACGAGAGTTCTTTCTCACAGAGTGGGCAGGTCGATATGATGGCTGGTGTTACCCAACTCAAGACCAACTTGAGAGAGAGAGAGCTATTGGCAATCCCTAGTTCAGGTCTCATAAGTTTAATATCCCATTCAGTTTCAATTGTAATTTCAAATTCTTCGTTAAACACCTCCTGAATGCAGTATAGCTTGCTGAAGAGAGTCTGCTAGAAAGGTTAGATTTAGATCTTAATAAAAGAAACTTGTAACAATAATTCTGTATTTTATTTAGAACAAAAAAGGTTGATATAAGTGTGGTGGTGGTGTCTTGTCCATTCATGAAAAGGGAGGGTACCATTGCCCCGTTAGTCAGCCACATTTCAGAGTTCCCTGTTCACGGTTACCGTAGCGGCTCACGACACCGTACTACAGAACAGTCCATTACTTGTGCTGCTTCTCCCTTCCGCCATGTAGATGAAGGGGTTGGAATTCTGGGCAGGAATAAGTGAGAAAAAAAAAACTAAAGAAAGTCAAGGTGATGGCCTTCGTTTAACTATGGAAAAAAAGGGAACAAACAATTCCAATCAAATTGAGAAAAAAAAATTATAATACATTTCAAAGTCGTTTACATTTTTAATAAAAATCATCTACAAAACAGATTGCTAATGTTTATTGTGATTTAATAAAATAATAATAAAAAAATCACAACTTCCTTGTACCAGCTTATTAAATAAACAATCAAATTGTTGGTTTGATAGAGTGGTCGCAAAACGAATTATATGTTCGTTTAACGAAATAATTCTATAATGTGGACCTAGAGAATATTTATCAGATTCCACTAATACAAGATGCCCATCTTCCTTGTTCTACTTGTGTTTGCAAACAACAGCTGTGATTGTCAGTCAAATTGCCATTTCGAAGACTTCTGGGTCAATTGCTTCTCTTATTGGCCAATGTCTTCAGCAACATATTGGGTCGATCAAAAAATTTGGTCATTCAGGGAATGTCTCTTAGAACATAACATTCTCTCTTGTAATATCCTATCGGCACATGTCCTAAGACAGATTCTCTACAGGATATTGACTTTAAAAATTAACTCTAACCGCTTCTACGTAGAAAATAGAGCAAATATTTATTATAGAAAAGATAGAGGCTGCCTGGCCGGCATTCATATTTCTTCAAATAAAAGACACTTCGGCCAGTAAATCTTTGTATTGTCTCGACGTTTCGACAAAAATCTTTTGTCCTCGTCAGGAGCGAACAAAAATTAAAACATTTGGCAAGGCGTTAGAAATTTCTATAATAATAATTATTATATAATAAATAATTATATAATTTTTCTAACGCTTTGCCTATTGTTTTAATTTTTGTTTGCTCCTGGCGAGGACAAAAGAATTTTGTCGAAAAGTCGAGACAATACAAAGATTTACTGGCCGAAGTGTCTTTTATTTGAAGAAATATTTATTACTTTGAATATTCTAAAGATTGTTTTTTATTATTATCCCTAGTACACGTGGTACAAGCCATTATAACCATGGTGGGTAGAAGTTGGCGACTGCTTTTACTGTAAATGCACCACATGTCTACAAATGTGAAAAACAGTTCGACTTTGTACTTACAAATGTGCCAGAGCCCCGTTTGATTACTTGCATTCGCTGGTGAGGTTGAATTTTTGCAAGAATTGGGGGCCATTGGAGTATTTTTTTTATTATTATAAAAAAAAATGTACAATGTGGGATTCAATTCCGGGTCGTAGTGGTCGAAAACCAACGGTTTAGACCATCCTTCCACTGACCTCCAAATATTAATATAATTTTTTAAAACCTATTATGAATATTCTAAATCTCTTTTCACAGTGTGAGATTTCTCAATTTATGCAATGTCCGATTTGAAGACCTCTCTGTGTTAATTTGCAATCTATACATAAAAGAACAACTATGTATTTTGTTTTGTTTTTTTAAGATTTAACAACTTTCTACTATATTTATTGGAATGTAAACTTTTATGGGAGGACCCGGATAAAAAAATATTGAAACAAATTATCAAAAATTTAAAAAACAACACAACACACAGAAGATTTTGAGTCTTTCTATATACTTATAATACCATATAATTAAAAAGAAAATAATCATATCAAAAATACAACACAGCTTTTCAAACACACAAATTGACAATAAAAATGGGAACTGAATTAAACAGAATTATAATGCCCATTGTACAAGGATGGAATTTTTCGAAACTATATCAATTCCAGAATGAAGAAGGAATTTTAATTAAATACTATTTACTACTTTGAATTAAATACTATTCAACTGCTAATGGAAAAAGATTTGATAAGAATTGGCGTATCAGTGGTGATTAAAAAAAAAAAAAAACTTTTATATTTGCAAACATTTCTTGTAAGAAAAAGTCGATGTTTTTAATTATGTCCGTTGGAAAGCGAATATCTCTTTTAAAATTGAAAAAGGAAACTCATTGTGAAAAATCTTTGTAATTTTAAAACGCCTTTCAAAATTTTACTTTGAATTATAAAGGATTTAGGAAAAAGGCATCTCCTTCTTCTTAATCTATTCACCTATTTCAATTACAATTTCACATTTTTACTATTTTTTTCACATATATATAAAGAGGGTTTGTTAATCTTTACTCAAATAAGGATGGTTGGTAATATAAATGATTAAGAAGATAGTAAAGAAAGAGAATGGAGAGATGGATAGGCTTTACGATCGTAAAGCCTGTAGAAGGACGTCCGAAAGCTTGCTAATAAAATTCGCACAAGATACTCCTTTTCAACTACTGATGATCCAAGCCCTCTCATTCAATAAATCATATCATTGCAGTAAGGTCTGTAGAGATAATATTTGATGATATTTAAAAGAAAAGCATTGCAGTAGATTTATTTGTGTAAAATATTAAAAATAAATATATATTGGGAGGGTTTGACTCATCGGTGGGAGGGTTAATATATTTTTTCATCGCAGTAAGGGCAATAGAAGTTTGTATTGTGTATAAAAGAAACATTGGTGATTTTGAATCCTTTCATTTTATATATAATCTTTCATTCACAACTTTGTGATATAACACAGATCCAATAAATATCTGTTTGTTTGATCAAGCTATCAACATCATGAATCGTAGATATAATAAAACTAAATTTAATCCTAAACGGATTTTTCAAGAATCACTAAACTTTCGTCAATAAATCTTTCTCAGATTCTTCCTCCCTTAGACACTTTACACCGATTACTGATAATAAATGGATATTGAGGACACAAACCATTTTGTAATGTCCATGGGTGGATTTATGTGTAATGGTTAGACAATGTCCCAATTCCAGTCCCTCGGGGAACTTTCTCCATCGATGGGCCCCCTACAGTGGAATGGGGTCGTGTGTCCCCTTCGATCAAAACGATGTCTTCCTGATTCAATCCTCCCTTCTTACCATTTATTGGCTTATGGATTAGTAGCCAATACAGTAATCCAAACCTATTGACAATGAGAACAAAGGCTAAAAGAGCCGAACTTTGGTATTCTGTATATTTAACGAATAAAGGCATTACATTAAGAAAAGAGGCATCTCCTTATCGTGCAACTGAAAGTTGCTGATGGCTTGCGCCACGGAATAAATATCAACTATTCTCGTTGATTTTTAATTATTCCAGAATTGGCCAAATACCCATTCTTGATTAATCAAGAAAAGCTAACTACGGACATTAAAGGTACATTAAAGGCATTAAAGATGCTTCTTTTGATGCATGAAAATCATCCTCCCGAAACTCTATGTTGTATAGATAGGTTAAGATGGCGTATATTATAATATATTCTTCGAAGAAATCTACAATCTTCCAAGAAATCAATGTTGAACGGAATAAGAGCCAATCAAATACAGAGATATTCTTCTGTTCAAATGGAAAATTCTTAATATCCTTACTGCGGTGAAAAATAAATTGGGAGAGCTTAGTTTATCACTGATGAACCAATCCCTCCCAATAGTTTTTCATCGCAGTAAGGACAGTAAAAGTTTGATTTATTTGTGAAAAGAAACATTCGCGTCTTAATGTCTTCATTCTTTAAATATGCAGAATACTAAATTTTTTGTAATACAATATAATGCGGCTTATGATTGTAAAACGACATTTGAAAATTATCTCGCATATGTTTCTTTTAAACGAAAAATCGAAATTTAGTTTTAAGGAGAAATAACGATTATTTCTAACCTAAGGGATGAAGTATGAAAGGATGAATTCGTGAAGGGTAATGATAAACGGAAGAATAAAAGTGACCAGGGATAGGAATTATTTTTTGTTTATCATTTTACTTCTCTCTCTCTCACAATTCATCCTTTCATACTTCATCCCTAAGGTTTGGGATGTTAAGGTAACCTTATCAGTTAAACAACTCTTTGAAATTTTTGATGATTACATTTGATTTCTTGTGGGTCTCTCTCATGAAATCAAAGCTCGGTCTGTAATGATGAGAATTATGATGTTCACCATGGTATTCATGTGAATGTTTTGAATATTTCAAATTTGGTGTTGTGGTTTTGTCATCAACCTGAACCAGCTAGTTTGCGATGACGGTGAATAGACGTTGTTAGTTTTAACGTATATTTTGACGGGAGAGGTATGCTGCAAATGTCGGTATGCCTATATCAATCAACCGTATTAACAGAAACGAACCTAAAATTATAACACTTGTGTTTATTATTCTACTAGCGAATGTACCCGACTTCGCCCGGTTTTTACCCTAGTAAATGTTTGCCTAACGAACATTTGTTAAAACGATTTTAGAAAATTTTCACGGTGAATGGATGTATGGTTTATGAATCTATCTAGTACAGACAGACACACATTTATATATATAAATAATAATATAAATGAGTTTTAAAAATTGTAAAAAAAAAAAAATGCATCGGCCGGGAATCGTACCCGGGCCGCCCGCGTGGCAGGCGAGCATTTTACCACTGAACCACCGATGCTTATAAGAAGTGGCCATATTTGGGTATTTATTCCATTCACAAGAGCAAACGATGACAGAATTGATTGTTGATGACTCTGATACTTGTATATTTTGATATCAACTAGAGATATTATCGTTGTCATAACAATTGTATAGTATCAGCTATAGGAATTCTCATTGATCAAGTTTCTAGTAAAAGAACATTACAGAGTCCACTTAAGACAGAAAGAGTCTAAGTTCACTTAAGACACGTTGTACATTGTGACATTATGTACATATAGGACATGATGCATTAACGCTCCATCTGTTATGAGAATTCTAACTATTATAGACGCGTATTATTCTTTTTTTTTTCAATAAAACAATTATCTACTGACCTTACTGAATTAAACTAGCCAAACCGCTGGGAAGGTTCACCATCGATGAGCCAAGCCTTCCCATTAATTTTCCAATGCAGTAAGGACAGTAGAAAATTGTCTAAATTTTTAAAAATAATCATACGTGTCTATTATAGTTTCGAATTCACGCATATATGAGACAGCAGAAGAGATCAGATTGAAAAAATAACCACGGCAAAGAACAGTTGGACTCTTGATTTACCTTTCAAACCTGCTCGTTTCCCATTTCTAAGCTCTCAGATCTTTCATTGATACCCAAGCCATTCCTTCTTTTGCGAGACATTGCTATTACGTAGTCTAGAGAAACTACAAAAGCTTAGCTGGGAACAAAGTGTAGCTACAAAAGAAATGGGAACACAGGCAGCTTGCAAACAGCCAGAGCTTGATTTGCCCAGCAAACAGAGGGCGGAATTCAGGAAGCGAAAGTCTGAAGCTCATTTAAATGTGTTGGTATTTAATTTCCCAGTGTAGTGACCCCATTGTGGCGGAAATTGGTGAGGCCACATTCCTGGGCCATGTTGTCCTCTTCAGGTTCCTTCATCATAGATCCCTGGATTCTCTGAATGGTCCTTCTTTCAAAATGTCGGCCGTTAACTCACCAAAGTTGTCTTCGAACGCAAAAAAAAAAAAAATTATCTTCGAATTCGAACCCATCTTATGGGTATCAAATGAATCTTTTGAAATACTTTACAAAATTGTCTCATTTATTGATAAAAAAAAACTTTCTGGTACGGTACTTCATCAAAAAACAAGAATATACAAGTACTCTGTAATTAGAATATTCAAGGTGAAATCACCAAGCTTCCAGGGTTAAGATTTCGGGCATGAGAAAGCTATAGATATGAATTATTTAAAAAGAAACTTATTCCTGAAGGAGCCTGATGATTCCACTTTGAATATTATTATAAGGGATTATTTTATTTAAGTAAGAGAGAATAAGTAGATTTTAAGAAATTCTTAATATATCACAGAATTCACTAATAGATAACAAAATTTTTTTAGTCGATTTCAAGAAGGAATTAATAGATTACACTAATTCTTGAGTCGATCTCAAGAATTCCTGATAATAAACCGCAAGGTTTCTCTCTTGAGTCGATTTCAAAAATCCCTGATAATAGAATACAAGGTTTCTCTCTTAGGTAGATTTCAAGAACTCCTTAATAGATCACAATAATTATTGAGTCGATTTCAAGAATTTTTCATAATAGGCCGCAAGGTTTCTCTCTTGAGTCGATTTCAAGAATTCCTGATAATAGACCGCAAGGTTTCTCTCTTGAGCCGATTTCAAGAATTCCTGATAATAAGCCGCAAGGGTTCTCTCTTGAGTCAATATCAAGAATTCTTGATAATAAACCACAAGGATTCTCTCTTAGGTAGATTTCAAGAACTCATTAATATATCACACTAATTCTTGAGTCGATTTCAAGAATTCCTGATAATAAACCACAAGGATTCTCTCTTAGGTAGATTTTAAGAACTCATTAATAGATCACAATAATTCTTGAGTTAATTTCAAGAATTCCTAATAATAAACCACAAGGTTTCTCTCTTGAGTTAATTTCAAGAATTCCTGATAATAAACTACAAGGTTTCTCTCTTAGGTAGATTTCAAGAACTCATTAATAGATCACAATAATTCTTGAGTCGATTTCAAGAATTCCTGATAATAGACCGCAATAATTCTCTCTTGAGTTAATTTCAAGAATTCCTGATAATAAACTACAAGGTTTCTCTCTTAGGTAGATTTCAAGAACTCATTAATAGATCACAATAATTCTTGAGTCGATTTCAAGAATTCCTGATAATAGACCGCAATAATTCTCTCTTGAGTCGATTTCAAGAATTCCTGATAATAAACCACAAGGTTTCTCTCTTAGGTAGATTTCAAGAACTCTTTAATAGATCACAATAATTATTGAGTTAATTTCAAGAATTCCTGATAATAAACCGCAAGAATTCTCTCTTGAGTCAATTTCAAGAATTCCTGATAATAAACTACAAGGTTTCTCTCTTGAGTCGATTTCAAGAATTCCTTATAATAAGCCGCAAGGATTCTCTCTTGAGTCAATATCAAGAATTCTTGATAATAAACCACAAGGATTCTCTCTTAGGTAGATTTAAAGCACTCATTAATAGATCACAATAATTCTTGAGTCGATTTAAAGAATTTTTGATAATAGACCGCAAGGATTCTCTCTTGAGTCGATTTCAAGAATTTTTGTTAATAGACCGCAAAGATTCTCTCTTGAGTCGATTTAAAGAATTCCTGATAATAAACCACAAGGATTCTCTCTTAGGTAGATTTCAAGAACTCATTAATAGATCACAATAATTCTTTAGTTGATTTCAAGAATTCATTAATATATCAATAATTCTTGAGTCAATTTCAAGAATTCCTGATAATAAACCGCAAGGTTTCTCTCTTAGGTAGATTTCAAGAACTCATTAATAGATCATACTAATTCTTGAGTGATTTCAAGAATTCGTGATAATGGACCGATATTTGTGATAATTACTCTAGTATTTACAAATTGATATAGATCTACAACATTATTTACTGTCTGTTGTCTAACGCTAAAGAAGAGTGGACATTCCAGCAGTAGGTGTCTCGAGTCCTGGATTTTCTTGTCACAGTGACAGCTAGAGTCCTCAACCGCTCCAATTGTTGACAAAAATCCCTAAAATTTCCTTTGATCTAACGAACCAATGAATATAGTCTCACTGACCTTTTACATTTCTTAAAATTAAAGATATTTCGGCCAAGTAAGTATTTTTATTATCTTGATGTTTCAACAAAAATATTTTGTCCACTAATGAGCAAATAAAATCAAAACATTTGGCAAAGCGTTAACAATTACTATAACTGAATAATTTTAACGCTTTACCAAATTAAGAAAAAGGCATCTCCTTATCGTGCAACTTAAAGTTGCTGATGGCTTGCGCCATCTATCGGAATAAATATCAACTATTCTTGTTGATTTTTAATTATTCCAGAATTGGCCAAATACCCTTTCTTGATTAATCAAGAAAAGCTAACCACGGACGCGTTTTCGGGCTGTTGGCCCTCATCAGCGTGGTGCAAGCTGTACCTCAACGACCAAAAAATTGGTCATTAAGGCATCCTTAGGGATTAGCATTAAGGCTTCCTAGCATTAAGGCTTTACCAAATGTTTTAATTTTTGTTTGCTTCTGACGAGGACAAAATATTTTTGTCGAAACGTCGAGGTAATAAAAAGATTTACTGGCTGAAGTATCTTTAATTTGAAGAACTATGAATGCCGGCCAAGCAGCTTCTATCTTTATGGTGACCTTGTATAATGATAAATGGTATAATAAAAAGAGCTAGCTATATCCGTGAAGAGAAAACTGATGTAATTATGACAAGTTTTGCTCCAATTTAGGGGTGTGAGGAGTATATAAGGAATGGAATCTCAGGATGATGATAAATGATGAAGAGATGAATTGTGCGGATTGAGAAATATTCAATTTATACTCATTGGGCCATTAGGATAGTTGCTATGGGAGAATTCCTTCCTACTTATGCCTTCAAAATACAATTTTTTATGATATTATTTATATTTAAAATGTAGGAAGTTCCTGAGGCTCCTGCATTTTTAGGAAAGTTCGCTACTCATCAGTAACCGTTACTCTGACCGGATATCCTGATATAGAAGCTACAGCTGCTATTGCGGCAGATTTAAAAATCTTCTAGGTAAAAGGTATTAAGACTATATGTCTTAATAAAGGTTTTTGTGTGTGTATGATGGAAGAGTTGCCACTTTTAGTGATTTTTTGAGGAGACAGAGGTAATTTTTTTCATGATTTGTTACCTCGTGTCTTCAACAAAGGTCACTGTGTATCAAATAACTATATATGTAGAAATATTAATATAACAATATATTTATCTGTGGTGCTCAAAAGTCATCCATTCTGGTTAGCAACTTCGTAAATGAAGATATTTCCAGAACATATTTATTAAATACAGATTTGGTTATGGTGGGTGAAGCTTGCCTTTTCATTGGTAGATGAGAAGCAACAACAACAACAAAAAGCCTTTATTTAGGGTCACTGACCCTATACAGGATTCACCAGAGGTATGCACAAGAACAAAGCAGTGAGACAAAGAAAACAACGATATAGACAGAAGAAAAAGAAGAAAAAAAAGAGAAGAAAAAACAAGAAAGAGAAAGAGGGAAGCAAGAAAAACAACACAAAAAGAGTAGCAGTAAGAAAGTGAGGAGTGAGTGTCACTTGGCCTTCTTATGAGATATGGACTTGTGGAAACCATAAAACGCCGTAGCAATATACTTATTCTGGGTCATATTGTCAATTATTGATGGAAGCACAGAGTTGCCCAGTTTTGAGCATAAGGTGGTAGATGAGAATCAGGCTTTTGAGCAAGATACCTTTCTACTGTCTCCTCTAAACCAATAGAAAGATAGAATTCGCCCAAGGATCAACTGTATTGTAATCCACAAATAATATCTCTATATTCAATAGAGCTCATTGTTCTCGAAAGTTTGCATATATTTTTCACCAATAGAAGACACACTTCTCCCAGCGACTGTCTTTATCTAATGAACATATAGCACAACTATACAATTATATTTGCATATATTTTCCACCAAAAGAAGACACACTTCTCCCAGCGACTGTCTTTATCTAATGAACATATAGCACAACTATACAATTATATTTGCATATATTTTCCACCAAAAGAAGACACACTTCTCCCAGCGACTGTCTTTATCTAATGACCATATAGCACAACTATACAATTATATTTGCATATATTTTCCACCAAAAGAAGACACACTTCTCCCAGCGATTGTCTTTATCTAATGAACATATAGCACAACTATACAATTATATTTGCATATATTTTCCACCAAAAGAAGACACACTTCTCCCAGCGACTGTCTTTATCTAATGACCATATAGCACAACTATACAATTATATTTGCATATATTTTCCACCAATAGAAGACACACTTCTCCCAGCGACTGTCTTTATCTAATAAACATATAGCACAACTATGCAATTATATTTGCATATATTTTCCACCAAAAGAAGACACACTTCTCCCAGCGACTGTCTTTATCTAATGAACATATAGCACAACTATACAATTATATTTGCATATATTTTCCACCAATAGAAGACACACTTACCCAGCGACCTACTGTCTTTATCTAATAAACATATATACCAATATATTTTTTCATCGCAGTAAGGGCAGTAGAAGTTTGTATTATGTATAAAAGAAACATTCGTGTTTTTAAATCCTTTCATTTTATATGTATAGATGGCGCGTTATTGCTTTGTGTTAATTTATGCCTAACTGGCCTTGTCTTTATTGTTTGCGGAAGAGCATTGCTCGATGCAAATATTTGAATGTAATTTTACTGTCCTATAAGCTTATGTCCATAATTTTCTTGAACACCATTTCTGAGATTCCACCCTTCAGTGCTGCGTATATAAGCAGAATCGTCCATTACAGTATTAGAGCTCTTAGAAGCGGTCTGGTGGATTAAATTGGCGAAACCGCTGGGAGGGTTCACCACTGATGAGCCAAGCCCTCCCAATATATTTTTTCATCGCAGTAAGGACAGTAGAAGTTTGTATTCTGTATAAAATAAACATTCGTGCTTTCAAATCCTTTCATTCTATATTTGTATATATTTTCCACTAATAGAAGACACACTTACCCAGCGACCTACTGTCATTATTTAATAAACATTTAGCACAACTATGCAATTATATTTGCATAGTGCATATGAGTATATAACGGTAAAAGGCTCAGTGGTAAATCCATGTAGATGATAATTTTTTCCCCTCACGATTTACCTAGACGAATATATTTATAAGCTTGTGAATATTATAATTAAGTTTTTCTCTCTGTATATACATTTATTTATTACCATCAAATGTTGTTTAACTTTTAGTTTTCATTATTTTAATTTGCAGACCCGTTGTATAAGACTACATGTTTTAATAAAGGTTTTTGTGTGTGTATGACGGAAGAGTTGCCACTTTTGGGTCATGGATACCCGAAGTTTCATGTTATATATATTCTATACGATTTGAATTACATATAAAGCATAAGAGCTCCATTTTTAAACTCATGGACAAAACTTAAGGAAGCGGAATATCTTTGATATCACCGGTTGTGTGATTTTTTAAGGAGACAGAGGTAATTTTGTTCATGCTTGGTTATCTCCTGTCTACAATAAAGGTCACTGTGTATTAAATAACTTTCCGAGCTATTATCTGAATCCCGATATACATGCTAAAAGGTACAACTTCCTTAAGTTTTGTCCATGAATGTATACACACTTGTTTATCTCGTGTCTTCAATAAAGGCCACTGTAATATCTTTCAGAGTTATTGTCTGAATTCCGATATACATGTTGAAAGGTACAACTTTCTCAAGTTTTGTCCATGAGTGTATATTGGTTATCTCGTGTGTCTTCAATAAAGGTCACTGTAACATCTTTCAGAGTTATTGTCTGAATCCCGATATACATGATGAAAGGTACAACTTTCTCAAGTTTTGTTCATGAGTGTATATTGGTTATCTCGTTAATCTTCAATAAAGGTCACTGTAATATCTTTCAGAGTTAATGTCTGAATCCCGATATACATGGTGAAAGGTACAACTTCCTTAAGTTTTGTCCATGAGTGTATACACACTTGTTTATCTCGTGTGTCTTCAATAAAGGTCACTGTAATATCTTTCAGAGTTATTATCTGAATCCCAATATACATGGTGAAAGGTACAACTTACTCAAGTTTTGTCCATGAGTATATATGTGCGTGACCCGAGATGCCCTATGAGTAATTCAAATGGTGCCGTTTATCTTACAATTCTGTTGCATACTAATTGTTTTCAGAGTCGTGAATTCTGCCGTTGTATTCTGGTTTCTCTTATCAATCCAGCGAATTAGAGATTCAAATGTGGGAGAACTGGTAAGAGAAAGGTCGGTTGAGGTGAAGGCGATCTTGGCACAATGGAAACTGGATCTTCCGTCATTGTCGTTTTCTGACCACTGACCAACCTCTACTTCAAATTTTATTATTGCAGTAAGATCTGTAAAGAAAATATTTGATACTTTTCTGAAAA
>CP092873.1:4086128-4110391 GCA_030710605.1 Cordylochernes scorpioides
TCAGGTGTTGATATTAAAAATAATATTTATGGCGAACTAAATAACTTAGTCCCTATTTCTGCTCCGCCCTTATGGAATTGAAGACTTGGGGCGATGGCGTCGACCTTTCATATTAAATCTTACTTTTCCTTATTACCAATAATTGTATATAGTTGCGGAACTACTGGTTTCCTGTGCTGCTCTTTTCCTGATATTGCACCTTGCATGGAGAATCTGTATAAGACTAATGTCTTAATAAAGGCTTTGTGTGTGTGTGTGTGTGTGTGTGATATTAAAAATAAAAAAGACATATCCTGACCAGGAGGATATGTGATTTTCAGAAGGCAGAGCACCATCTGGTGGAACAGAAATCAACTAAAAATTGATGGCTCGATGGTTCGTGGATGGCTTTTCTTGATTTATCAAGAAATTAGGTTGGCCAAATATCAGGGAACAGGCTAAATCAATGTTTAGTTGATTTCTGTTCCACCAGATGGCGCTCTGCCTTCTGAAAAGCAAATGTGCTCCTGGTCAAGATATGCCTTTTTATTTATATATATATTGGCAAACAACCGTACTGCATTCCAACTATCTCGAGATGGTAGAAAACTATATGGAGAATATGGATATATGATTTTTGGTACGCATCTTCATTATCTGAGAATGGAAATGATCATTCTAATCAAACAGAACTCCTATTTAAATAAAAGTAGAGGAGAGAAGCTGCAACCAAATATTTTATAAAGACCATTACTTCAACAAACAGCATAGAATCGGTCAAAGAGACGACTTACTCTACACGGGAAGGATGAGGGAATCAAGAAAATCAAAGAATTTCTTTTGTATTCTGTTTCTATTCTCGCTTGGATCACGCTGGCATACAAACAGTTTGTTATTTCACTCAAGAATTTCAATTAAATTCCTTTTTCTTTAACATTTCAATTCAATATAATAGGGATTCATTTGAGGAATGTTTCAGAAAATACAAAGGCAGATGACCCAGAATGGGGATTGAGGAAAGCCGACTCAGCAAACAAGAAGGTGATTCGAAGAACTCCTGAAATCTCTATTTGGAATGGTCCGCTTTTAGCTACAATTTCTGTTATTGTTTAAATCACGCCAAACACGACTCATTGACGATAACTGACTTGAGAAGAAGACATCAATATATGATATTTTAAAATGATCTACAGTAACTTATATCTTTAAGATGGTCTAAACCAGCCCTGGCCAACCTAAATGACGCCACGGCCCTCCCCCCCCGAATCGTAAACAAGGTCTAAAAACTTTAACTATATCAAAATTTTAACTTTAAAATGTATTAAAATAATACTTAAAACTTCCTTGATTCTTAATGTTTTTATTTATTATTTTCGGCTGCTTTTTTTAAATAAAAATAATAATAACAATTTAAAATAAAAAATATTTCTCTATTAATTACCATTATTCCTAACTTTTTCTTCCTTTTTATGGAATCAAATATGTATTTTAAAAATTGTGAGACATATTTTATATAAAAAAATATTATAATTATTTGATTATATTTTCTGTTTTTGAATATACATACGAGAAATGAAAGTTACAAAAGAAATATACAGTTAAATGGCGAGCCGCAAATTTTTTTACAGCGGGCCGCGGGCTGGCTCGGCCTGGTCTAAACCATTGGTTTTCGACCGCTACGACCTAGGTTCGATTCCCGTATTGAGCACTTTTTTCTGATAAAAAAAATGCTTCAATGGCCACCGATTCTTGCACAAGTACAATCCCAACCAGCTAGTGAAAGTAACCAAACGGGGCTCTGGCACATTTGTAAGTGCAAAGTCGAACTGTTTTTCACATGTGTAAACATGTGGTACACTTACAGTAAAAGCAGTCGCTTACTTCTACCCACCATGATTATTATGACCTGTACCACCTGTACTAGGGATAAGAAAAAATGTGTAAAAAAAGGTCCTCAAATTATTCTTTGTTTCTTACTTGTCATACAGATATAGCCATGAGTGCATAAAAACGATGCATTTTTCCATTAGTTCCCTAATAAGATAACGAGCTACTACATATTGAAATTTTGGACTTCTGGATTTAACTGAAAAGAACGCGCATACCAGAATCAATATCAAATTATATAGTTTTCAATGTCAATGCATCAAAATTACAAAGTAAAGCACAAAAAGGTTAATATTTCTATTTAAACTCATAGACAAAACTTAAAGAAGTTGTATTTTTAGCATGTATATCGGTATTCAAACAATAACTCTGAAAGATATTACAGTGGCCTTTATTGAAGACAAACGAAATAACCAATATACACCCATGGACAAAACTTAAGGAAGTTGTACCTTTTAGCATGTATATCGGGATTCAGACAATAACACTGAAAGATATTACAGTGACCTTTATTGAAGACACACGAGATAACCAATATACACTCATGGACAATACTTAAGGAAGTTGTACCTTTTAGCATGTATATCGGGATTCAGACAATAACACTGAAAGATAGTACAGTGACCTTTATTGAAGACACACGAGATAACCAATATACACTCAAAGACAAAACTTAAGGAAGTTGTACCTTCTAGCGTTATATCGGGATTCAGACAATAACTCTGAAAGATACGTATTACAGTGACCTTTATTTAAGATAAACCAGATAACGAAGTGTGAACAACCTCTGTCTCCTTAAGGAGAAAAAACAAACTACTGGTGACGTCAAATACTTTCCATTTAAGTTTTGTCCATGATTGTATTTATGATATTAATCACAATTTCTTTACTTTTTAAACATCAAAAATGTAGAAAGAGGGATTTATGGTGAAATCTTCAAACATGAAGAGAACAACCAACCTCAGTATGTTAATGATATACTTAATAACAACAACAAAAAGGCTTTTATTAGGGTCCATTGCCCTGTATGGATTCGCCATAAAACAACAAAATAATACAGTATTTTTTTCTTCCTTTCCCCATGTGCACGTGAGTCTTTGTTTGAAAAGGGATTTATTTACACATCTGTTATAAAACTTTCCTCACTACCACTTTTGTGTATGAATCTATTTACAATTGATCTGTAGAAATTATAGAGTTCTTTTGCTATATATTTTTTTTTTTCTGAAATAGTTCTCAGAGTCTTCAGTGGGTTGTTAAATATCCAGAAGGTGTTTTTAAAAGAGGTTTTTCTCTTTCTTTACCTAAATATTTGCATTATATGATATGGTGGCGAAGAAATAATTTATTATTTAATATAATTATTCAATGAAAATATTTGGAAACGGATTTAATTTAATTTAATTATTCATTATAAAATAATGATCGAAATATTTCTTTACGTGCTTGCTCAAGATTCTCTAGTTGTAGATAGTTGGGTTAATCTATATATATAATTGCCTTATTCTGTCTGAAGCTCACGGATAGAATGCGCGCCCATTGGCTGCCGGCGAACACGTGTCCTCCCTGCCCCCCTCTAGACAACCCTGTTATCAGCTGTGTGATACATACACCTGTCTATAGCGGCCATTCTAGACAACCCTGTTATCAGCAGTGTGTTACATCCACCTGTCTATACAGACCACCCTGTCTATAGCGACCACTGACCACCCTGCCTATAGCGACCACTCTAGACAACCCTGTTATCAGCTGTGTGATACATCCACCTGTCTTTACAGACCACCCTGTATATAGCGGCCATTCTAGATAACCCTGTTATCAGCTGTGTGATACATCCACCTGTCTATACAGTCCACCCTGTCTATAGCGGTCACCTTAGGCAACCCTGTTATCATCAGTGTGTTACATTCACCTGTGTATACAGACCACCCTGTCTATAGCGGTCACCTTAGGCAACCCTGTTATCAGCAGTGTGATACATACACCTGTCTATACAGACCACCCTGTCTATAGCGGCCACTCTAGACAACCCTGTTATCAGCTGTGTGATACATACACCTGTCTATACAGACCACCCTGTCTATAGCGACCACCCAAGACAACGTTTTTAAAATATATTCGCACTCGGGTAAAACCCGGGCGTTGCCCGGGCCATTCGTCTAGTTTGTTAATAACTGTCGACAGGTCGTGGTGACGTCATCAATAAATACTCTTTCACACCTTCAGATATACAAAGACTTGATTTCTACCTTACAACTAGTGGGGAGACTGGACCGATACCCATTCTAGAAGGGAGATTTCATCAGATATCATATTTCTACAAATCCTGCAGTGAATGTTTTACTTTTTGATAATGATAATATGACTTTCTCTGTCTAAAGTTGAAGTAATTCTGGTTATTTATTAATACTCAAAAATCCAACGTCAGCCAGAAAGTCTCTCGGAAAAGAAAAAATCCATATTGCAACAGAATTGAATTTACATATCAACATCTCCAGTCTTATCAATATTCCCACAAAAGGAATAAGACTTGACGAATTAACATGACCAACAAGTAGTTTATTAGATTTTAAAATTATTGTTTTATCATCAATATCTTTACACCCTTGTTTCTAATTTGAATTTCATTGCCGCATCGCTGATTTTCTAATTGAATTACGTTATAAATCTCCAGAGGTTGAATTTGATTTTCCAGTTTTTCTCGTTTTTTCTTTATTCAATTAGAAATACGATATCAGAGAGTTTTATAATATGTAAATATAATTCATCATTACATATATGCATATATATAACGTATACCTTTTGTCATGATAATAGAATTAAGTAATATAATGTCATTTAACTAGAATATGTTTCCTCTATATATATTAAATAATCTAAAATGCAAATATTTCATTTTTTTAAAACATGTATTTTATTTTCTCTCTCATCATTGATTATTCTTTTATTTTTGACCATAGATTTACTCGTAGAATATACCAATTTGATTATTGTTGTAAATATGTATAGTTAACCTACCTATTTTTTGATTCACGAATATATAATTCATTTTATAAATTCTATATTACTGTGATAAATAATTTTAAGTGTAATTTGCTACAAGTAATTCAAAATAAAAACTACTTGATAAGTAAATAATTATATTTTCCTTTTTTCACGACTGCACCTTCAATTCCATATCATTACAACATCAAAACCAAATAGTGAACCAAAAAGACACCTCTCACTTTATATGTGCATCAAAACGATGTCATTATAGATCAACTAGAGAAAAAAAACTTTAAAAGTGATGATAAAAGAATGAGCCGCAACATCAGTTTAGGTAAATTCAGGCAAAAGGTCAACCTATATACCATAGTGCAATCGTTATCATGCACATTTAAAGGTGCTTCTCTTGAAAAATCAATACCATTCATCCTCAACTTAATGTTGTATTCTTGCCTGAAAATCGGCCCTTACCACTTCACGAGTTTAAACATCAGTTTAGGTAAATTCAGACAAAAGGTCAACCTATATACCATAGTGCAATCGTTATCATGCACATTTAAAGGTGCTTCTCTTGAACAATGAATACCATTCTTCCTCAACTTAATGTTGTATTCCTGCCTGAAAATCAGCCCTTACCACTTTACCAGTTTAAACACCAGTTTAGGTAAATTCAGACAAAAGGTCAACTTGTCTACCATTATGCAATCGTTATCATGCACATTTAAAGGTGCTTCTCTTGAACAATGAATACCATTCTTCCTCAACTTAATGTTGTATTCTTGCCTGAAAATCGGCCTTTACCACTTTACCAGTTTAAACACCAGTTTAGGTAAATTCAGACAAAAGGTCAACTTGTCTACCATTATGCAATCGTTATCATGCACATTTAAAGGTGCTTCTCTTGAACAATGAATACCATTCTTCCTCAACTTAATGTTGTATTCTTGCCTGAAAATAAGCCCTTACCACTTCACCAGTTCAAACACCAGTTTGATAAATTCAGACAAAAGGTCAACCTATATACCATAGTGCAATCGTTATCATGCACATTTAAAGGTGCTTCTCTTGAACAATGAATACCATTCTTCCTCAACTTAATGTTGTATTCTTGCCTGAAAATCGGCCCTTACCACTTCATCAGTTTAAACACCAGTTTAGATAAATTCGGACAAAAGGTCAACCTATATACCATAGTGCAATCGTTATCATGCACATTTAAAGGTGCTTCTCTTGAACAATGAATACCATTCTTGTATTCTAGGCAGAAAATCAGCTCTTGCCAATTCACCAGTTTAAACACTTGTTTGGTAAATTCAGACAAAAGGTCAACTTATATACCATAGTGCAATCGTTATCATGCACATTTAAAGGTGCTTCTCTAGAACAATGAATACCATTCTTCCTCAACTTAATGCTGTATTCTTGCCTGAAAATCAGCCCTTACCACTTCACCAGTTTAAACACCAGTTTGATAAATTCAGACAAAAGGTCAACTTATATACCATAGTGCAATCGTTATCATGCACATTTAAAGGTGCATCTCTTGAACAATGAATACCATTCTTCCTCAACTTAATGTTGTATTCTAGCCAGAAAAAAAGCGCTTACCACTTTACCAGTTTAAACACTTGTTTGGTAAATTGGACCGATTCCATAACCTCTCTCGTAGGTTGTTATGACATCAAAGCCGCCCCTGTACTGATGAAAACCAAAGCCAGAAACATGGTATACAGGTTTCATTAACATTTAAAATAGGTAAAAATTAATTTGTATATAAAAAAATATATATTTCATCGCAGTAAGGGCAGTAGAAGTTTGTATTATGTATAAAAGAAACATTCGTGCTTTTAAATCGTTTCATTTTATATATATAGATGGTGCGTTATTGCTTTGTGTTAATTTATGCCTAACTGGCCTTGTCTTTATTGTTTGCAGAAGAGCATTGCTCGATGCAAATATTTGAATGTAATTCTACTGTCCTATAAGTTTATGTCCATAGTTTTCTTGAAAACCATTTCTGAGATTCTATCCTTCAGTGCTGCTTCTATAAGCAGAATCGTCCAATACAGTATAAGAGCTCTGAGAAGCGGTCTGGTGTATTAAATTGGCGAAACCGCTGGGAGGGTTAACCACTGATAAGCCAAGCCCTCCCAATATATATTTTTTTATCGCAGTAAGGGCAGTAGAAGTTTGTATTATGTATAAAAAGAAACATTCGTGCTTTTAAATACTTTTCATTTTATATAAAAATAGTATTTATCATCAATATATTATCGTGATACTTCTGTAGAAGGACTGACAAGTCAGAAAGCTTGAAAATAAAACATTTGAACAAGAAACTTAACACTGGAAGATTTATTTACTTTATAATATGGTATACAGGTTGTATTATTGTCTGGATTTTCCAAAACTGGTGTTGTGACTCTTTATTTATCATCACTAGAAAAGGTTTTTACCATGTTGATGCATAGTGACATCGTTGTGATGTACAATTAAAGGGAGAGGTGGCTCTTTTGATACATGAATATCATATTCCTTCAACTTTACATTATATATATGTGACAATATAGTGGTAATAATGTGGTGAGGTGAGAACTAATCACACGACGAGTTGATAGAGCAATAACCCAGCCAGCCAGCCGAGAGAGAGCGAGCGAGAGGTTATCCGCTGAACTACTGTTTTCCTTGTGTACACAACCGGGGGGGGTAACCGGAATAGTCGCCAGGTGGTGACGGGCGGCCCCCTCAGGAATGTGGCCAAAAAGGGTCGTAAGTTAGTTGTCTAAAGTGTCTCGCTTTAGCTACCCATCTCTCTCTCGTTGGCTGTTGGTTTGTTTTATTCATCCTGGAAGAGCATATATTATGACATATATTTATATATTTCACTGATTAGCCAGGCACTCATAGTATATTTTAATCGCAATAAGGACAGTAGGCAACTGTCTTATTTGGAAAACAAACAAAATCGCTAAAATACTTCAATATATTTCTTATTAAATAATGATTGAGAAAAGATAAAAAGGGGGAAAAAGAATCGCGCTTTAATATTTTATTTTATATCAAAAAGAAAATCCTTTTCATATTATTATTTTTTAAAAATAAATTTACGCATTCTTTTTATTTATTTGAGATAAATTCACGTATGGGAAAATAAAAGTCAGATGTGTCATTTAAAAAAAGAAAAGCGAAATCTTCCATATTGAAAATGATTTCATTACGTGAGAGAAAGGTTTGGAAGATTGTCTCGTGAAGATTCCTGGGCAGGAAATATGCAAATGAGATTTGAAATTTGTGCGACGCCCGAGGCCTGAACGTTGCGTCGTCATGGTGACAGTAAGTCGATCTATTATCTCCGGAAATATGCAACAGGGATGCCACCCCCACATGGAGATATGCAACAGGGGTGCGACCTAAACAGGGAAATATGCAACAGGGATGGAACCCACACAGGGAGATATGCAACAGGGGTGCCACCCACACATGGAGATATGCAACAGGGATGACACTCACACAGGGAGATATGCAACGAGGTGCCACCTACATAAGGAGAAATGCAACAGAGGTGCCACCCACACAGGGAGATATGCAACAGGGGTGCCACCTACACAGGGAGATATGCAACAGGGGTGCCACTTACACAGGGAGATATGCAACAGGGGTGACACACACAGGGAGATATGCAACAGGAGTGCCACCCACACAGGGAGATATGCAACAGGGATGTCACCCACACAGGGAGATATGCAACTGGGGTGCCACCCACACAGGGAGATATGCAACAGGAATGCCACCCACACAGGGAGATATGCAACAGGGGCGCCACCTACACGGGGAGATATGCAACAGGGGCGCCACCTACACAGGGAGATATGCAACAGGGGTGACACTCACACAGGGAGATATGCAACAGGGTTACCACCCACACAGGGATATATACAACAGGGAGGCCACCCACAAATGGTTTGTTAAAGAAAGGTAGTTCACCTAAATTTATATAAATTAATAGGAAAGATTTCTGGGTTCGATTGCATGTCTTTTTTCTTAATAAATTTCCACAATCTATTCTCCGATCTGGATGAAATGTGATAAGTTATAGAGTTAAGTATGGAAGAAATTCCTGTCACAGTTTCAAGCTCGAGATATACTAATTAAGCTTCTAATAAACGAATCTGTATATTTCCTTTGAAACGTATACAAAAGATGTAGCTGTTTCTGACATGTAATTGGGAGGGAGAACGCCTGGATTACCCAGTACGCTGAAGTAAAACGAAGTCGGCAGTTGTTTTAAAGCTGCTGTAATTTGATTTTATCAAAATAAAACTTTGAAATTATAGCAAAATATTGGCTGGGTAAATTAGGGAAGACAAACTGAAGATCGCCGAGAAGACCTACAGGCCATTGGTGCTGTGATCTACATTTTCAGAAACTGGCTCCAGGATTCCACCGTCGTGTCAAAGCCAAGACTTTTTTCCAAGATGACGATGTCCCTATAGACGACGATACGACGACAAAGCCGCTCTTCACGCCGCAAGAAAAAGGACGCAAAGGTATTAGGGACAATGTTCCAAGACTTCGATGGAATCCTTGGCAGAAGCACGTCAGATCCATGTCAGTATCTACAATAATTGCAAGCTATGGGTCACATTTCTCATAGGGAAGGAGCTATGCAGCGAAGTATTTTTTTTATTTAATTAACAGAGTATTATTTTTATGTTTATATTTTGCTACTCTGTAATCTTCCCTCATTGCTTATATTTTGTTTATCATTCATAGTTTGTTTTTGTCTTAAAGGAATTACTGCACCATCCCGAAGTTTGTCTTCCCTAAATTTCCACGTGGCTATATATATATAATACAATATATAACTTGTGTCGTTATTTTTGGATTGATGACTTTTCAAGCACATAAAAAGAATCTATCCTTGCTTTTTACAATGTATTCAGACCTAAGATAATCTCTAACGCTCCGCCAGATGATATACCTGGAAGATTTACCATTTGATTACTCCTCACATTAGGTATTATGAAGTAAGAGTTGAAGTTTTTCTACTGATGTTCTCATCAAAGCCCGAAACCATTGTATAGATATTGTTTTGTCTGAATTTATCAAAAGGGGTGTTGTGACACATTATTTGACCCGAATCTGTGCTTTAATCATAGGGATATTCGAAAACCGAAATTACACTCATGGACAAAACTGAAGAGAGTTGTAACTTTTAGCATGTATATCGGGATTCAGACAATAACTCTGAAAGATATTACAGTGACCTTTATTGAAGACATACGAGATAACTAAGTTTCAGCAAAATTGTCTCTTTCACCCTTGAAAGTGAAAACAATAATGTCATGCCCTTCCTAGATGTTCTAATCATCCAAATACCAACCAAGTACCATACGACAGTTTTTTACAAAAAGCACATGAACCCCTCCTATACCCACTACACCTCATTCTGCCCCATTAGCCACAAAATCACTGTAGTAAAAACTCTCACTAAACGTATTTTCACCCATTGCTCACTACCGTGTTTTAAGTCAAAAGAGCAGACCAATATCACCAACCATTTAACAGCGTTAGGTTACCCGATATCATTCATTCATAGACATTCCTTTAATCCAAACTTCTCCCGCCAACCCAAGACATACCGAACACATTGCGCCATCCCTTATAAAGCCAATACTACAATAGCTCATAAGTTGGGTAAATATGGTATAGCCACTTATTTTATCACCCATGCCAATTTCGGTTCTTTGCTGAGAAACCCAGTTACCAAAAATATTAGTTCCGATCCTCTATCTAAATCTAATGCAATATATTATGTCAAATGTAACCAATGTAATGCCACATATGTAGGAGAAACTAGTAGGACAATAGAGACCAGACTAACAGAAAACGAGAGAAACATAAGATACAAAGATAATAGATCCTTAATTTATCAACACACCAGCACCACTGGACACACATTTAATCTCAAACAAGCAATAACCCATTATCAAGACATAAAAAGCAACGATTATTCCTGGAAGCACTGGTATCATCAAAAATAAATAGCATTGATAGAAAAATAGACCTCCCAACCTAATATAACATTATCCCTGACAAATTATCTATAAATTAATATATATTTCACCCCCCAATATTTAATATGTTAGCTGTACACAGTCTAATCCACGTCCATTTATTCCAATAACACATTTTCAATTATTACTGTACAAAGTTCATCTTGATATTGTATATAGAAGTACGATGTCCGTTGAAGAACAGAAATTTTACTCGAAAACTTGAGAAAATCAAAATTAAAAGAAACCCTTTACCTTAATATTGTTTATTCTTTCTTTTTCGAAAATTGTCTTAGTCTCCTTAAAAAACGGCTATATCAAAGACTTTCCACTTCTTCAAGTTTTGTCCATGAGTTTATATGTATGTATGAGGGGTGTATTAATCTCTATGAGAGAAAAAGATTAAAATTTTCAACTTTCCTATGTAAAAAGCCTAAATTTTCATGTTTAATTTTATCACAGGCATATTTGTAATAAACTTACATGAATCCCTAGATTACATTATTGGAATATGAAATATTTGTTTAGATCATTGTAATAAACGCTGTTATATACGTATATAAACACTCATGGACAAAACTTAAGGAAGTTTCATATTTTGATGTCGCCGGTTGTCTGTATTTTTTAAGAAGACAAAAGTAATTTAGTTCACACTTGGTTATCTCGTGTGTCTTCAATAAAGGTCACTGTAATATCATTCAGAGTTATTGTCTGAATCCTGATTTGAGGTCACCTTTAAATATGAACTGAACCCTTCCGTAATCTTCCAATACGATGAAATTTCCAATTTGTGTGTGAAAGCGACAAATACAAAATTAATAAATTAATATACTAGAAAATTACTCAGGACTAATTCATTCAGGTATTTATAGGTCAAATATTAATTTGTTTTCAACCGAAGTGGAATATATTGGCCAATCCTCGGTAAAGGGCTTATAATGAAAATTGGGTAAATGAATACACTCTTCTTTTCCCCAATTTTTGAAACTCTCCAATGAAAATAATAACGTAATATATACTCATGGACAAAACTTAAGGAATTTGTACCTCTTAGCATGTATATCGGGATTCAGGCAATAACTCTGAAAGATATACTCATGGGCAAAACTTAAGGAAGTTGTATCTTTCAGCATGTATATCGGGATTCAGACACTAACTCTGAAATATATACTCATGGGCAAAACTTAAGGAAGTTGTATCTTTCAGCATGTATATCGGGATTCAGACAATAACTCTAAAAGATATACTCATGGGCAAAACTTAAGGAAGTTGTATCTTTCAGCATGTATATCGGGATTCAGACAATAACTCTAAAAGATATACTCATGGGCAAAACTTAAGGAAGTTGTACCTTTCAGCATGTATATCGGGATTCAGACAATAACTCTGAAAGATATACTCATGGGCAAAACTTAAGGAAGTTGTATCTTTCAGCATGTATATCGGGATTCAGACACTAACTCTGAAATATATACTCATGGGCAAAACTTAAGGAAGTTGTATCTTTCAGCATGTATATCGGGATTCAGACAATAACTCTAAAAGATACACTCATGGGCAAAACTTAAGGAAGTTGTATCTTTCAGCATGTATATCGGGATTCAGACAATAACTCTAAAAGATACACTCATTGACAAAACTTAAGGAAGTTGTATCTTTCAGCATGTATATCGGGATTCAGACACTAACTCTGAAATATATACTCATGGGCAAAACTTAAGGAAGTTGTACCTTTCAGCATGTATATCGGGATTCAGACACTAACTCTGAAATATATACTCATGGGCAAAACTAAAGGAAGTTGTACCTTTCAGCATGTATATCGGGATTCAGACAATAACTCTGAAAGATATTACAGTGACCTTTACCGAGTGTAAACAAAATTGCATCTGTTTCCTTTAAAAATTATACAACCTGCAACATCAAAGACATTTCACTTCCATGAGTTGTTGTTGTGTTTGTGTTTTTGCTTTGTTGTATTTTTGTTGTGTTTGTGTTCTGTTTTTTTGTGTTTGTTTTGTGTTGTATGTTTTTTGTGGTGTGTTGTGTATTTATGAATAAGTAAGAAATATAAAATATTTTTCTCAAAATAAGTTGAAATCTTTAATAAATTAAAATGGCATCAGAATGATGACAAGTAGGAGTATTAATCAAATTGCCAGTACATCTACTGTATATCTCAACATCTTGGCAAAATGTGTTCTAGAAAATTAATACGACCATAAAATACATTGTGATTATTTAGTCCATATCATAGACTTAGAAAATATACATCTAAATGAATTTTATATACAAAATATTTATCAGAGTTTTATTTTATAAACTTTAAAAAACAAATGAAGCAACAAAATAGATAAAAACAACTCTTTTCAATTTTTTACTCCAATCCGCCTCTACAACTCAACATTGTCCATATCATATGCATATTCAGGTGTTATTTATTTGCATATCTACATTAAATAGTCTTTTTGGGAGGTCTATTATATGAATGAATATATTTATAAATTCATATATTTTATCGAAAGAGAGAGTTCTTTTCATTTGCATATTTAGGTGTTATTCATTTGCATATCTACATTGAATAGGCCCTTTTTGGGAATTCTATTTTATGATAGAATAAATTTATGCATTCATATATTTTAATGAAAGTGTTATGTTTCATTTGAGAATAGAAGGCAGTCAAATTCGTTGATGGTATATATAAGCTATTTTTTGAGTATTTTGCACAAGATATGCAAATATATGGTTAATTTAAGTACGTATGCTCTTGAGTTTAGTAATGAGAAGGTCTGATAGATGGGATTCATATTCCTGTAGTGCAGATTGATTGTGCCAAAGACAGTGGCTGATATTCCAGGCTGTTATGGATGGCTGAAGATTTTTCCTTAATGATTTATCATTCCTCTTTTCGCCAGGATTTACTTTGATACTACATCCATTTCGGAATTGATCACTGTAGCATGCACGTTGTCTTGATTTCTTTCCCAAATTAGAAGAAATTCCAGGCTTGTTCGTTCTTAATGATTTTTTTGATGAATTTCTGGAGGAATAACTTTCGTGAAATGAAGTATATTCCTTATTGTAATCTTTATTAAGTGAACTTCCACATTTATTCTGTACTTTATCTTTCTTTTTGGGATGCTTCTTCACACAATTGGTTACCTTATTGGAAATACTATCTGAATACTCATTTTCCTGTACTTTGTCTTTCTTGATTAGCTTATTGGAAATACTTATGGGAGAATGATTTCTTTGTACTTTCTCCTTTTCTGGATACCTTTTGAGACAATTGTTTACCTTGAAAACTCTCTCGGAAGAATGGTTTCTGTGTACTTTGTCTTTCTTTTCTTTGGTTCTCTTCACACAATTGGGTACCTTATTGGAAATACTCTCTGAAGAATAATTTCTCAGTACTTTGTCCTTATTTTCTGGATGTCTCTTCATATAATTGGTTACTCTCTTGGATATACTCTCTGGAGAATGATTTCTCAGTACTTTGTCTTTATTTTCTGGATGTCTCTTCATACAATTAGTTACCTTATTGGAAATACTCTCTGAAGAATGATTTCTTGGTACTTTGTCCTTATTTTCTGGATAACTTTTTAGACAATTGGTTACCTTATTAGAAATACTCTCTGGAGAATGATTTCTTTGTACTTTGTCTTTCTTTTCTGGATGTCTCTTCAGACAATTGGCTACTTTCTGTGAAACCCTTTCAGCAGAATGATTTCTCTGATCAGAGTTATTAATACATCCATTTTTGGAAGTTCCTTCAAGGTATTTTGTGCATTTTCCTTTATGAGCGCAATTGATATGCTTTGATGCTAATGGACTTTCTTGGTGATATAGCTGGGAAGTTTTATCAGTAAAATGATGCTTCTGATTGGCTCTAGATGTACTTCTAACTTCTAATCTACTCTTGTATCCATTTTCGAAATACTTGTCTTGAATTTCTGTTTTCATGACATTTCCCCTGTGATTCGTACAGTCTCTTTTTATTTCTACCATACCATTTGTTGGTAAATCCTCTTTACTAACATTTAGGGAATCCTGGTCAGAATTATTAGAAGAATGGCTGTGCTGATAAAAGGAGTATTCATTCTCATCATAAGAATTTTCAATGATATTCATCTTTTTAGTATTCAGTAAATCAATTTCTTGAGATTTTGAATTACATTTAGATGAACCGTTAGATAAATCTAATTGATTTTTGTAATCAATTTTTCTTTCACCTTTCAGATTAGCCTGTAAATACCTATCATGTTTCCGGGTACCATTAGACTTTGGAATTTCTTTATATGATTTGTGACGATTGGTGAAAAAGAGATTTCGAATATCATAGATTCTTGGACTAAATTCAACTTTGGAGTTTATTAAATCATCTTCATTAACTTCTATCTTTGATAACTCAACATTCTGAAATGGAATTTTGATGGTAGATTTTGTCGGTAGTTGGAAATTGTCTTTTGATTGATTATTTATTTGTACTAAATTATCATCATGAGAAGTTTTCGATTCTTTTATTACATATTTAAAATATGGTTCTTTCTTTACTGTTTTTTCCTTTGTTTCTATAACTTTTCTTTGATTATTTTCTAAATCAATGGAATGTTTGATTTTCTTTTCATCATTTACATGTTCAGAATTTCTTGATTGAGTGATTTCTGTTATGTCTATACAATTCTCATTATCCATATGCAACTGCGATTGCAAAATTTTAATTACATTTCGAAGTTGGAAATTTTGATTTCTATCACAAAAATGTTCATTTCTCGATATAGAGCAAGATTGTTTCACTTCGAGTAATGTTAAATTTGATAAATTATTGTATTTATTCTCATTTGTAGAATTTGACATAGATTTTTCTTTTCTATCATTATATCCATTTTTATCTTTATATTCATTATAAAATAGAATATCAGATTTATTCTTTTGTATATTTTGTTTTGAAATAATTTCTCTTGGTTTTAAATTAGGACTTTGATGGTTATCTTCAATTCCGTATATTTTATAGAGAGCCTTAATCTTATCTTGGTATCTTTTATCAAAATCTTTTTTAGTTGACATCTTAAATGATGAAATTCCATGGATAGGATCAACATGGCGCTCAATGCTAGCTCGCTTCATCTCCATGTTGGCTAGGCGAGAGTTGTTTCTTCACGCAGTGTGAGTAGCCACGTGCTCTCGCGTTTTTCCACATATAACTTATGTTTATATCGTAAATTGACATCCACTGTTCAGAAGAGCCACAGACAGTCGATCATCTTCTCTTCAGCTGTCCAGCATTCCTAAGACATAGGATACAAACAACTATCCTGCTTGGATTGACCCACCCCAATCCTACATCTATGGCCAGCCTTCCAGACTCAACCTCAGCATGGAAATTTCTGGTCAACTGGTTCAAATCAGCAATAAAAACAGGACGCGAGTAAAAGCGCTCAACACTAGTCCATACTAGTGAGCTGGACTTCCCGGGTAGTTGGTGCTCTGTGCTACCTGGGTTATAAACATATCTCTCCATCATTGTAAATATATCATTATCACATGAATAGTACAGCGGACTGTGTACTTTACATGTATTGACAAGATGTCAATAAACCTATGTCTATTGTCTCTCTCTCTCTCTCTCGTAAATATTGGTAATGATAATCATATTATTTATTTATTTTATTTAAAGTCAATTAGAAGATTTAAGAGATATTTGCTCCACCGAAGTATTACACAATTCACATCTAGATTAATATATACAATACAATACAATATAATGCGGCTTGTGATTGTAAAACGACATTTTAAAACCATCCCGCATGTGTTTCTTTTGAACAAAAAAATCGAAATTTATCCAACGGAGGAATAACAATTATTTCTAACCTTAGGGATGAAGTATGAAAGTTCACAATTCATCCTTTCATACCTCATCCCTAAGTTTAGAAATGATCGTTATTTCTCTTTGTAATAAATTTTGATTTTTCGTTCAAAAGAACACATTCGGGATGGTTTTAAAATGTCGTTTTACATATACAATTTAAGTTATTCATGTTGAAATTGCGAAAAAAACTTTTAAAATTACAAAATATTTCCTCAAAATGAGTTTCTTTTTATTTCAAATTGCTAACTTTCAAGTGATAATCGCTCTTTAACTGGCTTAATAAATATCATATATACAATTATTATAATGAAAAAAAAATAGAAAAAATAAAATATAAGTGGGTCAGGCGTTGATATTAAAAATAAAGAAGGCATCTCCTGACCACAAGCACATGTGCTTTTTAGATGGCAGAGCGCCATCTAGTGGAGCAAGAATAAACTAAACGTTTTTTAGCTTGCTCCGTGATATTTGGCCAACCCAATTTCTTGATAAATAAAGAAAAGTCAACTGACGAGCGCCAACAGCGCGAAACGCGTTCGTGGATGACTTTTCTTGATTTATCAAGAAATTGGGTTGGCCAAATATCACGGAGCAAGCTAAATAAACGTTTAGTTTATTCTTGCTCCACTAGATGGCGCTCTGCCATCTAAAAAGCACATGTGCCTGTGGTCAGGAGATGCCTTCTTTATTTTTAATTATTATAATATACAATTTAAAGTCAAAGTTTACATTAAACAAATGGTATAATAAAAATACAACTTTCAAACAATAATTATTACTCATGAAGATAGAGGTTTCCTGGCATTTTCATAGTTCTTAAAATTAAAGATACTTCGGCTTTTAATTAGTGGCGGAAGTAACTTTTTAAAAATGGTATTAAAGCTATTAAAGCTATTTACATTAAAGCTATATACAATTAATAGAAAGAAATTGTAACTTTTAATAAGTTTTAGAAATTTATATTTATAATAAAGTTCTGTAGTTCAATGAATATACATGCATGCATGGTTATGCATCTCATAAAATTCTCTAGCTTGAATGGCCATTTCATTCTTTTTAATTTAGGAACAATTTTTTTTTTTTGCTTATCCCTAGTACACGTGGTACAGGCCATGATAATCATGGTGGGTAGTTAGCGACTGCTTTTTACTGTAAGCGCACCACAGGTCTACACATGTGAAAGCAGTTCGACTTTGCACTTACAAATGTGCCAGAGCCCCGTTTGGTTACTTGCACTCGCTGGTGGGGTTGGACTTTTGCAAGAATCGGGGGGCCATTGGAGCATTTTTTTTTTAAACAGAAAAAAAGTGTTCAATGCGGGGATCGAACCCGGGTCGTAGTGGTCGTAAACCAAACGGTTTAATCAGCCTTCCACCGACCTCCCCGGAACAAAATAAATTATTTAATTATATTATTTATGGTGAAAATACGACTCTCCCTTTAAAATATGCATTAAAACATTGCATTTTGATAAATCTAAACTATTTTTTGAAACGTATGATTATTTTTGATATAAAACAAATTTCTATTGTCCTTAATGCAATGATTAATTATTGGAAAAGCCTGGTTCATCAGTGGTGAACCCCATCAGAGAGGTTTCGCCAGTTTAATTTCACCACTGATGAGTCAAGGCCCTCCCATTAATTTATCATTATAATGAGGGAAAAGTAAAAATTGTTTTATTTCAAAAGAATCATACGCGTCTCAAAAATTGGTTAAAATTCATATAACAGGTAACAAGCTAAGGCATAACATTGCATTTTATTTCTTTTCTTTTGTAGATAACGCACAAATTCATATCAAATAACATGCCACAACAGAACTTTAGCAAATTCAAACAAGTATGACAACCTATATACCAAAAAAAAGCTACCCCTATAACAAACCTAATTTTAAGTCTCAGAATAATAATTTCTATTTTAAATACAGTAGACTCTCCTATAACGCGAGTTTTTACAACGCGATTTCACACAACGCGATAAAAAATTGAGAAAAATTTATTTATACAACGCGAATTTTCGTATAACGCGTTATAATTGCGGAAATTTCCATATTGACAACTGTACAATACATTTAATTTTTATGCACACGAGTTTAGGTATTAAATTAGAATTTACATGTAAATATTTTACAAATATAAAAAATTACGAAACTTGCTCCCCAGGCATGATGAATAAAGTTGGGAAAAAAAAAGAAAAATTGAAAAGGAGATATACTGTATCATGTAAAAATGTATTGTATAAAATGATGTATATAGGAAAAATAATTATATACTAAAACAAAACTAAATGTTATATTATTTTATATGCAAATGTATATAAAAAAAAACAAATTACGTAGTGAATAAACTTTAATTCCTATAACGCGATTTCATACAACACGGAACACATTAATCGCGTTATAGGAGAGTTTACTGTACTAGGCTTATAACGCAAGAATGACGAAAAGTATACACGTCGGTGTACGAGCGGGTAACCCCCTCGATTCCCGACAGCCATGAACCGGGATTGAATCCCGCGTTAACATTTTGTTTAATATGTGAATAACCTTCATATATTATTTATTGTTTCAATTATCATAAACTAGGTTGCTCTTGTTGAGCGGTACCTAATAAAGTGATTTTAGAATTTGAAAATGACGAAAAGTGATGAAAAAGGAAAAATAAACCCAACTTGAATATCAAACAAGCCAGACAAAACCTTCTTAAGAACAATATCCCCAAGGACCTGAGGACCCAACGACATCAATATAAATTGTAAATGAACAAACCCTGTACATCCCCCGCAGTATATTGTAAATATGATGATCTAGGTTGCTCTTTTTGAGCGGTGGCACCTAATAAAGTTATTTGGAATTATATACCATATTTGAAAATTATCCCGCATGTGTTTCTTTTGAACGAAAAATATAAATTTATTTTAAGGAGAAATAATGATTATTTCTAACCTTAGAGATGAAGTATGAAAGGATGAATTGTGAAGAGTATTAATTAACGGAAAATAAAAGTTTCCAGGGATGGTAATCGAACTCACAGTGTTTCGCTTACCGGGCAGATGCCATGTCCACTAGGCTACCCTGGACACTTTATTTTTTCGTTTATCATTACTCTTCACAATTCATCCTTTCATAGTTTATCCCTAAGGTTAGAAATAATCGTTATTTCTCCTTTAAATAAAATTCTATTTTTCGTTCAAAAGAAACACTTGCGGGATAATTTTCAAATGTCGTTCTACAATAATAAGCCGCATTATATTGTATTATATATACCATATTTTCGGGATATGACCCTTATCAATACAGATACGAGGTAGATTTCATACAAGCCTACAAGAAGAGTTATGGAATCCTCTTACAATGTATACTTTCCTGATATCAATCCTTACACTTTACCAGTTTAAACAACCTTTTAGTGAATTTGGCTGAATAAATTACCCTCTAGTACAAGATCTATAAAGGTAAAGAAAGATCACATCTCCTGTCAAAATTAACTCGAAACCATAGTATCTAGTTGGACGCTTCTCAGTTTACCAAAGCTGGTGTTGTGGCTTTGTCACCGACCCGAGACCGCTAGTTTATGGAGACAGTAATAAACGCTTATTTTTTGATGGGAGAGGTGTTCTTTCTTTTGATAGATTATAAAATCTTTAAATAAAAAGGCATATTTTGGATCAAAATATAATTTATTTTACCAATATTTCGGTTGGCTGAACGCCAACCATTATCAAGGCACTATAACACTTTAAAATGTTTTAATACCTTGATAAAGGTTGGCCTTCAGCCAACTGAAATATTGATTAAATAAACGATATTTTGATCCAATATATGTATTTTTATTTAAAGATTTATTTATGGATTGCTCTATTTTCAAATTCTAAAATATGTAAATTGATCTAAGTTCTTGTATATTTTTATGAATTTTGTACGGCTTTCCGACAACCATTTGTCTGAAGAAGTGTTATAAAACACGTGAAGACTTGGTGGAGTGTTTTGGCTGGAATCCGAACTGTTCTAAAGCAAACCGTTTTAAAAAATAAATGGAACACTTTACGAATAGAAAGAAAAGTGTATTATAAACACAACCCATTATGTACATAGACTTGCAAACAAAATACGCCCAGCACCTAATATCCTACCTGGAAGAGGGCAACTTTCATTTTTTTCATTTGAAACTCATTTCCTTTTCAATTACAAACTCATTTTTAGAGATGAAAGGGTGTTGAAAAAACTTCTGTCATCTCTGTTACCATGGCAACCTTGTTGTCTAGGAGATGTCATTCTGTTGGAGGCCAACGTCTGGGGAAAATGTGACAATTTAGTTTCGCACTTGTCAACATACCTCGACATTTGTATCCTCAACCTCTCTATTAACAATTTTAAAATACGAAAAATATTTTGAAGATATTTTTTATTTATTCCAAGTACACGTGGTACAGGCCATGATAATCATGATGAGTAGTTAGCGACTCCCCTTACTGTAAGTGTACCATATGTCTATACATGTGAAAATCAGTTCGACTTTTGCACTTACAAATGTACCAGAGCTCTGGTTATTTTCATTCGCTGGTGGGGTTGGACTTTTTCAATAATCGGGGGCCCTAGAGGCATTTTTTTATTCGATAAAAAAGTGCCCAATGCGGGATCCGATCCCGGGACGTAGCGGTCGAAAACCAACGGTTTAGACCACCCTTCCACCGAACCCCATTTTATAGAAATAAAAACATTAAAGAACGAATGTTTCTTTTGAACATAAAACAAACTTCTACTGTCCTTACTGCGATGAAAAAATATTGGGAGGGCTTAGTTCATCAGTGGTAAACTCTCTCAGCGGTTTGGTCAATTCAATCTACCAGACCGCTTCTTAGAGCTCTAATACTGTATTGTACGATTCTGCCTTATACAGATATATCTATAGAATCATAGGGCGCTTCTCCCGTCATAATAAACGTCAAAAACTGACGCCATCTATTGACCGTCGCCGTAAACTAGCGGCATCGGGTCGGTGACAAAGCCACAACACCAGCTTTGGCAAATTGAGAAGCGTCCACCTAGAGACCATGGTTTCAGGCTAATGGCTTTCGTCAGTCCAGGGCGGACTTTATTCCATGAGATCCACATGGGATCTAATGGAATCTTCACAATACAGATATATCTGTATATGCCACACTGAAAAATGGAATTTTATAAATGGCAATTAAACAGACTATATACATAAGCTTTTAGAACAGTATAATAACACATAAATATATTCCTAACGGGTACCTTTTCTTTCTATGCATCAGCATAAGAATTAAAGACATTTCGACCAGGAAATATTTTTCATTCTCTAGACGTTTCAACAAATATCTTTAGTCTTTGTCAGGAAAAAAAAATCAAAGAATTTGGCAAAGCGTCTTTTTGATGTTTCAAGGTTCAATCAGTTGAGATTTGGACTGTCATTGGTGTGTCAAGTGGCGACTTTCTCCCCGTCCAGTATCTATATGGTAGGTCTAAGCTGTCGTTTGGCTTTATTGGTTTCATACAATTTACATATGAAAGGAAATATATATGATACAAGAAAAGAAGGTTAACACAAAATGGGACTGAGTGAAAGCCAGGATAAGTTTTCTAATTCATTCTTATAATGAAGAAGGACACTCTCTTGTCCTTGGGGGGATACATCGTCCCAAAAGGCGAGAGAACCAGGCCAACGGCATAGACGGAAGAAGGCATTGACAAACCACTTCTGTATTAAGAACTTCTGAGAAAAATATATGAACAAAACTTAAGAAAGTTTTACCTTTCAGCATGTACATCGGGATTGAGACAATAACTCTGAAATATATTACAGTAACCTTTATTCAAGACACACGAGATAACCAAGTGTAAACAAAATTGCCTCTGTCTCCTTTAAAAAAAAACTGAACACTAGCGACATCAAAGACATGCCATTTCCTTAAGTTTTGTCCGTGAGTGTATGCGGACCAAATATCGAATTTACAAACTGCAAAGGCTGTTGTGCAGAATAAAATAAAATTAGAGAAAATTTGTCCATTTAGTCACCAAAGTCAATTTTATGGACGCTAACAACAACGAGAACATAAATTGGACAATTCGGCTTGGTAAAATTTCTCAACGTTTCAACAAAATATTTTGTCTTCGTCAGGACAAATACAAAGCATTTGGCAAGGCGTTAAAAATATATGAATGCCGGCCAGGCAATCTCTAACTTCAAGAATATAAATTGGATTGAAAAATCATTTATTAACCAAATTTTCAGTTGTTGTCGTGTCCAAAGAAGAGCTTCAGATGTCTCCATACATCTCTATCACAGCAGTCGCAATGTGCACTATCTTGAGCGTGTAAAGCTGCTGTTCGGGGTCTATGTCAATTTTCTGTTGTTGTCGTGTCCAATGAAGAGCCTCAGGTGTCTCCATACATCTCTATCACAGCAATCTACACTATCTTGGGTGTGTAAATCTGCTGTTCTGGGTCCATGCCAATTTTCTGTTGTTGTTGTGTCCAATGAAGAGCCTCAGATGTCTCCATACATCTCTATCACAGAAATGTCCTCTATCTTGGGTGTGTAAAGCTGCTGTTCTGGGTCCATGTCAATTTTCTGTTGTTGTTGTTGTCGTGTCCAATGAAGAGCCTCAGATGTCTCCATACATCTCTATCACAGCAATGTTATCTATTTTGGGTGTGTAAAGCTGCTGTTCTGGGTCCATGTCAATTTTCTGTTGTTGTTGTGTCCAATGCAGAGCCTCAGATGTCTCCATACATCTCTATCACAGCAATGTCCTCTATCTTGGGTGTGTAAAGCTGCTGTTCTGGGTCCATGTCAATTTTCTGTTGTTGTCGTGTCCAATGAAGAGCCTCAGATGTCTCCATACATCTCTATCACAGCATTCGCAATGTCCTCTATCTTGGGTGTGTAAAGCTGCTGCTCTGGGTCCATGTCAATTTTATGTTGCTGTTGTCCAGTGAAGAACTCCAGATGTCTCCATACATCTCTATCACAGCAGCAGCAATGTTCTCTATCTTGGGTGTGTAAAGCTGTTGTTCTGGGTTCATGTCAATTTTATGTTGCTGTTGTTGTATCCAATGAATAGCCTCAGATGTCTCCATACATCTCTATCACAGCAATGTTCTCTATCTTGGGTGTGTAAAGCTGCTGTTCTGGGTCCATGTCAATTTTCTGTTGTTGTTGTTGTCGTGTCCAATGAAGTGCCTCAGATGTCTCCATACATCTCTATCACAGCAATGTTATCTATCTTGGGTGTGTGAAGCTGCTGCCTAGTAGAGACTTTATATAAATAAATACTTTGCTATATTATGACAAATGTTAGCATTCAACAAACTAAAATATTGTTATTTTAATAAAAATCCATTGAATCAATATAAAAATACAAACATTAGGTCTTCAGGAAAGGTTTCTTTTTTACAAATCATTTATTTATAAATATCTCTTAGCTTTCAGGCAATAGAGGTCCGCATTGATTCTGCAT
>CP092873.1:4110491-4154496 GCA_030710605.1 Cordylochernes scorpioides
TCTTTTTTTTTCTATTACTTTTCACATATTTATATGTTCAACAAAAAGTTGAGGGAGGAAGATATTCATGTTACCTAGAGAGATATCTTTCTCTTTTTTATATATAAGAACGATGGTACTGTACATGGAATACAGGTTGTTGGCTTTTTGTCTGAATTTGATAAAAACTGGTGGTGTGGCTTATTTTTTAACTAGCCGAATGACCCCCGGGCAACGCCCGTGTTTTACCCGATTGAATGTTTTGATTCAAATACTATTTGTTACAATTATAAATTGGCGCCTTAAATAAATACATATGTTAGTTAATAACTATAGCCTATGTGCTTTATCTGTCTATGTACTGTTGGCTTCCGTAGGCGTCTCTTACTGGGAAAAAGAAAGAGAGGATTCCATTTGGTTATAAACTAATATATGCATTTATTTAAGGAGCGACCCGCTCCAACACAATAGTTACAAAAACGAAAAAGCGAGTGGGGGGGGGGGGTCAAAGGTGGCGTGATCGTAGCCAACCAATAGGAGAGCGCCATTCCACAAAAGAGCAAACGGTGACAGAGATGAAAACTGATTAAGAGATGAAGAATTGATGACGCTCGTAACTGTATATAGAATATTACTAGTGACGCTTTGTTAGTAGGATGATGTAGAGTGCCATCATTCTGATGCACAATTAAAGGGAGTGATACCTTTCTAGGTACATGTACATGTATAACATAACAACATAAAGTTACGGGAAGATGATATTCATGTACCATAATAGGCACCTCTCACTTTGATTGTGCATCAGAACGATAAACTTGTTCATCACCCTAATAAAAACTCTTCTAGTGATGATAAAGAATAAACCACGACACCCTTTTCGGAAAATTCACACAAAAAACCAACAACCTGTATATCATGGTTCGAGCTATGGCACTCATCAGTACAGGGACGGCTTCATAACATACTACGAGAAGGGTTATGGAATTAGGTCTAATTTACCAAACTGGTGTTTAACCTGGTGAAGTCGCAAGGGCTGATTTTCAGGTTATAATATAACATAATGTTGCGGAAGAATTATATTTATGTACCATAAGTAGCACCTCTCCTTTTGATTATAAATATATGTATGTGTGTATATATGTGAAAAACAATATAAAATATAATAATAAAAAAGGTCAGGTGTTTGTATCATATTCCAATATACGTGCTAAAAGGTACAATTTCTTTAAAGTTTGTCCATGTGAGTGTACACCTATCCCCCGATTTACACGGTACTTGTTTTACACGTTTTCGCTTTTACACGGTTTTCCAAATAAGTTTTTTTGTTATTGTTTTTATCGCACTATACTAAATGCTACTGTGATTGAACACATGCGCTGTGTACACATCTCACGAGGAATCTCGAACCTATGTGCTGACTACATATTTTAACCTGTCAATGCATTTTATTTTTATTTCTGTGTACATCTATCCCCCGATTTACACGTTTTTCTCAGGAACGTATCTACCGTGTAAATCGGGGGGTAGGTGTATTTATAAATAAATAAATAAATATTTTCAATATAAATTTATTTTATCAAGTATTTAAAAAGTCAAGCTTTAGAAACAAAACTTTTCATAGGGTTATTCTTTTTTTTAGAAGTAGTTAGCGAGGGATCTGAAATTAAAAATAAAAGAACAGATTAACTTATGATTCTTGAAATATAAATGTTTAATAGCGGTAGAACTTCTGTTGATGAATATTGCGATAAATGTGCTCAAATTAATTAGGAAAATTTATATTTCTATTGATACCATTTGACTCACCAATTTAAGCATATTCGTTGAAAGAATCATTTGTAAAAGTCCAACAGAGAGAGATTGAGATTGAAACTACTTTATTGCAATGTCCATATAAATGGTTAAATACATAAATAATATTAAATTATGATATATATAAACATATCGATATAATATAAATATATAAATAATGAATAAATATGCACATACATATAAATATATACAAGGTCTTCATTGGTGGAGCCCACCGCGGGAAAGACTCCGCCACCGATGGACTGCGAGAGTTCACAGAGTGGGCAGGTGGATGTGTTGGCTGGTGTTATCTAACTCAAGACCAACTTGAGAGAGAGAGAGCTATTGGCAATCCCTAGTTCAGGTCTCATAAGTTTAATATCCCATTCATTTTCAATTGTATTTTCAAATTCTTCGTTAAACACCTCCTGAATGCAGTATAGCTTGCTGAAGAGAGCCTGCTAGAAAGGTTAGATTTAGATCTTAATAAAATAAACTTGTAGCAAATAAATTCTGCATTTTATTTAGAACGAAAATGGTTGATTTAAGTGAGGTGATGGTGTCTTGCCTATCCATGGAAAAAGAGGTACCATTGCCCCGTTAGTCAGCCACATTTCAGAGTTCCCTATTCACGGTTACCGTAGCGGCTCACGACGCCGTACTACAGGGCAGTCCCTTACTTGTGCTGCTTCTCCCTTCCGCCATGTAGATGAAGGGGTTGGAATTCTGGGCAGGAAGAAGTAAGGAAAAAAAACAAAAGAAAGTCAAGGTGATGGCCTTCGTTTAACTATGGAAAAAGAGGGAATGAACAATTCCAATCAAATTGAAAAAAAAAAAAAAAGATTTTATAATACATTTCAAAGTCGTTTACATTCTTAATAAAAATAATCTACAAAACAGATTGCTCATGTTTATTGTGATTTAATAAAATAATAAAAAATTACAACTTCCTTGTACCAGCTTATTAAACAAACAATCAAATTGTTGGTTTGATAGAGTGGTCGCAAAACGAATTATATGTTCGTTTAACGAAATAATTCGATAATGTGGACCTAGAGAATATTTATCAGATTCCACTAATACAAGATGCCCATCTTCCTTGTTCTACTTGTGTTTGCAAACAACAGCTGTGATTGTCAGTCAAATTGCCATTTCGAAGACTTCTGGGTCAATTGCTTCTCTTATTGGCCAATGTCTTCAGCAGCATATTAGGTCGATCAAAATATTTGGTCATTCAGGGAATGTCTCTTAGAGCACCACATTCTCTCTTTCATGATAAAATTGTGAAAAAAGTATTAAAATTACAAATATATTCTCACAATGAGTATCTTTTTTATTTAAAAAAACCCTAGTTTTCAAGCGTCAATCGCTCTTCAACGGGATTACAATAATATCGACTTTATCCCACCAGAAATATTTACAAAAAAAACAAACGCGCGCAGCGTTGATATTTATAACTGAAAATTTTGAATTGGTTTGTAATTTAACTATTTTAACTATTAAATTAAAATAGACATATTCCATAAAATAGTTAAAATAGTTAAATTACAAACCAATTTAAAATTTTCAGTTATAAATATATCCAAGTTGCGCGCGTTTGTTTTTTGTAAATATTTCTGGTGGGATCAAGTCGATATTATAGTAAGCCCGTTGAAGAGCGATTAACGCTTGAAACCTAACGTTTTTTAAATAGAAAAGATACTCATTGTGAGAATATATTTGTCATTTTAATTCTCTCTTGTAATATCCTATCGGCACATGTTCTAAGACTGATGGCCTACAGAAAATTGACTTCAAAAATTAACTCTAACCGCTTCTAGGTAGAAAATAGAGCAAATATTTATTACCTTGAAGTATTTTAAAATGGAGAATGTATTCTTTATTCTACACATATGAATCTTATCTTCCCACAAACTATTATTTGATCATATTCTGGCCTGAATTTGTCTCTAAATTTCCAACAGATAAGGCAAATTGATGTCAGAATTGTGTTCTAATTTGTTTGTTATTCTCTCTGTAATAGGCCTAAATATTCCAATTAGGCACCTGGTTGATTAATACATAATTAAAAAAAAAAAAGAATTGACTGATATTTTAGCTTCTATTGTAGAATACAATGACATCGGAACTACCCGTGTTCTGATGAAGTCTAAGTTGGCTTCTGCTTATATTTGTCAAATCTGGTGTATGAAGAATTTTAAAATATCATAATCACTCATTATACCGTTTAAGATAACTCTTACCCCGCCTTCTAGAGATCAGACAGCTTTCTGTTTTTGTTTTTTTATATATATATATAAAGTAGCCGTACATTTGTCGGAAAATTTGTCTACGATAGTCTAATGTTTCACGATAAAGGCAAAATATATTTTAAAACAATTAAGGACGTTGTACCTTTCAGCATGTATATCAGGATTCAGACAATAACTCTGAAAGATATTACAGTGACCTTTATTGAAGACACACGAGATAACCAATATACACTCATGGACAGAACTTAAGGAAGTTGTACCTTTTAACATGTATATCGGGATTCAGAAAATAACTCTGAAAGATATTACAGTGACCTTTATCTAAGACATACGAAATAACCAAGTGTGAACAGAATTGACTCTGTCTCTTTCATAAAAAAAATGTTTTGTCCATGAGTGTGAATGGGAACTGAATTAAACATAACTAAAATCCAATATAGAATTCAATATAAAATAGAATCCATTTAACATACTGAGTATGTAAAAAAGATGGACTTTTTCGAAACTATTTCAATTCTAAAATGAAGAAGGAATTTAAAAAATAAATATTCAACTGATAATCGGAAGATAGAATTCTCTGATAAATTGAATCAACCGATAATTGAAAAGATTTGATAAGAATTGGCGTATCAGGGGTGATTGAAAAAAAAAACTTTTATATTTGCAAACATTTCTTGTAAGAAAAAGTCGATGTTTTTAATTAAGCCCGTTGAAGAACGATTATCGCTTGAAATCTTGTATTTTAAAATTGAAAAAGGAAACTTATTGTGAGAAATCTTTGTAGTTTTTAAAACGCCTTTCACAATTTTAGCTTGAATTATAAAGGATTTAGGAAAAAGGCATCTCCTTTTTCATTTATTCACCTATTTCCATTACAATATAACTTTTCACTTATTTTTTTTACATTATATATATAAAGAGGGTATGGTAATCTTTACTCAAATAAGGATGGTTGGTAATATAAATGATTAAGAAGATAGTAAAGAAAGAGAATGGAGAGATAGATAGGCTTTACGATCGTAAAGCCTGTAGAAGGACGTCCGAAAGCTTGCTAATAAAATTCGCACAAGATACTCCTTTTCAATCTTCGTTTTATTTTTCTATTTTAACTCGAAGAGTTTATTCCATTTTTATGAAAACTTTGGTATTATAAATATTTCTATCTCTTTTTCAAGGAAATATGATGTACAACAATAATAAATTCATAATAATTATTCCTTCATTTTCTATTTGAAATTTTGTCTTTTAGCGGGATACATTGTTAAACTACCTAATCTCTATTATTTTTTAGACCATCATTATTTAAGGACCAGTCAGCAAGTGAATGACTTTGAGATGAAGAGTAAAGCCAGTTCAATTTCTATGTAAATAACACAAGATGATTATTACCTTACCCAATTGGGAAAATCTGTATGGGGCAAGTCCCTAATAAAAGCTTGTGTGTATGTGAAATAGCTCTGTGTACCTCTATTTATTTAATTGCGACAATATTTCGTATTAAGTTTTTAGCTGAAAAGTTTAAGGGATTTTGATAGGATTTTAATTGATAAATCTAATTGATAGAGAGGCCTATAATTCTATTATAACTGATATATAATTTTTAAACACAAAGCAATAACCCGCCATCTATACATATAAAATGAAATAATTTAAAAGCACCAATATTTCTTTTTATACACAATACAAACTTCTACTGCCCTTACTGCGATAAAAAAATATATATTTATAAATTTAATTGCCATCTATCGTTAATATTTTACACAAATAAATTTACTGGCAATGCGTTTCTTTTAAATAGTTCACTAGTTCATATAGTTCACTAAACACTCCTAATCTGCCTTCCATAGAAAATACAGGGTATACTCCAAACCAATCCAATACAATAGTAGAGCGGTCTAGAGATTAATTTGGCGAAACCGCTGAGAGGGGTCACTACTGATGAGCCAAACCCTCTCATTCAATAACTCATATCATTGCAGTAAGGTCTGTAAGGATAATATTTGATGATATTTAAAAGAAACGCATTGCCAGTAAATTTATTTGTGTAAAATATTAAAAATAAATATATATTGGGAGGGTTTGACTCATCGGTGGGAGGGTTAATATATTTTTTCATCGCAGTAAGGGCAGTAGAAGTTTGTATTGTGTATAAAAGAAACATTCATGCTTTTAAATCCTTTTATTTTATATATAATCTTTCATTCACAACTTTGTGATATAACACAGATCCAATAAATATCTGTTTGGTTTATCAAGCTATCAACATCATGACTCGTAGATATAATAACACCAAATTTAATCCTAAACGGATTTTTCGAGAATCACTAAACTTTCGTCAATAAATCTTTCTCAGATTCTTCCTCTCTTAGACACTTTACACCGATTACTGATAATAAATGGATATTGGGGACACAAACCATTTTGTAATGTCCATGGGTGGATTTATGTGTAATGGTTAGACAATGTCCCAATTCCAGTCCCTCGGGGAACTTTCTCCATCGATGGGCCCCCCTACAGTGGAATGGGGTCGTGTGTCCCCTTCGATCAAAACGATGTCTTCCTGATTCAATCCTCCCTTCTTACCATTTATTGGCTTATGGATTAGTAGCCAATACAGTAATCTAAACCTATTGACAATGAGAACAACAGCTAAAAGAGCCGAACTTTGGTATTCTGTATATTTAACGAATAAAGGCATTAAATTAAGAAAAGAGGCATCTCCTTATCGTGCAACTGAAAGTTGCTGATGGCTTGCGCCACGGAATAAATATCAACTATTCTCGTTGATTTTTAATTATTCCAGAATTAGCCAAATACCCATTCTTGATTAATCAAAAAAAGCTAACCACGGACATTAAAGGTGCATTAAAGATGCTTCTTTTGATGCATGAATAGCATCCTTCCGAAACTCTATGTTGTATAGATATGTTAAGAGGACGTATATTATAATATATTCTTCAAAGAAATCTACAATCTGCCAAGAAAGCAATGTTGAACGGAATAAGAGCCAATCAAATACAGAGAAAATCTTCTGTCCAAATGGAAAATTCTTGATATCCTTACTGCGGTGAAAAAATATTGGGATAGCTGGGTTTATCACTGATGAACCAATCCTTCCCAATAGTTTTTCATCACAGTAAAGACAGTAGAAGTTTGATTTATTTGTGAAAAGAAACATTCGCGTCTTAATGTCTTCATTTGTTATATATACAGTATACTAAATTGTAATACAATATAATGCGACTTATGATTGTAAAACGACATTTGAAAATTATCTCGCATGTGTTTCTTTTAAACGAAAAATCGAAATTTAGTTTTAAGGAGAAATAACGATTATTTCTAACCTAAGGATGAAGTATGAAAGGATGAATTCGTGAAGGGTAATGATAAACGGAAGAATAAAAGTGACCAGGGATGGGAATTATTTTTTGTTTATCATTTTACTTCTCACAATTCATCCTTTCATACTTCATCCCTAAGGTTTGGGATGTTAAGGTAACCTTATCAGTTAAACAACTCTTTGAAATTTTTGATGATTATATTTGATTTCTTGTGGGTCTCTCTCTCTCTCTCTCTTTCTCATGAAATCAAAGCTCGCTCTGTAATGATGAGAATCATGATGTTCACCATGGTATTCATGTGAGTGTTTTGAATGTTTCAAATTTGGTGTTGTGGCTTTGTCACCAATCTGAGCCAGCTAGTTTGCGATGACGGTGAATAGACGTTGTTAGTTTTGAGGTATATTTTGACGGGAGAGGTAAGCTGCAAATGTCGGTATGCCTATATCAATCTATAGTTTTTACAGAAACGAACCTGAAATTATAACACTTGTGTTTATTATTCTACTATCGAATGTACCCGACTTCGCCCGGTTTTTACCCTAGTAAATGTTTGCCTAACGAACATTTGTTAAAACGATTTTAGAAAATGTTCACGGTGAATGGATGTATGGTTTATGAATCTATCTAGTACAGACAGACACACATTTATATATATATATATATATATATTTGTGAAAATAGAGCAATCCATATTGTTATATTTGTTCATAAAGGGCACATCTTGGATTCAATAAATAATATTTTATTTCCGATATTTCAATGGGCTAAACGGCCATCTTTTTCAAGGATCTCATCCCCTCTCGCGGCAAGCCGTGCACGGCTTTATGAACATATATATATATATAATATAAATGAGTTTTAAAAATTGTAAAAAAAGAAAAAATGCATCGGCCGGGAATCGAACCCGGGCCACCCGCGTGGCAGGCGAGCATTCTACCACTGAACCACCGATGCTTATAAGAAGTGGCCATATTTGGGTATTTATTCCATTCACAAGAGCAAACGATGACAGAATTGATTGTTGATGACTCTGATACTTGTATATTTTGATATCAACTAGATATATTATCGTTGTCATAACAATTGTATAGTCTCAGCTATAGGAATTCTCATTGATCAAGTTTCTAGTAAAAGAACATTACAGAGTCCACTTAAGACAGAAAGGGTCAGAGTTCACTTAAGACACGTTGTACATTTTGACAATATGCAAATATAGGACATGATGCATTAACGCACCATCTTTTGTGAGAATTCTAAGCTATTATAGACGCGTATTATTCTTTTTTTTTTTCAATAAAACAATTATCTACTGTCCTTACTGCAATAAACTTGCCAAACCGCTGTGAAGGTTCACCATCGATGAGCCAAGCCATCCAATTAATTTTTCAATGCAGTAAGGACAGTAGAAAATTGTCTAATATTTAAAAAAGAAACATACGCGTCTATTATAGTTTCGAATTCACACATATATAAGACAGCAGAAGAGATCAGATTGAAAAGATAACCAAGGCAAAAAAACAGTTGGACTCTTGATTCACTTTTCACAGTGTTCATTTCCCATTTCTAAGCTCTCAGAATTCTCATTGATACCCAAACCATTCCTTCTTTTGCGAGACATTGCTATTACGTAGTCTAGAGAAACTACAAAAGCTTTGCTGGGAACAAAGTGTAGCTACAAAAGAAATGGGAACACAGGCAGCTTGCAAACATCAAGAGCTTGATTTGCCCAGCAAACAGAGGGCGGAATTCAGGAAGCGAAAGTCTGAAGCTCATTTAAATGTGTTGGTATTTAATTTCCCAGTGTAGTGACCCCATTGTGGCGGAAATTGGTGAGGCCACATTCCTGGGCCATGTTGTCCTCTTCAGGTTCCTTCATCATAGATCCCTGGATTCTTTGAATGGTCCTTCTTTCAAAATGTCGGCTGCTAACTCGCCTAAGTTGCCTTCGAACGCAAAAAAAAAATATATATCTTCGAATTCGAACCCATCTTATGGGTATCGAATGAATCTTCTAAAATACTTTACAAAAATTTATCATTTATTGATAAAAAAAACTTTCTGGTACGGTACTTCATCAAAAAACAAGAATATACAAGTACTCTGTAATTAGAATATTCAAGGTGAAATCACCAAGCTTCCAGGGTTAAGATTTCGGGCATGAGAAAGCTATAGATATGAATTATTTAAAAAGAAACTTATACCTGAAGGAGCCTTATGATTTCACTTCAAATATTATTATAAGGAATTATTTTATTTAAGTAAGAGAAAATAAGTAGATTTTAAGAAATTTTTAATATATCACAGAATTCACTAATAGATCACAAAAATTATTTTGTTGATTTTAAGAATGCATTAATAGATTACACTAATTCTTGAGTCGATCTCAAGAATTCCTGATAATAGACCGCAAGGTTTCTCTCTTGAGTCGATCTCAAGAATTCCTGATAATAGACCGCAAGAATTCTCTCTTGAGTCGATTTCAAGAATTCCTGATAATAGACCGCAAGAATTCTCTCTTGAGTCGATTTCAAGAATTTCTGATAATAGACCGCAAGAATTCTCTCTTGAGTCGATTTCAAGAATTTCTGATAATAGACCGCAAGAATTCTCTCTTGAGTCGATTTCAAGAATTCCTGATAATAGACCGCAAGAATTCTCTCTTGAGTCGATTTCAAGAATTCCTGATAATAGACCGCAAGAATTCTCTCTTGAGTCGATTTCAAGAATTCCTGATAATAGACCGTAAGAATTCTCTCTTGAGTCGATTTCAAGAATTTCTGATAATAGACCGCAAGGAATCTCTCTTGAGTCGATTTCAAGAATTCCTGATAATAGACCGCAAGGAATCTCTCTTGAGTCGATTTCAAGAATTCCTGATAATAGACCGCAAGGAATCTCTCTTGAGTCGATTTCAAGAATTCCTGATAATAGACCGCAAGGAATCTCTCTTGAGTCGATTTCAAGAATTCCTGATAATAGACCGCAAGGAATCTCTCTTGAGTCGATTTCAAGAATTCCTGATAATAAACCGCAAGGTTTCTCTCTTAGGTAGATTTCAAGAACTCATTAATAGATTACACTAATTCTTTGTTCGACTTCAAGAATTCCTGATAATAAACCGCAAGGATTCTCTCTTGAGTCGATTTCAAGAATTCCTGATAATAGACCGCAAGGTTTCTATCTTAGGTAGATTTCAAGAACTCCTTAATAGATCACAATAATTCTTGAGTCGATTTCAAGAATTTTTCATAATAGACCGCAAGGATTTTCTCTTGAGTCGATTTCAAGAATTCCTGATAATAGACCGCAAGGATTCTCTCTTGAGTCGATTTCAAGAATTCCTGATAATAAACCGCAAGGATTCTTTCTTAGGTAGATTTCAAGAACTCATTATTTTCAAGAATTCCTGATAATAGACCGCAAGAATTCTCTCTTGAGTCGATTTAAAGATGCATTAATAGATCACAATAATTTCAAAATACTGTATATTGTCTGAATTTGCCCTAACTGGTATTGTGGTTCATTCTTTATCATCACTATTAAGGTTTTTACTTGGGTAATGACATAATGAATGGTTCTGATGCATAATTAAAGGGAGAAATGTCTCTTTTGATACATGAATATCATCCTCACGAAACTTTATGTTGTATATATATATATAGGTTAAGAAGACGTTATTATATTAGATTCGCCGAATGACCCGGGCAACGCCCGGGATTTACCCGATTAAATGCTTTTATTCAAATACTATTCGTTACAATTATAAATTGGCGCAGTGGAAGTCATTCTTGTATAATATATAAATGAGTTTTAAAAATTGTAAAAAAATAAAAATTGCATCGGCCGAGAATCGAACCCGGGCCGCCCGCGTGGCAGGCGAGCATTCTACCACTGAACCACCGATAGTTATGAGAAATGGCCATATTTGGGTATTTATTCCATTCACAAAGCAAACGGTGACAGAATTGAATAAGAAAGAATTGATTATGACGCTGATAACTGTATATATTAATTCTTTAAATGAATCTATAATCTGTCAAGAATTCAAAATCAACTCTTGAGTCGATTCCAAGAATTCGTGATAATGGACCGAAAGAATTATTGAGTAGATTTCACAAGAATGCCTAAATGAATCACAATTTTCAATAGATCACAAGAATTCTTCAGTAAAAAACCAAGAATCTTTGAATATATCAAAATAATTATGGTATAGATTTAAGAAATTACTGAATAGATCACAATATTATTCTCCAGTAGATTGGTAAAATATTATAGAGGAATTCTTCAGTAGATACAAGTATGTATATCACTCATTTGAATATTAGACAAGAATTATTTAGCATATCTAAAGAAGAAACTTTAGACTCATTAAAAAAGGTATAAGACGCCTCAAAATGTATTTATTAATTGTATAAAGTAGCTTTCAGACAATCCCTTACTCAGATAACTAAAACATATGAAAAAATAATGGAGAGAGATTATATAGATCTTATTTTCAATAGATCACAAGAATTATTCAGTAAAAAACAAGAATCTTTGAATATATCAAAATAATTATGGTATAGATTTTATAAAATACTGAATAGATCATATAGAAATATTATAAAGGAATTCTTATTGCTGTAAGGCATCAGCATCAATAACTAGATCATCATCAACATTCTACACACCATTGAAGATCAAATTACTAAAATATAGTGTAGATTAATAACTAATTTAATCATATATTATCTCTAACACAAAGCAATAACGCGCCATATATACATATAAAATGAAAGGATTTAAAAGCACAAATGTTTCTTTTATACATAATACAAACTTCTACTGTCCTTACTGCGATGAAAAAATATATTGGGAGGGCTCAATTAAATTTTTCATCGCAGTAAGGACAGTAGAAGTTTGTATTATGTATAAAAGAAACATTCCTGCTTTTAAATCCTTTCATTTTATAAAATAAATATGTATATCGGTACATGTAATTCGTCCATTTTTGAACTCGTTAACCCATTTATAAATGTTTTTTTGAGACAAACAAGACTCACCATAGATATTTTTCATTCTTTGGCATATTTGAGATGGTTGAATACCTTCTGCATTCAAGAAACGAATAACTGCACGTTGTTCAAGCGTGGTGCAATCCTTCAAGGGAGCTTCCATTTTAGTTTATTTATAAGTCTCGCGCCGCGCGTGGGAAAAAAGAACAGAACACCTTAAATAGTATCTCGATGTTATATTTTAATATTCTGCAGTTTAAATTATTTTTGCTTTTTTAATTTTTAAGAAATAAGATAATTCACCTTATTTATTGATCCCCCCCTTGTATATATTATCATCGTTTAACGCAATTGTTGGGAGCTAAGACTTTCCTATTCTATCATCGAGCAGAGTAATCACCAACACCTCTAAGAAATTAACACTTTTAATTTACTTTCATAACTAACTAATTTACATCATTCTAAAAACCAAATATATACATGTAAAGTAGTCCGGTCATCTGGTCAAAAATATAAATATATTAATCTATGCAAAACAACATATAAAAATGCTAACAGAAATTAATCTGCCTTTAAATTGATTCAGCCCCACTTTTTCTTCATAAATATTCTGATAATCATTATTTTCAGAATATTTCTTAGCTATTGTAACAAGTATTATCTAATTTATCAAGGCCAAAATGTGCTTATTTCAATTGAAAGACAACTTATCTCTACCGTAAAACTTTTATTTTTCCGTTTATCATTACTCTTCACAATTCATCCTTTCATATTTCATCCCTAAGGTTAGAAATAATCGTTATTTCTCCTTGAAATAGATTTTGATTTTTCGTTCAAAAGAAAAACATGCGGGATTTTTCATATTTCGTTCTAATATCAAAAATATGAAAAAGAAGATATTTTACAACCTATTCATTTTATATATTCAAAAGATATCCCCCTAACATCTTCTTTCGTTCTTGGGAGCAACTAGAGAAGTCTTTTATCATAATCTTCCCCAAATCTTACATCTAACCAGTGAATATTTAATTTCAACACCCAAACGAGATAACCCAGCTAGAGATAATTGTGTGGATTTACATTTTTAAACAGAAACAGTTATAAACTTATTATACAAGAAAAAAATAAATAAAAAGAGAAACAATAATATATATTAGGAACCTGATCCTTTCAGGTTAGAAAGATAATAATAAATATATTTACAAAAATGGTTAAATCTATGATTTTTTATTTTTTTTGCTTATCCCTAGTACACGTGGTACAGGCCATGATAATCATGGTGGGTAGTTAGCGACTGCTTTTACTGTAAGCGTACCACATGTCTACACATGTGAAAAGCAGTTCGACTTTGCACTTACAAATGTGCCAGAGCCCCGTTTGGTTACTTGCACTCGCTGGTGGGGTTGGACTTTTGCAAGAATCGGGGGCCATTGGAGCATTTTTATATATTTTTAAATAGAAAAAAGTGTCCAATGCGGGAATCGAACCCGGGTCGTAGTGGTCGAAAACCAAACGGCTTAACCAGCCTTCCACAGACCCCCATCTATGATAATTATCTCTAGTATTTACGAATTGATATAGATCTACAACATTGTTTACTGTCTGTTGTCTAGTGATAAAGAAGAGTGGGCATTCCAACAGTAGGTGTCTCGAGTCCTGGATTTCCTTGTCACAGTGACAGCTAAACAATTTGGCAATTAAAATAATTTTATTGACATATTGTCAATACATGCAAAGTGCACAGTCTGCATTATTTAAAAAATATATATAATATGGATTATATTAACTATGTACAATGAATATGGCGCCTCTGCCAGCTCTGCAGAGTTTGGTGGAGAATCACCAGTGGGTCTCCAGCGACACCACGTATTTCGCGATCTATGAAGAATACGAAGATCGCGTACTTCGCCGCTGAGGAGATGGTGATGACGTGGTCCTCGAGACAAACTTGAAAGATCCAGGACTGCAGGTCCGGCGGCCGGCCGATGATGGAGAATACCTCTCGGATGACAGGGCGAACGGCGCTGCAGGACCAGTAGCGGTGGGCCAGCCACAGTGACAGCTAGAGTCCTCAACCGCTTCTATTGTTGATAAAAAATTCCTAAAATCTCCGTTGTTAGTTGAACGAACCAATGAATATAGTCTTACTGACCTTTTACATTTCTTAAAATTAAAGATACTCCGGCCAAGTAAATCTTTTTATTATCTCGACGTTTCAACAAAAATATTTTGTCCTATTCATGAGCAAACAAAAATTAAAACAATTGACAAAGCGTTAACAATTATTATAACAGAATAATTTTTAACGCCTTTCCAAATGTTTTAATTTTTGTTTGCTCCTGACGAGGACAAAAGAGATTTTTGTCGAAACGTCGAGACAATAAAAAAGATTTACTGACCGAAGTATCTTTAATTTTAAGAACTATGAATGCCGGCCAGGCAGCCTCTATCTTTATGATGACCTTCTATAATGATAAATGGTATAATATAAAAAGAGCTAGCTATATCCGTGAAGAGAAAACTTACGTAATTATGACAAGTTGTGTTCCAATTTAGGGGTGTGAGAAGTATTTAAGGAATGGAATCTCAGGATGATGATAAATGATGAAGAGATGAATTGTGCGGATTGAGAAATATTCAATTTATACTCATTGGGCCATTAGGATAGTTGCTAGGGGTAAATTCCTTCCTTACTATGCTTTCAAAATACAATTTTTTATTATATTATTTATATTTAAAATGTAGGAAGTTCCTGAGGCTCCTACATTTTTAGGAAAGTTCGCTACTCATCAGTAACCGCTACTCTGACAGGATATCCTGATATAGAAGCTACAGCTGCTATCGTGGCAGATTTAAAAATCTTCTAGGTAAAAGGATTGAATTATATATGTAGATATATTAATATAACAATATATACTAGTATTTATCTGGTCTCAAAAATCATCCATTCTGGTTAGCATCTCCGTAAATGAAGATATTTCCACAACATATTTATTAAATACAGATTTGGTTATGGTGGGTGAAGCTTGCCTTTTCATTGGTAGATGAGAAGCAACAACAACATAAAGTCTTTATTTAGGGTCACTGACCCTATACAGGATTCACCAGAGGTATGCATAAGAACAAAGCAGTGAGACAAAGGAAACAACGATATAGACAGAAGAAAAAGAAAAAAAAAAGAAAGAGGGAAGCAAGAAAAACAACACAAAAAGAGTAGCAGTAAGAAAGTGAGGAGTGAGTGTCACTTGGCCTTCTTCTGAGATATGGAATTGTAGAAACCATAAAACGCCGTAGCAATATACTTATTGTTACATCATGATTAATGGCGTATTTATTATATTATTTTTAATATATTTGAAATTTAAATTATATATTTATTTATTTTTATATTCTATGATATTTATTTAAAACAGATTATTTTTAGATTATCATCATTTGTATTTAGGTACACTGTGACTTCACTGCTCTCTTTGATGTGAGAAAATAAATAAATGATTCTGGTGGCTACATAAAGTAGACTTATCTCATTATTCCCTTTTATAAATTTGTAGGATGGTTGAAACACGCTCTGGTAAGATGCAAGACCCAGCACAGGAGAGAATCAAGGCTGAAGAGTCTGCCAAGCCGCAACCTGGTGCAACAATTGGTAGAGATGCTAGTTCCGACCCAGTTGTCCTGAATCCCAACATCGACATCCCCAAGTATGATGGAACAGAAGACCCTCGCCCATGGATTGAATCTCTTGAAGAAATTGGCTTCCTGTACCATTGGGCAGACTACATTATCTCCCGTTATGCTGCCATGAATATGATTGGTAGCGCCAAAACCTGGCTGAACCTACACAAAGTAAGTTTCACCAGCTGGGAAAATTTCAAGAGCCGCCTAATTGAGGATTTTGCCTCAGACGCCAACAAAGAAGAAATGAGGATGAGATTAAACAGGATACAACAGTGGAATGAACCTGCAATCAGGTTCGCAGAGGATATCCTTGTACTGTGCAACAAGGTCGACCCCCAAATGGAAGAAGAGACTAAAATAAACTGGGTTATTGGAGGGTTAAAGAAAGAATACTCTTTTGCCCTTCACATAAACCCTCCTAAAAATACCAATGAACTTCTAGAAATTTGTAAAAAGCTGGATTTGTTCGAAAAGAATTACCAAGAACGTGCAGAAAAATCAAAAGCTCTTTATAATGGACCACGCTCTCCTCGTCCCCATCATCAAGAGCAATGGAAGAATGCTACGTCGTTCAGAAGACCATATCAGAACACCTCCAAGCCCCAGGCCCCCACTCCGAGGTATTACCAGAACAAGCCTCTGCCCCAGGTATCTGCCCCTAGACGATCTTACACTCCCAATCCTGAGCCAAAACCGGTCTACCCAAGTAAAACATACAATAAGAATCCAAATTCAAATAGGAATAGGACAGAAGACGGGAGACCAATATGTTTCAAGTGTAACAAGCCAGGACACGTAGCGCGGTATTGCAGAGTCAGGTTTGTAAGAATTGTGGAAGAGGACCCCATAGTTACACAAGACAAGGTCGAAGAAGAAATCCGAATGGATAATGGAACTCAGAAGTCGAGACCTCTGCTCTACTCTGACGTAAGTAATAGCCCGTACTCGAGTATCCCTACAAGGAATAGATATGCGGCATTAGAAGATTTAAACTAAACATCGCGCCTGAGTCCGTCAATCAAAGCAAGTCGACCATAAATGGAATTAAAAAGTTAGACCCCAACACAGGTCTTGAAATAATAAATCCTGATAAAATGTGCTCCGGACCCGATGGCAAAGAATTAGATATCGTAGGAAATATTATTTTAAATATAAAATTTGATGACAAAACAATTACACATCAATTTGTGATAATGAGAACACATTTGCGAATATTTATACTTGGACGTGATTTTCTTAAGAAAATGAACGCAAAAATTGATTGTCAGCGTGAAATAATCAAATATGACTTGACAGAAAATCGTGACGTAATCAAATATCAACAGAAGAAAATAAAAAGTGCAAAGGATGCCATTATACCAGAACTTTCTATTAAATTGATTAATGCATTTGTAGAAGCAGAGGATGGCGAATACATCATCGAGGAGAACCATAAAATGTTTCAAACAAATGGACTTCGACTAGCGAGAAGCTTAATAAATGTTGTGAATAAGGAAACATATATCTGGATAACAAACCCTTACCCTCGACCATTAAAAATATTAAAAAACCAAACATTGTGCTTTGGAAGCCAGCCAGCCGAAGTGAATCTTATAGAAGAAAGTGAACAAAAAGAGCATGAAGAACCCCAATTTCAGATAAACGAAAATTTAGCATATACGGAAAAGGAGCAATTGAAACAAGTTTTGGAAAGGTACGAGGATTTGTTTTCGTCGGGATTAGGAAGATCCAACTTAGCGAAACATCGGATCGATACAGAAGGCGCGAAACCGATCAAACACAAGCCGTATAGGGTGAGCGCGAAAGAGCGAGAAATCATAAAAGAACAAATTGATGAAATGCTCAGAGACGGCATAATTAGACCATCCTCGAGTCCATGGTCCTTCCCTGTAATCTTGGTCAAGAAGCGAGATGGTAAGTACAGATTTTGCGTTGACTACAGAAAATTGAATGATGTAACAGTGAAGGATGTTTACCCAATTCCCAGAATTGATGAAGTATTGGATACACTTCAAGGATCCAAATACTTTTCAGCAATTGACCTTAAATCAGGATATTGGCAAGTAGAGGTTGAGGAGAAAGATAAAGAAAAGACAGCCTTCACTACAGCACATGGCCTATATGAGTTCAACGTAATGCCCTTTGGTCTATGCAATGCCCCTGCTACATTTGAGAGGAACATGGAAAATATGCTTGGTAATCTTAGATGGCAAATTTGCTTATGTTATCTAGATGACGTAATCATTTATAGCTCGGATTTTTCAACACATCTCAAAAGAATAGAAGCTGTTTTAAAATGTTTTCGCGAGGCTAATTTAAAATTGAACAACAAAAAATGCCAATTTGCTTTCGAAGAACTGGAGATTATTGGCCATATAACTAATCAACATGGTATAAAACCAGCGGAGCATAATATCAAGGCTATTAGAGATTTTCCTCGGCCAAAAAGATAAAAGAAGTTCAATCATTTTTAGGAATGTGCTCATATTATAGAAAATTTATCAAAGGTTTTTCAAAAATTGCCGATCCATTAACCAGTCTTATAAAAAATAATGTACCTTTTACCTGGACAGAAAATCAAGAGAAAGCATTTCAAACCCTTAAAGTAGCATTGATAAATCCTCCAATCTTAGGGCACTTTGACCCGAATGCAATTACTTACATTCATACTGACGCATCTAACATCGGCCTGGGTGCAACATTAGTCCAAAAGTTCGGCGATAAAGAAAAAGTTATCTCATATTTAAGTCGAACACTGAGCAAACCTGAGCAAAATTATTCGACTACCGAAAAAGAATGTCTAGCTGTTGTGTGGTCAATGTCCAAGTTACGACCCTACCTATATGGAAGGCACTTCAAAATCGTAACTGATCATCACGCACTATGCTGGCTTAAGAATCTGAAAGATCCGACCGGCCGATTAGCACGATGGGCACTGAAGATTCAGGAATATAATTTCGAAATCATACATAAATCGGGTAAAAAACATCTGGACGCTGATGGTCTATCTAGAGGACCCTTACCTGAAAACGAATGGGACGAAGATTATGAAAGACTATTTATGAATCAAATAATAGACGAAAAGGGTGATTTTATTGAGAATATTAAGGAGAACCTTAGTGGAAACAAGCGTTCAATTACACAGAACTTCAAAGAAGAATATGGGTGTCTCTACAAGAAAAATCCAAATCCTGAAGGTAGGGCATGGTTGCTGGTAGTGCCAAAGAAGAGAAGGAAGGAAGTCATGAGTGAATACCACAACCATATGCTGAATGGCCATCTGGGCGTCGCCAGAACCACTTACCGATTGAAGAATAAATACTATTGGCCTTCCATGTTGAAAGATGTTTCAGAATTTGTAAAGACGTGCCATCTTTGCCAAAGTCGGAAAGGTTCAAATCACTTGCCTTCTGGACTTCTACAACCTATTCCCCCAGCTAACTACCCTTTTGAAAGAATCGGAATTGACTTTGTTGGCCCCTTGCCATCAACGAAAAGAAGAAGGAAGTGGATAATTGTGTTGACTGATTATTATACCAAGTATGCTGAAACAAAGGCAGTATCAGAAGCAACCGTGAAAGAAGTCTCTACATTTTTAATCGAACATATTATTTTACGTCACGGGGCCCCAAGATTTCTTATTAGCGATAGAGGTTCACAATTCACTAGCAATTTGATGAAGGAGGTAATGAAAATGTGCAAAGTGAAACACTGCTTCACAACGAGCTACCACCCCCAGACTAACGGACTAACGGAACGGCTAAATAGAACTTTAATCAATATGATCAGCATGTATGTGAACACAGACCAAAAGAACTGGGATGAAATCCTCCCTTTTATCACCCACGCGTATAATACCACGATTCAAGAAACCACAGGCTACTCTCCATTTTTCCTGTTGTTTGGAAGGGAACCCATGTCCCTCTTAGACGACGAGAATATCCCAACGGACAGTAACATGGACGATTACGACGAATATATAGAAAACTACTTAGATAAAATAGCAAGGACGAGACAGGTAGTCATTAACAACACAGAGAAGACTCAGGAAAGAATGAAAAGAAACTATGACAAAAAACACAATGAGAAAATCTATGAGCCAGGACATTTAGTGGCAGTTTGGACACCAGTCAGGAAAATCGGAAAATGCGAAAAACTATTGAGAAAATATTTTGGCCCATATCGAATATTAAAGAAGCTGTCTAACGTAAATTACTTAATTGAGCCGAAAGATAATCCTGGCCAAGACCCATTGATTGTCCATGTCTCAAGACTCAAACCCTATTTTGAGAGAATTGATGAGGTAACTCACGAGGACGTGACGACCTCTGGAGAGGGGGAAGTGTTACATCATGATTAATGGCGTATTTATTATATTATTTTTAATATATTTGAAATTTAAATTATATATTTATTTATTTTTATATTCTATGATATTTATTTAAAACAGATTATTTTTAGATTATCATCATTTGTATTTAGGTACACTGTGACTTCACTGCTCTCTTTGATGTGAGAAAATAAATAAATGATTCTGGTGGCTACATAAAGTAGACTTATCTCATTATTCCCTTTTATAAATTTGTAGGATGGTTGAAACACGCTCTGGTAAGATGCAAGACCCAGCACAGGAGAGAATCAAGGCTGAAGAGTCTGCCAAGCCGCAACCTGGTGCAACATTATTCTGGGTCATATTGTCAATTATTGATGGAAGTGAAGCACAGAGTTGCCCAGTTTTGAGCATAAGGTGGTAGATGAGAAGCAATATTTCGAGCAATATACCTTTATACTGTCTCCTCTACACCGATAGAAATATAGAATTCGCCCAAGGATCAACTGTATTGTAATCCACAAATAATATCTCTATATTCAGTAGAGTAGCATTTTTCTCGAAAGTTTGCATATATTTTCCACCAATAGAAGATACACTTCTCCCAGCGACTGTCTTTATCTAATAAACATATAGCACAACTATACAATTATATTTGCATATATTTTCCACCAATAGAAGACACACTTACCCAGCGACCTACTGTCTTTATCTAATAAACATATATAACAATATATTTTCATCGCAGTAAGGGCAGTAGAAGTTTGTATTATGTATAAAAGAAACATTCGTGCTTTTAAATCCTTTCATTTTATATGTATAGATGGCGCGTTATTGCTTTGTGTTAATTTATGCCTAACTGGCCTTGTCTTTATTGTTTCCGGAAGAGCATTGCTCGATGCAAATATTTGAATGTAATTCTACTGTCCTATAAGCTTATGTCCATAATTTTCTTGAACACCATTTCTGAGATTCCATCCTTCAGTGCTGCGTATATAAGCAAAATCGTCCAATACAGTATTAGAGCTCTTAGAAGCGGTCTGGTGGATTAAATTGGCGAAACCGCTGGGAGAGTTCACCACTGATGAGCCAAGCCCTCCCAATATATTTTTTCATCGCAGTAAGGACAGTAGAAGTTTGTATTCTGTATAAAAGAAACATTCGTGCTTTTAAATCCTTTCATTCTATATTTGCATATATTTTCCACTAATAGAAGACACACTTCTCCCAGCGACTGTCTTTATCTAATGAACATATAGCACAACTATGCAATTATATTTGCATAGTGCGTGAGTATATAACGGTAAAAGGCTCAGTGGTAAATCCACGTATAAGAGAATTTTTATCCCCCTCAGATTTACCCAGACCTATATATTTATAAACTTATGAATGTCTTTTTCAGGTTTTACTCTCTGTATATAAAGTTATTTATTAGACGATAAAAACATGGCGAAGGAAGACGAGTTTCTTTTATTGGAACATTAGAGCAAGCTTTCGGGCAAAAGCCCTTCGACAGGCAAGATAAAAACGACGCTATGCACGGTCTTTGCCCGAAAGCTTGCTCTAATGCATCAATAAAAGAAACTTGTATTCCTTCGCCATGTTTTTATCGTCTAAATTCAATCCAGGAAGAATTCTCTATCTACATTTATTTATTACCAACAAATGTGTTTAAACTTCTCATTTTTATAATTTCCTTTGCAGACTCCGTGTAAGGGACTATATGTCTTAATAAAGACTTTTGTGTTTGTATATTTAAAGGTAAGTTGCCTCTTTCGGTACATGAATACCCGAACCTTCATGTTATATATATTCTATACGATTTGAATTACATATAAAACATAAGAGCTCCATTTACACTCATGGAAAAACTTAAGGAAGCGAAATGTCTTTGATATCACCGATTGTGTGATTTTTTAAGGAGACAGAGGCAATTTTGTTCATGCTTGGTTATCTCGTGTCTTCAATAAAGGTCACTGTGTATTAAATAACTTTCCGAGTTATTATCTGAATCCCGATATACATGATAAAAGGTACAACTTCCTTAAGTTTTGTCCATGAATGTATACACACTTGTTTATCTCGTGTGTCTTCAATAAAAGTCACTGTAATATCTTTCAGAGTTATTGTCTGAATCCCGATATACATGATGAAAGGTACAACTTTCTCAAGTTTTGTCCATGAGTGTATATTGGTTATCTCGTGTGTCTTCAATAAAGGTCACTGTAATATCTTTCAGAGTTAATGTCTGAATCCCGATATACATGGTGAAAGGTACAACTTCCTTAAGTTTTGTCCATGAGTGTATACACACTTGTTTATCTCGTGTGTCTTCAATAAAGGTCACTGTAATATCTTTCAGAGTTATTATCTGAATCCTAATATATATGGTGAAAGGTACAACTTACTCAAGTTTTGTCCATGAGTATATATGTGCGTGACCCGAGATGCCCCATGTGTAATTCAAACGGTGCCGTTTATCTTACAATTCTGTTGCATACTAATTGTTTTCAGAGTCGTGAATTCTGCCGTTGTATTCTGGTTTCTCTTATCAATCCAGCGAATTAGAGATTCAAATGTGGGAGAACTGGTAAGAGAAAGGTCGGTTGAGGTGAAGGCGATCTTGGCACAATGGAAACTGGATCTTCCGTCACTGTCGTTTTCTGACCACTGACCAACCTCTACTTCTTATTTTATCATTGCAGTAAGGTCTGTAGAGAAAATATTTGATTCTATTCTGTAAAGAGAAGCATTTTCAGTAAATTTATTTATAAAGAAATCTTTTAACTAGAAGAAGGGATGCAAATTTTAAAATTTCTACTCACGTTATCTTGATTATCTAAGGAAGAGATGTTATCATAAAGAATCTCAAATTATAAATTCAAGTTGTCCTAGATTAAAGAATGGACAGAATCATGGTCAAATTATTCTAAAAAAACTTTCTCACCGCTCTTTGTTATATAAATATTGAAATTAAACTGGTCCCACACAGGTTGAGATGATGTCATAGAGCTAGAATCTACCCATCGATCAAATGGATAAAATACTAAAGCCACTCATCCTCAATTTATAACCTCTCAACACTCTGAACAACTGATGAAATCAATCCCCTTGAAATTTCAACTTTTCCTACATGGGAAAACCTATTGGAGGAAAAGACCTTGGTATATGCTATGAGTAACGATAAAAAATCGTCTTTTTTGAAATTTCGGCAATTTCGTATCTATTAATCTGCTGATAATATTTATATAAATGACATATCTGTTTTGTGCATTAAAGTTTAAAACACATTTAATCTTCATATATTTTATTCAATGAAGATCAAAATTACATAAACATCACAATTAATTATATATCATAACTACATAACATTAAGCCAACTATTTTCAGTTTTGTTTTCATCACCGGTCCAATATTTTTATTTTCACAGACTAAATTATGAGATTAATTTATAGATGAAAAATATGCAAAACAAATAAACAACTATATACATCATTATCTTTAGTAGATTTTGAATATACAGTAAACTATAGTTCTATAAAACGTGAAAATATGGGAAATCTCTTCATAATAAATCTACAATAATCTTCTATAATTAAAAAGGATGAGTATTCATCATCAATTTATTAACGTGATACTCCTGTTGAAGAACTGACAAATCCGAAAGCTTTAAAATGAAAATTTGAACAAGTAACTTAATCAAAATTCGAAACTATTTTAAACGCGTAATATTCACACAGACCCACACACACACACACAAAAACCTTTATTAAGACACACAGGTCTTACAGAGGATTCTCCTTGGGGTTACAAGACGGAGAAACCCATGAAAGTGAGAAATATACAAAGGGGTAAAGATGGAGAAAGATTATATACACATGATAAATATATACAGATTATTATTTTTGAATGATCATATGGAAAATAGGAATATGGATTTGGAAATATGGATGGAAGAAGTGGAGAGCGAAAAGAGGATAAAAACAGGTATTTACATATGGAACATACATATAATGGAACAAAACGCGTAATATTCTTTTTGAAATTAAATAATTTCTACTGCCCTTACTGCAATGGAAATTATATTAAAGAATAAATTACCAATGATTCTGCCCATTCTTGAATCTAGGACAACTTGAAATTATAATTTGCTTTATGATAACATCTCTGCCTTAGAATATCAAGATGAACATGAGTAGAAATTTAAAATTGGTATCCTTCCTTCTAGTTAAAAGATTCCTTTATAAATAATCCTGGAAGCTTTATTTATTTTATAAAAAAAGAAATATATTGGGTCAAAAAATAATTTATTTAACGATTTATCAGTTATCTGAACGCTAACCTTTTTGAAAAGGTATGTAAAACACATGTATTTTATTAGACGAAAAAACATGGTGAAGGAAGACGAGTTTCTTTTAATGATGCATAGGTGCAAGCTTTCGGGTAAAAACCCTTCAACAGGCGAGCAATGAAGCGCGACTTATAAGAACTATGGTACAAATGGTAGGAAGATATATATATATAAACGGAAAGTTTTTAAACTATTTATATGTTAATATTAACAGAAGACCGATTTTTGAGAAAAGTAAATATTAAATCTGCAGTCTGAAACCACGAGACGGCGCATGATTAGGGCTATTGAAAGAAACTCGTCTTCCTTCACCATGTTTTTTCGTCTAACATATATTTTATGTATACAGAAAACTCAGTGTTACAAATAAGTATATCATTCTGGATATGTGTCACTGATGTGATGTTACAGCAAGATGTCCATCCGTTGGTCCATCGTTCTCGTCGCTCTGTTCTGTCTGACTCTGGCAGCCCATTCCCAGATCACATTCTCCCGTGGATGGAAGACTGGCAAACGCGCTGACGATTGTATCAGAGCCGAAGCCCAAGCCAGCGTACGCCTCCTTCGTGTCCTCAAGGTAAGCCCTCCTGCCCGTTAAACCATATATACACTCATGGACAAAACGTCTTGGCATACGTGGCTCCTCTTTTTCCAAAATAAACAATCAATATATAAACAATAACATTTATACTAAAGGAATGATACTATATGGTGTATAATCCTTTCTATTAATTGGTGGTGATGTCTTGTCTATAAAACAGATAAAACAGATTATGTCAATGCACCCTGAGGTGGTGGTGTCTTGCCCATGGAGCAGATCAGATCGGTCCATGCACCCTGATCACAATACCTGCCAACTCAGGTGGTGGTGTCTTGTCCATGGAGTAGATCAGATCCGTCCGTGCATCCTGATCACAATACCGGCCAACTGAGGTGGTGGTGTCCTGTCCATGGAGTAGATCAGATCGGTCCATGTACCCTGATCACAATACCAGCCAACTGAGGTGGTGGTATCTTGTCCATGGACCAGATCAGATCGGTCCGTGCACCCTGATCACAATACCAGCCAACTGAGATAACTTGTCCGTATGGATGTCCTCTTCTGGATTGATGTCTGCCAAAATATCAGAGATTATTTTGAATAAATGGAGGGACGTATCAAACATGAAGCAACAATATATACTTCACTAACATCCCCCCCCCCCCCCCCCCGTCCCCCACCAGCGAGTTCAAGTAACCAAACGGGGCTCTGGCACACTTGTAAGTGCAAAGTCAAACTGCTTTTCACATGTGTAGACATGTGGTGCACATACAGTAAAGCAGTCACCTACTTCTACCCACCATTATTATCATGGACTGTACCATGTGTACCAGGGATAAGCATAAAAAATCAATATCCCCATTTTTCATCATAAATAGACAGAACCTCTGTTTGTATAATCTGAAAATGTCATCTATATATTAAATAATGTGGAAAAGTGAGATAAGAAGTTTAAGTTTTAATAAGAAAAAATAACAGGACATATTCTCGAATGAAAATTTTAGATAACAAACCCCCATCTAGCTATATAAATGTCAACAAACCTTTTAGCGTTGTTCCATAGTATTTGCCTCCAACCCATTTTCTTTAAATATTTAGGAAAGTTAACTACTTACATGTTACGGGATGTCTGACCTCGGTAGCAAAAATGCTCAATAGATGGGTCAGAATTTGGTTGCCTTTTTTTTTTTTTGAAGGAGACAGAGGCAATTTTGTTCACACTTGGTTATCTCGTGTGTCTTCAATAAAGGTCACTTTACTATATTTCAGAGTTATTGTCTCAATCCCGATATACATGCTGAAAGGTACAACTTCCTTAAGTTTTGTCCCCATAAGTGTATATTGGTTATCTCGTATGTCACTGTAACATCTTTCATAGTTATTGTCTGAATCCTGATATACATGCTAAAAGGTACAACTTCCTTAAGTGTTGTTCCCATGTGTGTATATTGGTTATATCGTGTGTCTTCAATAAAGGTCACTGTAATATCTTTCAGAGTTATTGTCAGAATCCCGATATACATGTTTGAAAGTACAGCTTCCTTAAGTTTTGTCCCCATGAGTGTATATTGGTTATCTCGTGTATCTTCAATAAAGGACACTGTAATATCTTTCAGAGTTATTGTCAGAATCCCGATATACATGCTAAAAGATACAACTTCCTTAAGTTTTGTCCATGAGTGTATATTGGTTATCTCGTGTGTCTTCAATAAAGGTCACTGTAATATCTTTCAGAGTTATTGTCTTAATCCCGATATACATGCTGAAAGGTACAACTTCCTTAAGTTCTGTCCATGAGTGTATATTGGTTATCTCGTGTGTCTTCAATAAAGGTCACTGTAATATCTTTCAGAGTTATTGTCTTAATCCCGATATACATGCTGAAAGATACAACTTCTTTTTGTCATTAAATATAATGTCATTCCATATATATATATATTTCTGAAAAATGTTTGTTTTTGATGTTGAAATGATAAAAAAAAATCTTTACGTAAATTGAGAGCATATGTTAGCAAAATTTCAAAATTACTGAATTAAAAATACCTCATTACAACAACTCTTGTGTTTTCGGCTAAGGTAAACTAATGGACAAAACTTAAGGAAGTTTTACCTTTTACCATGTATATCGGGATTCTGACAATAACTCTGAAAGAAACACTCATGGACAAAACTTAAAGAAGTTGTACTTTTTAACATGTATATCGGGATTCTGACAATAACTCTGAAAGATATTACAGTGACCTTTATTGAAGATACACGGGATAACCAATATACACTCATGGACAAAACTTAAAGAAGTTGTACCTTTTACCATGTATATCGAGATTCAAATAATAACTCTAAAATGATATTTGATACACAGTGACCTTTATTGAAGACCCACAAAATAACCAAATGTGAACAAAATTGCTACTTAAAAAAAAAAAAAAGACGACGACCGGTGACATCAAAAACCTTCCACTTCCTTAATTTTTTTTTATAATTGAGTGTTTCTTTTAAATTTCACATCATATATATGATGGGATTACGTTCTAGTATAAATTTGATAAACATATAGACATGACAATGTATATAAGAGAAGACGGTGTCCTAACATCTCCAATAGAAAAAAAAAACCAACATTCCATTAAAAAATTGCACCTGGGTGGGCCTCGTGTTTAATCCCCACACCCGGAGATGTGTCGGTAGCAAGGTTTATCTTCCAGACGCCTCTCTAAAGAGGAACAAATGTAGCAGCAATCAACAAGTGCCCCTCAAACTGTCTGAATTGTAGCAACCTTCCCCAGCGAGAGGCCAGCGATGAAGGAATAATCCTATTAAAGAAGGGAAAATGTCTTCGATCAGATTTATTCTGAATTCTCAGAAGACGGAATATAATCATTCTTAACTGCAATACGAAAATAGCATCGTTGAACGACATTCTAATATTTTCCTTGAACTTAATACGAAACATGTATTTATAATGTCTTAAAAGCTTATGTCTATAGATTGCTTAAATAACATTTCTAAGATTCCACCCTTCATTGTAGCATATATAAACAGAATGATCCAATACAGTATTAGAGCTTTAAGAAGCGATCTGGTTGATAAAATTGGCTAAACCGCTGGGAAGGTTCACCACTGATGAGCCAAGCCCTCTCAATATATTTTTTCCACGCAGTAAGGACAGTAGAAGTTTGTTTTGTATATAAAAGAAACATTCGTGCTTTTAAATCCTTTCATTTTATATGTATAGATGGCGCGTTATTGCTTTTTGTTAATTCATGCCTAACTTGCCTTGTATTTATTGTTTGCGGAAGATCATTGCTCGATGCAAATATTTATATTTAATTCTACTGTCCTATAAGTTTATGTCCATAGTTTGCTTGAATGCCATTTCTAAGATTCCAGCCTTCATGGTAGAGCATATATAAGCAGAATGATCCAATACAGTATTGGAGCTCTGAGAAGCGGTCTGGTGGAGTTTCCTGGTAGATTGAATTGGTGCAACCGCTGGGAGGGTTCACCAAGTCTTCCCAATATGTTTTTATCACAGTAAGGATCGTAGAAAAAGTTTGTTTTATATCTAAAAGAAACATTCATTCTTTAAAGCTTACATTTTTTTTTTTTTGCTTATCCTTAGTACACGTGGTTTAAGCCATGGTAATCATGGTGGGTAGAATTAACGACTGCTTTTACTGTAAGCACACTACATGTCTACACATGTGAAAAGCAGTTAGACTTTGCACTTATGTGCCAATGCCCCGTTTGGGTACCTTTGGATAATTTTGTAAATTAAAACTGTCCTTTGTGTGCAGAGATAAAGTTAACTCAAGGGAGAGGTGTCCTTTTACCGGAGAGTTACTAAATTGTAAAAATGGTAATTTTGTAATTGAAAACTGTCCTTTGTGTGCAGAGCTAAAGTGTCCTTAAGGGAGAGGTGTCCACTTACTGAAGAGTTACTAAATAGTAAAAATGGTAATTTTGTAATTGAAAACTGTCCTTTGTGTGCAGAGATAAAGTGTCCTTAAGGGAGAGGTGTCCACTTACTGAAGAGTTACTAAATAGTAAAAATGGTAATTTTGTAATTGAAAACTGTCCTTTGTGTGCAGAGATAAAGTGTCCTTTAGGGAGAGGTGTCTTCTTACTGGAGAGTTGCTAAATAGTAAAAATGGTAATTTTGTAAATGAAAACTGTCCTTTGTGTGCAGAGCTAAAGTGTCCCTTAAGGAGAGGTGTCCTCTTACCGGAGAGTTGCTAAATAGTAAAAATGGTAATTTTGTAAATGAAAACTGTCCTTTGTGTGCAGAGCTAAAGTGTCCTTTATAGAGAGGTGTCTTCTTACCGGAGAGTTGCTAAATAGTAAAAATGGTAATTTTGTAAATGAAAACTGTTCTTTGTGGGGAGGTGTCGGCTAGCGGGGTTTCTGCTAGAGAGAAGTTCTACTGTGTATAGAATGATGGGTAGTGTTTATTCCACACTTAGGAACAGGATTTGGTGTTGTTCTGATGAGATGAGTTGTGTGCAGGAGGAGCTGCGCCATCTGGCGGTATGTGGAGGAAACATCCCCCATTCTCCCTATGTCGATTCCCCAGAGGAAGACCGCAACTAGATTCTGTTGAACCTTAAATAAACTTGGTTACCTCGACTTCTTTGTTTGTGTGTGACAATTGCGACAATTAAAACAAATTTATTGACACCTCAGTTAATATTTTCGCATTCAAAGCACACACGCAAAAATAGTTAAACCTGTCTATAGCGCTCCCTCTAAATAGCGCCTTCCCTCTCCATAGCGCCTGATTTTAAATACGTAGAACGATACGATTTACATTAAAAGTGACCTGTCTATGGTACCCTATTTTGGTGAGTCCCAAGAGGGACTATAAAAAGAAGATTATTTATATAAAAAGAATATTTTTATTATTATTGCTAGTACAACGTGGTACAGGCCATGATAATCATGGTGGGTAGAAGTTGACGACTGCTTTTACTGTGAGTGCACCACATGTTTACGCATGTGAAATGCAGTTTGACTTTTGTACTTACAATTGTGCCCCGTTTGGTTTCTTGAATTCGCTAGTGGAGTTGGACTTTTGTAAGAATCAAGGGCTATTGAAACTAAGATTTGTTAGATCTTTGTTTAGCTTTATTTATCTTCTGGTCGGTGGAAGGATGGTCTAAACCAGGGGTGGCGAACGTGCGGCCTTAAGGCCGCATGTGGCCTTTTCTTGCCCAAGTTGTGGCCTTTTCTTAAATTCAAAACTATAATTTTTGTTTCGCAGTTTTCAATTACTTTCATTATTTTATTGAAAATATCTAATACGAATGTCATATATTATATAATATATATAATATTTATATATACATATGTCATAATATATGCTCTTCCAGGATTAATAAAACAATCCAACAGCCAACGAGAGAGAGATGGGCAGCTAAAGCTAAGAAAACTAACTTACGACCATTTTTTGGTCACATTCCTGAGGGGGGCGTCACCACCTGGCGCTTATCTTTTGTTAGCCCCGCTTGTGTACACAGGGAAAAACAGTCGTTCAGTAGATAACGGCCAGTCGCCACCACTTTCTCTCTCGGCTGGCTGCCTGGATTATTGCCTCTAACAACTCGTCGTGTGATTTTTTCTCTCCTCACCACATTTACCACTATATTGCCACATATATAAATATGCGGCCTTCTCAAAATGGTAAAATGAAAATTGGCCTTCTAATATAAAAAGGTTCGCCACCCCTGGTCTAAACCATTGGTTTATATAAAACTTAAGAAAAAAAAAAGGTCTCCAATGCGGGATTCGATCCCGGGTCGTAGTAATCGAAAACCAACGGTTTAGACCATCCTTCCACTGACCAGAAGATAAAGAAAGCTAAACCAAAGATCTAACAAATCCTAGTTTCAATGGCCTTCGATTCTTACAAAGGTCCAACCCCACCAGCGAATACAAGACACCAAACAAGGCATATTTGTAAGTGCAAAAGTCAAACTACATTTCACATATGTAGACATGTAGTGCACTTACAGTAAAAGCAGTCGCTAATTACCCACCATGATTACCATGGCTTGTCTAAATCGTTGGTGTATATAAAACTTTAGAAAAAAAAGTGACCTATGCGGGATTCGAACCCGGGTCGTAGCAATCGAAAATTAATGGTTTAGACCATCCTAAACCGACTCCCTATATAAAAAAAAAGATAAAGAAGCTATAGAAGGATCAAACAAAGTTTAAATTCAATGTACACAGCTATTAGAACATCACAAACTCCGCCTTTGCCGGTCTCAAGTCCGGATGAAAAAGGAGGAGGGGGAGCAGTAACAAGCTCACTAAAAACCTGGGCTCAGCTGGCCCGGCTGATAGTACCCTGTAAGGACTCCTAATCCAGGGATACAGGATGAGCAGCGTTTGTACTCCATGTTAGGAGCGGCTACACATGGCATCTGTTCCTCATGTCAGAGGCGGCCATTTCTTTTGGAGCTAAGTTGGCCTGCCACTGAGTAGTGCTCCCAGTCTTAATGATAAAGGCAGACGCATTCTACTTCACCCAGTGTGGAGATAAGAAAGAAGAAGAACATCACTAAATATTTTAAACTTCAACCAGAGACTGCCACGTGATTAAAAAATCATTTAGAGAAAAGTATTTCTCACTTCTGTCAGGTCGATTGCAGGTCAATTTAGACGGCACACGCTTGTCAAATTTACCCAATTTTTCTCAAAAATTTTATAGTTTTTTTTCTCGATAGTTTTTCCTTAATATTTCTTTAGCCCTTTTATTTTAAATGCACTTCAGGTATTAGGTGATTTATATGCAAATATTTTATTATTTATAGGTTAGTTTGCGATGGCTTGATGGAATTTATAAATAGACGATTTTATTTTTTTGAAAAATCTTAGTTATATATTGATGGTTTTCATATTTTATTCTAAATTTATAAATAATTGCTATAGATTATTTAAAATATATTATACTAGCGGATGTGTACCCGGCTTCGCCCGGGTTTTATCCGAGTGAAAGTTTGCCTAACGAATATTATATATTATGAAGTATAATAAACAATGTTAAAGATTAATTTTAATTATTAATCAAGATTATGTGCGAATATGTGAGAAAGATGTAATATCGTTGTTGTTTTCTTGGCCGACTATTTTACATATGGTGTTATCTTAAAATTGCTTGTTTTTAATATTTTTTTAGATTGAGACTATTAGCTAGTATGTAAAAAAATTAACTCTGTTGAATTTTTTTTTGTATTTATATATAAATAAAATTAACTCTGTTGATTTTTTTTTTTTTGTATTTAATCGATAACACCGAAGTTACGCATGTTAATGTTAGGAAATATATTTTGATGTTAAGCAAAACCTGCTCCATCTCGTTTTACATAAATGTTGAAAATTTGGTTGAAATTGATGCATTGTAACGAAAGTTTTTAGCGAACAACACTTATGAAATTTCCATTTTATTAATATAGATATAATACAATATAATGCGGCTTATGATTGTAAAACGACGTTTTGAACAAGTTTTACCGCAAATGTTTCTTTTTTGAACGAAAAATCGTAATTTTTTTAATAAGAAAAAATAACAACTATTTCTATCCTTAGGGATGAAGTATGAAAGAATGAATTGTGAAGAGTAATGATAAACGAAAAATAAAAGTGTCCAATTCCCATCCCTGGACACTTTTATTTACCGCTTATCATTACTCTTCACAATTCTACTTTCATACTTCATCCCTAGGGATAGGAATAGTTGTTATTTCTCCTTATAATAAATTACGATTTTTCGTTCAAAAAAGAAACATTTGCGGTAAAACTTGTTCAAAACGTCGTTTTACAAAATAATATATATTTGTTATAATATGGTACGAAGGAATTATAATCTACAAAAATAACTTTCAACTTTAGAAGATTCTCCTGAAAATAGAAGTTGCCTGGCCGGTTTTCATATTTCTGTGAAAAATAGACACTTCGGCCAGTTAGAGTTCTTTTTTTATTTTCTCAACGTTTCGACAAATATATTTTGTCTTCGTCAGGAGAAATAAAAATAAAGCATTTGACAAGGCGTTAAAAACTGTTCTGAGATTGTAAGGGCGTTCTAAGGTGATTTTTCGAATTAAGTACAACATCTAAAGCGTCAAAAACAAATATTAAACTCGTTAAAGATTATGATCTTGTAAATGAATAAATTAAATCTCTACTTCTTTCTTATCTTCATACTGGGTGAAGTAGAATGCGTCTGCCTTTGTCATTAAGACTGGGAGCACTACTCAGTAGCAGGCCGACTTAGCTCCAAAATAAATGGCTGCCTCTGACATGAGGAACAGACACCATGTGCAGCCGCTCCTAACATAGAGTACAAACGCTGCTCATCCTGTATCCCTGGATTAGGAGTCCTTACAGGGTGCTATCAGCCGGGCCAGCTGAGCCCAGGTTTTTTTAGTGAGCTTGTTACTGCTCCCTCTCATCCTTTTTCATCCGGGCTTGGGACCGGCAAAGGCGGAGTTAATATATTAAATAAATTGTCGAAAGGTTAAGAAAATAAAAAAACTCTAATTGGTATAAGTATCTATTTTTCATAGAAATAGAAGATTATAATCAATGCTCTCCGTTGTTGATAAGATAAGCCGCTAGTTGTATAGATGGTATTCAGAGCTCTAACTGAAGATGATGCCCCAATCAATATCATCGTCCATTCGAGGAAAAGGAGCTCAAAAATTATAGTCCAATTTCCCGCGACCTATATCCGTCCAATATATAAGATCTAGCACTTTCAACTGATCTGACAACCTAAATATCGAGAGGACCATTCTGTCGGTTCCTTTAATTGTCACCATCAATGTGAGCGGACAGTTTGACACCCTCAGTAGAGGGATGGAATACCGTCTCAGAGATGAATTTTCGCTATGACCCGCTAACGAATCTGTCAATCCAATTTACACTTCCAGGAAGAACAAGTAATCCTCACGTATTTTACGCTGAACCTACCGAGAAATTATCTTGGGGATCTATTTTTTAACTCCCCATCAAAATAATCTTTTTTTACAGATACTTTTCTAATTCAAATTAAAGATTCTTCTAAAGTGATACGATATATAATGCCGAGAAAAGATGACAATAGAACTTCAATGTGAAATGTGAAAAGTTTTCACATTGTGTCGCGGTCTCACGCAATTCTGGCCTTAACTACCCGTTTCATGATTTTTCAGGATGCCTGAATGACCAGTTTTTTGGTCGTTGAGGTAAAGCTTGCACCACGCTGATGAGGGCCAACAGCCCGAAACGCGTCCGTGGTTAGCTTTTCTTGATTAATCAAGAATGGGTATTTGGCCAATTCTGGAATAATTAATAATCAACGAGAATAGTTGATATTTATTCCGATAGAAGCCATTAGCAACTGAAAGTTGCATGATAAGGAGATTCTCTTTTCATAATAGAACTTTAGTTATAAGAATTTTAAGCTCTACTGATTGACTCTTATTATAAATATTAAGGGAGTCGATAGAAGGATGATCAAAACCATTGGTTTTCGACCGCTACGACCCGGGTTTAAATCCCGCATTGGGCACTTTTTTCTGATTAAAAAAATGCTCCAATGGCCCACGATTCTTGTAAAAGTCCAACCCAACCAGCGAGTGCAAGTAACTAAACGGGAGCTCTGGTATATTTGTAAGTGCAAAAGTCGAACTGCTTTTCACATGTGTAAACATGCGATGTACTTACAGTAAAAGTTACAACGAATTAAAACTACAATGGGAAAATAACAAAATAAGATACAACAAATAATAAAATAAAATATAACATAATAACACATATATAACATATTGTGGCGAAGAAATAATTTATAATTTAATTTAATTCTTCAATGAAAATATTTGAAACAGATTTTATATTTTAAAATTGTAAAATCATCATTTAGTTACCTAGCTTGCTTGCTCGATATTCTCTAGCTGTAGATAGTTGGGTTAATCTATATATATATATATAAATGAATGTCTGTCTGTGTGTACTCTATAGATTCAAAAACCATACATCCAATCGCCGTGAAATTTGGGGATATTATTAGGTATATCCCCGGAAAGGTTTTCGAAAAATAATTTCTTGAATATCTTGAAAATCCTTAGAGTTATTTGCAGATTTGTAGCTTTAACTCGCAAGCAGCGCCACCTTGCGACGGAGATAGGCTTAGGTCTACCCCACCCCCTGTCGAGAGAATGCAATCGTCCGGCCGCCTGCCGGATGGACAGTCCGAGTACCGACCGACCTATCAGAGGGGTCAAGAGGTCCTGGCGCGCGGGGGCAGAGTTGGTGACACAGCTGTGCCAAGTAGACAAGAAAAAAGCCTCGCGGGGTCTTGCCCAAGATGACCTCCGGGAACTTCGTCCATCTTCCATAAACGACCATGATTTTATTCAACTTATCGAGTATTTTTCAAGGGACCGGGAAAAAATGTTCACTAGATAAAACGATGATTTTGTAATGTAGAAAATTAGAAAAGACAAAATTCAGGATGAAACGGCACACAGGAACCGGGAAAAATGATCACTTTATCGAAAGATTCAAATTTACGAGTTTCAAATTATCAAAATATATCTTTTTTTTATAAGTTTATAGAGAATTGTTTTAACAAATGTTCGTTAGACAAACCTTTACTCGGGTAAAACCCGGGCAAAGCCGGATACATCCGCTAGTTTGTTAATAATTGTCGAATGGTCGTGGTGACGTCATCAATAAATACTTTCACATCTCCAGATATACAAAGACTTGATTTCTACGCTACAATATATAACACAATATAACATTAAATATAATAAAATATAACAAATATTAATAAGATAAGTGATAAATAGGTTGGTAAATGAAACTAATCCCTATATATATAAAAGTCAGTGTATGTATGTATGTATGTTTGTTCCTATGTCATCTATACATGTCCACAATACGTAAGTAATCTGTCTAAAGTTTTAACAGTATATATAGTAGAATCTGGAAAAACGTATAGTCAAACTTTCAGATCTCTATCCCGAATATTCGCCGAGTTATTTGCAAATTTTCGTTGCAAATTTGCCCTTTAGCTCGCAAGCAGCGCCTCTAGCGGTGAAGTTGGAAAGTATTATCAGCTGACCTAATGTACATGTAAAGTTTGGAGCGGGACAAAAGAGTGACATCCACGACGCCAATTTATAATTGTAACGAATAGTATTTGAATAAAAACATTTAATCAGGTAAAACCCGGGTGTTGCCCGGGTCATTCGGCTAGTTATTGAATAAAAATGTTCAAAAAAGATAAGGCTATATCAAACCAATTATTTAATTCCTGACGTTTCAGTAAAACTCTGTCACTCTCCTTAGGGGAATGTTTATTTCATAAATTTTTGAAATTCGTTTACATACTCGTATGTAGAAATTAGAGAGAGTATATTTTAACACAAAGCAATAACACGCCATCTATACATATAAAATAAAAGGATTTAAAAGCGCGAATGTTTCCTTCATACATAAAACGAACTTCTACTGTCCTTACTGCGATGAAAAAATATATTGGGAGGGCTTGGCTCATCAGTGGTGAACCCTCCCAGCGGTTTCGCCAATTTAATCCACCAGACCGCTTCTCAGAGCTCTAATACTGTATTGGATCATTCTGCTTTTATATGCTACACTGAAGGATGGAATCTTAGAAATGGTTTTCAAGTAAACTATGGACATAAGCTTATAGGACAGTAGAATTACATTCAAATATTTGCTTCGAGCAATGCTCTTCAGCAAACTATAAAGATAATGCCATTAGGAATAAATTAACACAAAGCAATAACACGCCATCTATACATATAAAATAAAAGGATTTAAAAGCGCGAATGTTTCCTTCATACATAAAACGAACTTCTACTGTCCTTACTGCGATGAAAAAATATATTGGGAGGGCTTGGCTCATCAGTGGTGAACCCTCCCAGCGGTTTCGCCAATTTAATCCACCAGACCGCTTCTCAGAGCTCTAATACTGTATTGGATCATTCTGCTTTTATATGCTACACTGAAGGATGGAATCTTAGAAATGGTTTTCAAGTAAACTATGGACATAAGCTTATAGGACAGTAGAATTACATTCAAATATTTGCTTCGAGCAATGCTCTTCAGCAAACTATAAAGATAATGCCATTAGGAATAAATTAACACAAAGCAATAACACGCCATCTATACATATAAAATAAAAGGATTTAAAAGCGCGAATGTTTCCTTCGTTTTATGTATGAAGGAAACATTCGCGCTTTTAAATCCTTTTATTTTATATGTATAGATGGCGTGTTATTGCTTTGTGTTAATTTATTCCTAATGGCATTATCTTTATAGTTTGCTGAAGAGCATTGCTCGAAGCAAATATTTGAATGTAATTCTACTGTCCTATAAGCTTATGTCCATAGTTTACTTGAAAACCATTTCTAAGATTCCATCCTTCAGTGTAGCATATAAAAGCAGAATGATCCAATACAGTATTAGAGCTCTGAGAAGCGGTCTGGTGGATTAAATTGGCGAAACCGCTGGGAGGGTTCACCACTGATGAGCCAAGCCCTCCCAATATATTTTTTCATCGCAGTAAGGACAGTAGAAGTTCGTTTTATGTATGAAGGAAACATTCCCGCTTTTAAATCCTTTTATTTTATAGAGTATATTTTATTTAAAGAATCACAGAATAAATTATTTTATTTTCAAATATTTCAACATAATATCTTCATATGTAATGGGGTGTTTTTCGTCTCTTTAACACAAATTCAGGTTTCCAAAATTACAGTTGTTATTTAAGCAATAATAAAAATACATTTTAAGGTATAATTAACAATCAACAACAAACAAGGTAAAAAATACAATCGAAAATATATATTAAGAAAAAGGCATCTCCTTATCGTGCAACTGAAAGTTGCTGATGGCTGGCGCCATCTATCGGAATAAATATCAACTATTCACGTTAATTTCTAATTATTCCAGAATTGGCCAAATACACATTCTTGATTAATCAAGAAAAGCTAACCACGTACGCGTTTCGGGCTGTTGGCCCTCATCAGCGTAGTATATATATATTAGCTCTATTTATATGATAAGGCACAATTTGGATTATAGATTATAAACACAAGGTAATAAGACCAAATCCAAATAAAAAGTGTGTGACGTTTTGGTAACAGCATTGTTACCATCTTTAGACAAAAGTACTGAATGAGAAATTTTACCACAGCATGGTTTGAAACCTGTTGTGGTATAATTTCTCATTCAGTATTTTTGTCTGAAGATGGTAACAACGCTGTTACCAAAACGTCACACACTATTTATTTATTTGGATTTGGTCTTATTACCTTGGGTCTATTTATACTTAGTTTTCGGCAAATATTTTCTAATGGAAAGATATATACAGTAAAACCATATATAGTGAACCCCAATGGAACTAAACCTTTGGTTTACTATAGCCATGGTTCACTCTATAGTATAACAAATATTGGTGAATATTTCTGGTTTGTTATAAGGGAAGGTTTGCTATATCCCTGGTTAGTTTTAGCGAGGTTTTACTGTATATATACTCTCATGGACGAAGCTTAAGGAAGTTGTACCTTTTAGCATGTATATCTTGATTCAGACAATAACTCAAAGATATTACAGTGACCTTTATTGAAAACACACGAGATAACCAATATACATTCATGGACAACACTTAAGAAAGTTTTACCTTTTACCATGTATATCGGGATTCTGACAATAGCTCTGAAATATATTACAGTGACCTTTATTGAAGACACACGAGATAACCAATATATACACTCATGGACAAAACTTAAGGAAATTGTACCTTTCAGCATGTATATCGGGATTCAGACAATACCTCTGAAAGATATTACAGTGACCTTTATTGATGACACACGAAGATAACCAAGTGAGAACAACCTCTGCCTCTTACAAAAAACAGAATACCGTCGACATCAAAGACTTTCCACTTACTTAAGTTTTGTCCATGAGAAAATATATGAAAAATAAAAGAATAAAATAAAGTGCTCGTTTGAGCGGTTTTAGGTTTATTTGTATAGCAAAACAATTTAAGATATTCGTGAAACTTATTTAAAAAAAAAACATTTGGAATCTTTCTCAAGTTTCTAGAAGAAAAATTAATTTCATATAATTATTACATAGCGAATTTTTAGAAATGAAAACAAATAATTACTCGTAATTATTTTGAAAATATATATTTAGGAAAAGTTTGTTATATCCAATTCAATTTAGAGGGAGGAAAGGTTTGTATTTCTCTGGCTGTAATTCAGATAATTGTCCGTTCCACTCCATAATTCTTTATTGTTTCTTCAGAATTTTCGTTATCAAATTAATTTCCTTTGTTTTTATACGTATACAGGTATACCCCTCACGCGATGTCTGCTTAATAGAAATTCAAGTTTTAATTAGAATACTATGTGTGTGGGTGTTTATAATAAATATAAATAATATAATTACACAAAAACATTTTCTATTCATATAATTATAACCAATTTTCTCTGTAGTAAATTGAAAATAAATTCAGTTTATCTTTTTATTTATATTTTACCTATATATTATAACACGAATAAAAGTTTTTCAATTATTACACTCATGGACAAAACTTAAGGAAGTTGTACCTTTCAGCATGTATATCGGGATTCAGACAATAACTCTGAAAGATACACTCATGGACAAAACTTAAGAATGTTGTACCTTTTAGCATGTATATCGGGATTCAGACAATGACTCTGAAAGATACACTCATGGACAAAACTTAAGGAAGTTGTACCTTTCAGCATGTATATCGGGAATCAGATAATAACTCTGAAAGATACACTCATGGACAAAACTTAAGGAAGTTGTACATTCCAGCATATATATCGTGATTCAGACAATAACTCTGAAAGATATTACAGTGACCTTTATTGAAGACATATGAGATAACCAATATACATTCATGGACAAAACTTAAGGAAGTTGTGCCTTTTAGCATGTATATTGGGATTCAGAGACTAACTCTGAAATATATTACAGTGACCTTTATTGAAGACTCACGAGATAACCAATATACACTCATGGACAAAACTTAAGGAGGTTATACCATTCAGCATGTATATTGGGATTCAGACAATAACTCTGAAATATACTTGATACAAAGTGACCTTTATTTAAGACACACGATATAACCAAATGTAAACAAAATTTACTTTGTCTCCTCCAAAAAAATAGACGACCAGCTATATCGAAACCTTTCCATTTACTTAAGTTTTGTCTACAAGTGTATAATTATTATAAATATATTATACGCTCTTTATTCTTATAACCATTTTTCTGATTCTGTTAATAATTCCTCAAGAGAGAAAAAACGAGAAAAAAAGAACTGTGTACAAAAGAAAGAAGTGTCTGGCAATATGTACAATCAACATAATATAATTTGTATTATTTATAAAAGAAATATTCGCGCTTTTAAATCCTTTCATTTTATATGTATAGATGACGCGTTATTGCTTTGTGTTAATTTATGCCTAACTGGCCTTGTCTTTATTGTTTGCGGAAGAGCATTGCTCGATGCAAATATTTGAATGTAATTCTACTGTCCTATAAGCTTATGTCTATAGTTTTCTTGAAAACCATTTCTGAGATTCCATCCTTCAGTGCTGCGTATATAAGCAGAAGCGTATATAATACAGTATTAGAGCTCTGAGAAGCGGTCTGGTGGATTAAATTGGCGAAACCGCTGGGAGGGTTCAACACTGATGAGCCAAGCCCTCCCAATATATTTTTTCATCGCAGTAAGGGCAGTAGAAGTTTGTATTATGTATAAAAGAAACATTCGTGCTTTTAAATCCTTTCATTTTATACATATAGATGGCGCGTTATTGCTTTGTAATAATATAAATTATCAATTTCTTAAAAGATATTTGTTGCTAATATAATTTAAAATATATCTACAAAAGGTATTGAATTTAATATACATTTCTTTATTGAAAAAAAAAATACTTGGATCTGTTACTATTAAAATATATAAACAAGAATATGAAAAATTAATATTTACAGATAATAATAAATTCTGTCATTGTTATCTTGTCCATGAAGATTTGATTCTCGAAAGCTTGCCAAAAACTTAATAAAAGTAATTATTACATTATTTTTTGCTCCCATTTTTCTTAAGCCTTAAAGAACTTTGTAAGCAATGTAAAATACCATTATCTCGACAGAACACAGATATTTGGTAATGGTTTATTGGTGTTATATACTCATGGACGTAACTTAAGGAAGTGGAAAGTCTGATTTCACCAGTCGTCTGTTTTTTTAAGGAGGCATAGGCAAGTTTGTTTACACTCGGTTATATCGTGTGTCTTAAATGGAGGTCACTGTAATATCTTTCAGAGTTACTGTCTGAATCCTGATATACATGGTAAAAGTTACAACTTCCTTAAGTTTTGTCCATGAGTGTATATTGGTTATCTCGTGTATCTTCAATGAAGGTCACTGTAATATCTTTCAGAGTTATTGTCTGTATCACGATACACATGGTAAAAGTTACAACTTCCTTAAGTTTTGTCCATGAGTGTATATTGGTTATCTCGTATGTCTTCAATAAAGGTCACTGTAATATCTTTCAGAGTTACTGTCTGAATCCCGATATACATGGTAAAAGTTACAACTTCCTTAAGTTTTGTCCATGAGTGTGTATTGGTTATCTCGTGTGTTTTCAATAAAGATCACTGTAATATCTTTCAGAATTATTGTCTGAATCCCGATATACATACTAAAAGGTACAACTTCCTTAAGTTTTGTCCACGAGTGTATTTGGTTATCTCCTATGTCTTCAACAAAGGTCACTGTAATATCCTTCAGAGTTATTGTCTCAATCCCGATATACATGCTAAAAGGTATAACTTCCTTAAGTCTTGTCCATGAGTGTATACTGTATGTTAGAGTCTTCTTATGTAAATTAAAAATTTCAAAGACATTTTAGTAGTGTTTATTATTATTGTATTTTCTCTCCGAGTATAAATAGATTCAAAAATATATTATTTGTGCATAAAAAGACAAAAATGAGTAATATATTTCTAAAAATGTCTTAGATATAAGAAAAATTTCAGCAATAACTCAAAGAATAATGAAAAATGTTAACAATGGTACACCCTCCCAAGATGACCCTACCCTATTGTTAAACCAGGCCCTCGCCCGTTATTTTTCATCCTTCCTTCAATGGTAGAAAAGATATAATGTATCCAACGGGTGACCTATCAAATGGGTGGCTATCTCTTTATGTGTAATATAGAGGAGATCCAATTTGACCTAACTTAATCTTCCAAGAGTAAAAAAAAGCTAAGGTAAACATATTCCATTGTTCTATTTTATAATTAAAGGGAGATGTCCTTCTCTCTTCTGGTACATATCATATATATATATATAATATGTATCAGAAGATAGATATTATATTATGTAACATTTAAAATTTATTTCATAGATTCAAATATTCTGTTAAGTCGACCGCCAGAGGTCGCGCTTTCTGTTTATATAAACTATTGTTGTTGTTTCCCGATGACCGGCTCAAATCTTTTGTACAATATGTAAATAAGTTTTTCATTTTTTAGATTCTTACGCGTTAAGCTAGGCTTTACTTTTATCAAATTGTGTTTTTATATATATTCCTTCAATTCAATTAAAACAATTACTGATCAAAACTCTTTTTATTATTATACTTTCAAGATTTTTGCCACGACTGCATTACCAATACCATTTAGTACTAAAAAGAACCAACAAATAATTAACATAGCATAATCCTCAAGATGATTAAAAATGAAAAGAAATCTCTTTTTTTTTATATAACCTATATATTAGTGAGAGGTACGTATTAAAGGTTGACGTTAAACATATATTTTTTCACTTAATGTTTTTTTTTATTATTATTATTATTCCAAGTACACATGGTGAGTGGTGGTAGTGTCTTGTCCCTCCATGAAAAGGGGGTAGTTCCATTGCCCCGTTAGTCAGTTACATTTCAGAGTTCCCTGTTCACGGTTACCGTAGCGGCTCACGACACCGTACTACAGGGCAGTCCCTTACTTGTGCTGCTTCTCCCGCCCGCCATTTAGAGGAGGACTTCTGGACAGGAGTACACGTGGTACAGACCATAATAATAATCATGGTGGGTAGAAGTTGACGCCTGCTTTTACTGTAAGTTCACCACATGTCTACAAATGTGAAAGTAGTTCGACCTTGCACTTACAAATATGCCAGAGACCTGTTTGGTTACTTGAAATCGCTGGTAGGGTTGGACTTTTTCAAGAAACGGGAGTCATTGGAGCATTTTTTTAATTTGGAAAAAATGCCAAATGCAGGATTCGATCCTGGGTCGTAGCAGTCGAAAACCAACGGTTTAGACCATCCTTCCACCGACCCTCATTCACTTAATGTTAATTTCTTTAATAAGTTGTGTTTTATATAAAGAGGTTGTTAGGATCCGGCCAACGACTTCTGTACAGATTATGAATATATATATATATATATGTAGTAATGTAGTTTGTTGTTGCTGTTGGATGAATGTAGTGTGGCATGTTGGTTGCAGTCGTGGTGGCCACAATGTTTAGAGTGGATTCAGACGTGATTAGGATTACACAAAAGGACGAGACATGTTGGATGGCACCATAGAGATGGCGAGAGAGCAAGTGTAGCCGACGCCGGTCAGGGCAGAACTGTCTAGAGGGGTCTGTAAGCCTTGTGTCTCCAAGCGGACTAATCG
>CP092873.1:4154596-4179206 GCA_030710605.1 Cordylochernes scorpioides
TTTTAGACTTTAGAACCTGAGGTCCCTGGTTCGAACACACTTTTCGCCATCTTTTTATTTTATCTAATTATTTTTGTGATCTCTTCCTCATTTTGTAAATATTGACTCAGTTGTCAATAAATTTGTTTTAATTGTAAATTGTCATCTCCCTTTAATTATGCACATTAAAACAATAGATTATGATTACCTCAGCTTTTTTTTTACTTTTGGAAGATTGAGTTAGGTAAGATTGATCGTTTCTATATTCCACATAAGGAGATAGCCACCCATTAGATAGGTCACCCGTTGGATACATTATATCTTTTCTACCATTGAAGGAAGGATGAAAAATAACGGGCGAGGGCCTGGTTTAACAATAGGGTAGGGTCATCTTGGGAGGGTGTACCATTGTTAACATTTTTCATTATTCTTTGAGTTATTGCTGAAATTTTTCTTATATCTAAGACATTTTTAGAAATATATTACTCATTTCTGTCTTTTTCTGCAGAAATTATATATTTTTGATTCTATTTATACTCGGAGAGAAAAACAATAATAATAAACACTACTAAAATGTCTTTGAATTTTTTAGTTTACATAAGAAGACTCTAACATACAGTATACACGTATGGATAAAACTTAAGGAAGTTGTACCTTTTAGCATGTATGTCGGGATTGATACAATATTTCTGAAAGATATTACAGTGACCTTTATTGAAGACATACGAGATAACCAATATACACTCATGGACAAAACTTAAGGAATCTGTACCTTTTAGCATGTATATCGGGATTCAGACAATAACTCTGAAAGATATTACAGTGACCTTTATTGAAGATACACGAGATAACCAATATACACTCATGGACAAAACTTAAGGAAGTTGTACCTTTTAGCATGTATATCGAGATTCAGACAATAACTCTGAAAGATATTACAGTGACCTTTATTGAATATACACGAGATAAATAAGTGTGTATACACTCATGGACAAAACTTGAGGAAGTTGTACCTTTCAGCATGTATATAGGGATTCAGACAATAATAATGAAAGATATTACAGTGACCTTTATTGAAGACATACGAGATAACTAATATACACTCATGGACAAAACTTAAGGAAGTTGTACCTTTTAGCATGTATATCGGGATTCAGACAATAACTCTGAAAGATATTACAGTGACCTTTATTGAATATACACGAGATAAATAAGTGTGTATGCACTCATGGACAAAACTTGAGGAAGTTGTACCTTTCAGCATGTATATCGGGATTCAGACAATAATAATGAAAGATATTACAGTGACCTTTATTGAAGACATACGAGATAACCAATATACACTCATGGACAAAACTTAAGGAAGTTGTACCTTTTAGCATGTATATCGGGATTCAGACAATAACTCTGAAAGATATTACAGTGACCTTTATTGAATATACACGAGATAAATAAGTGTGTATACACTCATGGACAAAACTTGAGGAAGTTGTACCTTTCAGCATGTATATCGGGATTCAGACAATAATAATGAAAGATATTACAGTGACCTTTATTGAAGACACACGAGATAACCAATATACACTCATGGACAAAACTTGAGGAAGTTGTATCTTTCAGCATGTATATCGGGATTCAGACAATAACTCTGAAAGATATTACTGTGACCTTTATTGAAGATACACGAGATAACCAATATACACTCATGGACAAAACTTAAGGAATCTGTACCTTTTAGCATGTATATCGGGATTCAGACAATAACTCTGAAAGATATTACTGTGACCTTTATTGAAGATACACGAGATAACCAATATACACTCATGGACAAAACTTAAGGAATCTGTACCTTTTAGCATGTATATCGGGATTCAGACAATAACTCTGAAAGATATTACAGTGACCTTCATTGAAGATACACGAGATAACCAATATACACTCATGGACAAAACTTAAGGAATCTGTACCTTTTAGCATGTATATAGGGATTCAGACAATAACTCTGAAAGATATTACAGTGACCTTCATTGAAGATACACGAGATAACCAATATACACTCATGGACAAAACTTAAGGAATCTGTACCTTTTAGCATGTATATAGGGATTCAGACAATAACTCTGAAAGATATTACAGTGACCTTCATTGAAGATACACGAGATAACCAATATACACTCATGGACAAAACTTAAGGAATCTGTACCTTTTAGCATGTATATAGGGATTCAGACAATAACTCTGAAAGATATTACAGTGACCTTCATTGAAGATACACGAGATAACCAATATACACTCATGGACAAAACTTAAGGAAGTTGTACCTTTCAGCATGTATATGGGTATTCAGACAATAACTCTGAAAGATATTACAGTGACCTTCATTGAAGATACACGAGATAACCAATATACACTCATGGACAAAACTTAAGGAAGTTGTACCTTTTAGCATCGGTATTCAGACAATAGCTCTGAAAGATATTACAGTGACCTTCATTGAAGATACACGAGATAACCAATATACACTCATGGACAAAACTTAAGGAAGTTGTACCTTTTAGCATCGGTATTCAGACAATAGCTCTGAAAGATATTACAGTGACCTTCATTGAAGATACACGAGATAACCAATATACACTCATGGACAAAACTTAAGGAAGTTGTACCTTTTAGCATCGGTATTCAGACAATAGCTCTGAAAGATATTACAGTGACCTTCATTGAAGATACACGAGATAACCAATATACACTCATGGACAAAACTTAAGGAAGTTGTACCTTTTAGCATCGGTATTCAGACAATAGCTCTGAAAGATATTACAGTGACCTTCATTGAAGATACACGAGATAACCGAGTGTAAACAAAATTGCCTATGTCTCCTTAAAAAAACAGACGACTGGTGATATCAGACATTCCACTTCCTTAATTTACGTCCATGAGTATAAACCACCAATAAACCATTACCAAATATCTGTGTTTTATCGAGATAATGGTAGTTTACATGGTTACAAAGTTCTTTAAGGTTAAAGAACAATGGGATCAAAAAAAGAATGTAATAATTACTTTTATTAAGCTTTTGGCAAGCTTTCGAGAGTCAACTCTTCATGGACAAGACAACAATGACAGAATTTATCATTATCTGTAAATATTAACTTATCATAATCTTGTTTATATAATTTAATAGTAACAGGTTCAAGCATTTTTTTTTTTCAATAAAGAAATGTACATTAAATTCAATACCTTTTGTATTTTGAATCTATAGCAACAAATATCTTTTAAGAAACTGATAATTTATATTATGTTGATTGTACATATTGTCAGACTCTTCTTTCTTTTGTACACAATTCTTTTTTTCTCGTTTTTTCTCTCTTGAGGAATTATTAACAGAATCAGAGAAATGGTTATAAGAATAAAGAGCGTATAATATATTTATAATAATTATACACTTGTAGACAAAACTTAAGGAAGTGGAAAGGTTACGATATAGCAGGTCGTCTTTTTTTCTTTTTTTTTTTGAAGGACACAGAGTCAATTTTGTTTACATTTGGTTATATCGTGTGTCTTAAATAAAGGTCACTATGTATCAAGTATATTTCAGATTTATTTGAGCCCCGATATATACATGATAAAAGTTACAACTTTCTTAGGTTTTGTCCATGAGTGTAATATTGAAAAAGTTTTATTCGTGTTATAATATATCAGTAAAACATAAATAAAAAGAGAAACTGAATATATTTTCAATGTACTACAGAGAAAATTGGTTATAATTATATGAATAGAAAATATTTTTGGGTAATTATATTCATTATATATATTATAAACACCCACACACAACAGTATTCCAATTAAAACTTGAATTTCTATTAAGCAGACATCGCGTGAGGGGTATACCTATTAACGTATAGAAAACAAAGGAAATTAATTTGATAATGAGAATTCTGAAGAAACAATAAATAATTATGGAGTAAAACAGACAATTATCTGAATTATTGCTAAAGAAATACAAAACTCTCCCTCTAAATTGAATTAAATATAACAAACCTTTTCCTAAATATATATTTTCAAAATAATTACGAGTAATTTGTTTTCATTTCTAAAAATTCGCTATGAAATAATTATATGAAATTAATTTTTCTTCTACATACTTGAGAAAAATTCCAAATGTTTTTTAAAATAAGTTTCACGATTTATTGTTTTGCTATACAAGTAAACGTAAAATTGCTTGAACGAGCACTTTATTTTATTTTATTTTATATATATTCTTATGGACAAAACTTAAGTAAGTGGAAAGTTATTGATGTCGACGGTGGACTGTTTTTTTGAAGGAGACAGAGGTTGTTCACACTTGGTTATCTTCGTGTGTTTACAATAAAGGTCACTGCAATATATTTCAGAGTTATTGTCTGAATCCCGATATACATGCTAAAAGGTACAACTTCCTTAAGTTCTGTCCATGAGTGTATATTGGTTATCTCGTGTGTCTTCAATAAAGGTCACTGTAATATCTTTCAGAGTTATTGTCTGAATCCTGATATACATGCTGAAAGGTATAACTTCCTTAAGTTTTGTCTATGAGTGTATATTGGTTATCTCGTGTGTCTTCAATAAAGGTCACTGTAATATCTTTCAGAGTTATTGTCTCAATCCCGATATACATGCTAAAAGGTACAACTTCCTTAAGTTTTGTCCATGAGTGTATATTGGTTATCTCGTGTGTCTTCAATAAAGGTCACTGTAATATCTTTCAGAGTTATTGTCTGAATCCCGATATACATGCTAAAAGGTACAACTTCCTTAAGTTTTGTCCATGAGTGTATATTGGTTATCTCGTATGTCTTCAATAAAGGTCTCTGTAATATCTTTCAGAGTTATTGTCTGAATCCCGATATACATGCTGAAAGGTACAACTTCCTTAAGTTTTGTCCATGAGTGTATATTGGTTACCTCATGTGTCTTCAATAAAGGTCACTGTAATATCTTTCAAAGTTGTTGTCTCAATCCCGATATACATGGTGAAAGGTACAACTTCCTTAAGTTTTGTCCATGAGTGTGTACATATACAGTAAAACCTCGCTAAAACCAATCTGGGATATAGCAATTCTTTTCTTATAACAAACCTTAAATATTCCCCAATATTAGTTATACCATAGAATGAACAATGGCTATAGTGAACCAAAGGTTGAGTTCCATTTAGGTTCACTATATATGGTTTTACTATATAAATCTTTCTATTAGAAAAAGCTGCCGAAATCTAAGTATAAATAGAGAATATATATTTTTTAAGTATTTTTTTTACTTGTTTGTTGTTTATTGTTAATTATACTTTAAAATGATTTTTTTTATTATTGCTTGAATAACAACTGTAATTGGAAACCTGAATTTGTGTTTGAGAGACGAGAGAAAAACACCCTATTATATATTGTGATGTTCTGTTCAAATATTTGAAAATAAAATAATTTATTGTGTGATTCTTTAAATAAATTACACCTATCCCCCGATTTACACGGTAGATACGTTCCTGAGAAAAACGTGTAAATCGGGGGATAGATGTACACAGAAATAAAAATAAAATGATTTGACAGATTAAAATATGTAGTCAGCACATAAGCTCGGGATTCCTCGTGAGATGTGTACACAACGCATATGTTCAATCACAGTAGTATTTAGTATAGTGCGATAAAAAAAAAAACTTATTTGGAAAACCGTGTAAAAGCGAAAACGTGTAAAACAAGTACCGTGTAAATCGGGGGATAGGTGATACTTTATACTCTCTATTTTCTACATATGAGTATGTAAACGAATTTCTAAAATTCATGAAATAATCATTCCCCTGAATAGAGTTACAATGAGTCACTGAAAAATTTGGGAATTTTGAATATATAATTGGTTAACATAGCTGTATCTTTTACAAACATTTTTATTTAATGATTAGTTTCATTTACCAACCTATTTACCACTTATCTTATTAATATTTGTTATATTTTATTATATTTTATGTTATACACCTATCCCCCGATTTACACTGTACTTGTTTTACACTTTTTCACTTTTACACGGTTTTCCAAATAAGTTTTTTTTTTGTTTTTATCGCACTATACTAAATGCTACTGTGATTGAACACATGCGCTGTGTACAAATCTCACAAGGAATCCCGAGCTTATGTGCTGACTACGTATTTTAACCTGTCAATGCATTTTATTTTTATTTCTGTGTACACCTATCCCCCGATTTACACGTTTTTCTCAGGAACGTATCTACCGTGTCAATCGGGGGATAGGTACCTGTTTTCTTTCCTCTTTTCGCTCTCCACTTCTCCCATCCATATTTCCAAAAAACATTTTTTTTCAATTTTCCATAGGATTATTCAAATAATAATCTGTATATATTTACCATGTGTATATAATCTTTCTCCATTTTCACCCCTTTGTATATTTCCCACTTTCATAGGTTTCTCCGTCTTGTAACCCCAAGAAGAATCCTCTGAAAGACCTGTGTGTCTTAATAAAGGCTTTTGTGTGTGTGTATTTTATGTTATATTGTGTTATATATTGTAAAGTAAAAATCAAGTCTTTGTATATCTGAAGATGTGACAGTATTTATTGATGACGTCACGGCGACTAGTTGATAATTATTAACAAATTAACCAAACTATCTACAGTTAGAGAATATCGAGCAAGCAAGCTAGGTAACTAAATGATGATTTTTCAAATATTTTCGTTTAATAATTAAATTAAATAATAAATTATTTTTTCGCCACAATATGTTATATATGAGTTATTATGTTATATTTTATTATATTATATTTGTTTTATCTTATTCTTATTTTCCCATTGTAGTTTTAATTCGTTGTAACTTTTACTGTAAGTACATCACATCACATGTGAAAAGCAGTTCGACTTTTGCACTTACAAATAAACCAGAGCCACCGTTTAGTTACTTACACTCACTGGTTGGGTTGGACTTTTACAAGAATCGGGGGCCATTGGTGCATTTTTTTTTTATCAGAAAAAAAGTGCCCAATGCGGGATTTAAACCCGGGTCGTAGCGGTCGAAAATCAATGGTTTTGATCATCTTTCCATAGACTCCCTTAATATTTATAATAAAAGTCAATCAGTATAGCTTAAAAATCTTATAACTAAAGTTCTATTATGAAAAAAGCATCTCCTTATCATGCAACTTTCAGTTGCTAATGGCTTCTATCGGAATAAATATCAACTATTCTCGTTGATTTTTAATTATTCCAGAATTGGCCAAATACCCATTCTTGAACAATCAAGAAAATCTAACTACGGACGCGTTTCGGGCTGTTGGCCCTCATCAGCGTGGTGCAAGCTGTACCTCAACGACCAAAAAACTGGTCATTCAGGCATCCTGAAAAATCATGAAACGGGTAGTTAAGGCCAGAATTGCGTGAGAACGCGATACAATGTGAAAACTTTTCACATTGAAGTTCTATTGTCATCTTTTCTCGGCATTATATATCGCACATCGCTTCAGAAGAATCTTTAATTTGAATTAGAAAAGTATCTGTAAAAAAATATTATTTTGATGGGGAGTTAAAAAATAGATCCCCAAGATAATTTCTCGGTAGGTTCAGCGTAAAATACGTGAGGATTACTTGTTTTTCCTGGAAGTGTAAATTGGATTGACAGATTCCTCTCAGCGGGTCATAGCGTAAATTCTGAGACGGTATTCCATCCCTCTACTGGGGGTGTCAAACTGTCCGCTTACATTGATGGTGACAATTAAAGGAACCGACAGAATGGTCCTCTCGATATTTAGGTTGTCAGATCAGTTGAAAGTGCTAGATGTTATATATTGGACGGATATAGGTCGCGGGAAATTGGACTATAATTTTTGAGCTCCTTTTCCTCGAATGGACGATGATATTGATCGGGGCATCATCTTCAGTGAGAGCTCTGAATACCATTTATACAACTAGCGGCTTATCTTATCAACAACGGAGAGCATTGACTATAATCTTCTATTTCTATGAAAAATAGATACTTATACCAGTTAGAGTTTTTTATTTTCTTAACCTTTCGACAATTTATTTAATATATTAACTCCGCCTTTGCCGGTCCCAAGCCCGGATGAAAAAGGAGGAGAGGGAGCAGTAATAAGCTCGCTAATAAACCTGGGCTCAGCTGGCCCGGCTGATAGTACCCTGTAAGGGCTCCTAATCCAGGGATACAGGATGAGCAGCGTTTGTACTCCATGTTAGGAGTGGCTGCACATGGCGTTTGTTCCTCATGACAGAGGCAGCCATTTATTTTGAAGCTAAGTCGGCCTGCCACTGAGTAGTGCTCCCAGTCTTAATGACAAAGGAATTCTACTTCACCCAGTATGGAGATAATAAAGAAGAAGAAGAGATTTAATATATTTATTTACAAGATCATAGTCTTTTACGAGTTTAATATTTCTTTTTGACGCTTTAGATGTTGTACTTAATTCGAAAAATCACCTTAGAACGCCCTTACAATCTCAGAACAATTTTTAACGCCTTGCCAAATGCTTTATTTTTATTTCTCCTGACGAAGACAAAATATCTTTGTTGAAACGTTGAGAAAATAAAAAACTCTAACTGGCCGAAGTATCTATTTTTCATAGAAATATGAATTCCGGCCAGGGAACTTCTATCTTCAGGAGAATCTTCTAAAGTTGAAAGTTATTTTTGTAGATTATATTCCTTCGTATCATATTATAACAAATATTTATTATTTTGTTAAACGACGTTTGAACAGGTTTTACCGCAAATGTTTCTTTTTGAACGAAAAATCTTAATTTATTTTAAGGAGAAATAACAACTATTCCTATCCCTAGGGATGAAGTATGAAAGTAGAATTGTGAAGAGTAATGATAAGCGGAAAAAAATAAAAGTGTCCAGGGATGGGAATTGGACACTTTTATTTTTCCGTTTATCATTACTCTTCACAATTCATCCTTTCATACTTCATCCCTAAGGATAGAAATAGTTGTTATTTCTTCTTATAAAAAATTACGATTTTTCGTTCAAAAAAGAAACATTTACGGTAAAACTTGTTCAAACGTCGTTTTACAATCATAAGCCGCATTATATTGTATTATATATAATATATTTTAAATAATCTATAGCAATTATTTATAAATTTAGAATAAAATATGAAAACCATCAATATATAACTAATATTTTACAAAAATAAAATGGTCTATTTATAAATTCCATCAAGCCATCGCAAACTAACCTATAAATAATAAAATATTTGCATATATATCACCTAATACCTGAAGTGAAGTTAAAATAAAAGGGCTAAAGAAATATTAAGGAAAAACCATCTAGAAAAAAAAACTATAAAATTTTGAGAAAAATTGGGTAAATTTGACAAGCGTGTGCCGTCTAAATTGACCTGCAATCGATCTGACAGAGGAGAGAAATACTTTTCTCAAAATGATTTTTTAATCACGTGGCAGTCTCTGGTTGAAGTTTAAAATATTTAGTGATGTTCTTCTTCTTCCTTATCTCCACACTGGGTGAAGTAGAATGCGTCTGCCTTTGTCATTAAGACTGGGAGCACTACTCAGTGGCAGGCCAACTTAGCTCCAAAAGAAATGGCCGCCTCTGACATGAGGAACAGATGCCATGTGCAGCCGTTCCTTACATGGAGTACAAACGCTGCTCATTCTGTATCCCTGGATTAGGAGTCCTTACAGGGTACTATCAGCCGGGCCAGCTGAGCCCAGGTTTTTAGTGAGCTTGTTACTGCTCCCCCTCCTCCTTTTTCATCCGGACTTGAGACCGGCAAAGGCGAAGTTTGTGATGTTCTAATAGCTATGTACATTGAATTTAAACTTTGTTTGATCCTTTGGAAGGATGGTCTAAACCATTGGTTTTCGATTGCTAAGACCCGGGTTCGAATCCCGCATTGGTCACTTTTTTTTCTAAAGTTTTATATACACCAGCGATTTAGACAAGCCATGGTAATCATGGTGGGTAGTTAACGACTGCTTTTACTGTAAGTGCACTACATGTCTACACATGTGAAATGTAGTTTGACTTTTGCACTTACAAATATGCCTTGTTTGGTTTCTTGCATTCGCTGGTGGGGTTGGACTTTTGTAAGAATCGAAGGCCATTTAAACTAGGATTTGTTAGATCTTTGGTTTAGATTTCTTTATCTTCTGGTCGGTGGAAGGATGGTCTAAAACGTTGGTTTTCGATTACTACGACCCAGGATCGAATCCCGCATTGGAGACTTTTTTTTTCTAAATTTTATATAAACCAATGGTTTAGACCATCCTTCTACCGACCAGAAGATAAATAAAGCTAAACAAAGATGTAACAAATTTTAGTTTCAATGGACTTGATTCTTACAAAAGTCCAACTCCACCAGCGAATTCAAGAAACCAAACGGGGCACAATTGTAAGTACAAAAGTGAAACTGCATTTCACATGTGTAAACATGTAGTGCACTTACAGTGATATCAGTCGTCAACTTCTACCCACCATGATTATCATGGCCTGTACCACGTTGTACTAGCAATAATAATAAAAATATTCTTTTTATATAAATAATCTTTTTATAGTCCCTGTTGGGACTCACCAAAATAGGGTACCATAGACAGGTCACTTTTAATGTAAATCGTATCGTTCTACGTATTAAAAATCAGGCGCTATAGAGAGGGAAGGCGCTATTTAGAGGGAGCGCTATAGACAGGTTTAACTATTTTTGTGTGTGTGTGCTTTGAATGCGAAAATATTAACTGAGGTGTCAATAAATTTGTTTTAATTGTCGCAATTGTCACACACAAACAAAGAAGTCGAGGTAACCAAGTTTATTTAAGGTTCAACAGAATCTAGTTGCGGTCTTCCTCTGGGGAATCGACATAGGGAGAATGGGGGATGTTTCCTCCACATACCGCCAGATGGCGCAGCTCCTCCTGCACACAACTCATCTCATCAGAACAACACCAAATCCTGTTCCTAAGTGTGGAATAAACACTACCCATCATTCTACACACAGTAGAACTTCCCTCTAGCAGACACCCCGCTACCCGACACCTCCCCACAAAGAACAGTTTTCATTTACAAAATTACCATTTTTACTATTTAGTAACTCTCCAGTAAGTGGACACCTCTCCCTTAAGGACACTTTAGCTCTGCACACAAAGGACAGTTTTTATTTACAAAATTACCATTTTTACTATTTAGTAACTCTCCAGTAAGTGGACACCTCTCCCTTAAGGACACTTTAGCTCTGCACAAAAAGGACAGTTTTCATTTACAAAATTACCATTTTTACTATTTAGTAACTCTCCAGTAAGTGGACACCTCTCCCTAAAGGACACTTTAGCTCTGCACACAAAGGACAGTTTTCATTTACAAAATTACCATTTTTACTATTTAGCAACTCTCCGGTAAGAAGACACCTCTCCCTAAAGGACACTTTAGCTCTGCACATAAAGGACAGTTTTTATTTACAAAATTACCATTTTTACTATTTAGTAACTCTCCAGTAAGTGGACACCTCTCCCTTAAAGACACTTTAGCTCTGTACACAAAGGACAGTTTTCAATTACAAAATTACCATTTTTACTATTTAGTAACTCTCCGGTAAAAGGACACCTCTCCCTTGAGTTAACTTTATCTCTGCACACAAAAGACAGTTTTAATTTACAAAATTATCCAAAGATACCCAAACGGGGCATTGGCACGTAAGTGCAAAGTCGAACTGCTTTTCACATGTGTAGACATGTAGTGTAATTACAGTAAAAGCAGTCGCCAATTCTACCGACCATGATTACCATGGCCTGAACCATGTGTACTAAAGATAAGCAAAAAAAAAAAGAAATGTAAGCTTTAAAGAATGAATGTTTCTTTTACAGTTAAAACAAACTTTTTCTACTATCCTTATTGCATTAAGAACATATTGGGAAGACTTGGTGAACCCTCCCAGCGGTTGCCCCAATTCAATCTACCAGACCGCTTCTCAGAGCTCCAATGCTGTATTGGATCATTCTGCATATATATGCTCTACCATGAAGGTTGGAATCTTAGAAATGGTATTCAAGCAATCTGTGGACATAAGCTTATAGGACAGTAGAATTAAATATAAATATTTGCATCGAGCAATGCTCTTCCGCAAACAATAAAGACAAGGCCAGTTAGGCATAAATTAACACAAAGCAATAATTCGCCATTTATATATATAAAATGAAAGGGCTTAAACACGAATGTTTCTTTTATACATAATACAAACTTCTACTGTCCTTACTGCGTAGAAAAAAATATATTGGGAGGGCTTGACTCATCAGTGGTGAACCCTCCCAGCGATTTCGCTAATTTAATCTACCAGAACACTTCTTAAAGCTCTAATACTGTATTGAAAAATTCTGTTTATATATGCTACACTGAAGAGTGGAATCTCAGAAATTTTATTTAAGCAATCAATGGACATAAGCTTTTAAGACATTATAAATACATGTTTCGTATTAAGTTCAAGGAAAATATTAGAATGTCGTTCAACGATGCTATTTTCGTATTGCAGTTAAGAATGATTATATTCCGTCTTCTGAGATTTCAGAATAAATCTGATCGAAGACATTTTCCCTTCTTTAATAGGATTATTCCCTCATCGCTGGCCTCTCGCTGGGGAAGGTTGCTACAATTCAGACAGTTTGAGGGGCACTTGTTGATTGCTGCTACATTTGTTCCTCTTTAAAGAGGCGTCTGGAAGATAAACCTTGCTACCGACACATCTCCGGGTGTGGGGATTAAACACGAGGCCCACCCAGGTGCAATTTTTTAATGGAATGTTGGTTTTTTTCTATTGGAGATGTTAGGACATCGTCTTCTCTTATATAACATTGTCATGTCTATATGCTTATCAAATTTATACTAGAACGTAATCCCATCATATATATGATAAAGGATTTATAAGAAACACTCAATTATACAAAATATAAGGAAGTGAAAAGTTTTTGATGTCGCTGGTCGCCTTTTTTTTTCGATGGAGCAATTTTGTTCACACAAGGTTATCTCGCGTGTCTTCAATTAAGGTCACTGTAATATCTTTCAGAGTTATTGTCTGAATCCCGATATACATGGTAAAAGGTACAACTTCCCTAAGTGTTGTCCATGAGTTTACCTTAGCCGAAAACACGAGAGTTGTTATTATGAGGTATTTTCAATTCAATAATTTTGAATTATTACTAACATATGCTCTCAAATGACGTCAAGTGTTGTTTTTTTTCTTATCATTTCAACATCAAAAACAAACATTTTTCAGCGAACCTCTTTGATCTAGATCTCTATTATGGAATATATATATATAGATGCGGAATATTTTAAATTTTAAATTACTTTATTAACATCATGAAACGCGATATCCCAAACTCAGGGATATTTGCGTCGAGACCTCTCTCTACATCACAACAAATCGGCTATATACAATCCTGTTCAATTCACTATTTTACATAATTAACAAAGAAAATTGTCCGAAGAGAAAAACAAACAACAAAGCAAAACACACAAAGCAGGCATCGCAATTCTTTTCCTTCTAATTTTCCCTCTCCCTTTTCCAATTTAAAAGAAAGTTGTAAATAAATTTGCAAAATTGATCAAAACTTTTGCACCTCTCTTTATTGCCTACAAATTCATCAAGCCGTCCAATACGACCAAATTTGTCTTCTCTATAACCCGGAAAATTGGGCAATTCATAAGTAGATGTTTCGAGTCCTGAATTTCACCTCCGCAGAAGCATCCTGGTTCCTTCACCGCGCCGATAGTTGCCAAAAATTTCCCAAAATTACCATGATCTGTAATGAATTGGATATTATAAAAATTTGGACGGAAAAATCTTGGGATTCCAGACACGAAAAAGCTTCTGAAAATTTCATTAGTATTGTCAAAATTTTCCTTCATTTTTGCGTGTAAGAATGATTTGACTATACTTGGAGCATGGGGTTCATAAGTAATTATATCTTCAGTGGACAGATGAGTTAGATCATATTTGATTATTCTAGATTCTATATAGTCTATTAGGAGTGGAATTTTTGCCAAACTATGCACACAGTTAGATGATGTGGTTTTATAAACTCTAACTGCCCATAAAATGATCTGGTACTGCATGGAATTCAGTTTTTGTTTAGAACGATTGTTTAAATATTTAAGCCAAATTTCTGATCCGTATGTAAGTACAGGCCTTATTATAGTTTTATATAAAGTTAACCTCTTTTGTGTATCTAAACCCCACACGTTGCCGCTTAGTGAACATAATAAATTTTTCATACGCCCTGCCTTACACAGAATATCATTTACATGTGGAGTAAAGTTAACTTTATTTTTCCATTTGTGATTTGAAAATTTCATTCCCAGAATTTTTACTTGCTTGACCGGCCTGATTATATTGTTATTAACCTCGATAGGTATTTTTTCTCTGTTATGCAGGTATAGCAAATTAGTTTTCTCTGTACTGATCGTTAATTTATTTCTATTACACCATTGGATCACATAATTTAAGGTGTGTTCACTTGCGGTTTTTAGTCCTTCAATAGTCTTATTCCAGCAAATTATTGTAGCATCGTCTGCATAACATATAATATCTGCATTAATTGATTCGAAATTTATCAACAAATCATTTAGCAAAATATTCCACAGAAGTGGTGATAAAGGTCCACCCTGTGGACATCCTTTAGTTATTTTCTTATAAAAAGTTTCTGATTCGTATGTAAATTTCACCTCCCTTTCTTTATTCAAATAAGATTTTATGATCCGTATTAAATCTGAGGGAACGTTGTCATTATCCATTCGTTTTATAATCGCAGGCCACCATGCATTGTCGAATGCACCAGCTATATCTATAGCTATCAAGGAAGTCAATTCTTTTTGTTTATGTTTCAATATAGTTTCTATAATTTTTTCCATTCCAGTAATAGTTGATCTAGATTTCATAAAGCCATGCTGCCTTGAGCTCATTAGATTATTTTCTAAATAATAGTTACTTAATTTATTTTTTATTATATTCTCAAATGTTTTAGATAGATTAGATGTCAATGATATAGGTCTATAACTTTTATTTACTTCATAACTCGTTTTGCCTGGTTTTGGAATTATTTTTAAGAATGATTTTTTCCATTCATCCGGATAGTATCCCATTTCTATACATTTATTGAATAATTGATGCAGAATTGGGATTATTTTTATTTTAGCTTGTCTGATCATATTGTTACTAATGTAATCAGGGCCCGGTGCTTTTTTAATATTAGTTTTTAAAATTGTTTCCTCTATTTCCTTAGATTCGATATGAACACTACTTTTATTTTTATATTTAGGAGTATAATTTCTAATCAAAATATGATCATCTTTATCCAAACCTACAATATCATCCGGAAATAGATCGTTCATTAAACTTTTTATTTTGTCGATCTTTAAATGATCTGGTAAATTATCAATTAGAGGTAATTCTAAATTTCTATTTTTGATCTCAATGACTTGTAAATCCTATAAGCATTACCAAATGCGTTAGTTGAATGACTTTCTTCTATAAAATTTCTCCAACTCGCTCTTTTTGCCATTTTAATTTTATTTAAATATTTATTTCTCATTGATTTATAGGTCTTTTCATAGATCGCTCCATGCCGATGGTACAAATTTCTAATATAGTGGAAATCGTTTTTCAATTTCTCCAACTTCCCATCCCACCAGTATGTATTTGTTTTATGATTTCCGCTTCTTGTCTTGACATTTAGGGACAGATAAGCTGCCTCTCTAATTATTTGTGTGAGAGTCTTTACAATGTTGTCAATATCTTCGATGGTTGACGCGTGGTTTATCTTGGTGATAATGTTATCTACATCTTGTATTGAAATTTTTTCGGTAAATGTTTTCCAATCAGCATCTTTCTCTATAAATTTCCATGTTGAGTTTTGAACTGTCCTTTGCCTGTTAAAATTATGATAAATGTCAAAGGTTATTGCAACGTGATCTGAAATGCTCGCCAAAATAGTCGTCTTCCAGTTTTGTACAAAACTTATTGATTTTTTGTTTGAAATCGTAAGATCTATAATGCTTGAATTTCGGCAGGTGGGTATCTTAAGATTATGGATAAATAGGCTATGTTCATCTATGATGGAGTAGAATTTGAAACCATTGGAATTAGTCGTCGGATCAAACCAGACTGGGTGTCTAGAATTGAAGTCGCCACATAGTATAATAGGTTGTTGATTGTAGGTATCTAAAAGCTCCTTGATAAATTTTTGATGAGTGTCATTAAATCTATGTGGATGGATATAAAAGTTTGCAATAACAGTATTTGATTCCGCTGAATTTATAGAGGTGGTTGTACAAAAGGAGTTTGTGAATTTATTGATTTTATTGTATTTTAAACACTTATTCATAAAGATCGTTGCTGTGTATATTTGTTCATCTGTTGTTGAATGCACTATTTGAGATTCTAAATCGAAAATTACATCTCTATCAATCAGATAAGGTTCCTGTATTAGGATGATATCTGGTGGGTTGTCTTTTATAGAAGCTTGAAGCTCATTCAGTGCCAAGATACTTTTTCTTACATTTTGTTGTAAACATTTAATTCCTTTTCCCTGCATGATATTCAAACTAAATAAACAATAATCTTAGCTGCGAAATTTGCCTAATTGTCGGTTGGATGATATCTCGTTCGTTGGATAATTCTGTCTATCTGTATTTTGTATAAAGGACAGTCCGAGGAATTAGCTCTATGATTCGGCGAGTTTCTAAATTTAGGATGTTTTAGACAGTTATAACAATTGCAAATTTTTGAACAGTCATGAATTCCTTGCGCGCCGCATAATTTGCATATCTCGACGTTAGTACAATCGGCCAATTTATGGTTGGGATTAAATTGAAGGCATCTCTGACATTGCTTTACCAGAATCTTATCTTCCACAAAACAGCGTTCAAAGTCTGTATATAATTTATTATTCATATTTTTAAGGATCTGGTAAACCTTTGGAGAAACCCTAAGAACTATGTTGTGGTGGGGCGTGTTCGATTTCATGCTAAACAGAACATGGATATCATTTTCCATTTCATTTAATTCAGGGTTCATACCACAGATTGTTTTAGTAAAATTAGAGGTTTCTGTAAGTTTATTAACATTTTTAACTACTACTGTAGGATCTCTTGGTTTGGGGATATAAATTTTGCTAATATTAGCGAGTTCCTCTGCCCTGCCTAACTCATCATTTAGAGATTCCACGTCTGATTCTGTAGGGGTCTTTATTATTACAGATTTCCTAGCATTTATAATTTTGTTAATCTTTATTTTTTTCCTTCGTCCCTAAGCTTTTTAACTTTGCTTGATATAGTTTGATACATTTTTGTATTATCTTCCACATTTATAGGTGTTGCCACTATTGTGAACTCCTTATGTAAATTTTGTTTTTTTTAAATGTAATCTTGTGATGTTTCTGTACGAGCTACTTGAGCATATGTTGGAGTTGTTTTAACTAGTTCATCTTGGATCCCTTTCAGTTTTTGATCCATAACATCAGTAATTGTTGTTTTCATTAGTTCCAATATATCTTGGTTATTTATTTCTTTTAAAGTTGAAATACCATCCTTGGTTTGCCTAACCATAGTTGACAAAAATGTAATATCATTTTTAGTTAGATTTTTTTGATTTTGTTGAACTTTTTTGTCAAAATAGTTATAAATTTCATCCAACTTATCATTTAAAGTTTCAATAATTATTTCCATATTCTATTTTTGCATATTTGTGCGAAAACAACAATGGAAAAGTATTTCAAAAATGACAATAAAACAAAAACAAAAAAGGGAAATCTAAACTTTTGAACAGTGATTGCCAATTTAAAAGGTTAAAATATTTTTAAATTAAACAATTTATATAACTTTTATAAATTATACAATAGGTAAACTGAAAATTTAAAACAATATTTACCGGAACTATCGGAGCCTAGCGACACACGTCCGGTCAGTTTCGCCTCCTGGCGGCCAATATAGATGCGGAATGATATATTTAATGGCAAAAAGAGGTTGTACCTTTCAGCATGTACATCGAGATTCAGACAATAACTCTGAAAGATATTACAGTGACCTTTATTGAAGAGACACGAGATAACCAATATACACTCATGGACAAAACTTAAAGAAGTTTTACCTTTTAGCATGTATATCGGGATTGAGATAATAACTCTGAAAGATATTACAGTAACCTTTATTGAAGACACACAAGATAACCAAGTGTGAACAAAATTGCCTCTGTCTCCTTCAAAAAAAAAAAAAAAAGACAACCAAATTCTGACCCATCTATTGAGCATTTTTGCTACCGAGGTCAAACATCCCGTAACATGTAAGTAGTTAACTTTCCTAAAATATTTAAAGAAAATGGGTTGGGGAAGCAAATACTATGGAACAAAGCTAAAAGGTTTTTGACATTTATATAGCTAGATGGGGCTTTGTTATCTAAGATTTTCATTCGAGAATATGTCCTGTTATTTTTTCTTATTAAAACTTAGCCTTCTTATCTTACTTTTCCACATTTTTGAGTATATAGAAGACATTTTTAGATTATACAAACAGAGGTTCTGTCTATTTATGATGAAAAATGGAAATATTATTTTTTTTTGCTTATCTCTAGTACACATGGTACAGGCCATGATAATCATGGTGGGTAGAAGTAGGTGACTGCTTTTACTGTATGTGCACCACATGTCTACACATGTGAAAAGCAGTTTGACTTTGCACTTACAAGTGTGCCAGAGCCCCGTTTGGTTACTTGCACTCGCTGGTGGGGTGATATTTTAAATTTATTTAAAATAAAAAGTAACATGGAAAGTCCTAGCAGCCCTCTATGTGGCAGACATCAATCCAGAAGAGGACATCCATACGTCACCTCAGTTGGCCGGTATTGTGATCAGGGTGCATGTACCGATCTGATCTGCTCCATGGACAAGACACCACCACCACTCAGTTGGCCGGTATTGTGATCAGGGTGCATGGACCGATCTGATCTGTTCCATGGACAAAACACCACCACCACTTCAGTTGGCCGGTATTGTGATCAAGGTGCATGGACCGATCTGATCTGTTCCATGAACAAGACACCACCACCACCTCAGTTAACCGGTATTGTGATCAGGGTGCATGGACCGATCTGATCTGTTCCATGGACAAGACACCACCACCACCTCAGTTGGCCGGTATTGTTATCAGGGTGCATGGACCGATCTGATCTGCTCCATGGACAAGACACCACCACCTCAGTTGGCCAGTATTGTGATCAGGGTGCATGGACCGATCTGATCTGTTCCATGGACAAGACACCAGCACCTCAGTTGGCCGGTATTGTGATCAGGGTGCATGGATCGATTTGATCTGTTCCATGGACAAGACACCACCACCAATTAATAGTAACACCTTATACACCATAGTATCATTCCTTTAGTAACATTCTTATTGTTTATATCTTGATTGTTTATTTTGGAAAAAGAGGAGCCGCAGACGTGAAGACGTTTTGTCTGTTGTGTGTATTTGGTTGCACGCGAGCAGGAGGGCTTACCTTGAGGACACGAAGGAGGCGTACGCTGGCTTGGGCCTCGGCTCTGATACAATCGTCAGCGCGTTTGCCGGTCTTCCATCCACGGGAGAATGTGATCTGGGAATGGGCTGCCAGAGACAGACAGAACAGAGCGACGAGAACGATGGACCAACGGATGGACATCTTGCTGTAACACCACATCAGTGACACATATCCAGAATGATATACTGAGACTTATTTGTAACACTGAGTTTTCTGTATACATAAAATACATGTTAGACGAAAAAACATGGTGAAGGAAGACGAGTTTCTTTCAATAGCTCTAATTATGCGCCGTCTCGTGGTTTCAGACTGCAGATTTAATATTTACTTTTCTCAAAAATCGGTCTTCTGTTAATATTAACCTATATAAATAGTTTAAAAACTTTCCCTTTTTATATATACTGTATATATCTTCCTACCATTTGTACCATAGTTCTTATAAGTCGCGCTTCATTGCTCGCCTGTTGAAGGGTTTTTACCCGAAAGCTTGCACCTATGCATCAATAAAAGAAACTCGTCTTCCTTCACCATGTTTTTTCGTCTAATAAAATACATGTGTTTTACATACCTTTTTAAAAAGGTTGGCGTTTAGATAACTAATAAATCGTTAAATAAATTATTTTCAAATCAATATATTCCTTTTTATAAAATAAATAAAGCTTTCGGGATTATTTATAAAGGAATCTTTTAACTAGAAGGAAGGATACCAATTTTAAATTTCTACTCATGTTCATCTTGATGTTCTAAGGCAGAGTTGTTATCATAAAGCAAATTATAATTTCAAGTTGTCCTAGATTCGAAAATGGGCAGAATCATTGGTAATTTATTCTTTAATATAATTTCCATTGCAGTAAGGGCTGTATAAATTATTTAATTTCAAAAAGAATATTACGCGTTTTGATCCATTATATGTATGTTCCATATGTAAATACCTGTTTTTTCCTCTTTTCGCTCTCCACTTCTTCCATTAATATTTCCAAATCCATATTCTTATTTTCCATAGGATTATTCAAATAATAATCTGTATATATTTATCATGTGTATATAATCTTTCTCCATCTTTACCCCTTTGTATATTTCCCACTTTCATAGGTTTCTCCGTCTTGTAACCCCAAGAAGTATCCTCTGTAAGACCTGTGTGTCTTAATAAAGGTTTTTGTGTGTTGTGTGTGAATATCACGCGTTTAAAATAGTTTCGAATTTTGATTAAATTTCTTGTTCAGCCTTTTATTTTCAAGCTTTCGGATTTGTCAGTTCTTCAACAGGAGTATCACGTTAATAAATTGATGATGAATACTCATCCTTTTTAATTATAGACGATTATTCTAGATTCATTATGAAGAGATTTCCCATATTTTCACGTTTTATAGAACTATAGTTTACTGTATATTCAAACTCTACTAAAGATAATGATGTATATGGTTGTTTATTTGTTTTGTATATTTTTCATTTAGAAATTAATCTCATAATTTAGTCTGTGAAAATAAAAATATTGGACCGGTGACGAAAACAAAACTGAAAATAGTTGGCTTAATGTTATGTAGTTATGATATATAATTAATTGTGATGTTTAGGTAATTTTAATCTTTATTGAATAAAATATATAAAGTTTAAATGTGTTTCAAACTTTAATGCACAAAACAGATATGTCATTTATATAAATATTATCAGCAGATTAATAGATACGAAATTGCCGAAATTTCAAAAAAGACGATTTTTTATCGTTACTCATAGCATATACCAAGGTCTTTTCCTCCAATAGGTTTTCCCATGTAGGAAAGTTGAAATTTCAAGAGAATTGATTTCATCCGTTGTTCAAAGTGTTGAGAGGTTATAAATTGAGGATGAGTGGCTTTAGTATTTATCCATTTGATCGATGGGCAGATTCTACATCTATGACATCATCTCAACCTGTATGGGCAGTGGGACCAGTTTAATTTCAATATTTATATAACAAAGAGACGGTGAGAAAGTTTTTTTAGAATAATTTGCTCCCATGATTCTGTCCATTCTTTAATCTAGGACAACTTAAAATTATAATTTGAGATTCTTTATGATAACATCTCTTCCTTAGAATATCAAGATGAACGTGAGTGGAAATTTAAAAATTTGCATCTTCCTTCTAGTTAAAATATTTCTTTATAAATAAATTTACTGGAAATGTTTCTCTTTTTAGAATACACCCATACCTCGCCTTGCGTCGGGGTTACGTTTCAAAAAAAACAAGACGCAAATTGACACGACGCAAAGTGATAATATGTGAAGGCGCAATCAAAAACAAAGGTGTTGCCATATTTTAGGGAAAAAAAATTAAATACTCGAATTCAAAACAACGCAACTTCGAAAAAATCGCAAACTGAAACGACGCAAAGCGAGGTATTGGTGTTGTATCAAATATTTTCTCTACAGACCTTACTGCAATGATAAAATATCAAGTAGAGGTTGGTCAGTGGTCAGAAAACGACAGTGACGGAAGATCCAGTTTCCATTGTGCCTAGATCGCCTTCACCTCAACCGACCTTTCTCTTACCAGTTCTCCCACATTTGAATCTCTAATTCGTTGGATTGATAAGAGAAACCAGAATACAACGGCAGAATTCACGACTCTGAAAAACAATTAGTATGCAACAGAATTGTAAGATAAACAGCACAATTTGAATTACACATAGGGCATCGCGGGGTCACGCACAAATACACTCATGGACAAAACTTAAGAAAGTTTTACCTTTCACCATATATATTGGGATTCAGACAATAACTCTGATATATTTTACAGTGACCTTTATTGTAGACACACGAGATAACCAATATACACTCATGGACAAAACTTGAGAAAGTTGTACCTTTCAGCATGTATTAGGGATTCAGACAATAACTCTGAAAGATATTACAGTGACCTTTATTGAAGACACACGAGATAACCAATATACACTCATGGACAAAACTTAAGGAAGTTGTACCTTTCACCATATATATTGGGATTCAGACAATAACTCTGATATATTTTACAGTGACCTTTATTGTAGACACACGAGATAACCAATATACACTCATGGACAAAACTTGAGAAAGTTGTACCTTTCAGCATGTATATCGGGATTCAGACAATAACTCTGAAAGATATTACAGTGACTTTTATTGAAGACACACGAGATAAACAAGTGTATACATTCATGGACAAAACTTAAGGAAGTTGTACCTTTTAGCATGTATATCGGGATTCAGATAATAACTCGGAAAGTTATTTAATACACAGTGACCTTATTGAAGACACACGAAATAACCAAGTGTATATACACTCATGGACAAAACTTAAGGAAGTTGTACCTTTCAACATGTATATCGGAATTCAGACAATAACTCTGAAAGATATTACAGTGGCCTTTATTGAAGATACACGAGATAACCAATATACACTCATGGAGAAAACTTAATGAAGTTGTACCTTTCAGCATGTATATCGGGATTAAGACAATAACTCTGAAATATATCACAGTGACCTTTATTGAAGACACACGAGATAACCAAGTGTGAACAAAATTGCCTCTGTCTCCTTAAATAAATAGACGACCGATGAAATCAAATACTTTCCACGTCCTTAAGTGTTGTCCATGAGTGTAAAATGGAGCTCTTATTCTTTATATGTAATTCAAATTGTATAGAATATATATAACATGAAGTTTCGAGTATCCATGTACCGAAACAGCCAACTCTCCCGTTAAATATACAAACACAAAAACCTTTATTAAGACATACAGTCTTATAAACGGAGTCTTCAAATGTAAATAATAAAAACTAAAAGTTTAATAACTTTTGAAGGTAATAAATAACTTTATATACAGAGAATAAAACTTAATTAAGACAATCACAAGCTTATAAATATATTTGTCTAGGTAAATATAAGGGAAAAAATCTCTTATACATGGATTTACCACTGAGCCCTTTACCGTTATACACTCACGCACTATGCAAATATAATTGCATAGTTGCGCTATATGTTCATTAGATAAAGACAGTAGGTCGCTGGGGAAAGTGTGTCTTCTTTTAGTGGAAAATATATGCAAATATAGAATGAAAGGATTTAAAAGAACGAATGTTTATTTTATACACAAAATACAAACGTCTACTGTCCTTACTGCGATGAAAAAATATATTGGGAGGGCTTGGCTCATCAGTGGTGAACCCTCCCAGCGGTTTCGCCAATTTAATCCACCAGACCGCTTCTAAGAGCTCTAATACTATAATGGACGATTCTGCTTATATACGCAGCACTGAAGGATAGAACCTCAGAAATGGTGTTCAAGAAAATTATGGACATAAGCTTATAGGACAGTAGAATTATATTCAAATATTTGCATCGAGCAATGCTCTTCCGCAAACAATAAAGACAAGGCCAGTTAGGCATAAATTAAGACAAAGCAATAACGCACCATCTATACATATAAAATGAAAGGATTTAAAAGCACGAATGGTTCTTTTATACATAATACAAACTTCTACTGCCCTTACTGCGATGAAAATATATTGTTATATATGTTTATTAGATAAAGACAGTAGGTCGCTGGGTAAGTGTGTCTTCTATTGGTGGAAAATATATGCAAATATAATTGTATAGTTGTGCTATATGTTCATTAGATAAAGACAGTCGCTGGGAGAAGTGTGTCTTCTATTGGTGGAAAAATATATGCAAATATAATTGTATAGTTGTGCTATATGTTCATTAGATAAAGACAGTCGCTGGGAGAAGTGTGTCTTCTATTGGTGGAAAATATATGCAAATATAATTGTATAGTTGTGCTATATGTTCATTAGATAAAGACAGTCGCTGGGAGAAGTGTGTCTTCTATTGGTGGAAAATATATGCAAATATAATTGTATAGTTGTGCTATATGATCATTAGATAAAGACAGTCGCTGGGAGAAGTGTGTCTTCTATTGGTGGAAAATATATGCAAATATAATTGCATAGTTGTGCTATATGTTCATTAGATAAAGACAGTCGCTGGGAGAAGTGTGTCTTCTATTGGTGGAAAATATATGCAAATATAATTGTATAGTTGTGCTATATGTTCAT
>CP092873.1:4189043-4225777 GCA_030710605.1 Cordylochernes scorpioides
ACTTCCTCAGCAGCAGGACTCAGCTTGACAGGTGGAGGAAGTGGACAAACAATTATCGTGACAAGGCTGCGTGTCACCCACTCTGACATAGCTAATATTCGATGTCCATTTTTTGCATTGTATAAACTTCCTTATCCATTTTATCAAAGATCGGTTATTGAAGATTGTTAATTTATGTAAATATATGATCAACATGTATATAAAATGTTTAATGTTTAGAGAATCGTCCAATACAGTATTAGAGCTCTAAGAAGCGGTCTGGTAGATTAAATTGGCGGGATATCACAAAATTTTGGAACAGCGACCCTTTAAATTGCTACTTCTGCAATGTTGACATCCAAGACAATTTGGTCCACTATCTATTCCATTGCCCATTCCTACATGAAAAGATCGTCACCTCGACATTCCACTCTAGAGAAACTTGCCAACATTGTTGTATTGTGCTGTAAAAAACAATATCATACGCAATATATATATATACATGAAAAGAAACTGGAAATTCGCGAAATTTCGGGGCCAACTCACTGCAATGAACAACATGTATATAAAATCTTCACTACTCTCCTGCTGGATAAAACATTTGTTTATAAATATTTTTAATTTTTAAAGGCGATTGATAAAATGAGGGAAGAAGTGCTCAACTCCACAGACAACGGCTGATTGCTCCCCTCTAAATTGCTTTTCCTCCTCACTCATGTACATATATAACCTTTTAGGGGAATCCCCTTGTAAGACACTAGTGTCATAATAAAGGTTTTGTTGTTGTTGTTGTTGATGTAGGTAAATATACAATTAATTATAAAGAGATAATGTACCATCTATTATAAAAAACCGTTTGGTTTGAATGGAATCCTATGCTTTTTTAGATCAATTTCCATCCGGCAAAATTTTCCATCTATATTTTTCTTTAGATTTGGTCCAGCCACTATACCAGCTAAACACTTTTTTGGTATATTGTGAATATTCAATTAGATCCCGTGTGGATCTCTTGGAATGAAGTTCACCCTAAGCTGAAGAGAACCATTAGCCTGAAACCATGGTCTCTAGGTGGACGCTTCTCAGTTTGTCAAAGCTGGTGTTGTGGCTTGTCACCGACCTGAGACCGCTAGTTTACGGGGACGGTCAATAGATGGCGTCTAGTTTTGACGTTTGGTTTGATGGGAGAGGTGTCTTATGCTTTTTTTGGATAATGTTGCGTATTTCACGTTTGATCTTGTTGTGGAACTTGTTTGTATATTGGTTGATTATGATATTTAGTGCTATAAATACGACTAGTGAATTTGTTAGAGTAGTAGCGGAGATATATTTAGTAGTTCTTGTATTCGTGGCTTTACTGGCAACAAAGGATTTATTGCTAACGATGTCATGTCTGTGATACTAGATGATAAGTCGACACAAGTAAAAATAAACTTGATAATTTGACAAATAGAAATATGAAAGTATTTGAACTGATGTCTTGAGAGTTTGACAAATAGATAGAAATGGAAGTATTTGAAATAGATTTCTATATTTAATTAAAAAGGCATATATTGGATCAAAATGCCATTTATTTTACCAATATTTCAGTTGACTGAACGCCAACCTTTATCAAGGTGTTATACCATATTCAATGTGTGTCAACAACAAACTCAGCGCCACATAACGTCAACAGAATTGAGTTTTAAAAATATTTGGGTATATTCTGTTGACGTTATGTGGCGCTGAGTTTGTTGTTAACACACATTAAATATGTTATAATACCTTGATAAAGGTTGGCGTTCAGTCAACTGATATATTGGTAAAATAAATGATATTTTGATTCAATATATGCCTTTTTAATTAAAAATTTATTTATGGATTGCTCTATTTTCAAAAATATTTCTATATGTAAATAATATTTTTCTGAATAAATATATAATACTAAAGAGACAAGGGTCGCCTCTCCCGTCAAAATAGACGTCAAAACCAGACGCCATCTATTGACCGTCGCCGCAAACTAGCGGCCTCAGGCCGGTGACAAAGCCACAACACTAGCTTTGGCAAACTGTTGTGGCTTTGTCACCGACCCGAGGCTGCTAGTTTGCGGCGACGGTCAATAGATGGCGTCTGGTTTTGACCTCTATTTTGACGGTAGAGGCGACCCTTGTCTCTTTAGATCAATATCCTCCCGGCAAAATTTCTATCTATATACTCGTATAATACACCTATCCCCCGATTTACACGGTACTTGTTTTACACGTTTTCGCTTTTACACGGTTTTCCAAATAAGTTTTTTTTATCGCACTATACTAAAATTCGATATTCTACTCTATACTACCTATGTTGAAAAGAATATTGGGAGGCTCTGATTCATGAGGGGGCGAACACCTATTCAGATTTGACAGTTTAATATACACCTATCCCTCGATTTACACGTTTTTCTCAGGAACGTATCTACCGTGTAAATCGGGGGATAGTTGTACTATTAAACTATAAAGACATCGTTCAAAAAATAAACTTATTTATTGGCTTTGATATGGATATTTGAAAATAGATAGAATAAACATTATCATAATCAAATATCGTAGTCGCTTTACAGAATTAATTGTGTTCCGAGAGAGTGAGAAATCATATTGCTAATAAATAAAAAGAATTCGAAGATAAATCCTTAAACATAAAATATTTAGGAAGATACCGTGACAGTAAAATGTTTGCCTTGTAGAACGCCTGTGGTCATGGAAGCTATTTGATCGGCTAAGTGGATAAATGGAAGAAGCTCCACAGGCAATTTTAAAATGTTCAAGTTAAAAAATTCAGTAGCTTATATTTAATATATCGGAAGTCCACTCACAACGATAACTTTTAAAAACGATAAAAATAAACTTTTAGTAATTTATTTTCCGTATTTCAATTAACTGATTTGATTTCAAGAAAAAAAGTCTTTCTTCACTGCCTTAACTACAATAAAACAGATCTTAAGAAAATCCATCTAATATTTACGGATAGAAGATATTGCGACTGCTATAGAGATGCATGGAGACATCTGAGGCATTTCATTGAACACGACAACAATAACAGAAAATAGACATGGACCCAGAACAGCAGCTTTACACACCCAAGATAGAGTACATTCCGACTGCTGTGATAGAGATGCATGGAGACATCTGAGGCACTTAATTGAACACGACAACAACAACAGAAAATAGACATGGACCCAGAACAGCAGCTTTACACACCCAAGATAGAGTACATTCCGACTGCTGTGATAGAGATGCATGGAGACATCTGAGGCATTTCATTGAACACGACAACAACAACAGAAAATAGACATGGACCCAGAACAGCAGCTTTACACACCCAAGATAGAGTACATTCCGACTGCTGTGATAGAGATGCATGGAGACATCTGAGGCATTTCATTGAACACGACAACAACAACAGAAAATAGACATGGACCCAGAACAGCAGCTTTACACACCCAAGATAGAGTACATTCCGACTGCTGTGATAGAGATGCATGGAGACATCTGAGGCATTTCATTGAACACGACAACAACAGCAGAAAATAGACATGGACCCAGAACAGCAGCTTTACACACTTAAGATAGAGTACATTCCGACTGCTGTGATAGAGATGCATGGAGACATCTGAGGCATTTCATTGAACACGACAACAGCAACAGAAAATAGACATGGACCCAGAACAGCAGCTTTACACACCCAAGATAGAGTACATTCCGACTGCTGTGATAGAGATGCATGGAGACATCTGAGGCATTTCATTGAACACGACAACAACAACAGAAAATAGACATGGACCCAGAACAGCAGCTTTACACACCCAAGATAGAGTACATTCCGACTGCTGTGATAGAGATGCATGGAGACATCTGAGGCACTTAATTGAACACGACAACAACAACAGAAAATAGACATGGACCCAGAACAGCAGCTTTGCACACCCAAGATAGAGTACATTCCGACTGCTGTGATAGAGATGCATGGAGACATCTGAGGCATTTCATTGAACACGACAACAACAACAGAAAATAGACATGGACCCAGAACAGCAGCTTTACACACCCAAGATAGAGTACATTCCGACTGCTGTGATAGAGATGCATGGAGACATCTGAGGCATTTCATTGAACACGACAACAACAACAGAAAATAGACATGGACCCAGAACAGCAGCTTTACACACCCAAGATAGAGTACATTCCGACTGCTGTGATAGAGATGCATGGAGACATCTGAGGCATTTCATTGAACACGACAACAGCAACAGAAAATAGACATGGACCCAGAACAGCAACTTTACACACCCAAGATAGAGTACATTCCGACTGCTGTGATAGAGATGCATGGAGACATCTGAGGCATTTCATTGAACACGACAACAACAACAGAAAATAGACATGGACCCAGAACAGCAGCTTTACACACCCAAGATAGAGTACATTCCGACTGCTGTGATAGAGATGCATGGAGACATCTGAGGCATTTCATTGAACACGACAACAACAACAGAAAATAGACATGGACCCAGAACAGCAGCTTTACACACCCAAGATAGAGTACATTCCGACTGCTGTGATAGAGATGCATGGAGACATCTGAGGCACTTAATTGAACACGACAACAACAACAGAAAATAGACATGGACCCAGAACAGCAGCTTTACACACCCAAGATAGAGTACATTCCGACTGCTGTGATAGAGAGGTATGGAGACATCTGAGGCACTTAATTGAACACGAAAACAACAACAGAAAATAGACATGGACCCAGAACAGCAGCTTTGCACACCCAAGATAGAGTACATTCCGACTGCTGTGATAGAGATGCATGGAGACATCTGAGGCACTTAATTGAACACGACAACAACAACAGAAAATAGACATGGACCCAGAACAGCAGCTTTACACACCCAAGATAGAGTACATTCCGACTGCTGTGATAGAGATGCATGGAGACATCTGAGGCACTTAATTGAACACGACAACAACAACAGAAAATAGACATGGACCCAGAACAGCAGCTTTACACACCCAAGATAGAGTACATTCCGACTGCTGTGATAGAGATGCTTGGAGACATCTGAGGCACTTAATTGAACACGACAACAACAACAGAAAATAGACATGGACCCAGAACAGCAACTTTACACACCCAAGATAGAGTACATTCCGACTGCTGTGATAGAGATGCATGGAGACATCTGAGGCACTTAATTGAACACGACAACAACAACAGAAAATAGACATGGACCCAGAACAGCAGCTTTACACACCCAAGATAGAGTACATTCCGACTGCTGTGATAAAGATGCATGGAGACATCTGAGGTACTTAATTGAACACGACAACAACAACAGAAAATAGACATGGACCCAGAACAGCAGCTTTACACACCCAAGATAGAGTACATTCCGACTGCTGTGATAGAGATGCATGGAGACATCTGAGGCACTTAATTGAACACGACAACAACAACAGAAAATAGACATGGACCCAGAACAGCAGCTTTACACACCCAAGATAGAGTACATTCCGACTGCTGTGATAGAGATGCATGGAGACATCTGAGGCACTTAATTGAACACGACAACAACAACAGAAAATAGACATGGACCCAGAACAGCAGCTTTACACACCAAAGATAGAGTACATTCCGACTGCTGTGATAGAGATGTATGGAGACATCTGAGGCTCTTCATTGGACACGACAACAAGAGCCGAAAATTGACATGGTCCCAGAGCAGCAGCTTTACACACCCAAGATAGAGGACATTGCTGTGATAGAGATGTATGAAGACATCTAAGGCACTTCATTGGACACGACAACAACATCAGAAAATTTACATAGACCCAGAACAACAGGTTCCCACACCCAAAATAGAAGACATAGGACTGCTGTGATAGAGGTGCATGGAGACATCTGAGGCACCTCATTGGACACGACAACAACAGAAAATTGACATGGACCCAGAACAGCAGCTTTAGACACCCAAGATAGTGGACATTGCAACTGCTGTGATAGAGATGTATGGATACATTTGAGGCACTTCGTTGGACACGACAGCAACAGAAAATTGGCATGGACCCAGAACAGCAGCTTTACATACCCAATATAGTGGACATAGGACTGCTGTGATAGAGGTGCAAGGAGACATCTGAGGCACTTCATTGGACAAGACAACAACAGAAAATTGAGATGGACCCAGAACAGCAGCTTTACACACCCAAGATAGAGGACATTGCGACTGCTCTGATAGAGATGTACGGAGACATCTGAGGCACTTCATTGGACACGACAACAACAGAAAATTAGCATGGACGTAGAACAGCAGCTTTATACACCCAAGATAGTGGATATTGCAACTGCTGTGATAGAGATGTATGGACACATTTGAGGCACTTCGTTGGACACGACAGCAACAGAAAATTGGCATGGACCCAGAACAGCAGCTTTACACACCCAAGATAGAGTACATTCCGACTGCTGTGATAGAGATGCATGGAGACATCTGAGGCATTTCATTGAACACGACAACAACAACAGAAAATAGACATGGACCCAGAACAGCAGCTTTACACACCCAAGATAGAGTACATTCCGACTGCTGTGATAGAGATGCATGGAGACATCTGAGGCATTTCATTGAACACGACAACAACAACAGAAAATAGACATGGACCCAGAACAGCAGCTTTACACACCCAAGATAGAGTACATTCCGACTGCTGTGATAGAGATGCATGGAGACATCTGAGGCACTTAATTGAACACGACAACAACAACAGAAAATAGACATGGACCCAGAACAGCAGCTTTACACACCCAAGATAGAGTACATTCCGACTGCTGTGATAGAGAGGTATGGAGACATCTGAGGCACTTAATTGAACACGAAAACAACAACAGAAAATAGACATGGACCCAGAACAGCAGCTTTGCACACCCAAGATAGAGTACATTCCGACTGCTGTGATAGAGATGCATGGAGACATCTGAGGCACTTAATTGAACACGACAACAACAACAGAAAATAGACATGGACCCAGAACAGCAGCTTTACACACCCAAGATAGAGTACATTCCGACTGCTGTGATAGAGATGCATGGAGACATCTGAGGCACTTAATTGAACACGACAACAACAACAGAAAATAGACATGGACCCAGAACAGCAGCTTTACACACCCAAGATAGAGTACATTCCGACTGCTGTGATAGAGATGCTTGGAGACATCTGAGGCACTTAATTGAACACGACAACAACAACAGAAAATAGACATGGACCCAGAACAGCAGCTTTACACACCCAAGATAGAGTACATTCCGACTGCTGTGATAGAGATGCATGGAGACATCTGAGGCACTTAATTGAACACGACAACAACAACAGAAAATAGACATGGACCCAGAACAGCAGCTTTACACACCCAAGATAGAGTACATTCCGACTGCTGTGATAGAGATGCTTGGAGACATCTGAGGCACTTAATTGAACACGACAACAACAACAGAAAATAGACATGGACCCAGAACAGCAACTTTACACACCCAAGATAGAGTACATTCCGACTGCTGTGATAGAGATGCATGGAGACATCTGAGGCACTTAATTGAACACGACAACAACAACAGAAAATAGACATGGACCCAGAACAGCAGCTTTACACACCCAAGATAGAGTACATTCCGACTGCTGTGATAAAGATGCATGGAGACATCTGAGGTACTTAATTGAACACGACAACAACAACAGAAAATAGACATGGACCCAGAACAGCAGCTTTACACACCCAAGATAGAGTACATTCCGACTGCTGTGATAGAGATGCATGGAGACATCTGAGGCACTTAATTGAACACGACAACAACAACAGAAAATAGACATGGACCCAGAACAGCAGCTTTACACACCCAAGATAGAGTACATTCCGACTGCTGTGATAGAGATGCATGGAGACATCTGAGGCACTTAATTGAACACGACAACAACAACAGAAAATAGACATGGACCCAGAACAGCAGCTTTACACACCAAAGATAGAGTACATTCCGACTGCTGTGATAGAGATGTATGGAGACATCTGAGGCTCTTCATTGGACACGACAACAAGAGCCGAAAATTGACATGGTCCCAGAGCAGCAGCTTTACACACCCAAGATAGAGGACATTGCTGTGATAGAGATGTATGAAGACATCTAAGGCACTTCATTGGACACGACAACAACATCAGAAAATTTACATAGACCCAGAACAACAGGTTCCCACACCCAAAATAGAAGACATAGGACTGCTGTGATAGAGGTGCATGGAGACATCTGAGGCACCTCATTGGACACGACAACAACAGAAAATTGACATGGACCCAGAACAGCAGCTTTAGACACCCAAGATAGTGGACATTGCAACTGCTGTGATAGAGATGTATGGATACATTTGAGGCACTTCGTTGGACACGACAGCAACAGAAAATTGGCATGGACCCAGAACAGCAGCTTTACATACCCAATATAGTGGACATAGGACTGCTGTGATAGAGGTGCAAGGAGACATCTGAGGCACTTCATTGGACAAGACAACAACAGAAAATTGAGATGGACCCAGAACAGCAGCTTTACACACCCAAGATAGAGGACATTGCGACTGCTCTGATAGAGATGTACGGAGACATCTGAGGCACTTCATTGGACACGACAACAACAGAAAATTAGCATGGACGTAGAACAGCAGCTTTATACACCCAAGATAGTGGATATTGCAACTGCTGTGATAGAGATGTATGGACACATTTGAGGCACTTCGTTGGACACGACAGCAACAGAAAATTGGCATGGACCCAGAACAGCAGCTTTACACACCCATTATAGTGGACATTGCAACTGCTGTGATAGAGATGTATGGAGACATCTGAAGCACTTCATTGTACACGCCAACAACAACAGAAACTTGACATGGACCCAGAGCAGCAGCTTTACACACTCAAGATAGAGGACATTGTGACTGATTTGAGAGAGATGTATGGAGACATCTGAGGTTCTTCATTGGGCACGACAACAACAGAAACCTGACATGGACCCAGAGCAGCAGCTTCACACACCTCAAGATAAACATTGCAACTGCTGTGATAGAGATGCATGGGGATTTCTGAGGCTCTTCATTGGACACGACAACAACAACTAATATTTACATACCAAAAACAGGATTAAAATTATTATAAACTCTTTTAAAACTGATAATATGAAAAGGATCATAACCGAAAGATATAGATCTAAATAAGTTTTTTCAAAAAGAAACTTATTCCATGAAGTCTGTTGATTTTACTTTAATAGTAAAACATATTTAAAATTCGGAATATATGATCAATTTTTGACACAACCTACTCCACGCTGACGAACGCTAACAGCGCGAAACGCGTTCGTGGATGGCTTTTCTTGATTTATCAAGAATTTGGGATGGCCAAATATCAGGGAACAGGTTAAATCAATGATTCGTTGATTTCTGTTCCACTAGATGACGTTCTGCCTTCTGTAAAGCACATGTGCTCCTGGTCAGGATATGCTTTCATTTTTTTTATGATCAATTCTATTTACATATTGGGCCGCTCTTATCTAGATAGCTACAAACCAACCCTCTTCCTTAGAGATAATTATAAGAAATGTGTTACTTATTTTCATTCGCTTTCTTATCTTCTAATATTGGACCACTATTTCTTTATTTTTAAATATAAAGCAACAAAAACAAAAACTTTATTAAGACTTTTTAGTTTTATACAGATTCTCCAAGCAGAAATGTAGGATACATACAGAAAAAAAGTAATAGTACCTTAATGGTAATATGATATTTATATACAGGAAATATTATATAAAGACAATCAAGCTTATAGATTAGTCTGGGTAAATTGGAGGAAAATAAATTTATTATACATGGATTTACCACGGATTCACCCCAAATGAAGATTTAAAAAAAAAAGCAAAAGCTAGAGTAGGTTTTCCCAAGTGTGAACTAAGTGTGTGAACAAAATTTACTCTTGATTAATCAAGAATGGGTATTTGGCCAATTCTGGAATAATTAAAAATCAACGAGAATAGTTGATATTTATTCCGATAGATGGCGCAAGCCATCAGCAACTTTCAGTTTCACGATAAGGAGATGCCTTTTTCAATTCACTCTGTCTCCCTAAAAAAAAAAAAAACGACCAGGAATTAAAGACTTTCCAGCCTTAAGTTTTTGTCCATGAGTGTAATTAAAATGTTTATAAAATTAATTATTAGCAAATATTGCTGCTTTTGCTTAATAATGACTATTTCATCTTTCTTAAAAAAAAATCGACATCAGAAATAATATTTCTCTGTGAATGGTTCTATTATTTGATTTAGTTAATCGAAATGGCTGCAGTTCTCAGACAAGGTCAGACAAGGGTTGAGGTTTATTATGCAATTATGATTACATAATTGACGACAAAGTAGGCTAAGATCTAGCGCAGCTCTTAAAAATTACCCTATGCAATAAATTGTAATTTTTCTTATGTCCTTGGACTTTGTTTATTTGTTCCATTACATCGAGAAATGTCAATTGTGTGTTGTATGTTTGCTTTTGTGGGGGGTCGGTGGAAGGCTGGTTAAACCGTTTGGTTTTCGACCACTACGACCCGGGTTCGATTCCCGCATTGGACACTTTTTTCTGTTAAAAAAAATGCTCCAATGGCCCCCGATTCTTGTTTAAATCCAACCCCACCAGCGAGTGCAAGTAACTAAGCGGGGCTATGGCACATTTGTAAGTGCAAAGTCGAAGTGTAGACATCAATTGCGCTTACAGTAAAAGCAGTCGCTAACTACCCACCTTGATTATCATGGCCTGTACCACGTGTACTAGAGATAAGCAAAAAAAAAAATGTTTGCTTTTGTGAGGAAATTGAAATGTGGAATTTGCATATTTTGACATTACATATTGGTTTGGCTATCGATATTTTACAGTTTATAGCACTCCTATACCAACAACCTAAGATTTTAAAGTTGAATAGTTTCAAATTTCATTTACAAATAGTATACTATGTCTATTTGACTCTGATACTTTGGCAAAATAGAAGATAATTCAACAATATATAAGAAAAGATCGAATATGCGAAACAAACTCTGTGAGAAGAATTACAAAAACAAAAACAAGACTCAGAACGAAACAGTCTCCTTAAATAATTCAGTTGTTGTTCTGCCCTCAGAACAAAACACTATAAAGGAATGACAATACATCCAGATGGCACAAGAACCTACAGGCCATGCAACAACTGTCCTGGTGTGGAACTAACACCTACCCACATATTCTCATGCCCAGAAATGACCGCAGCCTTGCATAAAATTGACATGGACCCAGAGAAGCAGCTTTACACACCCAAGATAGAGAACAAAGCAACTGCTGTGATGGAGATGCATGGAGACATCTGAGGTTCTTCATTGGACACGGCAACAACAGAAAATTGACATGGATCCAGAACAGCAGCTTTACACCCAAGATAGAGAACATTGCTGCTGCTGTGATAGAGATGCATGGAGACAATCTTAAACTCTTCATTGGACACGACAACAACAACACTATGTCTTCATTATTAATTTCTATTGCTTCTGCTATGGCACGACTATTTTATAAAGATTATCATAATAATTTTCCAATATAACATCACTAGACTTCTGGTTGCTCGTTTTGATATGTACAGCTTACATTCTACTTCACCCAGTCATGATGAATGTCAAATCTCTCATAAATAGCTTATTATCCATCAACAGTATGTTTTATCGAAAATATTGTAATATATATTAATCTTTAGTTTGGCAACGCCAACTATTTATCATCATCACTTAATAGCAATCAGAATTTGCATGTAGCTTGAGAAATAAACAATAAGTTTTGTTTACTGCGTCTTATTAAATTTCCATAGAGTATAAAGAATATAATTGTGTAAACGAACAACATAACATGGTGGCAGCGGCAGAGTAATAACAATTAAATATGAAACAAATAGAGGAAAGGTAGATTCATGTTAAGGAAATGATTCATAAATTAGGCTTATGCAACTATAGGATGTGGTGTTGCACAGTGGGCAACCGCTTCCTACCCCCTATGACCCCCCCAACTGATAAAATCTTCAAGGGTAGGCAATAGACCGATTATCAAATCCAACCATTTCTTTCTACGGCTATAAAGTTACATTACAACATTTCAACAAATTCTTAAAGTCAGAATTTCAATCGAGAACAAAGAATAGATTTTTATTTGTCAATACAAGCACAACAATCCCTTTAAAAAAATGAAATTGTATTTTGATTCAGATGGATGAATTAAGAGAAATGCAAAATCGTGATCACGTACCTAACAGCTGCTGTCGGAATCGACAACAAATCGTTGCTTTTTAATTAATCCAGATCTATATTTCCATCACTATTTTTTTCATAATAAGTACAGTAGAAATTTTGCTTCATTTGTAAGAAAAATAACCATTTGTACTTGATATTTTAAAAACTAGCTACAGTGAGAATCTATAGGAATGAATTTATAGTTACCTATAAAAATGATTTTGCTATAGCTAAGGTTCACTATATTCTAAAATTGATATATGGGGATTATTATAGGTTGGTTATAAGAAAGGTTTGCTAAAATGTAGATAAAAGGAAATACTTACTCTAATCGTGAAACTAAAAAGTTTCGGATGGTTTGCGTTGCCATTCAGAATATATATCAATTAATCGTTGATTTTTTATTTATTCCAGAATTAATTATAAGGCGAACAAAATTCATTCTTTAGGAAGACTAAGAAGTGGCCATATAAAACCTTAAATTTCAAAATGGATAAAAAAAAACTTTCAATAACTGCTTGAAATGCAATAGTGTGGAAGCTTCTCCGGAACATATCATGCTCAGAACTGACAATAGAGGACCCCAGGCCTAAAACTACCATCGCAAAATTGAAGAGGAGTGGTCTTCAGGAATTGGTTTAACCATGCACCACCACCATTATAAGGCGATAACGTGAGAAGGTAGAGAAGACAAGTATTCCAAAAGCTTTTAACATGAATCATGAAAATTTCTCTTATAGAATTGTAAATAGTTATAAAACGAAGAGAATTTTTTTTTTTATTTTTATTAAAATGCATGGGCTACAAGCTTTCGGGCTTCACGCCCTTCGACGGGTACAACATATTGAGAGAAAACAACGCTATATATAGTATCGGTATGTGAAGAATCTGCATACATAACCATATATGAGTTAACAATATCAGATTAAGCTATGGAAATAAGGCTTTTTATAGAAATACTACTTTCGTCAAATATTTCTATAAAAAGCCTTATTTCCATAACTTAATCTGATATTGTTAACTCATATATGGTTATGTATGCAGATTCTTCACATACCGATACTATATATAGCGTTGTTTTCTCTCTCAATATGTTGTACCCGTCGAAGGGCGTGAAGCCCGAAAGCTTGTAGCCCATGCATTTTAATAAAAAAAAAAATTTCTCTTCGTTTTATAACTATTTACTATTCCAAAAGCTTAATTAAAAATAATTTATTAATTAATTAAACCTATATATTGCAAAATGTATCAATTAGTTTTTCAAGTAGTAATTTACAAGCATGGTAAAGGGGTGATGACTATGCAAATATTTATGATGATATACCACAGAATATTTAAAATAATTATTCAGTGACATTGCCCCCTTCCTAGATGAACAGCGTCCCGCTGTAATTATCACTTGAACAGATCAGCTTGGTCCTCAGGGTCATGGTAAGGTTTCATTCTCAGTACATGGACTCTTGTTTGGTGGTTGGTTGGTCCACAGGTTCAACTTCGAAGGTCACGTCAGAGAGTTTCCGAGTAATCTTATATGGCCCGAAGTACCTTTTCATCAGTTTTTCTGAGAGTCCCACCTTTCTTATCGGGATGACAATCCATACCAGGTCACCGACGTTGTAATCCATTGCCTCGTACTTTGAGTCATATCTGGCCTTGTCCTTTTCTTGGGCTTTCAAGGTTTCTAATCTTGCTAGCTGCCTAGTCTCTTCGACTCGCGAGGCAGTCTTCTGACTGTATTCCTCTTGGAGATCTTCATGTGGATTTGGGATGTATATATAAGAAATTGGAAGCATTAAAACATGAATGTTTCGCAATATTTGTGTCTTAATATTTCAATTTATTATATATAAATAGCACGTTATCACCTTATAATTAATCATACGTAAACGCGCCTTGTACTTATTGTTTGTGGTAGATCATTGATCAATGCAAATATTTATATGTAATTCTACTGTCCTAAAAGCTTATGTCCATGGTTTTATTGAATACAATTTTTAAGATTCCATCCTTCAGTGTAGCATATATAAGTAGAATCGTCCAATACAGTATTAGAGTTCTAAGAAGCGGTCTGTTTATTAAATTGACGAAACCGTTGATAGGGTTCACCATTGATGAGCATTAGCCCTCCCAATATTTTTCAACGCAGTAAGGTCAGTAGAAGTTGGTATTATATTTAAAAGAAACATTCATGTTTAATTATAAAAAAGGCATCTACTTATCGTGAAACTGAAAGTTGCTGATGACTTGCGCCATCTATCGGAATAAATATCAACTATTCTCTTTGTTTTTTTAATTATTCCAGAATTGGCCAAATACCCATTCTTGATTAATCAAGAAAAGCTAACCACGGACGCCTTTCGGGCTGTTAGCCCTCATCAGCATGGTGCAAGCTGTACCTCAGCGACTAAAAAACTGGTCATTCAAGGCATCCTGAAAAATCATGAAACGGGTAGTTAAGGCCAGAATTGCGTGAGACCGCGACGATTCTTAGTGCGAAATGTTTTTTTAATATTTTATAATTAATATTAATCAAAGATGTATGGGGAAAAGGGTATTTGACCAATTCTGGAATAATTGAAAATCAACGTCGCCGATTCCGACAGCAGCTGTTAGGTACACGAACAGGAGATGTCTTTCTCTTAATTCATCCATCTGAATCAAGTAGAATTTCACTAACTCCGCCTTTGCCGGTCCCAAGCCCGGATGAAAAAGGAGGAGGGGGAGCAGTAACAAGCTCACTAAAAAAAACTGGGCTCAGCTGGCCTGGCTGATAGTACCCTGTAAGGTCTCCTAATCCCGGGATACAGGATGAGCAGTGTTTGTACTCCATGTTAGGAGCAGCTACACATGGCGTCTATTCCTCATGTCAGAGGTGGCCATTTCTTTCGGAGCTAAGTCGGCCTGCCACTGAGTAGTGCTCCAAGTCTTAATGACAAAGGCAGACGAATTATATTTCACCTCATCCATTGATGTGTTCTACTCATCCCCGATAGCTTTACAAGTTTGATACTCTAATATGATTGAATGGAGATAAGAAAGAAGAAGACAATTTCACTTTTTTTACTGCTTTTTTCACATAAAAATGAAGAGTTTGAAGACAATCAGTAAGGGATGATTGAGGGAGTCTTCTTCTTTCTTATCTCAAGAGTGAACTATCGTAATGGCAAATCCTCTTCCACAACCCAATGCCTTCAGGCATTATCCCAAAGGTCGCTTCAATCAGTCAGATTAATTATTTTCCGAAGGTTGTTAGATTTTGAATGGAAAAAAGATTCCCATACATATCAAGGAATGAGTTTTGAGATTTTATTTACTGTGAATATCGACTAAAATGAACCAGGTATATAGCTAACTATCCCTTATAACGATTCTTTAATATGAAAAAATAGTACAAATGTGATATTGTACTGGGATAAGGTGCATAAATTATGAAAAAGACATCTCCTTATCGTGCAACTGAAAGTTGCTGATGGTTCGCGCCATCTATCGGAATAAATATCAACTATCCTCGTTGATTTTTAATTATTCCAGAATTGGCCAAATACCCATTCTTGATTAATCAAGAAAAGCTAACCATGGACGCATTTCGGGCTGTTGACCCTCATCAGCGTGGCGCAAGCTGTACCTCAACGACCAAAAAATTGGTCATTCAGACATCCTGAAAAATGATGAAACGGGTAGTTAAGGCCAGAATTGCGTGAGACCGCAACACAATGTGAAAAAATAGTACAAATGTGATATTGTACTAGGATAAGGTTCATAAATTAAGAAAAAGGCATCTCCTTATCGTGCAACTGAAAGTTGCTGGAATATGAAATATTCTGTAATAATTAAAAATCAACGATAATAGTTGATATTTATTCCGATAGATGACGCAAGCCATCAGCAACTTTGAGTTGCACGATAAGGAGATGCCTTTTTCTTGATTCTATAAAAGTTTGAGTCAAAAGGCGATCCATCAATTAAGTTTATATAAAATAGCGTATCTGTATCTGTAAAGAAAAAAAATCTGAAAATATTTTTCGATAGATTGTTTCCTATTATATATAAATTGATAAAGAGGGAGCAATCTCTCGAAATATTTTGAGACTTTTTTTTTCTTTACAGATGCCCTTTTATATAAAGATTCTATAATAATCCCTATTATTATATTATAATTTAATGAACTACGAATAAAGTAAAACACAATGGTTAAATGCACCAATGGTCCCTCAATACTTGCAAAACTCCAACCCCACCAGCGAGTGCAAGTAACCAAATGGAGCTTTGGTACATTTGTAAATGCAAAGTCAAAACAGTCACCAACCTTTACCCACCATGATTATCATGACCTATACCACGTGTACTAGGGATAATAAATAAAAAACAATTAGAGTCAACCATAATTTTTCTAGGATTGACCTATTCACCTTTCTCTCTCTAATTAAAAAGACATATATTGGATCAAAATATCATTTATTTTACCAATATTTCAGTTGGCTGAACGCCAACCTTTATCAAGGTGTTATAACATATTAATGTTAACATTAAATAGTAAAATAAATACTATTTTGATCCAATATATGCATTTTTAATTAAAGATTTATTTATGGATTGCTCTATTTTCAAAACCTCTCTCTCTATAATCCTTGATAACAAGTTGTATTGGTAATAGGTTTACTGTTCTTTTTGAATTTACAGAACTTCCATAAACTGCTAGGAAGGGAGAAACCCACGATTCATTAGTGCATTCCTATGTCATCTTTCTTTTTTCTACTTATATTATCATAATCAGTAGCATTCTGTATGGGGCTGATGTCTATATAGATAATTTTTATATAACTATATTGTGTTATGTGGGTGACTTAGACTCATTGAGACAAAACTTGTGGAAGTTTCATATTTTGATGCCGCCTTCGTTTTCTTTAAGAAGACAATTTTGTTCAAAGTTGGTTATCTCGTATGTCTTCAATAAAGGTCACTGTAATATCTTTCAGAGTTATTGTCTGAATCCCGATATACATGCTGAAAGGTACAACTTCCTTAAGTTTTGTCCATGAGTGTATATTGGTTATCTCGTATGTCTTCAATAAAGGTCACTGTAATATCTTTCAGAGTTATTGTCTGAATCCCGATATACATGCTGAAAGGTACAACTTCCTTAAGTTTTGTCCATGAGTGTATATTGGTTATCTCGTATGTCTTCAATAAAGGTCACTGTAATATATTTCAGAGTTATTGTCTGAATCCCGATATACATGCTGAAAGGTACAACTTCCTTAAGTTTTGTCCATGAGTGTATATTGGTTATCTCGTATGTCTTCAATAAAGGTCACTGTAATATCTTTCAGAGTCATTGTCCCGATATACATGCTAAAAGGTACAACTTCCTTACGTTTTGTCCATGAGTGTATATTGGTTATCTCGTGTGTGTTCAATAAAGGTCACTGTAATATCTTTCAGAGTTATTGTCTGAATCCCGATATACATGTTAAAAGGTACAACTTCCTTAAGTTTTGTCCATGAGTGTATATTGGTTTTCTCGTATGTCTTCAATAAAGGTCACTGTAATATATTTCAGAGTTATTGTCTGAATCCCGATATACATGCTAAAAGGTACAACTTCCTTACGTTTTGTGCATGAGTGTATATTGGTTATCTCGTATGTCTTCAATAAAGGTCACTGTAATATATTTCAGAGTTATTGTCTGAATCCCGATATACATGCTAAAAGGTACAACTTCCTTACATTTTGTCCATGAGTGTATATTGGTTATCTCGTGTGTCTTCAATAAAGGTCACTGTAATATCTTTCAGAGTTATTGTCTGAATCCCGATATACATGCTAAAAGGTACAACTTCCTTACGTTTTGTCCATGAGTGTATATTGGTTATCTCGTGTGTCTTCAATAAAGGTCACTGTAATATCTTTCAGAGTCATTGTCCCGATATACATGCTAAAAGGTACAACTTCCTTACGTTTTGTCCATGAGTGTATATTGGTTATCTCGTGTGTCTTCAATAAAGGTCACTGTAATATCTTTCAGAGTTATTGTCTGAATCCCGATATACATGCTAAAAGGTACAACTTCCTTACGTTTTGTCCATGAGTGTATATTGGTTATCTCGTGTGTCTTCAATAAAGGTCACTGTAATATCTTTCAGAGTTATTGTCTGAATCCCGATATACATGCTAAAAGGTACAACTTCCTTACGTTTTGTCCATGAGTGTATATTGGTTATCTCGTGTGTCTTCAATAAAGGTCACTGTAATATCTTTCAGTGTTATTGTCTCAATCCCGATATATACATGCTAAAAGGTACAACTTCCTTAAGTTTTGTACAGGCGTGTATGTAGAAAACGTTCCCTTATATAGAATCTATAATAAATCACCATTTTATAACTTATCAACCACGGCTAGAGTGAACAACAATAGCTCTATTGAAGCAGAAGTTCCGTCTTATTGGGGTTGGTTATAGCGAGCTTTTACTGTAAAAGTAGAAGAACCAATAAGCACGAATGTTCTTTTTACAAATAAATAAAACCTACTACTGTCTTAAACTCAAGGTTTATTTTAACGATGATTTAACTATAGCCGTGTATAACTATTTTATAAAATTGAAATTAAGCTCATTTTATAGGTTCTGTATAAGGGAAGGTTCGCTATATCCCTGATTCATTTCACAGTTCAAGAAATCCTATCTTTCATCTTATATGGTTTCGATACTAGGAATATTCTCAAAATAAACATAAAACGTTGCATCTGCGATAGCCCTGGATTTCCACGAGGTCCAATCTCTTTCTAATTTTCCGGGCTGTTTGGGCAGAAAGTTCTTGCATAATGGATGAGGTCCGAGTTCAAACACCAGCGCCAGGGGACGATACGTGAGCTGACTGCAACTCGAATTTATTAAAATCCAAGTTTGAGGACTTTCTTGGTTCAATTAGGACTCCGTACCTAACCTCGTTTGTAAGTCCCATAGGATTTGCTTTAATTATTGCAACGGTCCTCGCAATAGCTTTTTTTACTTTCTATAATTCTTCTGGACTTCTCGGTGGACTTTCCTTGAAAGTTATCATTCCTTAGATAACTTCGTAATGTTTATATAAATCTAATTTTTAGGTTGGACTTTTATTTTTATCGTTATTTAATTCCAATACTATAAGAATAATTTTTAGGATTAATAAATTTCAAAATTTCAAAATAATATGACATAAAACGAAATTTATATGCAACATAATATCCATAAAAAATAATTCATATAACCACATATTAATTAGAATTAATATTTCCCAAATTATGCAACCTATATGTAAATTTAAATATGTTAATTATTCAATTAGGCCAATATGCAAAATAATAGCTACATATATAAAATGTAATCTCAGATTAGATGGTTAGTCGTTTATTAACTCCTGTAGAAGGGCGTATGAGCCCGAAATCTTGTTTTATAATTATGAAATAAAAGATACGCATGCCCTAGATGCTTTGTTTTAACTTATTTATTAATAAATGCGGAAGTTGAAAATATACTCGTGGATAAAACTTAAGGAAGTTTTTCTCTTCTCTTTTAGCATTATATATATTTAAAATTATTATTATATTATCACGTGTAAAATTAGGGAAGACCAACTTCGAGATGAGATAACAATTTATTTAAGGCAAGAACAAACTATGAGTGATAAACAAAAGATAAGCAAAAGAGGGAAATGTACAGAGTATAGCAAAATATAAACATACAAAATAATACTCTTCTAATAAAATAATAAATACTTTAAGAAAAAGGCGTCTCCTTATCGTGCAACTGAAAGTTGCTGATGGCTTGCGCCATCTATCGGAATAAATATCAATTATTCTCGTTGGTATTTATTTGGTGATATTTATTCCGATAGATGGCGCAAGCCATCAGCAACTTTCAGTTGCACGATAAGGAGACGCCTTTTTCTTAATTTATGCACCTTATCCCAGTACAATATCACATTTGTACTATTTTTTGACAATAAATACTTTGTTACGATATTTTTTAATTATTTTTCAACGGAAAACGTTTTCGAATTTGAAAGTATGGTAAATTCGCCGTTATATAAGCCAATAAGGAGTTGTTTATGCTTAAAATATTGTCATATAGATAATAATGGAAGACAAATTTCAGGACGACACAACAATTTAATAGAGGCAAGAAGAAACTATCAATGATAAAAAAAAAATAAGATAACTCTGCCTTTGCCGGTCCCAAGCCCGGATGAAAAAGCAGGAGAGGGAGAGCAGTAACAAGCTCACTAAAAAACCTGGGCTCAGCTGGCCCGGCTGCTAGTACTCTGTAAGGGCTCCAGGGATACAGGATGAGCAGCGTTTGTACTCCATGTTAGGAGCGGCTGCACATGGCATCTGTTCCTCATGTCAGAGGCGGTCATTTCTTTTGGAGCTAAGTCGGCCTTACACTGAGTAGTGCTCCCAGTCTTAATGACAAAGGCAGACGCATTCTACTTCACCCAGTCATGATGGTTGTCAAACAAGCTTGATACCCTAATATGATTGAGTGGAGATAAGAAAGAAGATAAAGAAGAAGATAAGGAATGAGGGAAGTTTACAGAGTAGCAAAATATAAGCATAAAAAATGAAACTCTGTTAATAAAATAACAAATACCTTGCTACAATATTGTCACGTACAAAATAATGAAAGACAATCTCAAGGAGGACTCAACAATTTATTTGAAACACAGGTACAAACTAAAATTTATAAAATACACGATAAACAATAAGGGAAGTATACAACGTAGCACAAGAAAAAAAATATCAAAATAAATACTCTGTTCTGAATTATAAATATTTGGCTCTACAGAACTCTCCTTCCTTATGGGAGCTGTGACTCACAGCTTGTAAATCGGCAACTGCCTTTTGGGACATGTGCGAGATGCAATACTGAAAGATTTTCTATAAGAAGATAGCACTGTGAACAATTCTCACTATGTTCTAACTTCACGAAAGCTTAAGGAAGCTATTCGAAAAAATGACCAGAGATTCCTCTTCTTCTTCTTCTTTCTTATCTCTACTCAATCATATTAGGATATCAAGTTGTGACCTTTGATGGTGTCTGTTTGACAACCATCATGATTGGGTGAAGTAGAATGCGTCTGTCTTTATCATTAAGACTGGGAGCACTACTCAGTGGTAGGTCGACTTAGCTCCGAAAGAAGTGACCGCCTCTGACATGAGGAACAGACACCATGTACTGCCGCTTCTAACATGGAGTACAAACGCTACCCATCCTGTATCCCTGGGGCCCTTACAGGGTACTATCAGCCGAGCCAGCTGAGCCCAGGTTTAGAAACTTGTTACTGCTCCCTCTCCTCTTTTTTTATCCGGGCTTGGGACCGACAAAGGCGGAGATTCCTCTTGAATTCGTCAAGTTACATCATGACAATACCTCATTCCAGACTTCAGAAGCTATTGAACAAATGGGATGGTCACTGGTTCCACAACCTCCAAACAGCCCAGATTTGGTATCTTGTTACTTCTATTTATTCTCCCCAATGAAACAAAAAACTGAAGGGACAAAGATTTGAAGACCTACAGGAAGTAAAGTAAAACCATAAAGATATGGTTGAGAAAATAACTTCCATCATACATTACAAGGTACAATTTCCTTAAGTTTTGTCCATGAGCGTAGCTTAAACCAAATGTACAGAATTGACTTCATGCCTGAACCAGTGAGATTCTGTAATCTTATAGATTTTAAATGTTTGTTTTCAACCTAGCGAAACCTGAAGAAAGTTGAGATGTTTGGCTTGTGTGTAGGTAGGTGGTGGTCAACTTGTCCCATTTCCTAGAAGTTTGTATAAATAACCACTTGGCATCTCCTCGGTAAACGGAACATTGTGGATTCGATTCCCATCCCTGGACATTTTATTTTTCCGTTCATCATTACTCTTCATATTTCACCCTTTCATACCTCATCCAAAAAAGGTTAGAAATAGTCAATATTTCACCTTGAAATAAATTTTGATTTTTCATTGAAAATAAACTCATGCGGTGTAACTTCAAGTGTCGTTTTATATATAACTACTGTCGAACTGTAGAGTGCGCGCAGCAATTTCTGACTTCACTGGGATTGTCGGACAGACTGGATTCTACAGATCTGTGCCATACCTATACACTATAACATGAATCATGAAAATTTCTCTTATAGAATTGTAAATAGTTATAAAACGAAGAGAAAATTTTTTATTTTTACTATACATGGGCTACAAGCTTTCGGGCTTCACGCCCTTCGTGTATCTTTCAGAGTTATTGTCTTAATCCCATTATACATGCTAAACGGCACAACTTCCTTAAGTTTTGTTCATGAGTGTATATAAAAATATATTATAAAAAGCAAAACTATAAGGCACGGATGCTTCTTTTTTCAAATGAAACAAAATTTCTCTCTACCATCCTGAGAAATCATATTGTTACTCTTCTTAAAACTTATGTTCATAGTACCCGTCGAAGGGCGTGAAGCCCGAAAGCTTGTAGCCCATGTATAGTAAAAATAAAAAAATTTCTCTTCGTTTTATAACTATTTACCTATACACTCATGGACAAAACTTAAGAAAGTGGAAAAACCTTGATGTCGCCGGTCGTCTATTTTTTTTTTAAGGAGACTGAAGCAATTCTGATCACACCTGGTTATCTCGTGTTTCTTCAATAAAGGTCACTGTGTATCAAATATCTTTCAGAGTTATTGTCTGAATCCCGATATACATGCTAAAAGGTACAACTTCCTTAAGTTTTGTCCATGAGTGTATCTTTCAGAGTTATTGTCTGAATACCAATATACATGCTAAAATTACAACTTCCTTAAGTTTTGTCCATGAGTGTATCTTTCAGAGTTATTGTCTTAATCCCATTATACATGCTAAACGGCACAACTTCCTTAAGTTTTGTTCATGAGTGTATATAAAAATATATTATAAAAAGCAAAACTATAAGGCACGGATGCTTCTTTTTTCAAATGAAACAAAATTTCTCTCTACCATCCTGAGAAATCATATTGTTACTCTTCTTAAAACTTATGTTCATAGTTTGCTTAAATACCAGAACCAGTACCAAAGGTACAACTTCCTTAAGTTTTGTCCATGAGTGTATATACAAATATATAATAAGAAACAAAACTATAAGGCACGGATGCTTCTTTTTTCAAATGGAACAATATTTCTCTCTACCATCCTGAGAAATCATATTGTTACTCTTCTTAAAACTTATGTTCATGGTTTGCTTAAATACCATGAACAGGATTCTATCCTTCAGTGTAACATATATAAGCAAAATCATTCAATACAAAATTTCATTACAATAAGAACAGTAAACCTTTGAATTATTTGTGAAAAGAAACATTCGCGTCTTAATTTCTTTATTCGTTAGAGTATTATCCAGATGACACAAGAACCTATAGGACATGCAACAACTGTCCTGGTGTGGAACTAACACCTACCCACATATTCTCATGCCCAGCAATGGCCGCAGCCTTGCAGAAAATTGACTTAGACCCAGAGCAGCAGCTTTACGCACCCAAGATAGTGGATATTGCTGCTGCTGTGATAGATATGTATGGAGACATCTGAGACTCTTCTTTGGACACGACAACAACAACAATACATTATACACACCCAATATAGAGGACATTGCTGCTGCTGTGATAGAGATGTATGGAGACATCTGAGACTCTCCTTTGGACACGACAACAACAACAACATTAAAGCTCTAAAACAACGGTCTGAAAGATAAAATTGGCGAAACCTCTGATTCATGCCTGATAAGCCAAGTTTACCAATATATTTTTTACTCGAAGTAAGAACAGTAGAAAGTATGTTTTATTTGACAGAACCATTTATGCTTGAAAGTTTCATTTTTTAGATAAAGATGTCGCTTTTTATCATGCAATAGAAATCTAAATTATAATATAATATTGTTGAGAATTAAAATGTATATATCTGTGAATATTTATTGTTTATTATTAATCTACTAGCCGAATGACCAGGGCAACGCCCGGGTTTTACCCGATTAAATGCTTTTATTCAAATACTATTTGTTACAATTATAAATTGGCGCCGTGGATGTCATTCTTGTATAATATATAAATGAGTTTTAAAAATTGTAAAAAAAAAAAAATTCATCCGCGGGGAATCGACCCCGGGCCGCCCGCGTGGCAGGCGAGCATTTTACCACTGAACCACCGATGGTTATGAGAAATGGCCATATTTGGGTATTTATTCCATTCACAAAGCAAACGGTGACAGAATTGATTAAGAAAGAATTGATTATGACGCTGATAACTGTATATATATTTTTTTATTCTGTTTGACCATTGACCACGTGTCATGCAAATGTATAAATTGTAAGATTGTAAAAATAAAGGTTCAGAGTATCAGTGTGCTTGCTTGTGCTTCCGTGGTGACGTTGGACGGAAAAGAATTAACGAGGTAGGCGGCAGTAGAGTGGAGCCTTATAGGAGCAGAATACAGTTCTCTAAGTGGAGCTAACATTATAATATAATGCGGCTTATGATTGTAAAACGACATTTTAAAATTATCCGCATGAGTTTCTTTTCAATGAAAAATCAAAATTTATTTAAAGGAGAAATAACGATTATTTCTAACCTTAAGAATGAGGTATGAAAGGATGAATTGTGAAGAGTAATGATAAACGGAAAAATAAAAGTGTTCAGGGATGGGAATCGAACCCACAGTGTTCCACTAAGCTACCCTGGGTAATGATGAAGGTACTCTATCAATGCTTTTAAACACGAAAACAAGCTTTATTTAGAAGTTACACACATTGTATAATTAGTTACATAAAATGACAATAAAACATACCAGAGAGAATGTATACAGAGTTAGACAATATATTTGAGTCACTAAAATTAGGTCGAGCTTTTTTGCTGCATCATATTGGTTATTAAGACCAACACCATAGGTTGTATATGCCATATTTAGTAATATCAATACGTCCAAGGTAGCCTAGTGGATATGGCATCTGCCCGGTAAGCGGAACATTATGGGTTCGTTTCCCATATTATTTTTCCGTTCATCATTACTCTTCATAATTCACCCTTTCATACCTCATCCAAAAAGGTTAGAAATAGTCAATATTTCACCTTGAAATAAATTTTGATTTTTCGTTGAAAAGAAACTCATGCGGTGTAACTTCAAGTGTCGTTTTACAATATCAAAGGGGGGTCGGTGGAAAGATGGCCAAAACCGTTGGTTTTCGACTGCTACGACCCGGGATCGAATACCACATTGGACACTTTTTTTCTGATTAGGAAAAAAAGTTCCAATGGCCCTCCGATTCTTTCAAAAGTCCAACCCCACCAGCGAGTGCAAGTAACTAAACAGGGCTATGACAGATTTGTAAGTGCAAAGTCAAACTGCTTTTCACATGTGTAGACATGTGGTACATTTATAGTAAAAGCAATCGCTAATTACCCACCATGATTATCGTGGCTTGTACCATGTGTACTAAGGATAAGTAAAAAATATAAAAGTAATGTCAAAAGTACTTATTATACCAATTGCTTCTTTATTAAAGACTGCCACGATCGAAAACAAAGTTTGAATTGATTTTAAATAAAATATAAAAATAAATTTCAATACAAGATTATCTCATAATTATATTTTTTAAAAACCTATTTTGAGCCCGCACTTTTCAATAGTCTAATCTCCATTCACGATTCTTTTCGTTCCTGCTGAATTTCTTGCGATTACAAATTATTCTTTAAATTCGAAACTATTATAGACGCGTATGATTCTTTTTAATAATAAACAATTTCTACTGTCCTTACTGCAATGGAGAAATTAATGGAAGGGCCTGGCTCATCAGTGGTGAACCCTCCCAGCGGTTTGATAACAAATGGCACGCTAATGCATCATAACAAATTATTTTGTTGAAGAAAACGTGTCCTAAAGTTTGATTTTTAACTTATGAAAGAAACGTGTCAAAAATATTTTCATTATATTATTTTTTACACAATTTTATCTATAGGAAATGTAAACATTAAGACACGAATGTTTATTTTATACATCAATCAAACTTCTACTTTCCTTATTGCGATGGAAAAATATTAGGAAGGCTTGGCTCATCTGTAGTAAACCCTCCCAGCGGTTTCGCCAGTTTAATCTACCATACCGCTGTTATATTGCATTTTTGGAACTTCCTTTTTTGGATTATAGATGATACAGGTAACAACGCTGTTACTGAAACGTCATTCATTATTTATTTATTTAGATTTATAGTCTTATTTACCTTGTGTTTTTGATCCTTTCATGAATAATTTTAAATATTTTATTATGATAATCATAATCCAACCAGGTTGTGTTATATAAGTGTCAGGATAGATATAATATTGGATGAAGGTAGTCACGACCTAGTGAATGCTGAACAGATTGATTTAAACAATTTCCGTGTTTCAAGATACCATCAAATTTCTCATCACACATGCATAGATCCTATGTAATCTACCAGACCGCTTCTTAGAGCTCTAATACTGTATTGGATCATTCTGCTTTTATATGCTATACTGAAAGTGGAATCTTAGAAATGGTATTTAAACAAACTATGGACATATAAGATTTTAGAATTGAGCTTTAATGTTAACATTTTTTTATATATAGATGGTGTGTTATTTCTTTATAACAATTTTATCTTTAACATAATGTAGTATAATTCATATCATAATCGCTTTATATATATTATAAAACAAAAAATATATTTCTGTTGTATTTTAGAATTGTTGATATATTGAATTATTATTATTTGTTGCTTGATTTTGGTATCCATGAGTATAATTATGTTATTGTTCTGCAGTCGTGGCAATAATAATCTTGAAAATATAAAGTCTAAAAATAGTCTTGATCAGAGATTTATTTTATTTACTAAAGGAATATATTAAAAAAACATGGTTTGATAAAAGTACTGCCTGGCTTAAGGCATAAGAATAAAAAATGAAATACTTATTTACATAATGTACAAAAGGTTGAGCCGGCCATTGGGATAAAACAACAACGAGTTTTTATAGGGGAAGAGTGACCTCTGGCGGTCGATTTAGCAGAATATTTGAATCTATGAAAATATGATTTTAAATAAAATAAAATTTTTATATAACATATATATATTTATACATAGTGTGGAAGTTGTAAAGTTTATTCGATCGTTAATTGGTTTTCTATTATTACGTGACACACACACTTCTGACAGAAATTACTTGTTTCTTGTTTACACGCAAAATTAAAAAGTACTAGGCCCTAAATTAAAAAAGTAGCTTAAAACAGAAACGCATACACTCAAAAGCCATAACAAAAAAAAAATGGAGGACGTAAATAAAAAAACGATAAGTAATAACAAATCAATACTTATCTTTTAAGAAACTGATAATTTATTTTATTTATTATATATTTATAATTATATTTAATTCTGCTGTCCTAAAAGCTTATGTCCATAGTTCTTCTAAAATACCCATTCTAAGAGTCTTACAACAGTCACCTATAAAAGGAAGTTCCAAAAATGCAATATAACAGCGGTATGGTAGATTAAACTGGCGAAACCGCTGGGAGGGTTCACCACTGATGAGCCAGGCCCTCCCTTTAATTTTTCCATCGCAGTAAGGACAGTAGAAATTGTTTTATTTTAAAAAGAATATTACGCCTCTAAAATAGTTTTATAATTTATATTATACTTATTGTACATATTGGCAGACACTTCTTTCTTTTGTACACAGTTCTTTTTTCTCGTTTTTTTTTTCTTTCTCATTGTCAATATCATATGACTATTCTATTCATGGCTTAAAATGATTGTATATATTGTTGCACCGGGCTGCGGTTTGGCAGATTCTTCAGTCTTGATTCTCTCCTCGGACACGTCTTGCATCTTTCGAGAACGTGTCTCAACCATCCTACAAGGTTAAACAAGTCAATAATAAGACAACTATACATTTAGGTAGCACCTAGAATATCTCTTTATTTATCATATCAAAGTTTAAAGCAGGTGGGGTATTTTAGTGTATCAAAATACAAATGTTTTATAGTAAATAATATTTTATAGTAATAATCTGTTTCATAAAATAAATAAATATATAATTTAAATTTTAAATATTTTAAAAATAATATTATAAATAATTTTTAAAATGCGCACATTAATCATGATGCAACAATATATATGTATAGACAAATGTCATACATGTATCACAGCACAAGTGTCCCTAGGGGGACATAGCGCTTTAAATTGAAATTAAAGAATACTTATCTTTTATTCAGCGTTGATAGGAGCGGACCGGGGTTACACAGGTATGTGAGGAGATCACCAGACAAGCACACAGAGAAAGCTCTAAGTATCTTCACACAACAACTTCTCAAAGTGTCCTCACATTACATTTGAACCCTCTTTATATACAAACATAGCCACATTCGTCCAATGAGAAGGCGTGACAATTGACAATTAAACAACTTTATTGACATCTCGTCAATCTTTACACTCAAAGGGAGTTTATAAGGTAATAATAATGGTAGGAATGAAGAGAGATATATACAATCGACGTAGCCCTCTCCGAGGGCACGTCCGGATTAGGAGCTTAAAGTCGCCTTGAATCTAGACAGATTCCTGCCATTTGGGGAGTTCATGTTCGGAACATGTTTGATGATAATGTCGAAATGAGAAGACGTGGGAGATCGGTTCACTAAAAGCAAATAAACAACATTCTTCCCACTCAACTGAGAAGCGTAAAACCTTTTAAGTTTGTCAAACAATTTGACATTTCAATTAGCCAATCAGCATTGAGTGTATTTGTCAATCAACGTGAAGTATATATAGTTCAGTGGTTGTATCGAACAAAGAGAAACAGAGATAAAATCTATTTTGAATATAATACCGTGGGTTTGATTCTCAGAATTTCTTTTTAATTTTCGTAGCTTTGCGTCGTTTCGTTTTGCGTTTTTTTCGAAGTTGCGTCGCTGCTTAATTTTTACTGATTTTCACTGTGCGTCGTTAGATTTTCGAAGTTGCGTTGTTTTGGATTCGAGTCTTTAATTTTTTATTTTTTTTTTTAATTTTTTTTCCTAAAATATGGCAACACCTTTGTTTTTGATTGTGCCTTCAAATATTTTCACTTTGCGTCGTTTCAATTTGCGTCGTGTTTTTTTGGAACGTAACCCCGACGCAAAGCGAGGTATGAGTGTATTATATATATAAAAAAAAGTTTTGCCATTTTGTCTGTAAGCTTTGAAAGCGAATTAATTTCAGAGTTGTTTTTATATGAATTATTTTGATATTTTGATTGTTAATTCGTTGTATTATAAGTAATGATGTTTGACTTCCTTATTCTGTAATAGTCAATTCTAGTGTCGTGAGAATGGATAGGTTTATTTATACCAACCTACCTCAGTACAAAGTATTTTAACCAGCGTCATATCAAGTCGAATGGTTATTCTGTCCCTATATAACTTTTACAAAGCAGTAACTCCCTGCGGTTCCCCCTGGACCCTTGGAATAATCGACCAAATTCTGGTTCGTTTCCAAGGTGACTAACGTGGCAACGGCACCCATTTTCCAATGAAGAGCAAGATAGTGAATATTGTTGCTGCTGTGATGGAGATGCATGGAGACATCTGAGACTCTTCTTTGGACACGACAACAACAACAACAAAGCAGTAAGCAGTAAGTAGGATCTCCTCCACTGCATGATGGTGATTGATCATTGTGAGGATATCGTTGTAAGCCGGCAATGAAAGAGGAGAATCTGACTGGTGACTTACAAGGTTGACCCAAAAGTTCGTAAACACTTGAAAAAAAATTGAAATACCAACATTATTCGCGGTTATGTATAAATATATTTTTGTATTATTTAAAAAGTAATTGTATTATGTATTATTATGTATATTTGTCGTAATAATATTATTCGACAGTTAATAATCAAAAAACACGAACTTTTTGGAAAACCTTATAATAAAGGTTTTGTGTTTGATTTTAATTACATCGATATATTTTATAAGCCCTGATAAGCTTGCTTCCATGTCCGTCTGTCTAACCCAGCAGGCTTATGGATAGAAAAGTCTGGGAGACCATTTTCTCCTCGGATATCTGTTTAAAGCTCAGTTGGCAGTGCGGGGGACTGTACATGTAAAAACGTTGATCCTTAGAGAGAGCGAAAGAGATGTCGCTGGTTCAAATCCGGGTCGAGAGACTTTTTTTTCGGCTTATGGACCGAAAGGTCTGAGAAACTATTTGCTCTTTGTATGTCTGTTTAAGTCTCAGTTGGCAGTGCGGAGGACTGTAGACGTATCAACGTTGATCCTTAGAAAGAGAGAGGTCGCTGGTTCAAATCCGGCTCGAGGGACTTTTTACGGCTTATGTACCTTTCGTTTGGGTGACCATTTTCTTCTAAGATGTCTGTTTAAGCCTCAGTTGGCTGAGATGTATGGTACCTGTATCAACATTGATCCTTAGAGAGAGAGAGATCGCAGGTTCAAATCCGGCTCGAGAGACTTTTTTTCGGCTTATGGACTGAAAGGTCTGGGAGACCATTTGTTCCTAGGATGTCTGTCTCAGCTTCAATATCTCAGTAGGCAGAGGTGTATGGTAGATGTATTAACGTTGGCCCTTAGAAAGAGAGGTCGCTGGTTCAAATCCGGCTCGAGGGACTTTTATTCCGACTTATGGACCATAAGGTCTGGGGGAGACCTTATATTCCCAGGAATATAAGAGAGAGAGGTCGCTGGTTCAAATCCGGCTCGAGGAGCTTTTTTTTGGCTTATGGACCATAAGGTATGGTCCATATCTCATAACCAATTTTTAATATACTCACATAGCACCTAGAAGTCTAAAATTTTGATTAATTTTGTCTTCGAGGTATTAACATTATTATTATTTATTAATTTGAATATTTTGACATAAAAATGCTGTTAGACAGTGAACAGAGACTTCATCCTTACAATCCCAGTTTCAACAATTTAGCCAACTGGACAAAATATCTCCACCCACTTACTGAGAACGCCTTCAGTTATTTTTTTACGGGTATTGATTTTTTAGATCTCCCTTGAGTTTGAGCTTGGAAACTTTTAACCTGTGGATCAACGCAATTTTCTCATTGGTCGAGTGTTGTATGACGTCATAGAGCTGTCCAATCGGAGTGGTCCAATGCAAACACGTGTTTAACATTGGGATCTTTAAAAGGAGCGTTGAGGCAGTTGGCTTTCTCATCTTACATCTTCCTTACAGCCAGGTGAGTAGGCATTCTGTTGGGGGTAAACTCGGTCAGCTTTACAATTTGATATCATCTCTACTCTTTGTAATTCTTAATTTCATTTCTGTCATATTTTTATGTGTGACTCTTTTATTGGAAAACAAATCTTAAAATCAAATATAATAAATTTGCAATATACATGTATATTTAATTAAAAAGGTATATATTGGATCAAAATATCATTTACTTTACCTTCTTGCAAGACGTAGAGCGTCATAACCAAAACTGATTGAAATCGTTTTGAAAATAGAGCAATCCATAGATAAATCTTTAATTAAAAAGGCATATATTGGATCAAAATATGCATTTTTAATTAAGATTTGTCTATGGATTGCTCTATTTTCAAATACATTTATAGAGAGTAGTAGTCCAGGAATTTGCCCATCAGGGTTTCAAGATTGTCAGTAAAATTTTACACAAATAAATTTACTGGCAATGCGTTTCTTTTAAATATCATCAAATATTATCTCTACAGACCTTACTGCAATGATATGAGTTATTGAATGAGAAGGCTTGGCTCATCAGTAGTGAACCCTCTCAGCGGTTTCGCCAAATGAGAGGGTTCACTACTGATGAGCCAAGCCCTCTCATTCAATAACTCATATCATTTTGCCAAACCGCTGAGAGGGTTCACTACTGATGAGCCAAGCCCTCTCATTCAATAACTCATATCATTGCAGTAAGGTCTGTAGAGATAATATTTGATGATATTTAAAAGAAACGCATTGCCAGTAAATTTATTTGTGTAAAATTTTAACGATAGATGGCAATTAAATTTAATTTACTAAGATTGTCAGTGTTTGTTGAATTCTACTTGGTGATTTTTTCCACTTGCTTCAGCAAAAGAAGGTGGTGTTGCCTCCTTTGTCTCTTCTCCTCAATGATTTAAACCCTCACGACACTGCCTACCTGGACAATCAACCCATACATCAACATTCTCAAGAAAAAACATCAAGTGGAATTCTCTACAAACATTGAAAATACTTTTATTTTTAAAAGAATCAAAAAAAGATTTTGAAACCCATTAGTAATAATTAAGAAAAAGGCATCTTCTGATCGTGCAACTAGAAGTTGCTGATGGCTTGAGCCATCTATCGGAATAAATATAAACTATTTTTGTGATATTTGATTTTTCTAGAATTGGAAAAATATCCATTCTTGATTAATGAGGTTTGTTTATTACAAAAAGCGAATGCTTTCGAAATCTCGCTCCTCAGCAGGCAGAATTATATCTAAGAGTAAGCACAGTGTGAGCTAATTCTTAGATATAATTTTTCTTGTTAAAGAACCAAAGGTCGATAGCTTTCGGTTTTTTGTAATAAACAAACTCATTGTGAAATAATTTTTGATATTTTTATACATAACTAACAATAGTTCTGAAAATAAAGCACTCCATACTTAAATCATTAGATAGTAAAAAGGCATATATTGCAAATAAAAATATTTTATTCAATCCAATATATGCCTTTTTACTATCTAATACCTAACAATGGTAATGTTTACCGGTGTATGAATTCCAATACCATTATTGGAACTTAAAGATAGAAGCTGCCTGGCCTGCATTCATAGTTCTTAGAATTAAAGATACTTCGGTCAGTAAATCTTTTTTTATTATTTATAAATATTATACATATATTTATATTATTAGATAGTAAAATGGCATATATTGGAGTTGAATAAAAAATTTATTTGCCAATATTTCGTCTGGCTAAACGCCAACCTTTATCGAGGCATTACATTTTTGTATAGACAGTAACATGTAATGCCTCGATAAAGGTTGGCGTTCAGTAAGCTGAAATATTGACAAATTAATCAGCCGCAACATACGCACCAACGACCGCAAGTCTCTCTTATGCCAACACATCACAGAATTTCGCCACTCGTTCAATTTGGACAGCGCTGTATGCGTTTACAAGGGCGTCGGGAACAAGTATCAGCGCCTAGTCCTTGAATATTTGGTCTCGCACTGCACGCCCAGTTTCAACCGAAAAATCGACCTCCCACCCCAATACTCCGTGTTTTACCTCGCCAATCCCCCCAGCTGAACTATTTACCTACTGTATTGGGCTATCTTTCATATCCATAGTTTTAAAATATTTCCAAGTTGTAACCTGAAGAAGGGCATTCTTGCCTGAAAGCTTGTGTTTTTACCATTAAAAGAAAATCACCACGTTTTTATCGCCTTCATTTCAAATAAATCTTTTGTTCAATCCAATATATGCCATTTTACTATCTAATGATTTGAGTATAGAGTTTTCTATTTTCAGAACAAAATATAATTATGTATAAATTACTTGCCGAAGTGTCTAAATTTATAAGAACTTATATTTAAGATAAGAAAAAAAAACTTATTGGAACAGATTGTGTCCCGATGTATGGAGGTGAACAATGAAATCAAAACTTTTCCCTGACCCCAATACCTGTGCCAGAATTTAAACTGATCAGATCAGATCACCACACTTTGGTATTTGTCAAAAGCCAAAAAGAAGCGATTTTTTGGTATATATACACTCATGGATTAAACTTAAGGAAGTTGTACCTTTTAGCATGTATATCGGGATTAAGACAATAACTCTGAAAGATATTACAGTGACCTTTATTGAAGACATAAGAGATAACCAAGTGAAAACAGCCTCCGTCTCCTTCAAAAAAGTAAAATAAAAATTCCAGCGACGTTAAAGACTTTCTCCTTTCTTAAGTTTTATCCATGAGTGTAAATTTGGTATTGTGTTACACCTTTGTGACCCTGAGATTTTATTTGTGTATCATTTATTTATGTCTTTGCATTTTTTGTGTGCTGTATGAATCCAGAGAACAAATTCTTGATTTATATTCCTTTATTTTATGTGCGCAAAGAATTGTGATTTATAGAATAAAATTCTAAAAAAAGTTTGTATATTATAAAATTTCTAACCTTTAATTTCCCTACAGATATAGGTTTTGCAATTTTAAGACAACATTTTACACTTTAATAACAACATTTTTCATTTATATAACATATACTTTTAATAAAAAAACATTTTCATTTGTGAACGGAATTTTTTATTTTTATATACAAATATTCGAAAAGTTTTACTATAGATATTTTTAGATTTCATCGAAATACTTTTATATTATAAAATGAAAGGATTTAAAAGCACGAATGTTTCTTTTATACATAATACAAACTTCTACTGCTCTTACTGCGATGAAAAAATATATTGGGAGGGCTTGGCTCATCAGTGGTGAAACCCTCCCAGCGGTTTCGCCAATTTAATCCACCAGACCGCTTCTCAGAGCTCTAATACTGTATTGGACGATTCTGTTTATATACGCAGCACTGAAGGATGGAATCTCAGAAATGGTTTTCAAAAAAACTATGGACATAAGCTTATAGGACAGTAGAATTACATTCAAATATTTGCATCGAGCAATGCTCTTCCGCAAACATTAAAGACAAGGTCAGTTAGGCATAAATTACACAAAGCAATAACGCGCCATCTATACATATAAAATGGAAGGATTTAAAAGCACGAATGTTTCTTTTATACATAATACAAACTTCTACTGCCCTTACTGCGATGAAACCACTTTTATATTAATTGAAATTGGTTATTTAACTTTATATTTAAGTGTACAATTTTTGAAATATTTTTTTCTTTCTCTAAGATGCAGCGTTATAGTCAACATTGCCCTTGTAAAAGGGCGTTAAAGCCCGAAAGAAAAACATATTGAAATTTTATCAAGAAACACGTTCCTGAAGATTTTTTTTCTCCAAATTAAAATGCCACATTTTTTCGAAATATTTTTCTATACAATATAATGCACTGCGGCCTGTGATTGTAAAACGACACTTGAAGTTACACCGCATGAGTTTCTTTTCAATGAAAAATCAAAATTTATTTCAAGGTGAAATATTGACTATTTCTAACCTTTTTGGATGAGGTATGAAAGAGTGAATTATGTAGAGTAATGATGAACGGAAAAATAAAAGTGTCCAGAGATGGGAATCGAACCCACAATGTTCCGCTTACCGGGCAGATGCCATGTCCACCTATTTTTCTATATATAGATCAAGAGAATATAATTTTAATTGCAGTTTTAATTTATATTTTAACACATGAACGCGATATCCCGGCTAGGGATAATTGCGTCTATTTAATTTTTTAAACAGAAGCATTTATAAACATGTTATATAACAGTTATCAGCGTCATAATCAAGCAACAATTCTTAATTCTGTCACCGTTTGCTTTGTAATGGAATAAATACCCAAATATGGCCATTTCTCATAACCATCGGTGGTTCAGTGGTAGAATGCTCGCCTGCCACGCGGGCAGGCCCGGGTTCGATTCCCGGCCGATGCGTTTTTTATTTTTTTTACAATTTTTAAAACTCATTTATATATTATACAAGAATGACATCCACGGCGCCAATTTATAATTGTAACGAATAGTATTTGAATAAAAGCATTTAATCGGGTAAAACCCGGGCGTTGCCCGGGTCATTCGGCTAGTGTTATACAAGAAAATAAATAAAAGAAACAATAAGATATATTAGGAACCTGATCCTTTCAGGTTAGAAAGATAATCATAAATATATTTACAAGAATGGTTAAATCTGTGATAATTATCTCTAGTATTTACAAATTGATATAGATCTACAGCATTGTTTATTGTCTGTTGTCTAGCGGTAAAGAAGAGTGGACATTCCAGCAGTAGGTGTATTGTGATATCACTCTGTATTGTGACGACAGTTCTATAGAGGGAGTCTCTATTCTTGGTCGGCGGGGTTGAAGGTGTCGCTGCTTGTACCACTTTTTAAAATATACAACGAAAACAGGAGGAAAATTTATATTTATTATCAATTAAGAAAATAGTAAAGGATTATTTAATGAATTATATATTTAAAATATTTTAAAGATTGAGCAATCCATTATAATATCTATAAATACATATAAAGCATATATTGGATCAAAATGTGTTATTTAACCAATATTTCTAGGGGCAAAACCTTGAAGAAAAACCATGATAAAGAGAGGCGTTTTTCATCTAGAAATATTGGTTAAATAATGAATTTTGATCCGAATATATGCTTTAATTTTTAAATATATATTTAAATGTTAAAAATAATGAAGGCATTTCCTGACCAAAAGCACATGTGCTTTTTTTAGATGGCAGAGCGC
>CP092873.1:4225877-4256640 GCA_030710605.1 Cordylochernes scorpioides
AAACTGTACTCCATTTGCCTCTTATAATTGTATGTAATTTTTGGACTTATTAAAATATAAATTATTAATTTATAGTTCTCACTGCAGCTCGAACCTTTACCCTAACGCGGTAGAACAGCGTGTAAAACAAGTACCGTGTAAATCGGGGGATAGGTGTATAGTAAAACGACGTTTGACAATTTTTACCGTAAATGTTTCTTTTGACTGAAATATTCAAATATACTGTATTGAATAATTCTGCTTATGTATGCAACATTGATGATAAAATTGTGGTTATGGTATTTAATTAAACTATGAAAATCAACACTTCTAGGACAGTAGAATTACATATAAATATTTACATCATGCAATGTTCTTCCCAAACTATTCATACAATACCAGTTAGGAATAAATGGTCAATAATTATATAGCAAAAGTGCAATATAAGAAATAAATCTATATTGTTTTGTAAATAGAGCAATCCATAAATAAATCTATAATTAAAAAGGCATATATTGGATCAAAATATCATTTATTTTAACTATATTGGCTGAACGCCAACCATTATCAAGGTATTATAACATATTAATCTTGTTATAATATATAATGTATGTTATAATACCTTGATAAAGGTTGGCGTTCAGCCAATATAGGTAAAATAAATTATATTTCCAAACGAAAATTGCAATTATACCGCGAATGTTTCTTTTAAACAAAAATCGAAATTTATTTTAAAGAGAAATAGCGATTATTTCTAACTTTAAGGATGAAGTATGATAGGATGAATTGCGAAGAGTAATGACAAACGGAAAAATAAAAGTGTCCAGGGAATTCCCATCCCTGGACACTTTTATTTTTCCGTTTGTCATTACTCTTCGCAATTCATCCTATCATACTTCATCCTTAAAGTTAGAAATAATCGCTATTTCTCTTTAAAATAAATTTCGATTTTTGTTTAAAAGAAACATTCGCGGTATAATTGCAATTTTCGTTTTACAATCATCAGCCGCGTTATATTGTATTTTAAATTATATTTTCATCCAATATATGTATTTTTTAAAATTACAAAATATTTTCTCACAATGAGTTTCTTTTTATTACAAAACGCTAGCTTTCAAGTGATAATCTCTCTTTAACGGGTTTAATAAAACATCGACTATATCTTACAAGAAATATTTAAAAAACATACAGCGTGGGGGGGGGGGGATATTTACAACTGAAATTTTTAATTGGTTTGTAATTTAACAATGTTATGGAATATATTGTTTTTAGTTGTAAATATCCACGCTGCGCGCGTATGTTTTTGTAAATATTTCTTGTAAGATATAGTTGATGTTTTATTAAACCCGTTGAAGAACGATTATTACTTGAAAGTTAGCGTTTTGTAATAAAAATAAACTCATTGTGAGATAATATTTTGTAATTTTAAAACTTTTTTCACAATTTTATCATGAATATGCCTTTTTAATTAAAGATATATATTAACAACGAATTTTTCTTTTTTCAAATACTTGGCTCTTGCCAGCGTGGTTTACGTTGTTAGTTGTTTCTTAAAAGGAACATTGACCTCAGATCGGATTGTATGAAAGCTGGGAATCTTTGATCATCTCTCGAATTACCAGATAGCAGTTCCAGTTTTCAGGGAAATTACTGGATTTCTTGGATAGATTAGATTGTCGCTGATGTTTCAACCAGCTACTTTGGCTGAAGGACATCAAATAGATGAGGTCTTGATATGGTAGAGAGTGATTGTCTTCTTCGGAATTTTTCCTTGTAATCTCTTAACTTCTGTTCGATGGTTTCAGATAAATGCATTCTTTAACTTTAAACTCAAAGTTTAACTTCGACCGCAACGACCCGGGATCGAATCTCGCTTTGGACACTTTTTATCTAATGAAAAAATGTTTCAATGGCCACCGGTTCTTACAAATGTCCAACCCTACCAGCGAATGCAAGTGACTAAACGGCGGTTCTGGTACATTTGTAAGTGCAAAGTCGAACTGCTTTTCACACGTGTAGACATGTGGTGCGCTTACAGTAAAAGCAGTCCAGTATGATTATAATGGCCTGTACCATGTGTACTAGGGATACTACAACAACAACAAAGCCTTTATTTAGGGCCTCTCGTCCTATACAGGATTCGCCAGTTCACAATGGATGGGGAGAACACTGTGTGGCCTTTTTCCGGGATATAATCCTGTGGAATCCAAATATCGCCACCGCTATATACCTATTCTTTGATATTTCATTAATTAGTGCCGGAAATGAAGGACAAAGTTGCCCCGTTTTATCATTTAGTTTTCGTCTTTCCTCGGACAGAGCAGCACAGTCAAATAAGTAGTGCAACATCTCCATTTTTATTCCTGATCCACAGAAAGTACATTTCAAGTCTTCATCCCTCATTAAAATCAGATGGTGTTCTCTGAAAAAAAATTGAAAGGGTTCTAAATTGCGCGATTAATCTGATGATAGGAAAAGGGAGTTCACATAAGAAATATTCTTCGGTGGTAAACGTTGTATATATGTCTCTATAGTGGGAATATAACTTCGATTGGGTTATTCTTGTTAAGTCATTTTTTACTAGGGATACTAATTTAAAAATACTCAATGTAGCGGGCTTTCCAAAATCTTATTAACCAACCTTTAACACTGGTCTTACATAACACAAATATATTTTCCAATCACAATATATATACAGGTAATATGCACAGGTGACTATATATTCCTTTGGTCAAATATTATAGAACTTTATCACCTTATATTTGAGTGAAAATGGTGTTGAATAATATAATTAAAAATAACGATAAATTGTCTTCTAGTCATTTTACCAGATAAACATCATTTTAGAAATTCTTTCATATGAATCCGTTGTGGATTTCATAAAATCAAATCCCTTTTAGACTGACGAGAGCCATGGCTTAAAAACCACATTCACCAAATGAACATTCTGATCTTAGGGAGCGTTTCCTCGCGAAACTCTCGCCTAAACACAAGATCATTCTTGTCAAATTCCTCAACACTGTCATCGAGCATGCTGGGGACATAGATTCCATAATCCACAACGGACTGTCCGAACTCAAGGCGGCTTTAAGTTCCTGATGAAATCCAGACGTCCCTCCGTCTGTTGTAAATATTTTTCCCTATTTTAAACTGTAACCTCTCTCCCTACTGTTGACTAGATGTCAATAAACTGTTTTTAATTGTCAATTGTCAAATGAACATTCAGAACGTGACAAATCTGATGCTGTAGCTTTGTTATCAACCAAAATCGTATAATTTCTCAGATATGGTCAATAGATGACACATAAAATTTACGTCTATTTTGTCAGGAATGGTTAAATATTTTTTTCATAGATAACGATAATATAAGGTTATCCCAAAAGTTCGTTAAAATATTGCCACGTGGAATATTAGGAAAGACAAACTTCAGGATGACACGGCAATATATTTAAAGCAAGAACATCTACTGATCGATTGCCCAGCATTTCAAGATTATAGAATGAAGAATGAACTAGTTGTTTGTGAACTTAACGATTTTATTTCTGATAAAAAATCATATTTAAAGTTCAATTCATTTTGTAAATACATTCTAAACTTTCTACAAAATCTGGATCTCTAATGTTTTCATGCGTTGAATAATGTAAATAACTTATGTAAATAAACTTTTCTCCTTGTTTGGCGCAAGTATCCCTTACGGGATATAGCGCTTTGGAAATAAAATAATTGTAATTGTAAAGAACAAACTATGAATGGTTAAAAATAAAAACGATAAGCAATGAGGGAAGTGTACAGAGTAGCAAAATATAAACATAAAAAATAATACTCTGTTAATAAAATAATAAATACTTTGTTAAAATATTATGTTTTATGTTTTAAATTTTGCAAGTATTAACGAACTTTTGGGACAACCTTAGTAATATTGGTAACCTTGGTAAAATTATAACAGAATTCTTATAGAAGAATGATTTAATCTCTGATGTTCTATATCAAGGGTGGCAATCAGTAGGTGGGCCAAGTTTCAGAATTACAAGGTTGTCTCAAAAGTTCGTAAACACTTGTAAAATATAAATCATAATATGTTTAGGAACTTTCGGGATAGCCTTATAGATAAGAACAAATCTATACTCTATCAAATCGTGTATTTAGATACAAAAACTCAAAATGGGATATATTATATGATATTTGACCATAAATATTGATTTCATTTAGCTAAATTCGCATAACAACCCTTTGTACATATTTGAATTATAACTAAGCGTTCTTCCCTGATTTATAATAAAATAAATAAAGTTTTCAAGGTTAAGTTTCTTGTGTAAACCTTTTATTTTCAAACTTTCAAACTTGTCAGTCCTTTAACAGGATTATCACATCAACAACTTAATAATAAATACAATCAATTCAAAACTAAAAAATGAAATCACTCACTATATTTTTGATTGCTCTGCTCTGAAAGAAGAAAGAAGAACCCTTATGCTCAAAACTGGGCAACTCTGTGCTTCACTTCCATCAATAATTGACAATATGACCCAGAATAAGTATATTGCTACGGCGTTTTATGGTTTCCACAAGTCCATATCTCAGAAGAAGGCCAAATGACACTCACTCCTCACTTTCTTACTGCTACTCTTTTTGTGTTGTTTTTCTTGCTTCCCTCTTTCTCTTTCTTGTTTTTTTTTTCTTCTGTCTATATTGTTATTTCCTTTGTCTCACTGCTTTGTTTTTATGCATACCTCTGGTGAATCCTGTATAGGGTCAGTGACCCTGAATAAAGGCTTTTTGTTGTTGTTGTAATAAATACAATCATCCACCACACACGTATATTTTCAAATTTTGTTTTTCAATCAGAAATAATGTAATACATAGCGCTCTAAGTAGAAATAAAATAAAACCATAAATATGATCCATAGGGGACCATGGGATATAAATTCACACAACATTGACAGTTCGTTCCATTTTTACATAGTTTCACTTATTACTTGACCTTAGGGAACTAAATCAACTTCCCATAACAAATATGCAACATCTAGTCTACACTAAGGACATACACCAAAGATTCAACAAATTCTGCAGAATGTACTTAACTAAATAACTGACTACTAATGTAATCAATTGCATGCTGATATGTAAATATGTAAATATCCCTTTAAACTACTTTTTCTTTCATTCAAATGTATATATTTCACAGGCAAATATCCGATTTGTGGATATAGCGTGTATTCTGTAATTGTTAAATAAATAAATAAATGTAATATATTTTTCTCTCAATATATAATAAGTATTTAAAATATGTAAATAATAAAGTGTATATAAAAATAGTATTTATTATTAAGTTTTTAACGTGATAATCCTGTTGAAGGACTGACAAGTCCGAAAGCTTGAAAATAAAAGTTGCACAAGAAACTTAACCCTGGAAGCTTTATTTATTTTATAATTTTTGAATTATGTTGATTTTTTTCATCTAACTAAATTGCATACTAATTCTTGTACATATTTCAAATGATCTTTCTTTTTTCTTTCTATGTTTAGTTTACCTTTAAAGTGCAAGTGTCCCTAGGGAGACATAGCGCTCTAAGTAGAAATAAAATAAAACCATAAATATGATCCATAGGGGACCATGGGATATAAATTCATACAGCATTGACAGTTCGTTACATTTTTACATAGTTTCACTTATTTGAATATAGAGCAATCCATAAATTGTTGTTGACACACTTTAAAATGTTATAACACCTTGATTAAGGTGGGCATTCAGCCAACTGAAATATTGGCAAAATAAATGATATTTTGATACAATATATGCCTTTTTAATTAAAGTTTCACTTATTACTTGATTATATTTCATTTTACATATTGTTTGCACCTAGTTATATAAATAACTTGCTAGGCTGCATTGTTTTATAATCATGTAAAATTTTATTTCTTTCTTTTAATTATATAAATATATATGTATATAAAATGAGTGAAAGATTCAATAAAGTCAGTCAGTCAGTTAGCTAAAACCGAGTGAGGCGTCCTTCCTCTATTCAAACAGCTTGCTACATCGCAGTCTTGCTAAGTGACAACATTCTCGGTAGTCAATCCGCCGGTCTGGTCTCGTAAAGTACAGTCAATAACAAGCTCTGCCACATATCGTCATCACCTGAGACCAGACTAGAGGCTGAAGGAGCTAAAGGAAGTCCTGGCTAACATTGTCAGGAACCAAGCTCCAACACATATCTTACTTTCTATTACTTACAATTATTCTAGGTTTCATCAATTTGATTTTTATTCAACTTTTTTTTACCTAAATTGAGATAGGACATTAAACATATTGATTTTTCTCTACTTTCGCGTCTCTCTAAACAAGCCCTATAATTTATGTTTCAAATTGGAACCAAATTACAGTTCTTCAGAATGTGATTCGTCCCGACAATCATTCCAAATCATTCCCTGTAATTTCCTAGAAATTATTGGAATATGAATCTAATATTCTATGCGCCATATTATTTCTACAGTATAACCTGTCTTAAGCGGGTCATGTCTTAAGCGGAACATGCCTTAAGAGGGACATGTATGGAAATGGTCATGTCTTGAGCCAAGATGTATCTTAGAGAGTCTTGTCTTAAGCGGGCCATATCTAATGCGGTCCATGTCTTAATAGGGACTAGTCTAAAGCGGGGCATGTCTTAAGAGGGCCATGTCTAAAGCGGGCTATGTCAAAAGCGAGCCATGTCTGAAGCGGGCCATGTCTTATGCGTTCCAGGTCTTAATAGGACTTGTCTAAAGCGGGGCATGTCTTAAGCTGACCATGTCTAAAGCGGGCTATGTCAAAAGCGAGCCATGTCTGAAGCGGGCCATGTCTTATGCGGTCCATGTCTTAATAGGACTTGTCTAAAGCGGGGCATGTCTTAAGCTGACCATGTCTAAAGCGGGCTATGTCAAAATCGAGCCATGTCTGAGGCGGGCCATGTCTTAATCAAGCCATGTCTAAAATGGGCCATGTCTTATGCGAGCAAGGTCTAAAGTGGGCCACGTTTAAAGTCGATCATGTATTAAGCTGTTCATTTCTAAAACGGGCCATGTTCCAAGAGAGAAACACCTAAATCGGATCATGTCCTAAGAGAACCATGTCTAAAGCGGACCATGTCTTAATTGAGTCACGGGTGGTCCATGTCTTAATAGGACCATGTCTAAAGCGGGCCATGCCTTAAGAGGATCGTCTTAAGCGGGTCATATTTTAAGCGAGCCATGTCTTAAGCGGACCATGTCTTAAGCGAGCCATGTCTAAAGCGGATCATGTCTTAAGAGGGCCATGTTCTAAAGTGGCCTTAGTACATTCTGAATTCCGTCATATTAAGTTCGAGAGCACCTCTGTAGTCACAAGTTTTTCTTCAACATCTCAAACACCACATGCGGTGACATCGATGCTGCACTCAACATGGCGCTTGGTGATGCTCTTGTACCTTTTTTATTTGACATTTTATGAAAAAACAATTTAAGTAAAATTCACGTTATATTATATATACTTCGTATCAGGATCACTACCTTTGCATCAGGAACATCTCCTTTTGTATCAAGAAGAAATTTTGTTCATCAAGATTACTCCTTGTGTCTCATGGTGTTGTTGTTGTTGAACATCTTTTGTATCAAGAAGAAGTTTTGTTCATCAAGATTACTTTGTGTCTCATGATACTGTTGTTGTTGAACATCTTTTGTATCAAGAAGAAGTTTCGTTCATCAATATTACTCCTTGTGTCTCATGATACTGTTGTTGTTGAACATATTTTGTATCAAGAAGAAGTTTTGTTCATCAATATTACTCCTTGTGTCTCATGATGTTGTTGTTTTTGAACATCTTTTGTATCAAGAAGGAGTTTTGTTCATCAAGATTACTCCTTGTGTCTCATGATGTTGTTGTTTTTGAACATATTTTGTATCAAGAAGAAGCTTTGTTCATCAAGATTACTCCTTGTGTCTCATGATGATGTTGTTGTTGAACATCTTTTGTATCAAGAAGAAGTTTTGTTCATCAAGATTACTCCTTGTGTCTCATGATGTTGTTGTTGTTGAACATCTTCTGTATCAAGAAGAGGTTTTGTTCATCAAGATTACTCCTTGTGTCTCATGGTGTTGTTGAACATCTTTTGTATCAAAAAGAAGTTTTGTTCATCAAGATTACTCCTTGTGTCTCATGGTGTTGTTGAACATCTTTTGTATCAAGAAAAAGTTTTGTTCATCAAGATTACTCCTTGTGTCTCATGGTGTTGTTGAACATCTTTTGTATCAAGAAGAAGTTTTGTTCATCAAGATTACTCTTTGTGTCTCATGTTGTTGTTGAACATCTTTTGTATCAAGAAAAAGTTTTGTTCATCAAGTTTACTCCTTGTGTTTCATGTTGTTGTTGAACATCTTTTGTATCAAGAAAAAGTTTTGTTCATCAAGATTACTCCTTGTGTCTCATGTTGTTGTTGAACATCTTTTGTATCAAGAAAAAGTTTTGTTCATCAAGATTACTCCTTGTGTCTCATGGTGTTGTTGAACATCTTTTGTATCAAGAAAAAGTTTTGTTCATCAAGATTACTCCTTGTGTCTCATGTTGTTGTTGAACATCTTTTGTATCAAGAAAAAGTTTTGTTCATCAAGATTACTCCTTGTGTCTCATGGTGTTGTTGAACATCTTTTGTATCAAGAAAAAGTTTTGTTCATCAATATTACTCCTTGTGTCTCATGTTGTTGTTGAACATCTTTTGTATCAAGAAAAAGTTTTGTTCATCAAGATTACTCCTTGTGTCTCATGTTGTTGTTGAACATCTTTTGTATCAAGAAAAAGTTTTGTTCATCAAGATTACTCCTTGTGTCTCATGTTGTTGTTGAACATCTTTTGTATCAAGAAAAAGTTTTGTTCATCAAGATTACTCCTTGTGTCTCATGTTGTTGTTGAACATCTTTTGTATCAAGAAAAGGTTTTGTTCATCAAGATTACTCCTTGTGTCTCATGGTGTTGTTGAACATCTTTTCTATCAAGAAAAAGTTTTGTTCATCAAGATTACTCCTTGTGTCTCATGTTGTTGTTGAACATCTTTTGTATCAAGAAAAGGTTTTGTTCATCAAGATTACTCCTTGTGTCTCATGGTGTTGTTGAACATCTTTTCTATCAAGAAAAAGTTTTGTTCATCAAGATTACTCCTTGTGTCTCATGTTGTTGTTGAACATCTTTTGTATCAAGAAAAAGTTTTGTTCATCAAGATTACTCCTTGTGTCTCATGTTGTTGAACATCTTTTGTATCAAGAAAAAGTTTTGTTCATCAAGATTACTCCTTGTGTCTCATGTCGTTGCTGAACATCTTTTGTATCAAGAAGAAGTTTTGTTCATCAAGATTACTCCTTGTGTCTCATGATGTTGTTGTTGAACATCTTTTGTATCAAGAAGAAGTTTTGTTCTTCAAGATTACTCCTTGTGTCTCATGATGTTGTTGTTGTTGAACATCTTTTGTATCAAGAAGAAGTTTTGTTCTTCAAGATTACTTTGTGTCTCATGATGTTGTTGTTGAACATCTTTTGTATCAAGAAAAAGTTTTGTTCATCAAGATTACTCCTTATGTCTCATGTTGTTGTTGAACATCTTTTGTATCAAGAAAAAGTTTTGTTCATCAAGATTACTCCTTGTGTCTCATGTTGTTGTTGAACATCTTTTGTATCAAGAAAAAGTTTTGTTCATCAAGATTACTCCTTGTGTCTCATGTTGTTGTTGAACATCTTTTGTATCAAGAAAAAGTTTAGTTCATCAAGATTACTCCTTTTGTCTCATGTTGTTGTTGAACATCTTTTGTATCAAGAAAAAGTTTTGTTCATCAAGATTACTCCTTGTGTCTCATGGTGTTGTTGAACATCTTTTGTATCAAGAAAAAGTTTTGTTCATCAAGATTACTCCTTGTGTCTCATGTTGTTGTTGAACATCTTTTGTATCAAGAAAAAGTTTTGTTCATCAAGATTACTCCTTGTGTCTCATGTTGTTGTTGAACATCTTTTGTATCAAGAAAAAGTTTTGTTCATCAAGATTACTCCTTGTGTCTCATGTTGTTGTTGAACATCTTTTGTATCAAGAAGAAGTTTTGTTCATCAAGATTACTCCTTGTGTCTCATGATGTTGTTGTTGAACATCTTTTGTATCAAGAAGAAGTTTTGTTCATCAAGATTACTCTGTGTCTCATGATGATGTTGATGTTGAACATCTTTTGTATCAAGAAGAAGTTTTGTTCATCAAGATTACTCCTTGTGTCTCATGTTGTTGTTGAACATCTTTTGTATCAAGAAGAAGTTTTGTTCATCAAGATTACTCTGTGTCTCATGATGATACTGTTGTTGTTGTATTATTAGCGTAAATTCTCTCATCTATACTTGTACCTTATTCTAGATAATTTTTGTACCTCAATAAATGTGTAATATTGAAGGAAGCAGTTAAACGACCGGACAAAGGGAGGCGCAGGCAAGATGTACGACGATGGCATGTGACCTACTTTCTGGCGCCGGTCTTCTCTCGAGACTCCGACGGCATATCCAACCGGGATGTGGCTCCGACTACACGACTTTCTCCTGCTCCTGACGGTGGCGTTGGTGGCCTCGGGGCAGCTTCTGGATGGTAGGTCACTCTCTCATCCTTCCTAGACTGACGGATGGATGGTGTAATTCTCTGATCTCAGAGAACCACTTTTACCTTAGGTTTTGAATAATAATTTCAAGAGTTTTCTATCTTATATTCACTTTTGTTAAAAGAATCAAAATAAAACCTTTCTCAAAGAGTTTCTTTTTATTATATTTTCAGGAATTCGCTTTCCATATCTGTCTTTGAGAAAATCACGTTTAACCAATTTTGAACAATTATTTCAGGATTTTTATTCTTTTTCTATATTTGAGTATCAAGTTCAACATATTTTAAACAATTTTTTTAGAAGTTCTAATCCACACTCTGTCTTCAAACATCACGTTTAATTCAATATGAACAATAATTTTTGAAGTTCTAATCCACACTCTGTCTTCAAACATCACGTTTTATTCAATATGAACAATAATTTTTGAAGTTCCCATCCACTTTCTATCTTTGAGTATCACGTTCTACTCAAGATAATAAAAATAATTTTTTTGTGAAAGGTTTTATTTTCATTCTTTTAATATTTGTAGCGCAATTTTTCGTTAACTTCATTCTATTTTGTGTTTGTGGGTATCATGCTTAATTTGAACAATATTTTACGGAAAGATAGAGGCTGCCTGGCCTGTCTTACAACCTCAGAAAATTTTTGACGCTTTGCCAAATGATTTATTTATTTCTTCTGACGAAGACAAAAATATTTTGTCGAAAGGATAAGAAAATTTAAAAAAACTCTTAACTGACCGAAATGTCATTTTTCGTAGAAATATTTTATGGAGTTTTAATTCAATTTTTGTGTTTACGAGCATCACGTTTTACTTATTTCAACAATCTTTTTCAGGAATTCGTATACACTTTTCATCTTTGAGTACCATGTTTTACATATTTTTAACAATATCTTCAGGAGTTTTTTAAATTCACTTTCTGTGTTTGAGCATCACGTTTTAACTATTTTGAGCTATATTTTCAGGATTTTTATTCACTTTCTATCTTTGAGTATCAAGTTAAACGTATTCTGAGCAATATTTTCTGGAGTTTTTATTCTATTTCTGTCTTCGAGCATCCTATTTTATATCTTTTAACAATTTAACAATCCAATGTGTCTTCGACCGCATCACCTTTTCACTTAATATGAACAATATATTCAGTTGTTTTCAATCACTTTCTCTCTTTGAGTTTCACGTTTTACTTATTTTGAACAATTTTTTCAGGAATTCGCTTTCCCTTTCTGTCTTTGAGAACATCACGTTTTACTTAATTTGAACTTTTTTTTTTTGAGGTTCTCATCCACTTTCTATCTTTGAATATCACGTTTTACTTATTTTAAACAATATTTTCAGGAATTCGCTTTCCCTTTCTGTCTTTGAGTATTACTTTTTACTTATTTTAAACAATAATTTCAGGATTTTTATTCACTTTCTATCTTTGAGTATCAAGTTCAACGTATTTTAAACCATTTTTTAGAATTTCTCATTCACATTCTGTTTTCAAACATCACGTTTTATTCAATATGAATAATAATTTTTGAAGTTCCCATCCACTTTCTATATTTGAGTATCACGTTCTACTCAATTTGAGCAATTTTTTAAAGAGTTTTCATTCTTTCTTCCAAAATCACGTTTTACTTAATATGAACAAATTTTCAGTGATTTTCATTCATTTTCTGTCTTTGAGCATCACGTTTTACAAATTTTGAACAATATTTTCTGGAATTCTCATATAATTTCGCTTTTTGAGCATCACGTTTTACCTAATTTGAACACTATTTTCAGGAGTTATCATTCATTCCCTATCTTCTACTATCAGGCTTTACTTAATATATGGATAATATCTTCAGAAGTTTTCAATCACTTTCTGTTTTTGAACATCAAGTTTTACTTAATCTTAACAAGATCTTCAGTTCTCATCTACTTTCCATCTTTGAAAATCATGTTTTATTCAATATGAACAATATTTTCAGGAGTTGTCATTCACTTTCTATCTTTGAGTATCACGTTTTAAATATTTTGAGAAATATATTCAGGAGTTCTAATTCAATTTCTGACTTTTCAAACATCACGTTTCACTTATTTTAAACAATATTTTCAGTAATAATTCACTTTCTTTCTTTTGGAATACCACGCTTTGTATGTACAATGTTTTATCGAATTTTCACTCACGTTCTGTCTTTGAGAATCACGTTTTATACTTAACATAACAATATTTTCAGGAGTTGTCATTCACTTTCTATCTTTGAGCTTCACGTTTTACCTAATTTGAACACTATTTTGAGGATTTATCATTCATTCCCTATCTTCGAACATCAGGCTTTACTTAATATATGAACAATATCTCCAGGAGTTGTCATTCACTTTCTATCTTTGAGAACATAAAGTTTTACCTATTTTGAACAATATTTTCAAGAGTTATAATTTACTTTGTCTTTTCGAATATCACGTTTTACTTGATATGAACAATATTTTCATTATATTCTCATTCTCTCATATTCTCATTCCCCTCTATCTCTTTCAGCGCTTTCCACTCATTTCCCCTCTATCTCTAACTCTGCAGCGCTGGCAGAAGCTCCATATTCATTGTATATTGTGCATATAATGCATATTATCTTTTTTGAATAGTACAGACTGTGCACTTTGAATGTATTGACAAGATGTCAATAAAATTATTCTAATTGTCAATTGTCTATCTCTTTCAGTATCAAGTTATACTTATTTTTTGAATATTTTCAAGAAATTTTCGTTCACTTTTTATCTTCGGTCATCAGACCTTCATTCTCTCGCTTTTTGATCCTGGACAAAGTTTATTTCTATTCTCCGGCAACCAACTTTGTATATTCAGAACAGTCTTTTCAGGTAAGATAGTGTCGATCTCTTCGGTCAATACATTTTTTTTTACTCTGTTACTTAAGGCAGTTGACATTTCTTCGTCAAATTTTGATAATTGACTTCAAAGACGATATAATCACAATGAATACAAAACATTTGAAACTTTCAAAATTTTCTTTAATAGAACTCAACGATATTTCATAAAATAACTTCTTTCATCAGGCCAAAAAAAAAAATAGAAAATCAAGATTCACTCTAAAAACAAAGTAATTTTTTTTTTCAAAGAAATTTGTAAAATATATTTTTTAAAATAGAGCAATCCATAAATAAATATTTAATTAAAAAGGCATATATTGGATCAAAATATCATTTATTTTACCAATATTTCAGTTGGCTGAGTTTGTTGTTGAAACAAATTAAATATGTTATAATACCTTGATAAAGGTTGGCGTTTAGCCAACTGAAATATTGGTAAAATAAATGATTTTTCGATTCAATATATGCCTTTTTTATTGCAAAATATACCTTCTTAGAAAATTTGAAAATGCTTATTTATAAAGTATTCTGAATATTCATATATTTCACACACAAAAACCTTTATTAAGACACACAGGTCTTACAGAGGATTCTCTTTAGGGTTACAAGACGAAAAAAACCTATGTAAGTGGGAAATATACAAAGGGGTAAAAATGAAGAAAGATTATATACACATGATAAATATATACAGATTATTATTTGAATAATCCTATGGAAAATAAGAATATGGATTTGGAAAAAAGAAAAACTTTGGAAATATGGATGGGAGAAGTGGAGAACGAAAAAATTATTCATATATTTTGGATATACGAAAACATGCTTTATATTGGGAACTTATGCCCTACACAGGATTCTCCATGTACCTAATTACTTATAAAAGATGAGTTAGTTATTTACAGGTGATCGTTCATTTACATATATATATATTTTTTTTTTTACAGTATTTAGTGTATACAAAAATGTAATGCCTCGATAAAGGTTGGCGTTCAGCCAGCCGAAATATTGGCAAAATAAATATTTTATTAAATCCAATATATACCATTTATTATCTAATATATATTTATATACGGCTTTTTTTCTTAATGTTTCTTCTCTTGAACAGCCCAGTAAAACTTGTACAGGGTCAATGTATTGTATTTATATTTTGTCGTCCTAGACAACAGAACCTCCAGAGTAAGAAGCTTCAATATATGTCTTGTACCATGGTATATTTATATATGACTTTAGTTTGAAGAACCTATAGGACATGCAACAACTGTCTTGGTGTGGAACTAACACCTACCCACATATTCTCATGCCCATCAATGGCCGCCGCCTTGCAGAAAATTGACATAGACTTAGAGCAGAAGCTTTACACACCCAAGTTAGTGAACATTGCGACTGCTGTGATAGAGATGTATGGAAACATCTGAGGCTCTTAATTGGACATGACAACAACAACAATACAGTATACACACCCAAGATAGTGGGCATTGCTGCTGCTGTGATAGAGATGTATGGAGATATCTGAGGCTCTTCATTGGACATAACAACAACAACAATACAGTATACACACCCAAGATAGAGGACATTGCTGCTGCTGTGATAGAGATGTATGGAGATATCTGAGGCTCTTCATTGAACATGACAAAAACAACAATACAGTATACACACCCAAGATAGAGGACATTGCTGCTGCTGTGATAGAGATGTATGGAGATATCTGAGGCTCTTCATTGAACATGACAACAACAACAATACAGTATACACACCCAAGATAGTGGGCATTGCTGCTGCTGTGATAGAGATGTATGGAGATATCTGAGGCCCTTCATTGGACACGACAACAACAACAACTTTAATTCGCAAATTTATTTTTTTAAATAGAATTTTGCATTTAAATTATCCTTGATGAGTTTGTTTCATTCTGTTTTTTCAACCATCACACTTATCAATGTTTAGGATTTATGTTGAGTTATTTCTTTTTGTAATCTGATAGGAAGAATTCTCTCTAATCTATGATCGGGAGATGATGAAATATTTGGGAAGGCTTGACTCATCAGGGATGAACCAACGATTTCGTCAATCTAATCTCGATGAAAAATCTCCACTGATGAGCAGAGCTTTGATAATTCGCTTTCATCTTTTCGTTCACTAGTGGTATGGTATCGTCCTATAGGGTTAAAATGAAATAGCGCTGATTAGTTACAATCTTTACATTTAGATGGCGCTGTTTATTGTTTACTAACACTTATCTATTCAGTATAAACCATAAATTTCCGACCTATACGACCCAGGATCGAATCCCGAATTGAGCACTTTTTCTGTATAACAAATTTGCTCTAAAAGACCCCGATTCTCATAAAAGTCTAATTCAACCAGTGAATATAAGTAATCAAACGGTGTTTATGAACATTTTTAAGTGCAAAAAAACGAACTTACACAGGTACAGCTTGAACCACGCTGATGATGGCCAACAGCCCGAAACGCGTCCGTGGTTAGCTTTTCTTGATTAATCAAGAATGAGTATTTGGCCAATTCTGGAGTAATTAAAAATCAACGAGAATAGTTTATATTTATTCCGATAGATGGCGCAAGCCATCAGCCTCTTTCAGTTGCACGATAAGGAGATGCCTTTTTCTTTAAAAAACGAACTGTTTTCTACATGTGTGGGTTTCTAGTGTACTTAGAGTAAAAGCAGTTGCCTATATTATGTATCAGAAGGGACTTTCCATTAAGGAAGTTAAATATATATTTTTAAAATGGAAATTTTGTAGGGAGAATATTGAGATTTATAAAAAGGTCACCTCTCTAGTCAAAATTAGAAAGCGCTTCCACTCCAGATCGGTGCTTCTCGGTTTACCATGGCTGTGAGACTTTCGTTTTTCCATTCTTCCATATAAAGTTGGTTAAACAATAAAATATTGTATATTTTTCTTCATTACACATTTATACGTTCAGTTTGTTAAACAATAAAATATTGTTTAATTAAAAAAACATATATTGGATCAAAATATCATTTATTTTACCAATATTTCAGTAGGCTGAACGCCAACCTTTATCAAGGGTATTAAAACATATTAATGTGTGTCAACAACAAACTCAGCGCCACATAACGTCAATAGAATTAAGTTTTAAAAATATTTTGCTTATATTCAATGTGTAGAAAAAAATTGATATGTACTATAGTATATTTATATTATGGACAAAATAAATTTTGTAAAATATGGGTGTGAATATTTTGAAAATATTGGATATACTGAAATATTTGTAAAATAAATTATATTTTGATCCAATATATGCATTTTTAATTAAAGATATATTTATGGATTGCTTTATCTTCAAAATAAAGTATTGTGTAAATTTTCTCCCACCCTTCTACTTTAAGGATGTTATACAAAAAAAAAAAAATATTGTGTAAATTTCTCCATTGCACCTTTCCTGAGTTTGTTAAAAACTAAAATATTGCGTCATTTTACTCAAACACCCCTCCATGTTGAAGTGTTTAAACAATAAATATTGCATTATTTTCTATACCACCTTTTTACGTTGAGTTTGTTAAACAATCAAACATTGTTGAAACTTACTCAATCATTCCTCTATACACCGGGGTGATTATATAGAATATGGTGTCCATTTGACAATCAGGTTAAGTTAGCTGTTTGGAACGTGGATATTGAAAAAACTGAAATTTGAAATATATTTTTAAACTATTTTGAATTTTTAGTTCAAATTTCAGTTGTAGATATTTATACATAAAGCAATAACGCGTCATCTATACATATAAAATGAAAGGATTTAAAAGCACGAATGTTTCTTTTATACATAATACAAATTTCTACTGTCCTTACTGCGATGAAAAAATATATTGGGAGGGCTTGGCTCATCAGTGGTAAACCCTTAGATATTTAGATATTTATCCTGCTCAAGTATACTTGTAAACACTTCTTGTAAGAAGTTTAATACCTGAATCTCACCCAGAAGGCCCGGGTTCGATTCCCAGTGTGGAAACCTTTTTATTCCGCTTTATGCTTCTATCGGGGCTTAAAAATCCTCCATTCTGGTTAGCATTCCCTTAAATAAAGATATTTTCGTAAGAAATAGTCGATGTTTCAATTAAGACAGTTAAAAAGCGATTATCTCTTGAAAGTTTGCATTATAAAATAAGAAAATCACTATGATAATTATGAAAAAGGCATCTCCTTATCGTGTAAATGAAAGTTGCTGATGGCTTGCGTCATCTATCGGAATAAATATCAACTATTCTCGTTGATTTTTAATTATTCCAGAATTAGCCAAATACCCATTCTTTATTAATCAAGAAAAGCTAACCACGGACTGCGTTTCTTCAGTTAGATTTTCTTGATTAATCAAGAATGTGTATCTAACCAATTCTGGAATAAATAAAAATCAACGATAATAGTTGATATTTATTCCGATAGATGGCGCAAGCCATCAGAAACTTTCAGTTGCACGATAAGTAGATGCCTTTTTCATAATTTATACACCTTATCCCATTACAATATCACATTTGTACTATTTTTTCTCATTATGATAAATCTTTGTAGTTTTATATAATAATTCCACAATTCATCCCTGTCTATTACACAATATAGAAGTACACTGTATAACAAAAAAATCGACGCACCAAGAAGGAGTTGTCAGATTAGGACAAAATTTGGTGTATGTAAAGAGCATGTATAAGGGGAAAATACGATTAAATTTTTAGAACTCTCTCTCTCTCTTGCTTTGCATAAATCGGCCACCAAATTTCAATCATTTGCATGTTTGGTCGAAACCTATTTGTATACGTATTTTCATATAAATCAGACAACTGCTCCTTGGTGCGTCGATATATTTTTTTTTTTTTTTGTTATAGAGTATACTCTCCGTATGCCACAGTCAACATTCGGAATGCATCCGCGCACTTAATTTCGTTTTTCACACAAAATTTGATACAGGTTCTTTGATCCATTTTTTTTAATAGGTAAAAATCGAAGACGATCCAAAACACCTGCAAGCAAAGCAGCTGTCAACAATTAAGTGAACATTCAAAATGGCCGAGCTTTTCGGCATAAGTGAGAGACATGAGTACCAACATAAAGCCACAAAAAGATCGAAATTCGAATATACGTAACCCGCGAAAATTCAAAGGTCGCAATACTTTTTGAACACATCTCGTATATCAAGATAGTGTATGGCAATTGTGTTCCAATCCATACATTGAGTACATCTCTACAGAAAACAAGTTCCAGAAATGGTATCAGTTTGTAGGTCAGAGGAAGCGGGTTCTTCCCGACCTACAACAAACAACAATCACGTTAAGGAAATAGATATTGAGATAGTGAGAGAGAATTTGCAAATTGCTTTACAAATTAGAGAATTGCAACGCTCCACTTAACTTCTTTTTTTAGGTTCCTGGAGCATCTCAGAAGTCCTGGAAAATGGGTGACGATGGGAGAAATATAAAAAAACAAGGAATCGGTGTCCATTAAGGTCCGAAGATTTCCCAAAGGTGACCTAGAGTTGGGACCATCAGCCTGCTTCAAGGTCTCCACAATAGCTGATGACTTCTTTCCCTGGATTCTGTTATAGAGAGTTTTAGGATTAGGTTCAATTTGGAACATTGATTGGAAACATAAGACCAAATACAAAAAAATAGTAAAGTGTTATCAAAAAAGCATTAGGTTCAATTTGGATCATTGCTTGGAAAAATAAGACCAAATCTAAATAAATAGTAAAGTGTTATAAAAAGCATTAGGTTCAATTTGGAACATTGATTGGAAACTCTGGACCAAATACAAATAAATAGTGAAATATTGTCAAAATTGCTAAGGTATAATTTGGATTATAGATTATAAATACCAGGTAAATAAGACCAAATACAAATAAATAGTTAAATATCATCAAAAGTAATAAGGTACAATTTGGATTAAAGATTTGAAACACAAGGTAATATGACCAATTCCAAATAAATTGTAAAGTGTCATCAAATTCATTAGGTACAATTCGTATTAAAGATTAGAAACGTAAGATAATAAGACCAATTCCAAATAAATAGTAAAGTGTTATCAAAAATAATTAGGTACAATTTGTATTATAGATTAGAAATACAAGGTAATAAGACCAAATCCAAATAAATAGTAAAATGTTATCAAAAATCATTAGGTACAATTTGGATTATACATGATGTATACATTATGTAGATTAGAAACACAAAGTAAATAAGATCAAAATCCATATAAACAGTAAAATATCGTCAAAATTGTTTAGGTATATTTTCGATTATAGAATAGAAACACAAGGTAATAAGATCAAAAAAATAAATAGTGAAATATCGTCAAATTTGAATAGGTACAATTTGGATTACAGATTATAAACACAAGATAAATAAGACCAGAATCCAGATAGTTAAATATCATTAAAATTCATCTGGTATAATTTGCTTTATAGATTAGAAACACAAGGTAATAAGACCAAAAAAATAAATAGTGGAATATCGTCAGAAGTAATAAGGTACAATTTGGATTATAGATTAGAAACGCAAGGTAATGAGAGCGATTCACTCATTTCTGATGAATTTGTGATGAATCTGTATAAGACCCTGGAGGCTGTTGTTGGATTCTGTGCTGCCTGGAGTATAGAAGCTCTATCTATGTTTCCTTCCTGCGGTGAATCTGTATAAGACCCTGGAGGCTGTTGTTGGGTTCTGTGCTACCTGGAGTATAGGAGCTCCATCTATGCTTCTTTCCTGCGGTGAATCTGTATAAGACCCTGGAGGCTGTTGTGTTCTGTGCTGCCTGGTGTATAGGAGCTTCATCTATGCTCCTTTCCTGCGGTGAATCTGTATAAGACCCTGGAGGCTGTTGTTGGGTTCTGTGCTGCCTGGAGTATAGGAGCTCCATCCATGCTTCCTTCCTGTGGTGAATCTGTATAAGACCCCGGAGGCTGTTGTTGGGTTCTGTGCTGCTTGGAGTTTAGGAGCTCCATCTATGCTTCCTTCCTGCGGTGAATCTGTATAAGACCCTGGAGGCTGTTGTTGGGTTCTGTGCTGCCTGGAGTATAGGAGCTCCATCTATGCTTCCTTCCTGCGGTGAATCTGTATAAGACCCTGGAGGCTGTTGTTGGGTTCTGTGCTGCCTGGAGTATAGTAGCTCCATCTATGTTTCCTTCCTGCGGTGAATCTGTATAAGACCCTGGAGGCTGTTGTTGGGTTCTGTGCTGCCTGGAGTATAGTAGCTCCATCTATGCTTCCTTCCTGTGGTAAATCTGTATAAGACCCTGGAGGCTGTTGTTGGGTTCTGTGCTGCCTGGAGTATAGAGCTCATCTATGTTTCCTTCCTGTGGTGAATCTGTATAAGACCGGTGGTCTTAGTAAAACTTTATGTGTGTGCGGATAAAATAAAATTCAGCCTTATCACCATCACTTTGGTTTAGTATTTCATCCATCTTTGAAACAGGAGTAAATCCATTTTATTTGATCAAACTTTATGACAGATCCGTTTTCCATAGACAATGATTGATGACAGAAATAACGAAGGCAATAGGATCCTATGCATGTGTGATGAGAAATTTGATGGTATCTTGAAACACGGAAATTGTTTAAATCAATTCTGTTCAGCATTCACTAGGTCGCGACACCTTCATTCAATATTTATATCCAGACACTTATATAACACAACCTGGTTGATTATGATTATCATAAATAAATATTTAAAATTATTCATGAAAGGATCAAAACACAACGTAAATAAAACTATAAATCTAAATAAATAAATAATGAATGACGTTTCGGTAACAGCGTTGTTACCTGTATCATCTATAATCCAAAAAAGGAACTTCCAAAAATGCAATATAACAGCGGTATGGTAGATTAAACTGGCGAAACCGCTGAGAGGGTTTACCACTGATGAGCCAGGCCCTCCCATTAATTTTTCCATTGCAGTAAGGGCATATATGTGTCTATAATAGTTTCGAATTTTGATAATACAAATTGTACCTTGAAAGGAATAAAGAAACTTGTTTTATAAACTCGGAGGTCAGCGTGAAGTAAAATATAACTTTTTTTTCGAATAAATGAACATTTTTCCGCATGTTTCTTTTCATAGAAATCATCAAATGTATAGACTTCACTGTGATGACGAAAATTAATTAAATGAAACGGCTAGGTTTATCAATGGTGAATCTCAGCGGCTTCCTCAAATTAATTGCATCATTAAAATGTTTCTTTTCATTTAAATCATCGAAAACTTGTCCGGATTAGTTTGGTTATCAGCTTAAAGGATTTATCACTGATGAGCTAAGACCTCTCACCTATTTATTTCTGATAGAAGAAAGGAGGCTAGCATTTTGAGGAAGTATTTCTATGGTGTTGGTACTGGCAAGCAACATATGCCTTAATGGGTCTAGTAGCGAAAGAAATATAGCAAGGGTCGGTAAGGTTTTGAGTCGGAAGAGGTAAAATTACAATTTACAAAATTTCAGAATTATTGAAGAAAGAGCCACACAATGTTTTCTTGCCAACAATAATTAGTGCTCGCATAAATATAATTTATATATATATTGAAAATAGAGCAATCCATAAATAAACTTTAATTAAAAAAGGCATATATTGAATCAAAATATCATTTATTTTAACTATATTTCAGTTGGCTGAACGCCAACCTTTATCAAGGTATTATAACATATTGATGTGTGTCATCATACATTAATATGTTATAATACCTTGATAAAGCTTGGCATTCAGCCAATTGAAATATTGGTAAAATAAATAATATTTTGATTCAATATATGCCTTTTTAATTAAATATATTTATGTGAAATACCTTGTAATATAAAAGAAGAAAGTAAAGGAGAGAAAGCTATAAAATTGTTTGCCCGCCGCGCTCGAGTGACTTCACAAGACGCACGCATCGAACGGTTGTTGTTACCTTTTTTTTCTTCGAATTATAAAGTTGGATTATATTTTGTATCTTATTTTAGTTAATTTAATAAAAATAAATAAGAATATAACAATATATATTGAAATTAGAAAATAATGGTGTTCAAGACCAGTTACCTGGAGTTGTTTAGATCCTGGGGTGTCCGCTGCATTCTTGGGGAAGATGCCAACTATACCTAGAATTTAAGGATTGTTCTTCTTTCTTATCTTCATTCAATCATATTAGGATATAAAGTTGTGAACCTCGATGATGTCTGTTTGACAACCATCATGATTGGGTGAATTAGAATGCGTCTGCCTTTGTCATTAAGACTGGGAGCACTACTCAGTGGCAGGCCGACTTAACTCAAAAGAAATGGCCGCTTCTGACATGAGGAACAGACGCCATGTACAGCCGCTCCTAACATGGAGTACAAACGTTGCTCATTCTGTATCCTTGGATTAGGAGCCCTTACAGGGTACTATCAGCCGGGCCAGCTGAGCCCAGGTTTTTTAGTGAGCTTGTTACTGCTCCCCCTCCTCCTTTTTCATGCGGGTTTGGAACCAGCAAAGGCGGAGTTAGATTTAAGGAGTGAATTACTGAAACCAGCGAAGTGTACTGAACAAGTTATGAGAATCTTTAAGCATCGAATTAATAAATTCAATTTTTTTTATGATCTTGTGCTTATTCCTTTGCAGACAGAAGTTCGCCATTCATGGATGTTGTGTCTGACAGACAGAATTTCTCCATACATGGATTAATGAAACTGATGGAATTCAGGTTATCAGAAGTTGAGACATCGGGTCAATAAATTGTCATCAGTTTGGGACAATAATGTTACGTCAATTCGGACGGGAATTACCGATCAGCGTATGCAAATTCAGTGGCGACAAGTCAGGGCAATTAGCATAGTCTTGGTTAACCATGCTTGTGCAATGGCTCCTTCGGCATACCTGCCTGGAATTGAACATTAAGGCAAGAACAGCTAGAAAAGAACTTATCGGAGAGCTTTCAATATTCATAAAGTAGATTCCAAATTATTATTTATAAAATAATATTTAAATTATTTTAACTGTAATTCTTAAAAGTTATTTAAAACTAAAAATAAGTATGGAGTATAGTGAATGTAAATCGAAATTTGACAACTTTACCGCAAATGTTTCTTTTGAACGAAAAATCGAAATTTATTTTAAGGAGAAATAGCGATTATTTCTAACCTTAAGGATAAATTATGAAAAGATGAATTGTGAAAAGGTTAGAAATAATCGTTATTTCTCCTTAAAATAAATTTCGATTTTTCGTTCAAAAGAAACATTTGCGGTATAATTGATAATTTTCGTTCTACAATCATAAGCCGCATTATATCATAAATATAGTGAATATGTATCTTTTATATTTTATTCTCTCAATCTTTATCAGCTTTCGGACAAGTTTCTTCTTCAATATATAATTATAGTTATTAATTTGAAAATAGAGGAATCCATAAATAAATCTTTAATTAAAAAGGCATATATTGGATCATAATATAATATATTCACCAATATTTTGGTCCAATATATGTATTTTTAATTAATAGTTATTAATAAAAGTATTATTATAATTATAAAATATCAAAAAAACTTTCGCAATAAGAAAAAAATAGTACAAATGTGATATTGTACTGGGATAAGGTACATAAATTATGAAAAATGTATCTCTTTATCGTGAAACTGAAAGTTGCTGATGGCTTGCGCCATCTATCAGAATAAATATCGGAATATTATTGGCGCAAGCCATCAGCAACTCTCAGTTGCACGATAAATAGATGCCTTTTTCATAACTTTCGCAATAAGTTTTATTCATTAAAAACAGCACGAGTTTTAAATATCTCGCTCTTCAACGGCCAAAGCTCGCGCTGTTTTGAATAAAGAAACATATTGCGAAAGGTTTTTAATATTTCATAATAGTAAATCGCAATATTTTTCTAAATCTAAATAAATACACCTATCCCCCGATTTACACGGTACTTGTTTTACACGTTTTCGCTTTTACACGGCTTTCCAAATAAGTTTTTTTTATCGCACTATACTAAATTCTACTGTGATTGAACACATGCGCTGTGTACACATCTCACGAGGAATCCCGAGCTTATGTGCTGACTTGCTGCACACGCACATTGTGTCTGTATTTATAATAAAAAAAAAATAATTTTCGATTTACACGTTTTTCTCAGGAACGTATCTACCGTGTAAATCGGGGGATAGGTGTATTATAAATACTTGTATGATGCATTTAGCGCGCCATTAGTTATCAAAAATTGAATCCATTTTTGACGTGTATGTTTCTTTTTGAAATTAAACTATTTATATATACTACTGTCCTTATTACAGTTATAAAAATAATGGGAGGGCCTGGCTCATCACTGATGAATCCTCACAGCGGTGTCGCCAGTTTAATCTAACATACCAATATAATAATACATTGGAACCTTTAAACCGATACTAAAGCCGAACTGGACACTTTTATTTTTCCGTTTATCATTACTCTTCACAATTTATCCTTTCAAACCTCATCTTTGAGGTTAGAAATAATCGTTATTTCTCCTTTAAATAAATTTTGAATTTTCATTGAAAAGAAACTCATGCGGGATAATTTTTAAATGTCGTTTTACAAAAGGTATTTTAGTTTCAATTTCTCAATTAATTATTGATATATTGATTTTAAAATGTTAAATGACTTATTACACGTTTATTGTAAATAAATTTATTGAAAACTTTCGGATATTGTTCTTTCTCAATATGTAGGTAAACTAAATGGAAGAGAGATATTTATAACCTAGTTTCCTGGAGCACAGAATGCCAACTACCCGGAATTAAAGATACATTGTTTACGTTATTTACCAACTTTGCTTTCTTCTTGTTTATTTGAAAGATATCGTGTGGAGAATGGAATATATTTATACAACAAAAGCCTTTTTATTAAGTTGCATATATAGTCTTAAATACATATTTACCACGGAGGTTTCAAATGAAAAGAATAAAAAGTAAAAGTTAATTGTAATTTGATGTTAATGATGGAATTTATATACAAGTTTTCACTAATTGAGTGTTTAGAGAGAATGGATATAAAACTATATTAAATATCACTAAATTATATTTCGAAAATTTCCAATATTAATCTATTGATCGATTGCCCAGCATTTCAAGATTATAGAATGAAGAATGAACTAGTTGTTTGTGAACTTAACGATTTGATTTCCGATAAAAAATCATATTTAAAATTCAATTCATTTTGTAAATACATTCTAAACTTTCTACAAAATCTGAATCTCTAATGTTTTCATACGTTGAATAATGTAAATAACTTATGTAAATAAACTTTTCTCCTTGTTTGGCGCAAGTATCCCTTGCGGGATATAGCGCTTTGAAATAAAATAATTGTAATTGTAATTCTGTAAGAAAACTTTCTATAAAACTAAGGCAAGGTAGAATAAAGATAGATGTTGTCTGACTGGGATTCATATTTCTGCAAAAAATAAACACTTCGGCAAGTTAAAGTTTATTTTCTTAACGTTTCAAAAAATATAATTAAAAAAAAATAATAAATATAATTCAAAAATCAAGATTCAAGTTTAAAAAAAAATAAACTATAAGGAATCATAGAGATAGCTTCTATCATTCTTGGTACCAAATAGAAAACCCCAAAAAAAAAAACAGACCATCCAACTAAACAGAAGGAAGTCGACACAGTTGACCAGATGGAAATCTGATCACCAGCACCCTCTAGTCTATAAAGAGGTAGCCAAAAGCTTCCCCATGTGCACTAGGTGTAAAACCAAAGAGGCCACTCCCCAACATTTACTAAATTGTATTGGAAAGGACAAAGGAATCCCTGTACAGAGAACCAAGAAGAGTTCTCGAACTTCTTTATGAGCACGACTTCCAAGATCTTGTCTAATTTAGACTAATAAAAGAATAAGTAAAAAAAAAACTAAAAGGTAAATAAAGTCGAAATTATAAGTATGGACGTGTAAAATTAATTATATTTTAAGTTCTGACATCTTTAGTTTCAATTTCACTTATATTTAGATTAGTCTTTAGTTTGATTTTATCTCTAGTACACTTGGAACAAGAGATAATGTTCATGGGTAGTAGTTAGCGTCTGCTTTTACTGCAAGTGCACCACACGTCTACACATGTAGTAAAAGACATTTCCTCATCGTTCAACTCAAAATGTTGCTGATGGCTTGCGCCATCTATCGGAATTTGATGGAGATGGCGAACACGAAAAGGAGATGCCTTTTTTTCTTTCTTTCTTTAAAGAAAAAAGTAAAAAATTTGGTTTAAAATAAATGTCAGCAAAAGCAAAATTTTACACTCGATTATATAAATATTTTGAAATTCAACACAAAAAATATTGATATAGTGTATCATTTCATATTCTTAAGTTCCAGGATTGATATGATGGGAGGTCGCTTTGAGGAAGTAAAATGAAGAATAGCACTAGGAAGAGATGCAATAATAAAATTAGACGAGGTTATGAAAGATAAAGACATTTCAGTCAAGACAAAGAAGAGAATTGTAAGGACATTAGTATAACCTATGGTCACTTATAGACATGAGAATTTGACTCTCAGAAAAGAAGAAAGAAAAAGAATTGAAGACTTTGAAATGTGGACATGGAGAGCTATACAGAGTGCATGGACAGATAAAAAGACAAATGCTTCACTCTTAAATGAAATTAATACTGTTACACAAACACAAAAGCCTGTATTAAGACACACTGGTCTTACAGAGGATTCTCCTTGGGGTTATAAGACGGAGAAACCCACGAAAGTGGGACATATACAAAGGGGTAAAATGGAGAAAGATTATATACACATGATAAATATATACAGATTATTATTTTTGAATGATCCTATGGAAAATAAGAATATGGATTTGGAAGAAAAAAAAAAGAAAAAAAAAATTTGGAAATATGAATGGAAGAAGTGGAGAGCGAAAAGAGGAAAAAAACAGGTATTTACATATGGAACATACATATAATGGAACAAGTCAATTTAAGCTCTTCTGCTCATACAGCACAGGTGGACCATGGCTTTTTTTCAAGAAATCTTTAAGAGATTTTCCAGGAAAATCCGAGTGTTCAGAGTTGTAAGGTAAACACCGTTTTATCGGTGTGGGGGGTTGGGAGATCCTTACAATACCAAATATATTCTAAGATTGACCTATTTCGACACATAATGAGAGCAAATGGATTATAAAAGACGTTAATGTTGGGAAAATTTGAAGGAAGAAGGAAGACCTGCAATGAACTGGCTGGAAGGGGTCAAGGAAGTTACCAGAAGGTCACTAGATGAGAGTAATGGTCAATAACAGATCAAATTGGACAATATTTGTCACCATAGTGTCACTAAAATTCGAAATCTCTCGACTCTATAGACATTTTTTATTAATATCATCACTAATACCTGTGATACAGGTCAAGATAATCATAGTAGGGATTAGTAAGCGGATACTTTTATGTAAGTGCACCACATTTTTATACAGGTGAAAATTTAAAATGCTTATTAACCAAGTTGCATATAGGCTGGGAATATATTAAACATTATGTAAATATATCGTTTTATTCTTTTTTGTCTTTTACATAGATATTTCCATAAAATTTGTAACAAATAAATTCACTGGCAATGTGTTTCTTTTCAATAATATCATCAAATATTATCTCTACAAACCTTACTGCAATGATAGAAGTTATTGAATGAGCCAATCCCTCTCATTCAATAACTTATGTCATTGCAGTAAGGTCTGTAGAGATATTATTATTGAAACACATTGCCAGTAAATTTATTTGTTAAAATTTTATCGATAGATGAGACAATTGAATTTATAAATTTAATTTACTAATAAATATTTCTCTCGGTTGTTTCTTTTTTTCCGTAATTTAGAAAACTGAATATTGTACTTTGTGATACATTTCTATCAGAATTTTACAGGTTGTCTTATATACCGCTTTCAGTATTGTACTTTGTGATACATTTCTATCAGAATTTTACAGGTTGTCTTATATACCGCTTTCAGTATTGTACTTTGTGATACATTTCTATCAGAATTCTACAGTTTGTCTTGTATACCGCTTTCAGTATTGTACTTTGTGATACATTTCTATCAGAATTTTACAGGTTGTCTTATATACCGCTTTCAGTATTGTACTTTGTGATACATTTCTATCAGAATTCTACAGTTTGTCTTATATACCGCTTTCAGTATTGTACTTTGTGATACATTTCTATCAGAATTCTACAGTTTGTCTTGTATACCGCTTTCAGTATTGTACTTTGTGATACATTTCTATCAGAATTTTACAGGTTGTCTTATATACCGCTTTCAGTATTGTACTTTGTGATACATTTCTATCAGAATTCTACAGTTTGTCTTATATACCGCTTTCAGTATTGTACTTTGTGATACATTTCTATCAGAATTCTACAGTTTGTCTTGTATACCGCTTTCAGTATTGTACTTTGTGATACATTTCTATCAGAATTTTACAGGTTGTCTTATATACCGCTTTCAGTATTGTACTTTGTGATACATTTCTATCAGAATTCTACAGTTTGTCTTATATACCGCTTTCAGTATTGTACTTTGTGATACATTTCTATCAGAATTCTACAGTTTGTCTTATATACCGCTTTCAGTATTGTACTTTGTGATACATTTCTATCAGAATTTTACAGGTTGTCTTATATACCGCTTTCAGTATTGTACTTTGTGATACATTTCTATCAGAATTCTACAGTTTGTCTTATATACCGCTTTCAGTATTGTACTTTGTGATACATTTCTATCAGAATTCTACAGTTTGTCTTATATACCGCTTTCAGTATTGTACTTTGTGATACATTTCTATCAGAATTCTACAGGTTGTCTTATATACCGCTTTCAGTATTGTACTTTGTGATACATTTCTATCAGAATTCTACAGTTTGTCTTATATACCGCTTTCAGTATTGTACTTTGTGATACATTTCTATCAGAATTCTACAGTTTGTCTTGTATACCGCTTTCAACGCGTATAGAAAGTTGATTGTTAGACAAGTTGCATATGTGCTAGGAATTAATTAACCAATATGTATATAATCGTTGTGTTCTTTGTTGTCTTTCACATTGGATATTTCTCCATATATTATTGTTCTTTGTGATACTTTTCTATCAAAATAGTACAGTTTGTCTTATAAAATGAAGGGATTTAGAAGCATAAATGTTTCTTTTATACATAATACAAACTTCTACTGCCCTTACTGAGATGAAAAATATATTGGGAGGGCTTGGCTCATCAGTGGTGAACCCTCCCAGCGGTTTCGCCGGTTTCATCGCAGTAAGGACAGTAGAAGTTTGTATTATGTATAAAAGAAACAATCGTGCTTTTAAATCCTTTCATTTTATATATATAGATGGCGCGTTATTGCTCTGGGTTAATTTATGCCTAACTGGCCTTGTCTTTATTGTTTGCGGAAGAGCATTGCTCGATGCAAATTTTTCAATATAATTCTACTGTCCTATAAGCTTATGTCCCTAGTTTTCTTGAAAACCATTTCTGAGATTCCATCCTTCAATGCTGCGTATATAAGCAGAATCGTCCAATACAGTATTAGAGCTCTGAGAAGCGGTCTGGTGGATTAAATTGGCGAAACAGCTGGGAGGGTTCACCACTGATGAGCCAAGCCCTCCCAATATATTTTTTCATCGCAGTAAGGACAGTAGAAGTTTGTATTCTGTATAAAAGAAATATTCGTGCTTTTAAATCCCTTCATTTTATATGTATAGATGGCGCGTTATTGCTTTGTGTTAGTTTGTCTTATTTGCTGCTCTAAGCGTATGTAGAAGAAAGTTAATGAGTAGGAGAGAATGGTACTGGAGTTGGGCAAGGCTGGGATTGCCCGCCCAGATTGAGGCTAAATTTACCTTTGGGTCGCATGTGGGTCAGACAGTGGTCTTCTTCCTTAGGTCTATTGTCTTCCCACAGCCATTGCTTCACACCATCCCAACATGGAACAGTTTTTCAATATTGTTATTATCTTGTGTACAAGTTGGTCTGTGTTTAAATACTTGCTGATTCACTTTGCTGAGATCTTTACCTATTTACATATTAGGTTAGCGATACATCTCTCTATAGACAAATTAAACAATTTTATTGATTCTTTCAATCAAATTTTACAAAGGAGAAAATATAAAAGAGTAAAAGGGCATATAAAGTGTAGGGGAATATATATACAAATATCTTCAGCAAGGAAGGCTTCCCCACCTTGAGAGAGTCCTCCTCCAGACAAGGAGGGGGTCTTCTTGTACACTCCTCAGTTCCACACCGAGGAAGTGCCTATAGATGCGCGTCTTGGCAGACGCCAATATATTTTTTCTCTA
>CP092873.1:4256740-4336853 GCA_030710605.1 Cordylochernes scorpioides
TAGATAATTTGACAATTAAAACCATTTTTGAATATTTTAATTAATTGTCCTGGCGTCTACCAAGACCTGTCTTTATAAGTACAATTACAATTATTTTATTCCCAAAGCGCTATATCCCGCAAGGGATACTTGCGCCAAACAAGGAGAAAAGTTTATTTACATAAGTAATAAGGTATACATTATTCAACGCATGAAAATATTAGAGATCCAAATTTTGTAGAAAGTTTAGAATGTATTTACAAAATGAATTGAACTTTAAATATTATTTTTTTATCGGAAATCAAATCGTTAAGTTCACAAACAACTAGTTCATTCTTCATTCTATAATCTTGAAATGCTGGGCAATCGATCAGTAGATGTCTTGAGGTTTGTTCCTTAATACCACAAAAGCAACTTGAATCCTCCACTGCCTTTATTCTATTTAAAAACATTTGAAATTTCCGTGGTTTGTAACAAATTGAGTATTATAAAAATTTGGAGCTAACATTGAACTGAGAGATCCTGTCCTTGTCTGGAGAAGGACAAGATGGATCCTTCCTGAGAACACAGCTGTTTATATTCATCACCTAATTGTAAATAATATCATTTTCTTTACCAGTATTTTGGTCGTTGAGGTACAGCTTACACCACGCTGATGAGAGCCAACAGCCCTGAAACGTGTCCGTGGTTAGCTTTTCTTGATTAATCAAGAATGGGTATTTGACCAATTCTGGAAAAATTAAAATCAACGAGAATAGTTGATATTTATTCCGATAGACATTTGACAATTAAAATAATTTTATTGACATCTTGTCAATACATGCAAAGTGCACAGTCTGCACTATTAAAAAAAATATAATATGGATTATATACACTAGGTACAATGAATATAGCGCCTCTACCACCGCTGCAGAGTTTGGTGGAGAATCGCCAGTGGGTCTCCAGCGACACCACGTATTTCGTGATCTACGAAGAATACGTAGATCGCGTACTTTGCGCTGAGGAGATGGTGATGGCATGGTGCTCGAGACCAATTGGAAAGATCCAGGACTTTATTCCGATAGATGGCGCAAGCCATCAGCAACTTACAGTTGCACGATAAGGAGATGCCTTTTTCATAATCATTTTCATTGTTTAATTTCTCTTCAATTCTTGTAACAATTAACTAAGAGTATTATTAAATATATTGAATCCTTCTAATTAATTGTTACAGAAGAAAGATCAAATAAAGATAATAAAGGAATAAATAAAGGGTAGATAAAATGTAGGGAAATATATATAGTTGTGTATGTGTACAAATTTCTTCAGTAAGGAAGGTTTCCCCACCAGTTCTCCTCCAGACTCTATTGAATAAATTATACAATAGCATGATTTATTCTTTAATTCCAAATAGAACAAAATTTTTACATGTACTTATATACACTCATGGACAAAACTTAAGGAAGTTGTACTTTTTAGCATGTATATCGGGATTCAGACAATAACTCTGAAAGATATTACAGTGAACTTTTTTGAAGACATACGAGATAACCAATATACACTCATGGACAAAACTTAAGGAAGTTGTACCTTTTAGCATGTATATCGGGAATCAGACAATAACTCTGAAAGATATTACAGTGACCTTTATTGAAGACACACGAGATAACCAAGTGTTTATACACTCATGAACAAAACTTAAGGAAGTTGTACCTTTTAGCATGTATATCGGGAATCAGAAATAACTCTGAAAGATATTACTGTGACCTTTATTGAAGACACACGAGATAACCAAGTGTTTATACACTCATGGACAAAACTTAAGGAAGTTGTAACTCTTAGCATGTATATCGGGAATCAGACAATAACTCTGAAAGATATTACAGTGACCTTTATTGAAGACACACGAGATAACCAATATACACTCATGGACAAAACTTAAGGAAGTTGTACCTTTTAGCATGTATATTGGGATTGAGACAATAACTCTGTAAGATATTACAGTAACCTTTATTGAAGACACACGAGAAAACCAAGTGTTAACAACATTACTTCTGTCTTCTTAAATAAAAGCAGATTACACTCGATTTTCAAAGTCCAGTGAGTTCTGTGTAGTTCTGTGACTCACCATCTGGTGAGATACCTACAGCAATGTCACACCAGCAGGACGAGAATTCTTGGCGCGGTACACGGCAATTCATCCTTGGCCCCGATTGAAACTTTCCTGTAGAGTTATTGTAACTTTTTGTTACAGTTCTGATGACCGAGGTATATAATACCCTAGAATATAAACAGTTTCAAATAATAAACATCTCGCTAAACAGGTATTTAATTTTGTTGTTTAGATCATTGAACGAGATAGCTGTGATCGAAGCGCAAAGATATTTATAAAATCTATAAAATTATAGAGAATCCTTTTTTTTTTCGTTTTTTAACTACTAGATTTTAGCTATTCTAACTATTATATTCAACTATTTTAACTAACTGGATGACTAGACGATAAAAGCCAGACCTCTTGAGCTCTGGGTCTTGATCGCCTGATCTCGATCCCTGAATGAACTCTTAACTATTTTTGAAGCCTGCGGCGCCTGAGTTGTGCTTGGTGCTGCCTTGGTTCCCTCAAAACGGCGCGCACTAGCCCTCTTCTCCCCCGGGGTGCTCACGGCCTCGCCGTCGCCTCTCCAGCCCTCTCCTTGGCCCTCCTCTGCGGCGGGTTGCTCGGAGACACCTAACTATGAGTTTTGCCTTAAAATACTTACCGAAGCTTGTAGAAGGCACAATAATAGTATATATAACTGGATGACTCCCTACAAAGTTGCAACACAGTGTGTATATACTAGTATTAGACATAGAGAAAACAGAGGTAACCCGGGCTCCTGGAGCGTTAATCGCCAACTACCCGGATTAGAGACATATTATTATTAGTGTAGAACGAAATTGGACAATTATACAGCAAATGTTTATTTTAAACGAAAAATCGAAATTTATTTAAAGGAGAAATAACGATTATTTCTAACCTTAAGGATGAGGTATGATAGGATGAATTGTGAAGAGTAATGATAAACGGAAAAATTGCATTATATATTATTTACTCTAGTACACACACATGGTACAGACCATGATAATCATGGTCGGTAAAAGTTGGCAAATGTTTTTACTGTAAGTTACACCACATATCTACATATATCATGCACAAATTTCTCCCTCCTACTCTGTATTTTAATTGATTTCAACTGTGATATTATAACACTATGCGGCGCTGAGTTTGTGTATACAAAAATGTAATACCTCGATAAAGGTTGGCGTTCAGCCAGCCGAAATATTGGCAAAATAAATATTTTTTCAAATCAAATATATGCCTTTTATTATCTAATATCTACATATGCGAAAGCCTGTTCGATTTTTGCACTTATAAATGTGCCAGTGTTTGGTTACTTGCACTCTCTGGTTGTGTTGGACTTTTACAAGAATCGGTAGCCATTGAAAACATTATTTTAATTAGGAAAAAAAAGTGCTCAGTGCGGGGATTCGATCCCTGGCGTAGCGGTCGAAAACCAACGGTTAGCCAAGTCTAGAGCCATATTTGAACTTTAATTATTTGACAGGCGAATAAGTTTTCTAGAAAAATTGTTTTTTTTTTGTTTTTTTTTTTTTTTTTTGTAAGCCAAAAATACTCTAAACTCATGCGTGAATAGGTCATGTTGTTATTTGTCAACCTTCTACCAGAGACACATAAAAAAAAAGTTATTTCAAAAGGGTAGTCATCTTGACTAAGTCAACTAATTTTACAGGTTTACTCTCTCACGCACGCTATATGAATACAGCGAACAATGGATGAATAGAGACATTTCCGTATGAAGCAGGAAGCTACTGAAGGTAAGTTGGGACGTGTCGCCTAAAGTTGACACATGGGGCTTCCCACGTTCATCTCGCCCACCTGGGTGAACCTCCCGCGCTGCCTGTAACGCCAACACATTTTCCTTTAGTTGTTTATTCTGAAGAAATGAAACCACTAAACACGACTTTTCTCCTTTTCCAATAAAGCATACATTTAACTTATCTCAATCCATAGTGTTTCATGACAATATCCATGGTATTTTTTTTTGTTTATCCCTAGTATACGTGGTACAGGAATCGGGGGCCATTATTATTATTATTTATATAAGTAACCTGGAGCGTACAGAAGTCGCCAACTACCCGGGATGTCCTTCTGACCTAAGTCTTCTTGGATTTATATACAATGCCAGTGGAAGTCCAATTAATGAGGTGTCGCCAGGCAGATTTCTTTCTTGGGAGATTTTCAAGGGATGCTGGACATATGTTGGTGATACCTAGGAGAGTGGCTGTCTGGAATCTTTGGTATTGGAAGGTTGGGCAAGTGAAGAAGAGGTGGTCTACGGTTTGGTCTTCATCTTGGCAGTGGGGGCAAATTGGGTCTTCTTTCGATACCGTTGCAAGGTCTGCCTGAATGTATCCATGGCCGGTCAAGTCGGGGGCCATTGAAGCATTTTTTTATCAGAAAAAATATATTGAAGTCTCGAGATATCATTCAACCAGCATGTATCATCCACCATGCACGTATATTTTTAAAATTTTGTTTTACACATAGAAATAATGTAATATATTTTTCTCTAAATATATAATGGGTCAGGTGTTGTTATTAAAAACAAAGTAGGTATATCCTGATCAGGAGCTCATGTGCTTTTCAGAAGGCAGAGCGCCATCTGGTGGAACAGAAATCAACTATTCATTGATTTAACCTGTTCCCTTTCTGTTGATTTCTGTTCCACTAGATGGCGCTCTGCCTTCTGAAAAGCACATGTGCTCTTGGTCAGGATATACCTACTTTGTTTTTAATATTTACACCTGACCCACTGATTTTTTATTATTTCTATTGTTTTTTCATAATAATATATATATATAAATAGTATTTATTATTAAGTTGTTAAAGTGATACTCCTATTGAAGGACTGACAAGTCCGAAAGCTTGAAGATAAAAAGTTGTACAAGAAACTTAACCCTGGAAGCTTTATTTATTTTATAATACTAATCTCCATATACCGTTCCTAATTCAGTATATGTACTATTGAAATAAGCGTGTATTTATTTTATTAAATAAAGCATGGAAACATTCTAAGGAAGCTTTCGAGCTTCATACCTTTATCAGACGTTATATGTCGCCAACTACGACGAAGAGAGAGCAATGCCAACTTCCTATAGTACCATATAAGAAGTATGATAATCACTATGACAAAGAACATAAACGAGGTCATTCGTGTTGTACCTGAAAGCAAAAAACTTACCAATGAGGATATTAATCAGGAAATGAAATAATGGACAACAAGCTAGAGGAAGATAAAAAGCAAATTTCCTTTAAAATATGCATATCATTAATGGTGTTTGAGTCTTCATATAGAAATCCATTTTTGATTTATAACAATGAATAGATTATTTTTTAGTATTTTACTATAATAATGTTCTATTATAGAAGTATCTTTAAGTCTGAAAGCTGTAGATAGTTTACACTCATGGACAAAACTTAAGGTAGTTGTACCTTTCAGCATGGATATCGGGATTGAGACAATAACTCTGAAAGATATTACAGTGACCTTTATTGAAGACACACGAGATAACCAATATACACTCATGGACAAAACTTAAGGTAGTTGTACCTTTCAGCATGGATATCGGGATTGAGACAATAACTCTGAAAGATATTACAGTGACCTTTATTGAATACACACGAGATAACCAATATACACTCATGGACAAAACTTAAGGAAGTTGTACCTTTCAGCATGTATATCGGTATTCAGACAATAACTCTGAAAGATATTACAGTGACCTTTATTGAAGACACACGAGATAACCAATATACACTCATGGACAAAACTTAAGGAAGTTGTACCTTTTAGCATGTATATCGGGATTCAGACAATAACTCTGAAAGATATTACAATGACTTTTAATGAAGACACACGAGATAACCAATATTCACTCATGGACAAAACTTAAGGAAGTTGTGCCTTTCAGCATGTATATCGGGATTGAGACAATAACTCTGAAAGATATTACACTGACCTTTATTGAAGACACACGAGATAACCAATATACACTCATAGACAAAATTTAAAGAAGTTGTACTTTTTAGAATGTATATCGGGATTCATACAATAACTCTGATAGGTATTACAGTGACCTTTATTGAAGACACACGAGATAACCAATATACACTCATGGACAAAACTTAAGGAAGTTGTACCTTTTAGCATGTATATCGGGATTGATACAATAACTCTGAAAGATATTACAGTTATCTTTATTGAAGATACACGAGATAACCAATATACACTCATAGACAAAATTTAAAGAAGTTGTACTTTTTAGAATGTATATCGGGATTCATACAATAACTCTGATAGGTATTACAGTGACCTTTATTGAAGACACACGAGATAACCAATATACACTCATGGACAAAACTTAAGGAAGTTGTACCTTTTAGCATGTATATCGGGATTGATACAATAACTCTGAAAGATATTACAGTGACCTTTATTGAAGACACACGAGATAACCAAGTGTGTATACACTCATGGAAAAAACTGAAGGAAGTTGTACCTTTTAACATGTATATCGGGATTGAGACAATAGCTCTGAAAGATATTACAGTGATATATATTGAAGACACACGAGATAACCAATATACACTAATGGACAAAACTTAAGGAAGTTGTACCTTTTACCATGTATATCGGGATTGATACAATAACTCTGAAAGATATTACAGTGACTTTTATTGAAGACACACGAGATAACCAATATTCACTCATGGACAAAACTTAAGGAAGTTATACCTTTCAGCATGTATATCGGGATTCAGACAATAACTCTGAAAGATATTACAGTGACCTTTATTGAAGACATACGAGATAACCAATATCGGGTTAAATAATAACTCTGAAAGATATTACAGTGACCTTCATTGAAGACACATGAGATAACCGACTGTGAACAAAATCGGTCTCCTTCAAAAAAAAATCGACGATAGGCGATATCAAAGAGTCAGTTCCAAAAGTTATAAGGTTGTCCCAAAAGTTCGTTTTTTCTTAAAACGTTTTTCTTTTTACTTGGCGAATAATATTACTACTACAAATACATAATAATACAATTACATCATACATAATACAAAGACATTATGCATAACGTTGAATAATATTGGTATTTCAATTTTTTGCATGTGTTTACGAACTTTTAGGACAACATTGTATATGACCGTTTCGACCTTTTTAAATAACTATAAATATCCGACGAAGAGACAGCTTTAAGATTCTCTATCTCTAGCAAAGAAAATGAGTTATCAGTCTATATCCCTGAACGAGTTCATGAATGGGGTGAAGGGTCAAACCTATTCACAAAAGGAATGGCGTGAATCTTTTTCCAGTAGGCTGACCAAGATGGACCGGTCAAAAGAACCCATTAGTAAGCTTTAATTAATGCACTTTGATGATGTACAGAAGCTAATCCTTTGACGGGAGGTAAATCTTGCCTGACAGATGCTAGACGTAAATCTTCCAAGAAGACATAAATAGGTAGTTCATCCATTGTTCAGGGTCTTATCAACTTTCTCTTGCACGCCACAGACTTTCTTTATTATCCCACTTATTTCCTCGGTCATTTGCTATTGGAATCCACGTCGTTCTAGATCATTTTTATCAATTCTAAGGAGATTAATTATTTTTGATGGAAGGATGAAAATTGTGAACATTTTATGTTATTTTTTTGCAATAGTTTAAAACTATTTCTAGATATCTTACTATAAAAGGAAAAATTAATGGCGATTTGTACTTAAAATAGGAATTAACCCTATGGCAGAAAGGTGGATAAACCCTGGGATCTCTTGGCGACTTCTATTTATTTATCATGTTTGAAAGAAGAGAGATAGAGATAAAACATGGAAAATTCTCTTGTTCTGTGACATCTGTACTTATTGTTAACTTGTAGGTTACTTCTTGGCTCTTTCTTGTCAACTTGTTTACTTCGTGGCTATTTCTTGTCTATTTGTTGGTTACTTTTTGGCTATTTCTTGCCAACTTGTTTACTTCGTGGCTATTTCTTGTCTATTTGTTGGTTACTTTTTGGTTATTTCTTGTCCATTTGTTGGTTACTTTTGGCTATTTCTTGTCAACTTGTTTACTTCGTGGCTATTTCTTGTCAACTTGTTTACTTCGTGGCTATTTCTTGTCAACTTGTTTACTTCGTGGCTATTTCTTGTCTATTTGTTGGTTACTTTTTGGTTATTTCTCGTCCATTTATTGGTTACTTTTTGGTTATTTCTTGTCTATTTGTTGGTTACTTTTTGGCTATTTCTTGTCAACTTGTTTACTTCGTGGCTATTTCCTGTCTATTTGTTGGTTACTTTTTGGTTATTTCTCGTCCATTTATTGGTTACTTTTTGGTTATTTCTTGTCCATTTGTTGGTTACTTTTTGGTTATTTCTTGTCAACTTATTTGCTTCGTGGTTATTTCTTGTCTATTTGTTGTTTATTTCGTTGCTATTTCTTGTCCATTTGTTGGTTACTTTTTGGCTATTTCTTGTCCATTTGTTGGTTACTTTTTGGCTATTTCTTGTCAACTTGTTTACTTCGTGGCTATTTCTTGTCCATTTGTTGGTTACTTTTTGGCTATTTCTTGTCCATTTGTTGTTTACTTCGTGGCTATTTCTTGTCAACTTGTTTACTTCGTGGCTATTTCTTGTCCATTTGTTGGTTACTTTTTGGCTATTTCTTGTCCATTTGTTGGTTACTTTTGGCTATTTCTTGTCAACTTGTTTACTTCGTGGCTATTTCTTGTCCATTTGTTGGTTACTTCGTGGCTATTTCTTGTCCATTTGTTGTTTACTTCGTGGCTATTTCTTGTCCATTTGTTGTTTACTTCGTGGCTATTTCTTGTCCATTTGTTGGTTACTTCGTGGCTATTTCTTGTCCATTTGTTGTTTACTTCGTGGCTATTTCTTGTCCATTTGTTGGTTACTTTTTGGTTATTTCTTGTTTTCTTTATATATACTTCTTTTTAACTTCTTAGCTATTTCTTAATCTACCTAATTTATATTTTCCGATTTTTATCATATTCTGATTTTAAATAAGATCATTTCTTTCTGTATATATAACTATTAATGTAATGTGTATTTCTATTGTTTAAATTTCGAATTAGAGAATTTTTTCTTGCTTTTTTATGTCTTTTCTACGCCTGATGGTATATCGAGTTCAAGACAGAGATGGCTGGCGTCGTGTTTAGGATGTAATACGTACAGTACAACTTTCGATCGCGAATAAAATGATTTATTGATTTTCTACGTCCTTTCCTTGAAATAGAAACCAAAACTGCCCACGTACTTAGGGGGAACTTAAAACCATGGATTGACGAAAGACATAATCTTAGAAGGTAGAAAAATCTGTTTGGATCATCCCCGGAAAATCGTCAGAAAGAAGTCCTCTTAGATGGTTACACACCTGCAGAACTTTGTTCCATATATCCTCGTGGGACCTCTCGTCTGCGGATTATCTGGCAGCCGATGGAAAAAGCTAGTCGTCTGCTTTTTCGTCTTGTTGCCGGATGATTTATTTTTCTCGAAATAAACGACTTTTTTTGTTACTTTTTCCTTTTTTAAAACTAAATAAAGTCAGAGATATTTATTTGAAATATAATTTGTTCGTATGTATATATACACACACACAAAAACCTTTATTAAGACACACAGGTCTTACAGAGAATTCTCCTTGGGGTTCGTATATATATATATATTTAATTTCCAAAATTAAAACACAATCTATATGGTATATAATTAATAAAATTTGATTAGCTTTCTCTATCTTTTAGGCATTGAGTAAATAAATTATCATAATCGTAAAATTATATTCAAAGCATTTCACTCGCTAAATAACCTTTTTTTGTGCTTAAAATGGGAATCAACCCTATGGCAGAAAGCTTTTTTTTTTCTTCTTCACCGCTAGACAACAGACAATAAATAATGTTGTAGATCTATATCAATTTGTAAATAGCAGAGAGAATTATCATAGATTTAACTATTTTTGTAAATATATTTATGATTATATCTTTATAACCTGAAAGGCTCAGGTTCATAATATATATTATTGTTTCTCTTTTTATTCCGATTACTTTTTCTTATATGATATGTTTATAACTGTTTCTGTTTTTAAAAAATGTAAATCGACGCAATTATCCCTAGCCGGGATATCGTGTTTTGTGTGTTTAAATAAAATAAAATAACCTTTTTTTTTAAACAAAAACATAATTGTTTTCCATTAGAATGAAATTACCTTAATTTACCTTTAATTTTTGTTTTTATTTTTATTTTACCTGTAGAAGGGCATTGCCCGAAAGCTTGTAATTTTTCACAATTAAAAGAAACTCATCTTCTGAAACTTCTTACTTGACATATCTTACTGGAAGAGTCTTTGACCTTTAATCGTTTATTAGAATGAATGTTGAGATTATTAAACAAATCTGTGAAATAAATATGTTATGTTTTGACCAAATATTTGATTGTTTTTAAAAAAGGATAATGACTTAAAGTAAAGGTAAAAACTTTTCGCATTTTTAATTAGTTAGTTTAGACCTATCTTTGTATTTGAATAATAAATTGGCTTAAATTTGTAAATCTACATTTATGTAAAATTGAAATTACCCTACAACAAAGGAATACATATTGCATTATAATGATAAGGCACAATTTGAATTATAGATTATAAATACATGGTAATAAGACCAAATCCAAATAAATAAATAGTGTGTGAGGTTTCAGTAACAACGTTGTTACCATCTTCAGACAAAAGTACTGAATGGAATAAGTCATTCATTACTTTTGTCTGAAGATAATAACAACGCTGTTACCTAAATGTCACACACTATTTATTTATTTGGATTTAGTCTTATTACCTTGTGCGTTATAAATATCATTTCTTTTTATTTGAAATATCGGTCAAAGATTTCGTTAAAGATCAGTAGGGTAGAAGTTGTGTGTGTGAAGAAATTTGGGAATAAAATGCCTCTAGGGGAATATCATGAAATAATGATTTTCCACATTTCCCACGGCAGCATAAATTAGCACGCGTACAAAAGATTCCCTAATGGATTCAACAATTACTCGTCCGTACAAAGGATTTAATCTATCCAGCCTTCATAGAACGTAGCCATGGGAAAATATCTTATTTTAATTATTACCAAATTGTGGTCAAAATTCCCCACAATGGAACTTACGTCAGGAAGGTCGAGGATCCTTTGTTCAGCAACAGCTCTCATCTTCCAGAAGTCCTCTTGTAGCTTGGGCAATCCCAGCTTTGTCTAAGGCCAGACGCTCCTTAGAACGGCCTTGGGACAACTTGGTAGTGTCAATCTGCTCTCAAATATTGTGTGAGGAGTTGTTTTATGATCTCAAATACACATAGTACTAACGTTCATGGATTGCTTATACTGTAAGTAATACTCCTTAGACCGGCCTTGAACCAACTGGAAGTGTCATTCTTCTCTCAAATATTGTATGGAGAGCTGTTTTCTTATCTGAAATACGCATAGTACTAGCGTTCATGGATTGTTCATATTGTAAGTAACACTCCTTAGACCGGCCTTGAACCAACTGTGGAAGTGTCATTCTGCTCTCAAATATTGTGTAAGGAGTTGTTTTCTTATCTGAAATACACACACATAGTACTATCGTTCATGGATTGCTTATACTGTAAGTAATAAACATTCCTTAGAGACCGGCTTTGAGCCAACTGGAAGTGTCATTTGCTCTCAAATATTGTGTGGAGAGCTGTTTTCTTATCTGAAATACACATAGTACTAACGTTCATGGATTGCTCATACTGTAAGAAACATTCCTTAGACCGGCTTTGAGCCAACTGGAAGTGTCATTCTGCTCTCAAATATTGTGTAAGGAGTTGTTTTCTTATCTGAAATACACACACATAGTACTATCGTTCATGGATTGCTTATACTGTAAGTAATAAACATTCCTTAGAGACCGGCTTTGAGCCAACTGGAAGTGTCATTTGCTCTCAAATATTGTGTGGAGAGCTGTTTTCTTATCTGAAATACACATAGTACTAACGTTCATGGATTGCTCATACTGTAAGAAACATTCCTTAGACCGGCTTTGAGCCAACTGGAAGTGTCATTCTGCTCTCAAATATTGTGTAAGGAGTTGTTTTCTTATCTGAAATACACATAGTACTGGAGTTCATGGATTGCTCATACTGTAAGTAACATTCCTTAGACCGGCCTTGAACTACTGTGGAAGTGTCATTCTTCTCTCAAACATTGTGTAAGGAGTTGTTTTATGATCTCAAATACACATTGTACTGGCATTCATGGTGGTTAGGGGTTTATGATTGCTTATAATGTAAGTAAGAAATATTGGAGAACAGACACGTCTTAGACCTGTCTTGGGATAATTGACAGTGTTAATCTGCTCTTAAATATTGTGTAGGGAGTTGCTTTATGATCTCAAATACACATAGTACTGGCCATTCATGGTGGGTAGGGGTTTATGATTGCTTATAATGTAAGTAAGAAACATTGGAGAACAGACACGTCTTAGAACTGTCTTGGGATAATTTGGCAGTGTCATTTTGCTCTCAAATATTGTGTAGGGAGTTGTTTTATGATCTCAAATACACATAGTACTGGCGATCATGGTGGGTAGGGGTTTATGATTGCTTATAATGTAAGTAAGAAACATTGGAGAACAGACACGTCTTAGACCTGTCTTGGGACAACTGGCAGTGTCATTTTGCTCTCAAACATTGTGTAGGGAGTTGTTTTATGATCTGAAATACACATAGTACTGGCTTTCATGGTGGTTAGGGGTTTATGATTGCTTATAATGTAAGTAAGAAACATTGGAGAACAGACACGTCTTAGACCTGTCTTGGGACAATTGGTAGTGTCAATCTGCTCTCAAATATTGTGTAGAGAGTTGTTTTATGATCTCAAATACACATAGTATTAGCTTCATGGATTGTTCATATTGTAAGTTACACTCCTTAGACCGGCCTTGAACCAACTGGAAGTGTCATTCTGCTCTCAAATATTGTGTAGGGAGTTGTTTTCTTATCTGAAATACACATAGTACTAACGTTCATGGATTGCTCATACTGTAAGTAATAAACATTCCTTAGACCGGCCTTGAACCAACTGGAAGTGTCATTCTGCTCTCAAATATTGTGTAGGGATGTAATATTGTGTTTCCTCTTCTTTCCAGCAGGAAGAGATTCAATTTGACTGACTACATCCAATTACTACAATTTAGAAAGATTTTATTACTCGTAATCATCAACAAAACAAAACTTTGAAGGGTGGAATATAAAAAAGAACTATGGAAATAAGTTTTGAGGACAGTAGACTTATATGTAAATATTTGCATATTGAGCAATTCTCTTAGGCAACCAATAAAGACAAGGTCAGTCAGCCATAAATTAAGTATAAAGCAATATCGCGCCATCTATATATGATTAATGAAACTATTAAACGCGAATGTTTCTTTTACAAATAAGAAACAAACTTCCTACACACAATACCATATAATTAAGACTAAATAAGCTTCTCTTTATTGTTTGTGGAATGAGCATTGCGCAATGCAAATAATGGTACGTGATTATACTATTCTAAAAGCTTATATCCATAGTTTACTTAAATGCCATAGCTAAGATTTCAACCTTCAATGTCACATATATAAGCAGAATTATCCAATACTATATTAGTGATCAAAGAAGCGGTCTGGGTAATTAAAGTGGCGAAACCACTCGGAGAATTCACCACTGATGAGCCATGCCCTTCCAATACTTTACATCATAGTAAGGAGAATAGAAAGTTTTCTTTATTCAAAAAGATCAAAGGTAAAAGCAACTAGCTTCTTTACTAAATAAGTATAAGCTTGGAGAGATTTCGTATAATAATGTTCTTCAAAAGGCTGTAATAGGAATACGTACAAGCTTGTATTCGTGGTGGTGCTCTATGGTTAAACCAATTCCTGAAGTCCACTCCTCTTCAATTTTGCGATGGTAGTTATAGGCCTGGAAAATAGATCCTCTATTGTCAGTTCTGAGCATGACAAGATATGTTCCGGAGAAGCTTGTATTCGTGGTGGTGCTTATCTCCATGGTTAAACCAATTCCTGAAGTCCACTCCTCTCCAATTTTGTGATGGTAGTTATAAGCCTGGAAAATAGGTCCTTTATTGTCAGTTCTGAGCATGACATGTTCCGGAGAAGTTTGTATTCGTATTACAGCTTGTTGTAGGACGTCCTTGCTCCGTAAGCTTGCAAGACTCATACCATTTTAATAAAAAAAACTAGTTGTTTTTACCTTTGGTCTTTTCTTAGCAATGCTATCCGGCGATTCCTCTTATTGAACTCTCTTTTGATGGTCTCTTTTCAACAACCATCTATACAGAGTCAAAAAGAATCCTTCAAAGATGAAGAGTTCAAATCAATGCAACAATGGCGTTTATTTGCTCCATTTCCAAGATAATGAAAAACTTCAGAATTCTAATTTTTACCGAGACAATGAGTTGCTCTTTGTTCAGACCTTGTTCAAATACTTCGTAAGTCTGGTGGCCGCTAAGTACGGAAAAGCACGTTCAGATATAAAAAAAAATATTATTTAAAAATAATGAATTCACATCACACAGAGATCTATGTGTGGAAAACTGGGAACAAATGTTGATTAGAGAATGTGATGAGAAAACCACAGAATGACATCTCTCTCCTATGTCAATTACATTTCTCAATCAGACAACATCAATTATCTCACACAATGTCAAATCTTAATTGCTTTCAATTAACTTTCTTATAATAATTGAGATTTCTTTATCTTGAGCGACATCCTCAATTCTTGTAGTAATTTACTGTAAATTATTTTGTATATTCTTTTGATGCGAAAAGGAATTTTCAAAAATTATTATTTGAAAAATATGTATAAACAATAATAAGTCTAGAAATATATAGCAACGCTCTTCGGTAAACATATTTCGACATATTTAATCATAATTCAACCAAATTGAACGAGAAAATGGGTAAACATCGACATCGTGAAAGAGCTAGTAGATGCGTTATCGATTCTCTTTGGTGATAACACTTTCACTTGATAATCCGTCAGAAAGAGGCTGGTAAGGAGAATAAGCTGAAGTGATGGTTCTGCCCTCTAGGCTCTGGCATCAGAACCAAATTCAATGATAAATTGGGAAACATCGACATCGTGAAAGAGCTAGTAGATGTGTTATCGATTCTCTGCTCTGATAACACTTTCACTTGATAATCCGTCAGAATAAGGCTGGTAAGGAGAGTAAGCTGAAGTGATGGTTCTGCCCTCCAGGCTCTGGCATCAGAACCAATTTCAATGATAAATTGGGAAACATCGACATCGTGAAAGAGCTAGTAGATGTGTTATCGATTCTCTGCTCTGATAACACTTTCACTTGGTAATCCGTCATAAAAAGGCTGGTAAGGAGAATAAGCTGAAGTGATGGTTCTGCCCTCTAGGCTCTGGCATCAGAACCAAATTCAATGAGAAATTGGGAAACATCGACATCGTGAAAGAGCTAGTAGATGCGTTATCGATTATCTGTGGTGATAACACTTTCATTTGATAATCCGTCAGAAAGAGGCTGGTAAGGAGAGTAAGCTGAAGTGATGGTTCTGCCCTCTAGGCTCTGGCATCGAGGCTAACACCTAGAGAGTGAAAGTTCTATTGTCCCCTCAACAGTGGATGGGAAAATTTGATCACCACAATGAATCCCGTTGACTTGAGGCGTTCTCTATTTACAGTAGGGCAAAACAAGAGGAAGTCGATGAATGATTTATTTATGCAAATCTGAACATTTTGCTTCAACTCATAAGTTGCTTGCCATTCAGAGATTCCTTTTCAGGGTGTTTCGGATGCGACCACTGCCTCATTTACTAAGCTCGGAAAGCTTGCCGCATCCTGGATATGTCTGGTCTTATCTAAATAGTTGTGGCAGAGATTCACTGTATCTTCTTGCCAGACTTCTTCTGGTCTCCAACCTAATTGAAGCCTATTTGCTTCCTTAAAAGTGCCCACAACACCCTGATGACACTAATAATTCACCAACACCCGATTTATAACTGACACACGTTTATTAAACTTACACATCCTTATATACAGAATTATATTTACAAATATGTAAATCTTCTGGCTGAATAAGCAAAAAAGAGAGAAATTTACATAACCGGCGTCTCCACAGGGTTTATTTTGATGGTGTCGAAGGATCTTCTCCCGCAATTTTCCATTCGGCTTTGAAACCTTATTGAAAAGAAAATATATAAACGAAACTCAAAAAGAGAATGCGAAATGCTTTAAAGTCATTAACACAAATTTTCAACCATTTATCTTGTATAGTTCTAAAAAAAAGTTGAATAAAAAACTAAAAACAAGTTCTGCTAGTTTTTCCTTGAGGTGAAAGAAGTCAACGAAAACTACCCGATTTTTGTCTGGAGAAAGAATTTTAGTCGTTGGGGAACATCCTTGACTGTTTACAATTGTTTATAATTACTTTTTATACTTGCCTTTTACTAAATATCTTTTAATTAGTATATTCTTTACCATTAACGAATGCCAATAAAATTGTTAAAAATGTTATTAATAGGTGTGGGTCAATCTGGTTGTTAGAAAATCGAGTTGAAATATACTTGAGATAATATTTGCATAAACATGCACAGGAACAAGATCATGTGAAATTTCAGAGGACAATATGCAAAGTAGTTTTTTTTTTTTGGAAGATAGAATATTAACAAAACCTGAAAATGGAATTTAATTAAAAAGGCATATATTGGATCAATTCTTTCAAGGCGAAGAGCGTCATAACCAAAATTGGTTGAAATCGTTTTGAAAATAGAGCAATCCATAAATAAATCTTTAATTAAAAAAGCATATATTGGATCAATATCAATATATACCTTTTTTAATTAAAGATTTATTTATGGATTGCTCTATTTTCAAAATTGAAAATGGAATATTTTAGAAAAAAAAAAGAGATAACAAAAATTAATACTAAGCAATTAAAGAAACCGGGATTGAATAGGATACTATTTTAGTGTTATTAATTTAAAAACGTTTTAGCTCTATTCAAGTTGTATTATAATAAATTCTCTAATCACATACATACAATTGAATGACTGAGACGAATAGTAAAGCCAGTTCAATTTCTATGTAAATAACACAAGATGATTATTACCTTACCCAATTGAGAGAACCTGTATGGGGCAAGTCCCTAATAAAGGCTTTTGTGTGTGTGTAATAACATACATACAAATGAAAGACATTAGATAGAGAATCTTGGCCTTTTTTTTTTTCACTTTCTACAACATTCGAAAACCTGTTTCAAAAGAGGTTACCTTAACTCTGAAAAAGAAAAATGGTCCTAAATGCCTATTAGACATACATCTCAAATCAAAGATATTTAAAAGGTAGAAAAAAGATACTCAAAAGGATCAGTTATGCTTATTAATATAAACGGCATTGCTAAAGAGAAGAATTTTAAGAATGATCACCGTATAGATGAGAACCAAAAAGGAAGCTACGTATGCATCCGGCATATGGAGACAAGATAAAAAAGAAGAGCTGTGATCCTCTACGGATTGTTTTTGTGAGTTCTGAAGGGTGTGATTATATGGACGGAAAGGGAAAATGCCCCGGAAGATATGAACAACTACTTCACCCCTCTTGATCCTCCGGGTCTTTCCTTCCGCCCTTTGTGACCATCGACCTTGACGGACCATGTCCTGCTACTGTCTATCCACCTCTGCACATCTGGTACAGTTGACAATTGACAATTAAAATAATTACATGCAAAAGTGTGCAGTCTGCACTATTTTATAAAAAGATAATTATATATAATACAATATTTGATTGCAATTTTTATAATAATTTTTTCATGCACAAATTTCTCCCACCTACTTTGTATTTTAAATGATTTCAACTGTGATATTATAACACTATACGGCGCTGAGTTTGTGTATACAAAAATGTAATGCCTTGATAAAGGTTGGCGTTCAGCCAGCCGAAATATTGGCAAAATAAATATTTTATTATAAATCCAATATATGCCTTTTTATTATCTAATATAATACAATATAATGCGGCTTAGTATGGAATTTTTAGTTTCTTGCACAATTCCAATTCTCTGTGAATATCCAAATGGAGTTATGATAATGAATATGGCACCTCTACCAACGCTGCAGAGTTTAATGGAGAATCGCCAGCGGGTCTCCAGCTAAATCATGCATTTCGTTATCAACAAAGAATACGCATATAGCGTGCTTTTCCGCTAAGTAGTGGTGATGGCATGGTTCTCGATTCAACTCGTACAGTGGAGTGGACCCAGGAGGATCTCTAAACCTCAGACAGCATCAAACAACACTAACAAGATTTAGAACAAGCCATCTCAAACCATTGAAGATAGAAAACAACAAAATATACCTTACTTGAGTCGAGCTGCTTTTCACATGTGTAGACATGTGGTGCACTTACAGTAAAAGCAGTCGCCTACTTATACCGACCATGATTATCATGGCCTGTACCACGTGTACTAGGGATAAGCAAAAAAAAAAAAAAAGAACAGGCCATCTCAAACCATTTTGAAGATAGAAAACACAACAAAATCTACCCCACTTGCCCAAAATGTAGCTTGGCACCTGCAGCTCCAGAACACATTTTGGCATGTATTAGATGTACTAAACAGGACCTTTTGAAGAAGCCGCTGGTTATCCTAAAACAGCTTGAAGAGCGTGAACTCATGGAATTTGTGTAATCTTTACACAAGGGGATAAGTGTCCTGCTACTGTTTCCTCTTCTTTCCAGCAGGAAGAGATTCAATTTGACAGACTACATCGAATTACTACAATTTAGAAAGATTTTATTACCCATAATCTTCTCCAAAATCACCCTAAAATATGTATTTTTCTATTGAAGGTTTATTATTAAGGAAATGGGGTTGTTATCTGGTAGTTCTCAATAATGGGGATTTTTCAAATAAATTATTGTGTTTTAGTGTGGAATTTTTCGTTTCCTTCACAATTCCAATCTTAACTGTAACTCAGTAAATAACCAAATGAAGTTATGATAACTAATGAATAAAAAGGGAAAAAGCCATCAGGAAACAACAACAATGGGTTATATAAAGGGAAAGCGAGACCTCTGGCGGTCGATTTAACGGAATAGTTTAATCTATTAAATATAATTTTAAAATAAAATATTTTTTCTATAACATATATATATATATATATATATATTGGTATATGTGAGAAAATGCAATCATACATAGATGTATACATATATTTTACGAAAAAGTGTAAAAAAAGAAAGGCTATTGTGTACAAATTATATTTAACCTTAATAAATCTAAAAAAAGAATGGTTTATTTAATATTACACATATATATATATATTACTTGAACAATCTTTTATCTATTTTATAAAAAAAAGTAAGATGACATTTATAGAATGTACATACAGTATATGTGCTAACACATCCTATATGCCTATATATAACAATACATTAATGGTGTATTCTTGGCCATGTATTTAATATCATAATAACACTGACCTTTAAATGGGAAGAAATTATCGTTAAAAAAAGCAGAACAAAAAGCAAACATCAAATATTCGTCTACAAGCCAAAGAAGAAAACAAGACAGAAAACGAGAGAATTCCTGGTTGATTAACGACATAATGTTATAGTAGTGTGAAAGAAATGACCAACAATTTCTACCAGAAACAATATTTGCACACGCCATTTTAAACCATTGATGGAAATTACAGGTGCGCAGGAATACAAATGCAGACGACATTCCAGTTTAGAAGGTCGAGGCCAACGTTTTGTCCCCAAATAACACCCAAATGTTTCCTTATTGACCTACAAGAAGTCATTTAACTATACCCAGACCTTCCCTTTTTCCTATTTTAAGATGTTTGAGTTTGTTCTGCCGTGATATTAAGAGCAGCCAACGTTTGGCTATATAGATGTTTGTTTTACATTTGGTCATGATCATTTTAACTTCTCCTGAGAATGACCGAGTTGGTATCGTTAGAATTTTGAGTCTGCATTGATGCAGGGTTTTCTAACCCATATCTTTAATTCTTATTTACTTATTTCAATTTAAAGCGCTATGTCTCTCTAGGGACACTTGCACTGTTATATATGTATGCCTTTACATTTGTCTATACACTATACGGCGCTGAGTTTGTGTATACAAAAATGTAATGCCTTGATAAAGGTTTGGCGTTCAGCTAACCGAAATAATGGCAAAAATAAATCTTTTATTAAATCTAATATATGTGAGCAATAGTTACCCAGAAATTATTTGAAAAAGTAAAAATCAATATCAGGTAAAAAGTTTATTTTTAATTTAAATTTGCAAGCTTTTGTGCAAATATACTGCTCTTCAACTGTCTGATATTCTATGTACAATCTCTAAATAATATTTATACAGAATAATTCTGTATATATATTATTAAAAGATTGTACATAGAATATCAGCCCGTTGAAGAACAGTATATTTGCTCGAAAGCTTGCAAGTTTAAATTAAAAATAAACTTTTCACTTTATATTGAATTTTACTTTTTCAAATCTAATATATGCCTTTTTTAATTATCTAATGAATTAAATATGGATTGCTTTATTTTCAAAACATATATATATATATATATATATATAGTGTAAAAACTAAACAACTATTTATTTATATATATATATATATATTAAAAATAAAGAAGGCATTTCCTGACCACGAGCACATGTGAATTTTAGATGACCCCATCTAGTATGTATATATATATATTATAAATAGAAAAGCGATGATTTTCTGCTTGTATTTAATTATCTTGAGGATTATACTATGTTAGTTATTTGCTGGTTATTTTTTAGGACTAAATGGTATTGGTGATGCAGTCGAGGCTAAAATCTTGAAAGTATAATAACAAAAATGGTTTTGATCAGAGATTGTTTTATTTGAGCTAAATTAATAGATAAGAACATAATTTGATAAAAGCACTGGCTGACTTAAGGCGAGTAGAACAAGGAAAACAAAAGATTATTTACATAATGTACAAAGGTTTTGAGCCGACCAACGGGGAACAACAACAATGAATATTTATAGAGAAAGCGTGACCTCTGGCGGTCAATTTAAACAGAGTATTTGAATCGATGAAATATAATTTTAAATAAAATAACACCCTAATATAACATAATTCTAAATAAAATATTTTAATATAACATTTTAAATAATACCTTTATATAGCATATATATATATATATATATATATATATATATATATATATATATATATATATATATATAAATATAAAGAAAAAGACATCTCCTTATCGTGAAACAGAAAGTTGCTGATGGCTTGCGCCATCTATCGGAATAAATATCAACTATTCTCGTTGATTTTTAATTATTCCAGAATTGGTCAAATACCCATTCTTGATTAATCAAGAAAAGTTAATCACGTACGCGTTTCGGGCTGTTGGCCCTCATCAGTGTGGTACAAGCTGTACCTCAACGCGACCAAAAAACTGGTCATTCAGGCATCCTGAAAATCATAAAACGGGTAGTTAAGGCCAGAATTGCGTGAGACCGCTCTTTCACATAAATAAATACATATATATTTACAATAATTGTAGTTCGTAAAGAATAGTCATATGATATTAACAAGGAGATAGAGAGAGAGAGAGAAAACCGAGAACAGAGAACTTTATACATGAGAAATGAATATGTGACAATATATGTACAATCAACATAATATAAATTATCAGTTTCTTAAAATATATTTGTTGCTCTATAATTTAAAATATATCTACAGAAGGTATTTAATATACATTTATTTACTGGAAATAAGAATACTTGAGTCTGTTACATCTATATCTTTGATTTTTAATTAGCTAAACCATACAATAGTCTCTGATATCTTCTAAGTTTATCAACAGAACTACTTTAAATATAACAAAAAGGTAGAAGATACAGAGCAACTTTGTTTTAAAATGAATAAAATAAATTTTTAGCTAATCCCTTTTTATCATATATATTTCTTTTTATCTTTCTTTACTCTCCCCTTCTCTTATGCCACACTATATAAAAATATTATTTTATTTTAAATTATATTTCATAGATTCAAATACTCTGCTAAATCGACCGCCAGAGGTCACTCTTCCCCTATAAATACTCGTTGTTGTTGTTCCCCAATGGCCGGCTCAAAACTTTTGTACATTATATAAATAAGCTTTTCTTTTTTTATTCTTGCGCTTTAAGCCAGGCATTACTTTTACCAAATTATGTATTTTATACATTCCTTAGCTCAATTAAAGAAACCTCTGATCAAGACTATTATTATTATTATTGCCACGACTGCATCACCAATACCATTTAGTTCTAAAAAGAACCAGCAAATAACTCCATGGCATAAACCTCAACATAATCTAAATTCAAGCAGAAAATCTCTTTTCTTTGTATAAGATATATATATCTTTAAATAAAAAGGCATATATTGGATCAAAATATCATTTATTTTACCAATATTTCAGTTGGCTGAACGCCAACCTTTATCAAGGCATTATAACATTTTAAATGTTATATGCCTCAGATGTCTCCATACATCTCTATCAAAGCAGTCGTAATGTCTTCTATCTTGGGTATGTGAAGGGTCTAAGATCCAAAGGATAAAAGATCTCAGTAATAAAGTCAGTATATATGTTTTAATTCAATCCAAAGCGTACGGTACGTCTCACGATTTAAATATAATTTTGTATGCAAATAAGGTAAATGTTAACAAGTTTGTCTATACCAGAGTGCGTTGTTATATGTATTTCGAAGCAATGAAGTCAGTGGATTTGTTTGAATTCAATCCAAGGCATGTTAGGAAGGTACATTACATGCCATGGCTAAAATATATTTTTGTATGCAAATAAAGGAAAATATGAACAAGTTCTGTCTATACCAGAGTGTGTTGTTATATGTATTTCTGAGAAATGAAGTCAGTAGATGTGTTTGAATTCAATCCAAGGCATGTTAGGAAGGTACCTTACATATCATGGCTGAAATATATTTTTGTATTCGAGTATGGAAAATATGAACAAGTTATGTCCATACAAGAGTGTGTTGTTACATGGATATCAAAGCAATGAAGTCAGTGGAGGTGTTTGAATTCAATCCCTGGTCCATTACGAACAATGGAAGTGGTGCATCTTCCAGTAATTCATACGAAACAAGTTTACCTGAAGGAAAGCCATCAATCATCCGGTCTGTAGGTCACTGGCTGAGGGGCCACATCTTCTTCTGGGAGTCTCTTGTAGATACTGTCTTTCTAACATAATAGTCTTTCGTTTTCTGTAATTTTTCAACTCTTGTAGACATTCTCTGTAGTTATTTCTGACAGTATTTGGTATTCTCTGATGTTTTAACTCGCTCATAGACACTGTCTGTAGTTGTTTCTGATAGTCTTTGATATTCTTCAATGTTATAACTCTTAAAGATACTGTCTTCAGTTTGTTTTTGGTACAATAGTTCTGTTTTTAATGTAAATCTGTGTTCGAAAGTTTGCACAAACATGTCTGAAAAGAGCAAATTTCAATTGGTGAAGAGTTTTCTGTGAGAATGTCTTGTGTTAAGATATGATAAAAAAAAGGAGTGAAGAAAAGTTTTGTTTCTAGTGTAAACTCTTTGTTTTGAAATGTTGAATCATGCTGAAAGGACATCAGCAAATATCCTGTGAAGATATAGTAAGAGTGAAGAAGTGGTAAAAGAAAGGGTGGAAGAAAGTTCGGAATGTAAATCCGCAGGGGGCGGAAGGAAGCATTGACAATACCCGCCCCAGATAACAATGTCGAGCGATACCAATCTGTGGAAGGATGGATAAAGGGAGGAAGCGGTCCTCCACCGCGGCAATAAAACTATCATTAGTTGTGATTCTGGATTGTTTACTCTCTTCCGGCTGGAACGGTTATTTCGGTCTTGGTCCCACCCATGGGTGTCGCGCTGCCGTGTCCAAACGCTTTGACAATCAAGATCAATCAGGTTGACAACAGACACGCTAGTTATCCCAACTAATTTAGCACATAGATTAACTTTCCCTGATGACTTTATGTTGATATTTCTGTTTTCTTTGATCTGATACTGGCCATAGGTGTTGTGCTACTGTGTTTAAACCATTTGTCAACCTAGAGCGTTGATCAATCAGGGTGACAACAGGCACGCTAGTTATCTCAACTAATTTAGCACTTGGATTAACTTTCCCTGTTGACTTTATGTTGATATTTCTGCTTGCTTTGATCTGATACTGGCCATAGGTGTTGTTCTACTGTGTTTTGTCAACCTAGAGCGTTGATCAATGGGTTTGTCAACAGAGTCACGCTAGTTAGTTCAACTAATTTAGCACATAGATTAACTTTCCTTGATAATATTGCTAGATGCTTTTACTGATTATTGTTATTATCCATAAGTGTCATGCAACTTGACAATAAAGATAAATCATCATAAAACGACAACTTGAAGTTACACCGCATGAGATTCTTTTCAATGAAAAATCAAAATTATCTATTTCTAACGCCTTCTCTTTGGATGAGGTATGGAATGGTGAACCATGAAGAGTAATGACGAGCGGAAAAATAAAAGTGTCCAGGGATGGGAATCGAACCCACAATGTTCCGCTAACCGGGCAGATGCCATGTCCACTAGGCTACCCTGGACGTATCCCATCCCTGGACACTTTTATTTTTCCGTTCGTCATTACTCTTCATAATTCGCCATTCCATACCTCATCCAAAAAGGTTAGAAATAGTCAATATTTCACCTTGATATTTATTTTGATTTTTCATTGAAAAGAATCTCATGCGGTGTAACTTCAAGTTGTCGTTTTATAATCACAGGCCGCAGTGAATTATATAAATCAGTATGCCAACAAGCTCTCAACTAATTTGTCTCTTAGATTAACTTTCCCTTATGACTTGATGTTTATTTATCTGCTAGCTTTGATCTGATACCGTCCATAAGTGCCATGATACTGTGTGTTCAAACCATTTGACAATTAAGATCAATAAGTATGTTAATAGACACGCTGATTAGTTCAACTCTTCTCTTCTTATTTCTTATCTCCACTCAATCATATTAGGGTATCAAGCTTGTAAAGCTTGAGATCATGACTGGGTGAAGTAGAATGCGTCTGCCTTTGTCATTAAGACTGGGGACACTACTCAGTGGCAGGCCGACTTAGCTCCAAAAAAAAATGGCCGCCTCTGACATGAGGAACAGACGCCATGTGCAGCCGCTCCTAACATGGAGTACAAACGCTACTCATCCTGTATCCCTGGATTAGGAGCCCTTACAGGGTACTATCAGTCGGGCCAGCTGAGCCCAGGTTTTTTTAGCGAGCTTGTTACTGCTATAATAAACTTTAATAAACTTTCTGAAATGGCTTATGATTTGATATTGATATTTCTGTATGCTTTGATCTTATATCGCTCATAGATATCATGGTTCAAACCTTTTGACAATCATGGTCAATCATTATGATAAGACATGCTATTTAGTTTACCTAATTTGACTTTTAAATCAACTTTCCCTTATGAATTGATGTTAATATTTCTGGCGCAAGCCATCAGTACTTTAGGTTGTACAATAAGGAGATGCCTTTTTCATAATTTATGCACCTCATCCCAGTACAATATCACATTTGTACTATTTTTTAAAATTTTGTCGTGGTCTCACGCAATTCTGGCCTTAACTACCCGTTTCATTATTTTTCAGGATGCCTGAATGACCTGTTTTTTGGCCGTTGAGGTACAGCTTGCACCACGCTGATGAGGGCCAACAGCCCGAAACGCGTCCGTGGTTAGCTTTTCTTGATTAATCAAAAATTGGTATTTGGCCAATTCTGGAATAATTAAAAATCAACGAGAGTAGTTGATATTTATTCCGATAGATGGCGCAAGCCATCAGCAACTTTAAGTTGCACGATAAGGAGATGCCTTTTTCATATTTAATATTTCTGTTTGCTTTGATCTGATACAAACCATAGATATTATGCTACTGTGTCCAAACCGTTTGACAATCAAGATTAACCATTATGATAACAGACACCCTTTATTTAAGATAAAATAAAGGGTGTACTTGGATCTGTAATTGCACACTGTGCAATAAATTGATAAAGAGGGAGCAATCTCTCGAAATATTTTAAGAAAAAAATTGTTTTTTTTTTTTTTTTTTTTACAGATCCAGGTACGCCTTTTTATATAATCTTAATAAATAGATCGGCTTTTGACTCAAACCCTCTAATTAGTTCAACTAATTTAGCTCTTTAATAAACTTTCTTTTATGATTTGATGTTAATATTTATGTTTGCTTTGATCTGACACCTCCCATAGATATGAAGCTATCAAATATATCATGCACCCATAGATATTATGGTTCAAACCATTTGATCAATCAAGATCAATCAGAATGATAACAGACAAGCTAGTTGAATCAACGAATTTAGCTCTTAGGGGGGGTCGGTGGAAGGATGGTCTAAACCGTTGGTTTTGACCGCTACGACCCGGATTCGATTCCCGCATTGAGCACTTTTTTTCTGTTTTAAAAAAAAAATGCTCCAATGCCCCCGATTCTTGCAAAAGTCCAACTCCACCAGCGAGTGCAAGTAACCAAACGGGGCTCTGGCACATTTGTAAGTGCAAAGTCGAACTGCTTTTCACGTGTGTAGACATGTGGTGCACTTACAGTAAAAGCAGTCGCCTACTTCTACACACCATGATTATCATGGCCTGTACCACGTGTACTAGGGATAAGCAAAAAAAAATAGCTCTTAGATGAAAATTTTCCCTGGCTCGATATATCTGTTTTCTTTGATCTGATATAATCCATAGATTTATTATAACAGGTTTGTGGATTTCGACAAATTAATAAAAGCTATAAGACGCCGAAACTCGTTTTATTAAATGTATGAAGTAGCTTTCGGACAAGCTCTTCCTCAGTAAACTAAAACACTAAAAAAAAGGTAATGGAGAGAGATTATATAGTGTTTTAAATATATATCTATGTAAATATAGGATATAAGAATTTAAGAATTTACATCATTGAAAATTTTTGAAAAACAAACTATGAAAAGGTTAATAAACTTAGTGGATAGAGAAATGGACAGATTATTATTATTGTACATACAGTAAACTCTCCTATAACGCGATTAATGTGTTCCGTGTTGTATGAAATCGCGTTATAGGAATTCGCTTTGTACGAAATAAAACTTGTATAACGCGAATGTTGTTAGGGTAAATTGTTTTATTTTATTACGCGATAAACGAAAATTCGCGTTGTATAAATATATTTGTCGCAATTTTTTAAATGCGTTGTACGAAATCGCGTTGTAGGAGAGTCTCTACTGTAGTTAATAAGTATTCTGAGCTCTTTATATATACATATGTATATATTGACTCCTCTCTCAAAATTTCATTTAAACTCATTTTTGTCAGTGTTATACCACTATAGCCAGTATAGGAAAGGTATCATACTTGGAATATTATCCCTGCCCAGAAGTCCTCTTCTACGTAGCAGGCGGGAGAAGCAGCACAAGTAAGGGACTGCCCTGTAGTATATATATATATATGTTATAATCAATTTAATTTGTTTATGATATATAAATATTTTTTCTAATTTGACCAAAAACAAAAAGCTTTTTTTTTTTTAAATTATTTTGTGCTGTTGTACGAGTATATATAGATTTGTTTTTTTTTTCTTTTGGGGGGAGGGGGGGGGGGGGGGGGGGTTAAATGTGTTTTTTCTAATAAACTAATTTGCCAAAAATATTATATAGTTAAATTTGTTTAAATAACGTAAGCATATTTGCTAATAATTCAATTTCATTCTTTTTTTTTTTTAGTAAGTAAAATTTGCATTCGACAAACTCAACATTCACTTAATAATCAATATTACTTTTCTTTATTCTCTCCAAATCCACTCGGAATATAAGATATATATATATGTATACAGTTTCTTGTAAGTTATGGAAAAACGTTGGACTACACGAAGTAAAGTTTTGATGATAAGTTTGCGTTCAGACATGTTTCAATATTAAATGTAGGCAGCTGATTGTGTGGAAAAAGAATACAATAGACTTCCCCATCTTCCAACCTCCCCATTGTTGGACATTTTTGGCAACAATTCAGGTCAAGGCGTAAATCAATTGTTTTTTTTCCTCCAAAAAGTTATTGTTTAAGCTATTGTGTGTTTAGAAAATGTGAAATTATCTTTGTTTCTAGATTGTTCTAAACTTTGATTTTAACTGAATGACACTAAGTTATTGGGCGAAGTGTCTTTTTATTGATGGATAAGGTATAAGCTGGTGATGGTTGTGTCTTGTCCATGTTGCTCCATGGAAAGGAAGGGGTGCCATTGCCCCGTTTAGTCATACAGCTCATAAACCCAACTAACATAACAAAACACACTAAACAACAAAGTAAAACAACTAATAAAATTTATTTAAAGATCCAATCGAAGGTACCTGATCAAACATAGAAACTACATTCATAGACCAACTGAAGAAAGAAACCAAGATGTCTTACTACCAGGTTATAGCTATGGATTGATTATCTTGGAAAATATTGATTGAAGAAGTTACCCAGTTTTAAGACTGCCTTACCTGAAAAAAAAATGTAACACACGAATTCTATTTGGACATTAGTCAGCCACATTTCAGAGTTCCCTGTTCACGGTTACCGTAGCGGCTCGCGGCTCACGACACCGTACTACAGGGCAGTCCCTTACTTGTGCTGCTTCTCCCGCCCGCCACGTAGGGGAGGATTTCTGGGCGGGTATAATATTTCGAGTATGGTACCTTTCCTATACTGGCTATAGTGATATAACACTGACAAAACTGAGTTTAAAGGACATTGTGAAAGAAGAGTCTATTTGCATATTGATATATTTGATTTGAAGAATGTGATTGGAGCGATTAATAGGAATTTGATCAAGAACATTCACATGTCTTAAAACTTGCATTGAGTTCAAGTAACCAAATGGGGCTGTGGAACTTCTTGGGAGTACAAAGTCATGCTCATTGATACTGTAAATAGATGTGGTGTACTTATAGTAAAATCAGTCACCAATTACCCAATATGATATTCATGGACAGTACCACATATGCTAAATATGAGCTTTTGGGTAATGTATAGTAAGAAGTGCCTGGGTAGTTCATATATGTTGAAAGGCATAATATACTCACAGCGCACACAACAGAACACACAAAACAACATAGCACAACGCATTCAAAACACTACAAAATAAACAACACATAAACCCTAAACTCATAACATACAACAGAATACACACAATAAAGAACATGAAACACACAATGCAACATACAACACATTAACTTAAAACACTTAACATATAACACAGCATAGCACAACTCATAAACGACACAACACATAATTTTTTTTTAACTTGCAACACTTACAAAATACACACAACGCGCCTACCAAACCCACATAACTTACAACACAACACACAAAATAAAGCACATAAAACACGTAATTAAAATCACAACACACAACACAAAGAACACATAAAAAACATAAACCCAACACACATAACGTACAATACACACAATAAAACGCATACAACACGTAATTAAAATCACAACACACGACACAAAGAACACATACAAAACATAAACCCAACACACATAACGTACAACGCACACAACAAACAACATACAAGACATAAACCCACCTAACATAACAAAACACACGAAAACAACACACGTAAAACAACTAATAGAATTGCTTTAAAGACCAATCGAAGATACCAGAGGATCAAGAAGACTACCAACACACATAACGTACAACACACACAACAAACAACATACGAGTACAACACATAAACCCACCTAGCATAACAAAACATACGAAAACAGCACACGTAAAACAACTAATAAAATTGATTTAAAGACTCATCGAAGATACCATATGATCAAGAAGACTAACAACACACATAACGTACAACACACACAACAAACAACATACAACACATAAACCCACCTATCATAACAAAACACACGAAAACAACACACGTAAAATAACTAAAAAAAATTGCTTTAAAGACCCATCGAAGATACCAGAGGATCAAGAAGACCACCAACACACATAACGTACAACACACACAACAAACAACATACAACACATAAACCCACCTAGCATAACAAAACACACGAAAACAACACACGTAAAACAACTAATAGAATTGCTTTAAAGACCAATCGAAGATACCATAGGATCAAGGAGACTACCACATCCATAGAACAACTGAAGAAAGAATCCAAGAAGTTTGACCATCAATTGAAACTATGTCTATAAGAATCGAGCATCTTGAAGAAGTCTGATTGAGAAGACAACGCAGTTTTAAACTGTCTTACCCGACATAACATGCAACATATGCATTTATTTGTACAATGCGTTCTAAACAGACTACTTCACCTAGGATTGAACAAATCTTACCATAAATAATATAATATCAAACGATATATAACTAATATACAATATCAATAAATTCCAACTTTTCATTCTAAAACTATATGTTTTATAATATATAAATAAGGTTTCAAGCTTCTCAAATAATGTCCATTGTTTAACTAGTTAGCATTTATATAACCAAATTAACGCAAATATATAAATACCCATTTCTTGGTTTTTCAGGAAGCCACTGGGACACGAAAATCTTTTTTAGTCGCAGTGGTTCAGCCTACTCCACGCTGACGAGCGCCAAAAGCGCGAAACGCGTTCGTAGATGGCTTTTCTTGATTTATTAAGAAATTGGGTTGGCCAAATATCAGGGAACAGGTTAAATCAATGTTTAGTTGATTTCTGTTCCACCAGATGGCGCTCTGCCTTCTGTAAAGCTCATGTGCTCCTAGTCAGGATATGTCATTTTTTTAATATTGATTTCAACACCTGATCTTTTTATCTTTTATTTTTTTCTTACATTTTTTCATATATATAACATAAAGATATTTTTCTATGTCAAACCTGTGAGAGCTAGGTATCTCCTCAAAGATTTATCATTGTTTATCATTATTTAGAAATATATTTTACATATGTACGTGTAAAATGATTATATGATATGTTTTCCGGCTAGTAACCAGAATTACAACACTATTTGATGTACTGTCATTAAGCCACTTTGTTCTGTGAAAGCTTTCATTTATATATGTCAATCCTTCTTAACCTGATATTATGGTCAAAGGTCAATATTTATTATTCATATATTCACAGAGTTGCCTTCATATTTATAGAGATATGCGAATAGAAAAAGGGGTTAAAAGAAGGTCAGATAGTAAAAGGAATAAATAGATATAGTCTGAGCACTCAAATAGATATTTTAGGTGACAGAGAGCGCCATCTATCAGTATAAATATGAACTAAATGTTGATTCAGATTTATTTTATTATGTTTGGCCAACTTATTTTCTTGATAAATCAGAGAAAGCTAACCACGTACGCGCTTCGGGCTGTTGGTCCTTGTTAGCGAGCCGAAAGTTGAACTTTAACAACGTCTAGAGACTACTGGTCCTATAGGCTTCCTTAAAAATCCAGAAATCGGTAGTTAAAAGTCCAAATTTGAAGAAATATTTACCATATACTTATAAAAATGAAGCATAAAAAATCCGTAATAGATCTTTAATTAAAAAGGCATATATTGGATCAAAATATCATTTATTTTACCAATATTTCTGTTGGCTGAACGCCAACCTTTATCAAGGTATTATAACATATTATTGTGTGTCAACAACAACCTCAGCGCCACATAACGTCAACAGAATTTAAGTTTTAAAAATATTTCGCTTATATTCAATAGGGACAAAAAAATTGATATATATATTTATATTATTGACAAAAATTTACAAAAATCTATTTTGTCCATAATATAAATATATATAAAATATGTGGCGCTGAGTTTGTTGTTGACACACTTTAAATATGTTATAACACCTTGATAAAAGTTGGCGTTCTGCCAACTGAAATATTGGTAAATTAAATGATATTTTGATCCAATATGTGCCTTTTTAATTAAATAAAAATGTATGTATGTGTGCACAGATACACACACACAAAACCTTTATAAAGACATATAGTGTGTGTGTTATACATGGATTTACCATGGAGTATATGCAAATAAAAAGAATAAAAAGTAAAAGCTAATAATATTTAATGGTGATAATGAAATTCATATACAAGGAATACATATCCTAAAGATAGAGGCTGCCTGGCCGGCATTCATATTTCTATGAAAAATAAACACTTCGGCTAGTTAGAGTTTTTTATTTTTTGTTATTTACATTTGCAGACTTTGTAGTAAAAATTCATGTATAAGAGAAATTTATTTTCCTCTGATTTACCTCAGACTAATCTGTTTTTGAACTTATCTGTCTTAATATAATAAAAGAAAATAAAAAACTCTAACTGGCCGAAGTGTCTATTTTTCAGCGAAAAAAAGAAATACATCATTAAGACAGTTAAGTTCATAAAAATATTAGTCTGAGGTAAATACGAGGAAAAGAAATTTCTCTTATACATGGATTTACCACAAAGTCTACAAATAAAAATAGCAAAAAATATAAAAAACTCTAACTGGCCGAAGTGTCTATTTTTCATCGAAAAAAAGAAATACATAATTAAGACAGTTAAGTTCATAAATAGATTAGTCTGAGGTAAATCCGAGAAAAATAAATTTCTCTTATACATGGATTTACCACAAAGTCTGCAAATGAAAACAATAAAAAAGTAAAATCTAGTCAAATTTAATGGTAATAATGAAATTTATATATACAAGGAATACAAAATTAAGACAGTTAAGCTCATAAAAAGATTAGTCTGAGGTAAATACGAGGAAAAGAAATTTCTCTTATACATGGATTAACCACAAAGTCTGCAAATGAAAATAACAAAAAGTAAAAGCTAATAACATATAATCAAATTTAATGGTAATAATCAAGTTTATATACATGAATATACACATAATTAAGACAATTAGACTCATAAACCCATTAGTATATTTTTTATTATCCCTAGTACACGTGGTCATGTAATCATGGTGGGGTAGAAGTTGGTGACTGCTTTTTACTCTGAGTACACCACATGTCTACACATGTGAAGAGCACCCATAAGTATGAAAAAATAAATAAGAGAATAAAACACTTGTATTTATATATGTATACATGGATACATAAGCTTTTACTAAGATTTTTCGTCTTATTTAAAGAATGCACAAATATATCTAAAAGTTTTGAAAATAGAGCAATCCATAAATAAATCTTTAAATAAAAAGGTATATATTGGATTAAAATAAATTTTAAGTAAAATAAATGATATTTTGATCCAATATATGCCTTTTTATTTGAATATCTAAAAGTGAATACAAATTTATTCATTTTTTTGTTCTTAGAATTAAAGATACTTCGGGGCAGAGACAGAGAGAGAGAGACAATTGACAATTGACATATTTTTTATTGACATCCTGTCAATACATGTAAAGTGCACAGAGAGAGAGAGAGAGAAGCTTATAGTTCAAGGGTTCAAAATTTATGGGTGTATTTTGGACTATCTTGAAAAAAATGGCAACCTAGTTAGAATAATCAGGAAGAACTATCATGAGAGCAGATACCACCTCTATACAAAGAACAGTTTCATCACCAGTATTACCATTTTATTAATTATCAACTCTTTGGTAAAAGGACACCTCTCTCTAAAGGACACTTTTGCTCTAAAACTAAGTGTCCTTTATAGAGGTTCTACCGTATTTCTTTGTATGATCCTTGCTATGACAAACTTTTACTTAGAAAAGAATGTCAAAATTGTTAAAGAATTTACAGTCCAAATTCTTCAATTCAACACCCTGAGGCATCAGCATTTTCTGTTACATTTGAGTAGAAAAGCCTTATTGGGATTTGAAAACAAATAGTCGGATTAAAGTAAGTGTTGTATCATAGTGGGTTGAATTAAAGAGGTTTGACTGTCCTTACATAGGACTGGTGGATTAGCTCAGCCACTTTACTTCTCCAGGAGAATCTATTTAAATGGAGAAAGAGAGTATATATAAATACTTTGACTGAAGTGTCTCTTTAATTCTAAGAACTATGAACACCGGCCAAGCCATCTCTATCTTCATGATATTCATTTTTATGTAAAAAAAGGTTTAACGTTTAAAAGTAGTTCACCGCCATATTGCTAATGATTAAATCATATTTGCTGCTAAAAATAATGTTCTCCGAGTTATAAAAAGAAAGCGAGGACAAGAACTAATGACTTTCACGAGGTCGTGCATTCCACAGTTCATTTATCAGGATGGCACAAGTTCCATCAGCATGTCTTTGACGTTTGCATTTATCAAAAGTCTCTAAGTAACATACTTTAGCCACTAACGAGTTTCTTTATCCCTAGTACACGTGGTACAGGCCATAATAATCATGGTGGGTATAAGTAGGCGACTGCTTTCACTGTAAGTGCATCACATGTCTACACATGTGAAAAGCAGTTCGACTTTACCCTTACAAATGTGCCAAAGCCCCGATTGATTACTTGAACTCGCTGGTGAGGTTGAATTTTTGCAAGAATCGGGGGCAATTGGAAGATTTGTTTTTAAACAGAAAAAAAATTGCCCAATGCGGGATCGAACCCGGGTCGTAGCGGTCGAAAACCAATGGTTTAGACCATTCTTCCACCGACCCCCTGCCGCTAAGGAGTACTGTAGCCTTTTTTCAAGCAATTTAACTAGTTGATAGGAATCTTAATTGATATCTTCAAGGACGTTCGAATGGAAGTTTTCTGGAGCGACTTATTTTTGGAGAGAACTAGGAGATACAGTAGTTCCTTGTATCTTCTGATGTCTGTTCCTCGTTGGTAGTTGGATTGAATATGATCAAAATTACACTCATGGACTTATGGAAGTTGTACCTTTCAGCATGTATATCGGTATTCAGACAATAACTCTGAAAGATACACTCATGGACAAAACTTAAGGAAGTTGTACTTTTTAGCATGTATATCGGGATTGAGACAATAACTCTGTATGATATTACAGTGACCTTTATTGAAGATAAACGAGATAACTAAGTGTGAAATATATTTTTTTTTGTCTCCTTGAAAATAAAGTAATTGAGGACAATGTTGACCATTGTGTCAAATCCCTGTTTGTGGTAACTTGTACTTATATATTGGTGGAGTTAAAATTTTGCAAGAATTGAGGTCACATTAAAGCTATTTTTTCCTTAGGGAAAATATTGTGTCCTATGCGGCATTCGACACTGAATCGTGGTTGTCGAAAATCGACGATTTTTATACCACTTTTCTACTTTACATACTTGTTCGGCGGTACAACTACTACAATAGGAACGATACAGAAAAGATTAGCATGGCCACTGCGCACGGATTATACGCAAAATCGTGAAGCGTTCCATATACCGCTTTTATACCAAACCTCCATTTCTTGAGAAGATAGGCAGGTGGATGCTTGGTGTAAAAATAGAGGGCGGTATGTAACCAGTTTGGGCGAGGTTGGACATGCCGGTTTCCCAGGTGGAAGACCCTGGATTCCATAGGAATCTCATGGGGACTGGAATCTCTGATAGCTTGGAGAGATAAAAAGAACATATTTAACTGTTTGTCAGAATTCTGATAGATATCTTTATAAATGTGTTTATTCTCAACTTCCACTCATATCTCACGTTCATAAATTCTATTTTAAAAAAACATTTATTTGAAATTTTATTTTAAAATGAATCTGTATTTACGACCAAGATTCGTTATTGCTTAATGTAAAATATATATTTTTAATGAGATCTCATGGTACAAGATTTCAAACTTAATTGTTATTTTATAGATACTTTTACAGATGTATAATTTCGAAATCTGTATGAATATGCTTTAATGATAATAAAAATCTTTTTTTTTCACGGCCAAAGACCACAAGAGATCAGTGTTTTAAAGAGATAGAGAAGCTATGTACACAGAGAATAAAACTATGAGAATTACACTACAAAGAAGTAACTAGAGACCAATTCCTAGGGTCTCCATGAGAATAACCAGTCCCAAGAAGAATGACACTACCAAGAAACAGCTAGAGGCCAATTCTTATACTTTCCATGAGAATAACCCGTTCCCAAGGATAATTACACTATACCACAAGAAGTACCTAGAGACCAATTCCTAAGGTCTCCATGAGAATAACCAATCCCAAGGAGGATGACACTACCAAGAAACAGCTAAAGACCAATTCCTAGGCACTCCATAGGTATAACCAATCCCAAGGTAATGACACTACCACAAGAAGTATATAGAGAAACCAATTCCCAAGTTCTCCATGAGAATAACGAGTCCCAAGGAGGATGACACCACCAAGTAATAGCTAGAGACCAATTCCTAAGTTATCCATGAGAATAACCAATCCCAAGGTATTGACACTACCACAAGAAGTATCTAGAGACCAATTCCTAAGGTCTCCATGAGAATAACCAGTCCCAAGGAGGATAACACTACCACAAGAAGTATCTAAAGACCAATTTCTAAGTTCTACATGAGAATAACCAGTCCCAAGGATAATTACACCACCAAGAAATAGATAGAGACCAATTTCTAAGGTCTCCAAGAGAATAACCAGTCCAAAGGAGGATGACACTACCAAGAAGTAGCTAGAAACAAATTCCTAGACACTACATGAGAATAACCAGTCCCAAGAAGGATGACGCTACCAAGAAACAGCTAAAGACCAATTCCTAGAAACTCCATGAGAATAACCAGTCCCAAGGTAATGACACTACCGCAAGAAGTATCTAAAGGCCAATTCCTAGGCTCTCCATGTGAATAACATGTCCAAAGGATAATTACACCATACCACAAGAATAAGCTAGAGATCAATTCCTAGGTTCTCCATGAGAATAACCAGTCCCAAGGAGTACAGGGTCCAACTATCCAATCAATCAATCAATCAAACAAGACAATCGATGATATAAAGCGATCCCTCACTCGACCTCCTTCCACAAGTCAGGAAGCGATCAACCTTGTCATCCTTCGACATCTTCCTTCGACATGGAAAAAACTCGCCATTGCTAAATCCTATTTCTGGGATCTCATTTCTCCCCAAGGAGATAACATTATTACTAGAGACATCTCTATAATTTGGCAGAAATCGAGGTTCAATTTGATTCTTTTTTGCCGTTGTCAAAGTGAGACTTCAGAGATGACGTTTCCTAGGAGACAATTGCGACACGATGTACTTACTATAAATTAACTGACGAAATGGTCGCCATCTATTCTAATAACATTTCCTGATAGATAAAACTACATTGTGTCATCAGGCGGTGTGAGTGCCTGGTAATTGAATTTTGAACGAGAGAGAAACATTGTGTCTGAAATCTGGTTCCAATAACTGATTGGAAATATATATAATGGCATATACCAAAAAACTCTATCTGGCCAAAGTGTCTAATTTTCATAGAAATAGAAAGCATATACTAAGTTAGAAGAATGAATTTGAGTAGATTGAGGTAAATAAATACAGAACGTTGTAAGAACGATATTGTGTAGATTCAGGTAGAGAAACTACTGTTCTCGGGTAGATACCAAAAGTTGGAAGAGAGAAGTTCTGTAGATCCAGGTGGAAAGCTACTGGCCTGTAGTAGATACCGAAAGTTAGAAAAATGATGTTAGTTGATCTAGGTAGAGAATCTACTAGCTCCAAGTAGATACCGAAAGTTGTCAGAGCAATGTTGAGTAGATCCAGGTAGAGAAACTTCTGGTCCCAGGCATATACCGAAAGTGTAAGAGAAATTTTGAGTATATCCAGGTAGAAAACTACTGGCCTGTAGTAGATACCGAAAGTTAGAAAAAACGATTTTAGTTGATCTAAGTAGAGAATCTACTGGCCCCAAGTATATACCTAAAGTTGTCAGAGCAATGTTGAGTAGACCCAGGTAGAGAAACTACTGGCCCCAGGTAAATACCGAAAGTTATCAGAGCAATGTTGCGTAGATCCAGTAGATAAACTATTGTCCTCAGGTAGATACCGAAAGTTGGGAGAACGGTTTTGAGTAGTTCCAGGTAGAGAATCTACTGACTTCAGGTAAATACTGAAAGTTGTCAGAGCGATGTTGAGTAGTTCCAGGTAGAGAATCTACTGGCCCCAGGTATATACCGAAAGTTGGAAGAGCAATATTGAGTAGATTCAGATAAATAATCTACCGGTCCCAAGTGAATACCGAAAGTTGTAAGAGCAACGTTGAGTAGATCCAAGTAGAGGATCTACCGGCCTCAGGTAAATACCGAAAGTGGCCGGGCGAAGTGATTAGCAATCAGAGATGGCTTCCTGCCCTGGAGGAAAGTTTTCCTGCGGTGAAACTGGTTTGACCTCTGACATAGCGGAAACTTCCTCTGCAGGTTTTTGCCAGTCTAGGTGGGGCAGTGTCTAGGCGGAGCTGGATCAGATGTACCATCACCAGGCATGTCTTTTTTTCCTGTCCAACATCAGGATGACATTGTCTCTATAAGCTCTATCAAGTCTATAAATTGGGATTCTAACCATTTTCGTTAATTATTGCCAGGATTTCAGATAACACAATTACTCATAATAAAGACTAAAAAGAGCAAAAGGTTTCTGGAGAGAATTTTCTTTTCATTTTTATTATAATCTTAAGATTTCTGGCATTACTGCCCATCTACTGGAGTACAAAGATGAACAATGTAGGAATCCGACCAACGGCTTCTGTAAAGATTGTGAAAATATTTATAGTTAAATATATATTTCTGAAAAAAACGAAAGAAAAATTTAAAAGAGATAAAAAGATCAGGTGTTGAAATCAATATTAAAAATGGCATATCCTGACCAGGAGCACATGTGCTTTACAGAAGGCAGAGCGCCATCTGGTGGAACAGAAATCAACTAAACATTGATTTAGCCTGTTCCCTGATATTTTGCCCTCGTGGCTTATCTTTTGTTTACCATTCATAGTTTGTTCTTGCCTGAAATAAATTGCTGTCTCATCCTGAAGTTTGTCTTCCCTAATTTTCCACGTGGCAATATCGTTTGAAATACAAGTAAGTAAAACAAGTTGTATTTAAAACGTTGTTTTTTTTAATGTAGTACAACCTTAGAACAGCTATCCTTTAAATTTTTTGCATGTTTGAAAAAAACGATTTCAAAGCTTTCAAACGAATTCCAAATATTTCAGCCATTTCAAATCCCTCTCAATTAAACAAATACCACAGATTTCTGGAGTTGAATTCTTTTTAATATAAAGAAATTAATCTTAAGAAACCTGTGGAATTTTTTGATCCAGGAGATTCAAATCTATAGAATCCCTATCAATCTTTTTTTGAATCGTCAAATCGTCCTTTTGAACAACAAATTGCATAGAGGTTCTAATGGATGCATGACCTAATGACATATTGGGATAAAAGAAAGTGTTTATCCATCAGATTATCTGAGAGATACCAAGAAAATTCCAAGAAAGCCGTTCACGGAAATAATTTATCAAGCGAAAAGAATTTAGGACTAAAGACCATTTTCGACAATTCTGTCCTAGATGCTCGGGTATAGTCACGCTTGGTATCCTCCCCAAAGAACGACCTGGCATCTACAAGAATGGAATTCTTTAATGGAGAGATTTAGTTGAAAAAGGACGTTTATCTACCAGATGCAAGCATCTAGGTCTTTGTCCACAATGACGGCTTTATCTTCCTGACTTTGACAAATCGCTGGGCGAAATTCCCAACACTTTCAACAGAAGTAGACTTATGGAATTAAGTGCATTCTCCTTTTTCGAATGAGATAATTAAATAACAATTTAGAATTTTATAAGTGTTTGGAATTAAGCTCATATATTATGTTGTTGTCGTTGTGTCCAATGAAGAACCTCAGATGTCTCCATACATCTCTATCACAGCAATTTCCACTATCTTGGGTGTGTATACTGTATTGTTGTTGTTGTCGTTGTGTCCAATGAAGAACCTCAGATGTCTCCATACATCTCTATCACAGCAATGTCCACTATCTTGGGTGTGTATACTGTATTGTTGTTGTCGTGTCCAATGAAGAGCCTCAGATGTCTCCATGCATCTCTATCACAGCAGTCGCAATGTTCTCTATCTTGGGTGTGTATACTGTATTGTTGTTGTTGCCGTGTCCAATGAAGAATCTATATTTTGGAGAGTTAGCGTTTCGTCAAAAATCTATGGAATTCCATATTTGGCCCATATCGATCAGTACCTATCGCTATATCTACCTGGTTCACCTTATCTTTCCTTAGAAACACCTTAATATGGATGTCCGGTAGCTAGACGTGATGTCCATAACATCCTTTCTTCCTTCCTTGAGGCAGTTTGTAGGTTTACTGCTTGGCTGATGTCACCGCAGATTTCGGACACTTTCGACGCAATGTCGTTTTTTTATTTTTTAGGATTTTGAAATGTCTATAAAACACATATAGAGTTTTGTTAAATAAACCGGTCTTATACAGATTCACCACAGGAAGGAAGCATAGATAGAGCTCCTATACTCCAGGCAGCACAGAACCCAACAACAGCCTCCAGGGTCTTATACAGATTCACCACAGGAAGGAAGCATAGATAGAACTCCTATACTCCAGGCAGCACAGAACCCAACAACAGCCTCCAGGGTTTTATACAGATTCACCACAGGAAGGAAGCATAGATAGAGCTCCTATACTCCAGGTAGCACAGAACCCAAAAACAGCCTCCAGGGTCTCATACAGATTCACCGCAGGAAGGAAGCGTAGATGTAGCTCCTATACTCCAGGCAGCACAGAACCCAACAACAGCCTCCAGGGTCTTATACAGATTTCCCACAGGAAGGAAGCATAGATAGAGCTCTTATACTCCAGGCAGCATAGAATCCAACAACAGCCTCCAGGGTCTTATACAGATTCACCGCAGGAAAGAAGCACAGATGGAGCTCCTATACTCCAGGCAGCACAGAACCCAACAACAACCTCCAGGGTCTTATACAGATTCACCGCAGGAAAGAAGCATAGATGGAGCTCCTATACTCCAGGCAGCACAGAACCCAACAACAACCTCCAGGGTCTTAAAAAGATTCACCACAGGAAGGAAGCATAAATAGAGCTCCTATACTCCAGGCAGCACAGAACCCAACAACAGCCTCCAGGGTCTTATACAGATTCACCACAGGAAAAAAGCATAGATGGAGCTCCTATACTCCAGGCAGCACAGAACCCAACAACAGCCTCCAGGGTCTTATACAGATTCACCACAGGAAAAAAGCATAGATGGAGCTCCTATTTTCCAGGCAGCACAGAACCCAACAACAGCCTCCAGGGTCTTATACAGATTCACCACAGGAAAAAAGCATAGATGGAACTCCTATACTCCAGGCAGCACAGAACCCAACAACAGCCTCCAGGTCCGACGCATGTCCAGTGGCCACAGATTCCATCGTGCATAGGTTAGCGTATCACTGAAAAGACGAGTGTGGAATCAGCCGCGTTCTAGTCTTCACTTTCCTCATCCAAATGGACCACGACATTCGGCGATTCTATTAATCTCCTCCGAACGGTGACTGCGCGGCCTTGTAGAATTTATATATAAAAAGTGATTTTCGCTAAAAATTCAGCAATTAAGACATTAATTCGAGATAAAAATTTTTATATATTAATGTATATGTGATATCTTGGGACCTCTGGGACCAGTGTTACCTGATGCTAGACGAACCTCGATGTCAACTCTACCGTGCAGTCGTGGTGGAAGGCGACACAGCTGGGCCAAAGGTGAAATAAACAAACAGAGATTCCACTAAAAGCGTCTGACGTCAAGAAGGAATGGGATGAGGGGAGAGAGATTTTAGAGCAAGTATTACCGTTGGAATCCAAGCGAAGACTAACAATTCTAGGTCCTCGATTTAACACCACGACCTTGCTTCTTTCTAATTGGCTGACCTATTTAGGTGATTCTTTCCCAATTGGCGGGACCATGCCACGTGGCCTTTTTCTATTGGTTGACCTATTTAGGTGATGTCTTCTGATTGGCCTTGCGGCTTTATTTGATGGAAAATACGTCCGGTCTTGGCCAGGAAGTACGGGGCGTTACTCGACTTTTATAACTTCTGCGTTATCAGATACGTCCTGTCTTGTCAGGAAATATTGGCTTAAACTTAGCTCGCAGGGTTTCCGGGGTCAGAAGGTTAACTGTGACTTTATTAATAGTCGGGCTCTCTTCTAGGCCTACTTCTTAGGTTTGACTTCTACGATCCTCTAAGCCTGATTTGTTTTAACCTTAACTTTCTCCTGTCTCTCTCCATTCCTTCTATCTGTGCAGTTGCAATACTTTATTAGATTCTTACGCGGTACAGATTGATGTTAGTTGAGGCTTTCTATGTGCAGTACATAAGAAGTTATATACAGTCATGGGTGGAACATGTGGTATTAGATATCTAGACTATTTACAACAATTCCATGGTCTTAAATCATCACAGATGGCCCCGGATGTGAGAGGGTTCATATGGAGGGATTTAAGAGAGCGGAATAGGAAGACTGTTATTAAGGAAGTAATTTTTTTTTTAAATTAATTAAAGTGAGTTGGTATATAACATGGGGTTGATTTCTGTATATCCATAAGAGGTAATAAAGCATAAACAACTAATATTAAACATACAAATAAAAATAAAAATATGAATAAAATATTTAATAGAGAGCATATAATGATGATAGGTAAAAATAAAAAACGATTGGATGGGAAAATCATGATCTCTTCGTGATGGGCGTTAGAAAGGGTTGAGGGGTTAGTTATTACTTGGTTGAGGCAATGTCACTTTGACTCAAGTCCCAAACCATTTAATGTGCACGGCGCGGAAAACCTAGGCCATGTTTCACATGTAAATTTAAGGACCTAATAAAGTTACAGTACCACAATCGAAAAGTAAGATAAGGGGATTGTTATGGGTTTTAGTAATTAGTCGTTAAGACGTACGCATGCAGGATAAAGAGGGCGAAGATCAGTGACCAGAAATCAAAGTTTTAATTAGAGTCGTCAGGGGCTTAGCGAGAAAAAGAGTAAAATAAAAAAAAAAATGTGCCAGCGTGTGGCATGAGAGTGCCCTGGAATAATAAAAAAAAAATACAATTTGCACGTATCCAAGCCAGAAGTAGGGATAGGTAAATCCGGGGGACGGTGTGACAATATTGTTAATTACGAAATCAAAGTAGGTCAAGTCTAGCCTGCGAAGGAGTTAAAAGTTCCTGCGGAAAAGGGTTAGTATTTATTAAGAAGTAACCTTTAAAGTGGTTGTTTAAGCGGTTATTGAAGATTGCCCTGTTTTTAGATCATGATATTTAGTTTGATTATAAAAGAATATATCATTGAGATATGAAATTGCGAAATTAAGGCTTTGCATATAGCGTTAAAGGATTTGAAAAATCGAAAATAGAATTGCGAAGTTAAATGCAAAGTAATCTTTAAAAAAAAAGTAAAAATAGTGATGATATGATACAAAGATTAACACACTACAGCAGTATATAAGGGGTAATAGAAAGTGAAAATATTAAATGAAAATTAAAAATGAGCAGTAATATACTCGATAGCATTGACATGGTAGCGGAAGATGAAACAATGCAAATAACATCTAATTTATAAAGTGAGAGAAAATATAAAATGATAAATGCAAATTAGTGATATAAACATGAAATATAAACTTGAGATTATTAGATATGATATGAAAGATAAAATATAAAGTTGATTATAAAATAGAGTCATAAAGCAAAAGTAAATAAGTTTTGGTAAAGAAAAATAAAAAAAGACAATAATCTAAACTAATTGGTTGACGTAAAAAAAAACAATTATAAGAGCTATATAATGATTATATAAAGGATATTAAAATGAAAAATTTGTTAAAAAATGTTCATCGAGAAAGAAGAGCAAGTAAGATTATATATAGAAATTATATATCGTGAAAGAATGGAAAGTTGTAGGCCAAACGTAATGTTCCTGTTTTTTTTTTAGGATGGGTAGAGAGAGCTTTAAATTGTCCTCGATTGATATCTTTGGTCTTGTTGGCCTAAGTTTTTCTAACTTATCGAATTTGTTTTATGTTTGACGTGACTCGTGGGTCACATTGTTTCCAGCTGTGAAACTAACTGAGTCCTAATGTTGTCTTTTTTTTTAAACTTATGTGGGTGTGTGTGATTTTTGTAAGTAAAATGTTGTCCTTGGTTCTAAGTGTCGATGTTAAGTGGACAAGTTAATCGAGGGCGAGAGAATCTAGACCTGGTGACGGGCCGTAATAAGATGTCGGCTGTTTGTTTGCTCGTGTCCAGCGGAAGAGGAGGGAGCGAAGCTATTTTTAATGCGATTCCGGATTTAGGTCAAGGGGGGAGCGAGGGGGCTTGCTTTCTTTCAACTTATTGGAAGTTAATTCGAACTACGTTTGGAGATATTAATTCTATAATTGTAAACGCAAAAGCGTTTTGATTTGTCACGTTTGGTGACCAGCGTTATGGGATTGACATAGGGAGATACAGAGGGTGTAATTATTCCGTGTGTTCAAGCATTTGTTCGATTTGTGTTTGTATTTCGAAAATTCGGATATTGTATCTGTTGATATTAAATCGACTGGTTTTTGGCGGACTTAGTAAAAATGTTATTCATTGATATCGGGTTAGAATTTAGTGAAATTGCGACTATCGACGTGAACAATGTGTGATTAAAGGTGTCACAGGCGTGATGAAGGCGTCTTTGGCCTGAAAATTGAAAGAGTTTAGTGGTGTGGCGCTGTGACACGAAGCGAAAAAATTGTAAATGAAAAGGTGTCACGTGAAGTCTCTGTTTTGTACAAAATCTAACCTGTTTTACTATGAATAACAAATTTACTAAAGTCATGGGTGCTGGTTGTACGAACATATCTAGAATTTTTATATTATTAGTGGATATGGCACGTTTAATGTGGAAAAATAATTTTTTGTGTGTGTGTTTAGTAGGGCGACGTAATAAAGCTTGTGTGGCTCGAAATTGGATTTGGGTCTGAAGTCGCGCATTAAAAATTTGTTGCCAATTAGAAAAAGTGATGTGAGAGGGTGTTGTTTATTTTGTTTAGAGTGATTTGTCGATTATTAATATGCATGTAAAAGGATGGAGTGTAGTTATGTGGGAATTTAACGATTGTAATAGTTTTGGAAGGCTGTGATTTAAGTTACTTCTGTCCAAAGATATGAAAGAAAAGGACATAGGGGCGTTGAAAATGGGATTAGGAACATTACAATAAGATTAAATAAGAGTGTTGGAGTTCACCACGTGTGAGCAACCCGTTCCAGGAGGGAAAAATTTAGTAAATGGGACAGTTGTATTAACCTGTCCATGGGACACGTGTTGCTTGCACGAGGTGAATTTGTACAAGGTAGTTGGTAGAGGTACATTATTTTGATACAGGAGTAGCTGAGTACAGTTTATAATTAGTAGAAATCGTTTTATGGAATTAAGGAATAAAATGACAAAAGGCATGGGCGTATTTATGATATGGAATTTTAGGTTCTGCATTATATTACCTATTTTTAAGTTTAAAAATATATAATCTATGGTGAAAATATTGTTAGCTACGGCGTTAATAGTTAAGTTAAATGGATGGACAGGCATTTTTCTTTTACAAACTGATTTCTATTATTTTAAAAGTATTCTGCATAATTATAGCGATAGATGCTTCTGTATCAAGTAGTAGGGGTAGGTCTACATTATTGGACAGTTTAGCTCGAACGAGCAATTGTTCAATAAAAATTATAGAAGGAGGAACCTACTGTTGTGCGGTCTTGTATGTCGGGACAGTCCTGGTCTTGTGCCGTGGTTGGAGGATTCTTGGGACAGTTAAGAGTTCACTGCTTGCGCTGGGCTCGTGGTTTAGAGATGGTCGGGGGAGCAGGTAACATACGCTCGCGTGTTGGTAACTCGGAGGGGCGCTTGCAGGAGGTTTGCTGGCTTTCTCAGTCTTGTAGAGTATTGTAGTTGGGCCCGATCTGCTTGGGCGTCGTAGTTGGTGAAGAAGCTCTGCGCCTCGTACGAACCATCGTAGCGATTCCACCTCTCGCGATGTCCGGTCACGGCAGAAAGCTGATGTAGCGTCGTCGTCAACCTCCCCAGGACATCTGACACCGGCGGCGGGGGTGTTGCGTCCTCGTGGCTGGGGGGAACTTCCTGCGTCCTACCGAGAGTGTTTTCTTTCTTCGGAAAAGTGGTGGTTTCGCCACTTTCGTAGTCGGGATCGGTCTTCATGGGCTCCTTTGAATCCTCCTCTCTTCCCTGTTCCATCTTTCTGTACAGACAGTGGTCTATTTGCTTACTTGTACCTTGGCGTTCACTATCCTGTCGACTCTTCGGGACGGGGGAGTCTGTGATATCTTGGGACCTCTGGGACCAGTGTTACCTGATGCTCGACGAACCTCGATGTCAACTCTCCCGTGCAGTCGTGGTGGAAGGCGACACAGCTGGGCCAAAGGTGAAATAAACAAACAGAGATTCCACTAAGAAGCGTCTGACATCAAGAAGGAATGGGATGAGGAGAGAGAGCGATCTTTAGAGCAAGTGTTACCGTTGGGATCCAAGCGTTGACTAACTATTCTAGGTCCTCGATTTAACACCACGACCTTGCTTCTTTCTAATTGGCTGACCTATTTAGGTGATTCTTTCCTAATTGGCGGGACCATGCCACGTGGCCTTTTTCTATTGGTTGACCTATTTAGGTGATTCTTCTCTAAATGGCCCTGCGGCTTCCTTTGATGGAAGATACGACCGGTCTTGGCCAGGAAGTACGGGGCGTTACTCGACTTTTATAACTTCTGCGTTATCAGATACGCCCTGTCCTGTCAGGAAGTATTGACTTGTAAATTATTTATAGTTGGGCTGGTTTTAAGCCTCTTTTGCTAGGCCTTGCTTCGACTTCTGTCCTAAGCCTGATTAGTTTTAACCTTAATTTTCTCCTGTTAGACTCCATTCCTTCTATCTGTACAGTTGCGATACTTTATTAGATTCTTACGCGGTACAGATTGATGTTAGTTGAGGTTTTCTATGTGCAGTACATAAGAAGTTATATACAGTCATGGGGTGGAACATGTGGTAGTAGATATCTAGACTATTTACAACAATTCCATGGTCTTAAATCATCACATATATGTTAAAATATATATGTTAAAAATAAAGAAGGCATTTCCTGACCACGAGCACATGTGCTTTTTAGATGGCAGAGCGTCATCTAGTGGAGCAAAAATAAACTAAACGTTTATTTAGCTTGCTTCGTGATATTTGGCCAACCCAATTTCTTGATAAATCAAGAAAAGCCATCCACGGGGTTGGCCAAATATCACGGAGCAAGCTAAATAAACGTTTAGTTTATTTTTTCTCCACTAGATGGCGCTCTGCCATCTAAAAATCACATGTGCTCGTGGTCAGGAGATGCCTTCTTTATTTTTAATATCAACACCTGACCCACTTATCTTTTTTTTTCTATTGTTTTTTCATATATATATATTTCAAAAATAAAAATGGCATATCCTGACCAGGAGCACATGTGCTTTACAGAAGGCAGAGCGCCATCTGGTGGAACAGAAATCAACTAAACATTGATTTAGCCTGTTCCCTGATATTTGGCCAACCCAATTTCTTGATAAATCAAGAAAAGCCATCCACGAACGCGTTTCGCGCTTTTTGGCGCTCGTCAGCGTGGAGTAGGCTGTACCACTGCGACTAAAAAAATTTTTTTGGTCCCAGTAGCTTCTTGAAAAACCAAGAAATGGGTATTTAAAGCCAAACTTGCGTAAATACGCTTAAATACTCTTTCGTTTTTTCATATATATGTTATATTAAAATATTTTATTTAGAATTGTTATATTAGGGTGTTATTTTATTTAAAATTATATTTCATCGATTCAAATACTCTGTTTAAATCGACCGCCAGAGGTCGCGCCTTCTCTATAAATCCTCATTGTTGTTGTTCACCGTTGGCCGACCCAAAACATTTGTACATTATGTAAATACGCTTTTCATTTTTTTTATTCTTACGCCTTAAGCCAGGCATTACTTTTATCAAATTATGTTATTCATATATATTACTCAGCTCAAATAAAGAAATCTGTGATCTTCAATATTATTTTTATTTCAAGATTTTTAGCCATGACTGCACCCCCATAACATAATCATCAAGATGATCCAAAACAACAGAAATCTTATCTTTTTTTATTATTTATATAATATATATATATATCCAAAATTCCAAGACACTACATATTTCTATAAGATTTCGCGCATGTACAAGCTTGTATTTGAATATTATTTCAGTTGTTGAATATATAAATTCTCTCTCTGTATGAAAAAGTGAAAGTTGTATAAGCTTATGAATTATGCTTTGTTTTAAAAATGAATCGATGTTGGTTCCATATGTTTGAATTGGATATTACACCTTAGTTCTATATATTTTATTGATTAAAAATGAACACAACAACACAAAAAAGAAACTACAATTGCAAATGATTTGATAACTAACTAAGAAAAAAAAATTATTATGATAAAAAATTGCATATGTCTGCCAGAAAAATGCTTCTATGAATTAAAAAATAAGAATAATTACAAACTTCAAACACTCCTAATGTAGATAGCTATATCTGGATATTGGGAGAATAACATTGGTAATATAGAATTGAAATAAAGCAGACGCCGTCCTGAGAAGCAGACGATGTTTGCCCCCACTGATCAGTAGGGATTATGATCCAATTACATCTGATCCTCTTGTTTCTCGCACTTTTTGTCGTTTTCGTTGTCTGCGGAACTCCTTTGTTTTGGTCCTTAACCTGCATCGCAAGTACACTTGTAGTACCAGGCCATGATAATCATGGTAGGTAGATATTTGTGACTATTCATACTGTAAGTACACCACATGTCTACACATGTAGTAACAGGCCTTGATAATTATTGTTGAGTAGAGGGTGGTGACTGCTTATACAGTAAGAAAACATGTAGTACCAGGCCATGATAATCATGGTAGGTAGATATTTGTGGCTGCTCATACTGTAAGTACACCACATGTCTACACATGTAGTAACAGGCCTTGATAATCATTGTTGAGTAGAGGGTGGTGACTGCTTATACAGTAAGAAAACATGTAGTACCAGGCCAGGATAATCATGGTAGGTAGATATTTGTGGCTGCTTATACTGTAAGTATACCACATGTCTACACATGTAGTAACAGACCTTGATAATCATTGTTGAGTAGAGGGTGATGACTGCTTATACAGTAGGAAAACATGTAGTACCAGGCCATGATAATCATGGTAGGTAGATATTTGTGGCTGCTTATACTGTAAGTATACCACATGTCTACACATGTAGTAACAGGCCTTGATAATTATTGTTGAGTAGAAAGTGGTGACTGCTTATACAGTAAGAAAACATGTAGTACCAGGCCAGGATAATCATGGTAGGTAGATATTTGTGGCTGCTCATACTGTAAGTATACCACATGTCTACACATGTAGTAACAGGCCTTGATAATTATTGTTGAGTAGAGGGTGGTGACTGCTTATACAGTAATAAAACATGTAGTACCAGGCCATGATAATCATGGTAGGTAGATATTTGTGGCTGCTTATACTGTAAGTTCACCACATGTCTACACATGTAGTACCAGGCCATGGTAATCATGGTAGGTAGATATTTGTGGCTGCTTATACTGTGAGTATACCACATGTCTACACATGTAGTAACAGGCCTTGATAATTATTGTTGAGTAGAGGGTGGTGACTGCTTATACAGTAAGAAAACATGTAGTACCAGGCCATGATAATCATGGTAGGTAAATATTTGTGGCTGCTTATACTGTAAGTATACCACATGTCTCTACACTTGTAGTACCAGGCCTTGATAATTATTGTTGAGTAGAAAGTGGTGACTGCTTATACAGTAAGAAAACATGTAGTACCAGGCCATGATAATCATGGTAGGTAGATATTTGTGGCTGCTCATACTGTAAGTATACCACATGTCTACACATGTAGTACCAGGCCTTGATAATTATTGTTGAGTAGAGGGTGGTGACTGCTTATACAGTAAGAAAACATGTAGTACCAGGCCATGATAATCATGGTAGGTAGATATTTGTGGCTGCTCATACTGTAAGTATACCACATGTCTACACATGTAGTAACAGGCCTTGATAATTATTGTTGAGTAGAAAGTGGTGACTGCTTATACAGTAAGAAAACATGTAGTACCAGGCCAGGATAATCATGGTAGGTAGATATTTGTGGCTGCTCATACTGTAAGTATACCACATGTCTACACATGTAGTAACAGGCCTTGATAATTATTGTTGAGTAGAGGGTGGTGACTGCTTATACAGTAATAAAACATGTAGTACCAGGCCATGATAATCATGGTAGGTAGATATTTGTGGCTGCTTATACTGTAAGTTCACCACATGTCTACACATGTAGTACCAGGCCATGGTAATCATGGTAGGTAGATATTTGTGGCTGCTTATACTGTGAGTATACCACATGTCTACACATGTAGTAACAGGCCTTGATAATTATTGTTGAGTAGAGGGTGGTGACTGCTTATACAGTAAGAAAACATGTAGTACCAGGCCATGATAATCATGGTAGGTAAATATTTGTGGCTGCTTATACTGTAAGTATACCACATGTCTCTACACTTGTAGTACCAGGCCTTGATAATTATTGTTGAGTAGAAAGTGGTGACTGCTTATACAGTAAGAAAACATGTAGTACCAGGCCATGATAATCATGGTAGGTAGATATTTGTGGCTGCTCATACTGTAAGTATACCACATGTCTACACATGTAGTACCAGGCCTTGATAATTATTGTTGAGTAGAGGGTGGTGACTGCTTATACAGTAAGAAAACATGTAGTACCAGGCCATGATAATCATGGTAGGTAGATATTTGTGGCTGCTCATACTGTAAGTTCACCACATGTCTACACATGTAGTAACAGGCCTTGATAATTATTGTTGAGTAGAGGGTGGTGACTGCTTATACAGTAAGAAAACATGTAGTACAAGGCCATGATAATCATGGTAGGTAGATATTTGTGGCTGCTCATACTGTAAGTATACCACATGTCTACACATGTAGTAACAGGCCTTGATAATTATTGTTGAGTAGAGGGTGGTGACTGCTTATACAGTAAGAAAACATGTAGTACCAGGCCATGATAATCATGGTAGGTAGATATTTGTGGCTGCTCATACTGTAAGTATACCACATGTCTACACATGTAGTAACAGGCCTTGATAATTATTGTTGAGTAGAGGGTGGTGACTGCTTATACAGTAAGAAAACATGTAGTACCAGGCCATGATAATCATGGTAGGTAGATATTTGTGGCTGCTCATACTGTAAGTATACCACATGTCTACACATGTAGTAACAGGCCTTGATAATTATTGTTGAGTAGAGGGTGGTGACTGCTTATACAGTAAGAAAACATGTAGTACCAGGCCATGATAATCATGGTAGGTAGATATTTGTGGCTGCTCATACTGTAAGTATACCACATGTCTACACATGTAGTAACAGGCCTTGATAATCATTGTTGAGTAGAGGGTGGTGACTGCTTATACAGTAATAAAACATGTAGTACCAGGCCATGATAATCATGGTAGGTAGATATTTGTGGCTGCTCATACTGTAAGTATACCACATGTCTACACATGTAGTAACAGGCCTTGATAATTATTGTTGAGTAGAGGGTGGTGACTGCTTATACAGTAAGAAAACATTTAGTACAAGGCCATGATAATCATGGTAGGTAGATATTTGTGATTGCTTATACTGTAAGTACACCACATATCTACACATGTAGTAACAGTCCATGATAATCATGGTAGGTAGATATTTGTGGCTACCTATACGTTAAGTACACCACAATGTCTACACATTTAGTGATAGGCCATGATAATCATGGTGGGCAGAGTTGTGACAGCTTATACTTTAAACACACTACATATCTACACATGTAGTAATAGTCCATGATAATAATGATGAATAGATATTTGTGACTACCTATACTGTAAGTACGTCACTAATCTACACATTTAGTGATAGGCCATGATAATCATGGTGGGCAGAGTTGTGACAGCTTATACTTTAAACACACTACATATCTACACATGTAGTAATAGTCCATGATAATAATGATGAATAGATATTTGTGACTACCTATACTGTGTGAGCACACTACAATATTTTTATATAAGAGGCATTCATTTTAGGTCAGATGAAGAGGTCATTGATGCTGTAACCTCCTTTTTTGAGTCACTTGAAACATCGTTCTTTTTGGAGAGCATAAAAGCATTAGAACATCGCTGGAAAAGGTGTGTATAGACCTTATAGGGGATTGTGTTGAAAAATAAATCATAATAATCATATTAGTCATTTTCTTTATATGTCGGACCATCGTCAGCCTAGGGCGGACGTTATTCCATGAGATCTACAAGGAATCTAATGGAACCTTCACAATCTACCAAAAAGGTATTCAGCTGGCAAAGTGGCTAGACCAAATTTATATCCAAAATATAGATGGTAATTTTGCCGGGAGAGGCGTCCTATACTTTAATAGATCTATTTCCTCCCGGCAAAAATTTCCATTAATATTATATATACATAGGCACACTATAGGGACACCCCTCGTAATTATCAAATCTACTAAAATTCCTTTATAAATGAATAAAAAATGTTAGCAGGTTTAATTGTCAAGATTAGAAATCTCTCCAGCATCCTGAATTCCAGACCTTGGCTGCCCCAAATTCCACTTTATAAAGATGTCTCCTTGATATCCTCTCATCTTATTTCTCCATATCACTTCAGGATCCGGTTATCTATCATTTTCTATCTTCCCTTCTCTATAATCTTCTCTAATTACCTCTTCTATCTTTCGTATCACTGAGGTATTTGTTGGTTGTCAATCATTTTACACACCGATTGTCCTAGATTCTTTGTCGATAAGTTTTCCCCTCTTCCCATTCCCTTGTTGATACTTAATATAGATCCTCTATAGATGGGTGCTTTTTGAAGAGTTCTTATTATCTTATCTATTAAAAATATAAAGAACGCATATCCTGACCGGGACACATTTGCTTTTTCTATATTCTGGTCAGGATATGCTATCTTTATCTTTAATATCAACACTTGACATTATTTTTTCTCTTATTTTTTTCATATCATATCTATATATTTTTCTACCTTTCTATTTTATTGAGTCCAGTGTGTTTCTCTACCCTCTTCCATAACTTACAGGAACATATATATAAGGTGAATCTAACTATTCAAAAATTGTTGAAGAGACATAGGTTCCATGATACCAAGATCTAACCAAGTCACAGATGTTGTTCCAGAAGACGAGGCACCTGGCAGTCTGGTGGCAGAGATCAACGCCGTAGGACTGAGAGGCAGCGTCGAGTTCTTCCCCGGTGACGGAGGCCGTGGAGTTTCCATCAAGGCATTGATACGGGGAGGATTGGCAGGAGAGACCTTCCATTGGAAGATCCATCAGTGGCCGCTGGTGCCGGGACAGGCATGCACGCCGGAGAACGTAGGCAGGGTGTAAGTATATCGGGTGTCATTCCGACAGCTACACTGGAACCTCTTGTTAGCGACCTATCCTTACAATCTTTTAATCCAAAAGGTTAAAAATAATCGTTATTTCTCCTTGAAATAAATTTTGAATTTTCGCTGAAAAGAAACACATGCGGATAGTATTTCAAATGTCGTTTTACAATCACAAGCCGCATTATATTATATTATATTATAAATTACTTTATGTATTATTTACCAACGGAAAAATATGTCCAGGGTAGTCTAGTGGACATGGCATGTGCCCGGTAAGCGGAAAACTGTGGGTTCGATTCCCATCCCTGGAAACTTTTATTTTTCCGTTTATCATTACTCTTCACAATTTACCCTTTCATACCTCATCCAAAAGGTTAGAAATAATCATTATTTCTCCTTGAAATAAATTTTGAATTTTCGCTGAAAAGAAATACATGCGGGATAGTATTTCAAATGTCGTTTTACAACCTTTTAATATGATGCACTAGCGCGCCATCTGTTATCAAAATTCAAAACTATTTTAAAGGCGTAAGATTCTTTTTGAAATTAAACAATTTCTACTGCCTGATGACTGATGAGCCAGGCCCTCCCATTAATTTTTCCATTGCAGTAAGGGCAGTAGATATTGTTTAATTTCAAAAAGAATCTTACGCCTTTAAAATAGTTTTGAATTTTGACAATCTTTTAATGTTAATCTCTTTCAATTTATATACAGTAGAACCTCCTTGAAATGAAAAACAAACTTTATTGTCCTATAGTTAACAATGATACAGAAAAGTTCCAATAAAATTACAGCTATAAACAATAGAATTTATACAAATATTTACATCAAACTCGAAGCCTTCTACGAAGGAACGTCAAATCAAGGGTTACAAGACATCCTGAATTTGAATAGACCTTTGGTTATAATGGAGTTTTTGTCCTCAACATGTTCAATTGCCATGTTGAGGAATTCGCAGAGAATGTTTTCTGTTAAGAGTGTCTTGGAGAGTACCTCTCTCACATGGCGGTATAGTACAGTAGAACCTCCTTGAGAGAACACACCTCTACAAAGTATAGATTTCATTGTTAAAATGATCATTTTATCTATTTAACAGCTTTCCTCTAAGACAGGAGTCGACAAAATTTTGAGTCGGAGGAGTCAAAAATTACAATTTAAAAAAATTAAAAGTTTTTAAAGAGCCACAATATTTTTTCTTTACAACAATAAATAGTACTCGCATTGTTTTGAAGACACATGAGATAACCAAGTATGTATAGACTCATAGACAAAATTTAAGGAAGTTGTATCTTTTAATATGTATATCGGAATTCAGACAATAACTCTGAAAGATATTACAGTGACCTTTATTGAAGACACACGAGATAACCAATATACACTCATAGACAAAACTTAAGGAAGTTGTACCTTTCAGCATGTATATCGAGATTCAGACAATAACTCTGAAAGATATTACAGTGACCTTTATTGAAGACACACGAGATAACCAATATACACTCATGGACAAAACTTAAGGAAGTTTTACCTTTTAGCATGTATATCGGGATTCAGACAATAACTCTGAAAGATATTACAGTGACCTTTATTGAAAACACACGAGATAACCGATATACACTCATGGACAAAACTTAAGGAAGTTGTAGCTTTTACCATGTATATCGGGATTCAGGCAATAACTCTGAAAGATATTACAGTGACCTTTATTGAAGACACACCAGATAAACAAATGTGAATAAAATTGCCTTTGTTGTCTTAAAAAAAAAAAAAAAAACAGACGATCGGCCACATTTCTTCTTTAGTCTATTGAATAAATTGTTTGATATCGTGATTTTTTATGTATTTATTTTCTCTACAATTTTTAATTTCATGGAGTGGTATAAACCGTGAATTTTCGACATCAGGCATTGGGAACTTTGAGGTATTAATCTGTTTTTGCTTATTTAGTTTCGTAAGAGAGAGTAGCAGAAAATTACTTTATTCAAAAAAGAAATTTTCGTGTTATAAAGAAAATTATAATTATATATAACTATAAAAATAATTTAAAATAATTTTTAATATGAAAAAACTTCCTATTTATACCTTAATAAGAGAATTTGCGAATTACTTTCCATTTTAAATTAGTTTAGTTACAAAATTACTCGATAGATGTCAGCAGCTGGCCGCTGGCCAATTTTAGAGAGTTGTGCAACTATCGCCATCTATGAACAAATTTTGGAACTTTTATTCCTATTGCCTATTTATTTTTAGTATATCATTTTAAAAGTTTATATTATAAAGATAAAATAGGTTAAATATATGATTACAAATATTCATAAAATTTCGTATATATTTTATAATTTAAAAACATAATATTTGGATATATATTTGATTTTTATGTGTCACAGACTATTTCTTTCTATGGTTTCTAAATTTACAAAGAAACTTACTTTTATATTAAGACCTTTATTTGGAATAAAAAAAGAAAGTGGAAAAAAGAGGAAGAAATAAATGTAAATTTATAAAGCTTTATGGAAAATAAGTACATATATATAAACCTATAATTATTTTTATATAATATTATATGAAAAAACAATAGAAAAAAATAAAAGATAAGTGGGTCAGGTTAAAATAAAGAAGGCATCTCCTGACCACGAGCACATGTGCTTTTAAGATGGCAGAGCGCCATCTAGTGGAGTAAAAATAAACTAAACGTTTATTTAGCTTACTCCGAGATATTTGGCCAACCCAATTTCTTGATAAATCAAGAAAAGCCATTCACGAACGCGTTTCGCGCTGTTGGCGCTCGTCAGCGTGGAGAAGGCTGTAACCATTGCGACCAAAACGTTTAGTTTATTTTTACTCCCCTAGATGGCGCTCTGCCATCTTAAAAGCACATGTGCTTGTGGTCAGGAGATGCCTTCTTTATTTTAAATAATATTATATACACTCGTAGACAAAACTTAAGGAAGTTGTACCTTTCAGCATGTATATCAGGATTCAGACAATAACTCTGAAATATATTACAGTGACCTTTATTGAAGACACACGAGATAACCAGTGTAAACAGCCTCTGTCACCTTCAAAAAAAAAAAATAAATAAAATAGACGATCGACGACATCAACCACTTTCCACTTCCCTAAATTTTGTCCATAAGTGTAAATAGGCTACAGGTATTCTCAACCTCTCCTTTTTAGATTACAATAACTTATGAAAGAGGTTAGAAAAGTACTGGACTTAACAACAAGAATTTATACATCTATAGAGCTTACGAGTATATATACCTTTTTATTTTTAGGGAAAAAGAGAGATATGCAAAAGAGTATATATTCAGAGAAGTTATACAAATTTCAGCTTTGTAAAAATTATTGAGACTCCCCAAGCATACAAACCACTTGTTTTGGCTTGTATTTGATGCACTAAACAGGACCTTAAGGAAAGGACGCTGCTTATCATCAAACAGCTCGAGGACATGTACTCATGGAATTTGTGTAATATTTACACAAGGGGATAAGAAACAACAACCCAATTCCACAATCCAGTTGACCTGGTGGTTGTTAAATTCACCTTAAATTACATAGGCTGTCTATCAACTTTCGTAAAGAATATCTTTATTTATTAATACTCTTACAGTATCTTAAAATTAAAGATACTTCTCTCTCTCGGTTAGTAATTATTTTATAATCTTGACTTTTGGACTGAAATCTTTTGTAACAGTACATGAGTGCAGTATAGAGATGATCAATAATCGATAATTTAAAAATCCAGCAGCCATCATTATTGCTCTTGCGCGCCAGAAGAAGCCCCAAAGAGATGTTGGAGTTTCTCAAGTTTCCCAAAACCACTGTTTATCTTGTCAAGAAGCAGTTTGATGAGGCCAACAGTAACAAAGAGGGAATGGCTGCAAGGATAAAGCATACGCGTTGATAGGACAGGGTAATAGGCGAAGAATTTGTCAAAAATGTCAAGGAGAATATGATGCAATCGTTGGGAAGAACATTAGCGCCATAGCCAAGGTATTTTACGTGGGCTCTATAGCACTTGTCAGAACTATCCATGAGGACTTTGGTCTCAAATCCTATGTCATTCAGAAAAGACAAGTTTCTGACTGAGAATATGAAGGATAACAGAAAAGGAAAGCTGTCTTCCTCAACAACCTGAAACAGGACTCTTGTGCCATGCTAAGGTTCTACTCTGGTGAAAGGAACTTTGATATGGACCAAAAGGTAAATCCCAGGAATGATCGCTGGATCTGTGAAGACCCCTCAGAGTTACATGCCGTGATGTACACGAAACTTCCAGCCTCCGGGATGGTCCTTGGCGTTATCAGCAGTGAAGGTGATGTCATACCTCCCCATTTCTTTGAGAAAGTTCTTAGGATGTACGCTGACACCTACCTCAATGTCTTGAAGACCGAGACCAACTAATTGAGTGGTTCGCCTAATTTGGTTGTTCTCTTTTTTCGGAGTGTTCTTCGTTTCCCTTCAACTATTTCTTAATTAATTGTTAACTCAAATTGATTTCATAATTGTTGTTAACTATTATTGTTGACTATATATAATTTTTCCTTAGTTATCTCAATTCTATCCAATTTCTTGCCATTTCAAATGATATTTTTAAAGTCAAATAGCTGTTTGTCTTGGGAATTGAACAAAAAAACAAGGAATGGACTATGGTTCAAGAAAATTTGAGGATGATGAAAGTTTCTAGCGTATTTCGTTCTTTTCCTAAGCGTCTAGAGTTTGGTAAGTAATAAATGTAGACATTCGTATGATCCATGCATCTACTTCTTCAGCCTCTTACTTTCTATTGTTCTGGACAAGGATTACTCTTTGCTTGATCCACATATCTACATTTTCAGTCTCTTTCTTCATATTGCTGGACAGTTTCCTCTTTGTATGATCCATGCATCTACCTTTTCAGCCTATTTCCGTCTACTGAGGGACACAATTTACTCTTTGTTTGATCAATGCATCTACATCTTCAGAATAATTCTGTCCACTGCAAAAAAAAATTATTCTTTGTTTGATCCGTGTATCTACTTATTCAGCATTATACTGTCTACTGTACTGGACAAGGATTACTCTTTGCTTGATTAATGTATCTACTTCTTCAGTATATTTGTCCACTGCTGGACAAAGTTTACTCTTAGTTTGATGCATGTAGTTATTTCGTCAGCCTATTTCCGTGCACTGAGGGACAAATTTTTCCTCTTTGATCAATGCATCTACATCTTCAGTCTATTTCTTTATACTTTTAGATAAGGTTTACTCTTTGTTTTTGATGCATGCAACTACTGAGGGACACAATTTCCTATTTGTTTGATCAATGTATCTACATTTTCAGCCTATTTCTGTCCACTGCTAAAAAATTTCACTCCTTGTTTGATCCGTGTATCTACTTATTAAGTATAATGCTGTCTACTGTACTGGACAAGGACTACTCTTTATTTGATTAATATATCTACTTCTTCAATATATTTATGTCTACTGTTCTGGAAAAGTTTACTCTATGTTTGATCCATGAGGTTATTTCGTCAGCATATTTCTGTTCACTAAGGGACAAAGGGTTTCTCTTTTATCCATGCATCTACATCTTCAGCCAATTTCTGTCTACTGTACTGGACAAGAATTACTCTTCGATCTATGTAGTTACTTCTTCCGTCTATTTATGTCTACTGAGGAACAAGGTTTTCTCTTTGATCCAATCATCTACACCTTCAGTCTAATTCTGTTTACTGTGCCTGACAAAGATTATTCTTCGCTTGATTCATCCATCTACCTTTTTAGCCTATTTCTGTACACTAAGGGACAAGGTTTCTTTTTTGATCCAATAATTTATATCTTCAGCTAATTTCTGTCTACTGTACTGGACGAATTTTCTTCTTTGATTCATGCATAGACATCTTCAGTCTATTTCTGTCCACTTCTGGACAAAGTTGGCTGTTTGATCCATGCATCTACTTCTTTAGCCTATTTATGTCTACTGCGGGACAAAGTTTGCTCTTTGATTCACGTATCTACGTCGTTAGTCTATTTCTGTCCACTTCTGGACAAAGATATTATTTGCTTGATTCATGCATCTACTTTTTTAGCCTATTTCTGTCCACTGATGGACAAAGTTTGCTCTTTGATCCACGTATCTATGTCGTTAGTCTATTTCTGTCTACTGTGCTGGACGAATTTTCCTCTTTGATTCATTACATATACATCTTCAGTCTATTTCTGTCCACTTCTGGACAAAATTTACTCATTAATCCATGCATCTACTTCTTCAGTCTATTTATGTCTACTGCGGGACAAAGTTTGCTCTTTGATCCACGTATCTTCGTCGTTAGTCTATTTCTGTCCACTTCTGGACAAAGATATTCTTTGCTTGATTCGTGCATCTACTTTTTTAGCTTATTTCTGTACACTGAGGGACAAGGTTTTATTTTTGATCCATGGATCTACTTCTTCAGACTATTTCTGTCTACCCCCTGGACGAATTTTCCTCTTTGATTCATTAAATATACATCTTCAGTCTATTTCTGTCCACTTCTGGACAAAGTTGGCTCTTTGATCCATGCATCATCTACTTCTTTAGCCTATTTCTGTCCACTGATGGACAATGTTTCCTCTTTGATCCAATCATCTATATCTTCAACTATTTCTGTCCACTTCTTGACAAACTTTACTCTTTTCTTCATCGATGCATCTACTTCTTCATTCTATTTTGTCCAGTTGGACATGTATTGCTCTTTGCTTGATCCAGGTACTACTTCTTGAGTCTATTTCTGTCTACTTCTAGATAGGAAGTTTACTCTTTGTTTGATACATATAGTTATATCTTCAGTCTATTTCTGTCTACTATGATAGACAGAGACATCCTCTCATATGATCCATGGGCTGTTTATTGCTTGATCTACTTTGAGGAGAGGAGAATTGACACATTATAAATTTAATAATAAAATTTGAATTCTATCTGGATAATATGTAGATGATTTAGGTAAACATGTTTGTACTTAAATAACACTGATGAAACAAAGTCAAATATATACCAAATCATACTTTTGATGTACAGAATTTCAAGAGTCAAATTTCTATTCGAATTCAGTATGAATTTCTATACAAATATATGTTTAAACTTATTCAAATTTATTTAAAAATACTAAGTCTTTAAACTTCGATTGTTAATTGAAGCCACACACAATATCCACCTATTAATTGGAACGATACAGAGAAGATTAGCATGGCCCCTGCGCAAGGATGACACGCAAAATCGTGAAGCGTTCCATAATATCCACCTATTTTACATGGAAATAATTCTAATTTACCATCAAATATCTTGTTTATTCATGTTTAGACAAAATGTATACGTGAAATAAGAATTTAACGATATTTACTTCAAAACTATAATAATTTATCAAAAAAAAAAAAAAAAATTTTAACTTAAAAACAGGAAGAAAGAATTTCTGCATGAATTAACATTATGTAAATATAGCAGGCCTCTTAAAACTTACCATTATGCAACTTTAAAAGCCTTTGTACAGACGATGTTTAGTGGTGCACACGATGGCGTATATAAACAGTTTGGTTAGTTGTAGCTAAGCCAAAAGACACTTATCTCATCTCTTCTTTTTAAGCCTGGCGTTCATGTTTCTTCATTAAGCCTAGAACACAAGCTTAATTGGCCTTTCTTAAAACATCGTTTGGCCTCTATAAAGTCATATGAACGCTGCAATTAGGGTCTTAAAAATAGGTCTATCTTTTGTCGATTAGAAGCCTGGTCATTCTGGAGATGAATCTAGTATCTTTTCTCCATTATGTCGGCTAGAAAAAGAGGAGTTCGTCTGCTTGCTTTTGGCAATGCGCCAACAATCTCTTTTAGCCTTTTTTGTATTAGATTTGTTTAATTTTTTGTATCTCCATTAGTGTGATCATTAAGTTGAAGGAAGAGTACATTTTTAGAAGGTTGTTTAATATTTTAATGGGAAATCTCTTCTTTCGGTGATGTTCACTTTTTGGATCCTTTAATGGATATTCGTTGTCACTTTAGAAAGTCCTTTTTTAAATGGAAATTTAATTCTGATGCTTATTTCTTAATTGTACATTATCATTAATTGCAAATGTTAATTAATGATAACTAATTATGTTCTCTTTGTTTCTTTAATTACCAATAATTGTTCCACTAATCATTAGATGTCGGCGAAGATAATTTTGTGTGTTATTTTTTTTAAATTGATTAGGCTGTATTGAATTAGAATTTCGTTGTGTGATATTGTAGTACATTCTAAAAGCTTGGTGAGGGGGGGGGGTATCTTTAAGAATATATAATTAGATTTTAATATTCCTGCTATGAGAATTAACTGGCTTTGTTCGGAATTACTCTATTGTATACTTAACTTATACTTTATCTAATTATTAAAATGATCTTTATAAATACAAGGTATGTCCCATAAGTTCCCGGACTGGGTCCATAAAAAAAAAATAAATGGAAAATGTAAATAAATTTGACTGTTTATTATAGAAAAAATATCTGGCAACACGGTGATACCAATATCGAGTCGGTAGGTGCGCGCGCTCCAAGGTAATTCTAATTTATTTAAAGGTCACACCTAGCGCTGCGGCGATTTTACGATGGAAAAAAATTGAAGCAGAGAATTTGCATAGAATTTTGTGTGAAACTTCAAATATTAGCAACCGAAACTTTTGAAATGCTTAATAAAGCATTCCCCAATGACGCCCCAAAGAAAACAACTGTTTTTGAATGGCATTCTAGATTTAAAGCTGGCCGAATTTCCATTGAAGATGCTCCTCGTCAAGGACGCCCAAAATTTCAAAGTACTGATAAAATGTGCAAAAAATCACCGATTTGATAAAAGAAAATCCTCGAACCACTTTGCTGGAGCTAGAGCAAGACACAGGCATCTCTAAAACAACGATTGGAAAGATCGTAACCGAAGATTTGAAGCTCAAAAAGACTCCTGCAAAATGCATCCCAAGATTCCTCACTAATGAGCAAAATCTGTGTCGGCTTGTAACCTGTGAAGACATGTTTAAAATGACAAGAACGGATCCGGAATGGAAAGACAAGATAATCACAGGCGATGAGACATGGGTCTATGGCTATGACCCTGAAACCAAGCGTCAATCTGCCGAGTGGAGAGGTCAGGGTGAGCCTAGACCCAGAAAATCCAGGATATTGAAATCCAGAAACAAGGTGTTGCTGGTCGCTTTTTTGGATAACAAGGGCATTGTTCATCGCGAGTATCTTCCTGCAGGCCAAACAGTTATTAAGGAAATGTATTTGAGCATTCTTCGCCGTCTAAGGGAAGCGATTCGAAAAAAAAGGCCAGAAAAGTGGACTAATGGTGACTGGATCCTACACCATGACAATGCCCGCCCTCACACAGCGCACTTGGTGACGAGTTTTTTGGCGAAAAACGGGACAGAAATCCTACCTCAACCACCCTATTCCCCAGACATCGCACCAAATGACTTTTTCCTGTTCCCCAAACTCAAAGCAGTTCTAAAAGGAAGACATTTTGACACCAGGGAAGACATAATAGAAAAATCGCTGCTGGCATTGAAGAGCATTCCAAAAGAGGCCTATAAAAACTGTTTCGACAATTGGGAGAAACGATGGCGCTGGTGCGTTGAAGCAAGGGGGATTACTTTGAAAAGTTTTAATAAAAAAAATTTAAAAAAATCTTACCTTTTTTTTTTATGGACCCAGTCCGGGAACTTATGGGACATACCTTGTATATACACACTCATGGGAAAAATTAAGGAAGTTGTACCTTTTAGCTATTTCTATTGAAGAAGATTCTCGATCGGTAAGGAGTTTTATAATAAAAGTAATGAGCAAGTGTTTATATGGACGTCAACCAAGTAGCCCTAAATTGCATATTTTCTGAAGTCCGATATGGAACAAGTAAACTCAAATTAATATATCTGTTCATAACAATTTCACTTGAAACATAATATAACAATCGTAGATTCTCTATCCGTAAAGTTTTATAATGAAAGTAATGAGCAAATCTAGATGGACGTCGAGCAAGTAGCCCTAAATTGCATATTTACCGAAGTCCGATATGAAACAAGTAAACTCAAATTAATATATCTGTTCATAATAATTTCACTTGAAACATAATATAACAATCGTAGATTCTCTATCCGTAAAGTTTTATAATGAAAGTAACTAGCGAGTTTCTAGATAGACGTCGAACAAGTAGCTTAAAGTGCATATTTACTGAAGTCCGATATGGAACAAGCTAACTCAAATCAATATATCTGTTCATAATAATTTCGCTTGAAACATGATATAACAATCGCAGATTCTCTATCGGTAAGGAGTTTGATAAAAGTAACGAGTAAGTCTAGATGGACGTTAACCAAGTAGCCTTAAATTGCATATTTACCGAAGTCCGATATGGAACAAGTTAACTCAAATTAATATATCTGTCCATAATAATTTCGCTTGAAACATGATATAACAATCGCAGATTCTCTATCGGTAAGGAGTTTGATAAAAGTAATGAGTAAGTCTAGATGGACGTAGACCAAGTAGCCCTAAATTGCATATTTTCTAAAGTCCGATATGTAACAAGTTGACTCAAATCAATATATCTGTTCATAATTATTTCGCTTGAAACATGATATAACAATCGTAGATTCTTTATTGGTAAAGAGTTTGATAAAAGTAACGAGTAAATCTAGATGGAGGTCGAGTCCTAAATTGCATATTTACCGAAGTCCGATATGGAACAAGTTAACTATAACTATCAATTCTAACTATATCAAAATCCTATCTATCACACTAGAATCGACCAAATCCTGCTAATTTCAGATCCCCCTATCAATTAAACCATTCTTTTATCTCTCCTCACTCACTTAATCATTCAATTTATATGCCGCATAGTGCCTGCCAATTAGCGGATCTCCTCTCTGATTGGCTAGAATCTCCCCTCATTAAGCTAACCTAATTAAAACCTCACCATTATCATATCGGATATATTCCCCCTGGTAGCTGCTTGGACACGAAGACCGAAGCCAGAAACGGCTGAAATTTCAACATTTTCAATTGTCCTTTCTTCACCTAAATGATTTTTCGCTTTTTCTCTATGAAAAGAAAGACTATTCCAATGTAATTCCAATGTAAATAGATATAAACACTATACATCATTCTCAATGACCGTTTATAAAATCTAGCAAGCTCAGTTTGATGGCAAAGTTTCAATAACAGCTTTGTCAAATTGTGAATATCCATCTAGATTTCAATTTTACATGTGATTTCGTTTTTGCGTCTATTTTAACTGGAGCGATAGCCATTTATCGATTACTGTTATAAAGGTAAAATTTGATCTATATTTCGGCTAAATTATTGGTATAGCCAATTTGAGAGCTAAATTTGGCATTCTTGGTAAGTTCTGAGGATTTCACATGGATCCCTTGTAGATATCATTAAAATAAAGCCCAACCAGAACTAGAAAGGGTTATACTCCGACCCCATATTTCATATTGAAGTGAATTTAGTAAAGGAGAATTGTTGAATTCAATTATGTAAGTTTTTAAACAGAGCATACAAGTGTCTCCCACCTTTCTAGAATCAAATTTAAAATGATTTGAAAATGTCTTCACTAAAGCTTTGGTGTTAAAACCTATCTCCCTACGTTGATCATTGTTGGCAGTTGTACAATTTAATCCTTAGTTTTGCTTTATTGCTTAGTTAATTTAGCTTTAGGTTAGCACAAGCTATTGAAGACATAAAACATCACTGCTAACATTCAAATTAAACTTAAAAATGAGTAAAAACCAACTTAGTGATGCTCATAGTGAAGTGGATACTAAGCATATTATCAACCAGCAGGTTCTTCTGTTAAAATTTGATGTAAACATAGTATTAAGGTTGCGTTTTGAATTTATCAAAGCTGATGGCTTTGTCAACGACCCGTGTCTTCTTGTTTGCAGAGAAGGTCAATAGGTGGCGCGTACATAGTATCAAGAACAAGGAACAAGAATACCAAGCCTTTATTAAGGACAATCGTCCCATACAGGATTCTCCCAGGCACAGAAGTAAACATAACAGGTATCTATAGAAAGTGGAGAATAACATCGACCTTTCTTCAAGTTGGATCCATCATCTGTGTTACGTCTTTTTACTATGCTGTTCTCCATAATTTGTTAAAAGACAATTCATTGTTCCTGTTTTTCACTAATTATGGCAATAAAACATATGGTGAATTGTTTTCATAAGCAATCTCTCGGTGGAGAATTACTTTCTTATCCTCTAAAACCGGACAGTAAAACATGTAATGTGTCCTGGATAAATTCATTATTACACAGAGTGCACTTTACGTTCTTGGATTTCAATAATAGAACGCGATTATGATTAAATAGTGAAAAGAGAATTCTCTCACTTAGGCAACGCATCGCTTTACAGTCATTGGGATATCATTGTTAATATATCAGCGTGAAATATTCTGTGAAGATTGTTTGCTTCTGTAATTCTCAAGTTGTTATCATCATAGTTGTTTTGAGTATATATAATTTGCATTATTTTCTTCTTTATTGCATTCATTTAATTTAATATTTTTGTGTTTATTTCTTTTGATTAAATATTCAAATATTCAATGGTGCAAAAGGTACGCCAAAAATAAAAGTTTTCTTTCTTCGTTTCACTAAAGTTATTGCAATTAAGACTCCATAGTAATTGATGTACGAAACTGCTTACGTCATTGTATCAAGATGGGCCGATAGTTCTTCCTATTGTTGTGATAGTATCAAACCATGGATAACTCAAACAATGAAATACTATTCAAATCTAATCAACATATATTTTACTATATGAATAAAACAAAGCATCAAGGGCTGCGTTTCTTTATTAAAACAAATATATTCGAGCTTTCGGGCACATACGCCCTTCTACAGGAATTAATAAACAATAATCCAACTAGTTTGAAATAATATTTATATTTAAATTTAACGTGCATATCCACGATACACGTGCATTTCAATTTGCAAGGTATCCCATCAGCCATGTGATATCTTATACTGTGAATGAATTATTTTTATCTTATTTTATTTAAGTCTATTGAATTATATGCTTCTGGTAAATCAATTCTGCGATTTATACTGTTATATTGTTTGGACACTATTGCTTCAATTATTAATCTTTGAAATTTATTATTAATATTGTTATAATGTACTTTAGGTTCATTTAAGTTAAATGTGTGTCCTGTTGAATTGGAGTGCTGTACTATTAATGATAATGGGTCATTTCTGTTTATGTTTCTTCTGTGTTCAATGATTCTATTATGCAATTTTCTTCCCGTTTCTCCTACATATTTGGCATTACAATTATTACATTCTATAGAATAAATTACCTCTTTTCTGCTTGATATATATTCAGTTTGCCTGTTTTTTGTAATCGGGTTTCTTAAGATATCTGATAAGTTGGGAGAGTTGCTATAAAAGGTTTTTATTCCATATTTATCTAGTGTTCTAGAAATGTGGATGGATTTCGGGGAATATGGGATGTAACAATTCTGCCTATATATTTTAGTTTTTTGTGCTGACATGTTAGATGTGACCTGTGCCTGATAGAAATGTTTTAAAATAAATGTTTTGGGATAACCAGCTGATGTCAAATTATTGATAACGGTTTGCGTTTCTTGCGTTTTGTATTGATTTAAAGAACAATGAGTATAAATTCTTTTAGTTAATGTTTTTACTGTGTTAATTTTATGACTAATGGGGCAGAATGAATAAAATTTTATATAATTGGGGGTGAATGAAGGTTGCACATTGCCATTTTTAGATATTAAAATAATTAAAATAGACAATAGATTGCAAACAACAGTTTACTACAAACCTTCATTCACCCCCAATTATATAAAATTTTATTCATTCTGCCCCATTAGTCATAAAATTAACACAGTAAAAACATTAACTAAAAGAATTTATACTCATTGTTCTTTAAATCAATACAAAACGCAAGAAACGCAAACCGTTATCAATAATTTGACATCAGCTGGTTATCCCAAAACATTTATTTTAAAACATTTCTATCAGGCACAGGTCACATCTAACATGTCAGCACAAAAAACTAAAATATATAGGCAGAATTGTTACATCCCATATTCCCCGAAATCCATCCACATTTCTAGAACACTAGATAAATATGGAATAAAAACCTTTTATAGCAACTCTCCCAACTTATCAGATATCTTAAGAAACCCGATTACAAAAAAACAGGCAAACTGAATATATATCAAGCAGAAAAGAGGTAATTTATTCTATAGAATGTAATAATTGTAATGCCAAATATGTAGGAGAAACGGGAAGAAAATTGCATAATAGAATCATTGAACACAGAAGAAACATAAACAGAAATGACCCATTATCATTAATAGTACAGCACTCCAATTCAACAGGACACACATTTAACTTAAATGAACCTAAAGTACATTATAACAATATTAATAATAAATTTCAAAGATTAATAATTGAAGCAATAGTGTCCAAACAATATAACAGTATAAATCGCAGAATTGATTTACCAGAAGCATATAATTCAATAGACTTAAATAAAATAAGATAAAAATAATTCATTCACAGTATAAGATATCACATGGCTGATGGGATACCTTGCAAATTGAAATGCACGTGTATCGTGGATATGCACGTTAAATTTAAATATAAATATTATTTCAAACTAGTTGGATTATTGTTTATTAATTCCTGTAGAAGGGCGTATGTGCCCGAAAGCTCGAATATATTTGTTTTAATAAAGAAACGCAGCCCTTGATGCTTTGTTTTATTCATATATAAATCTTACAGGGCTTTTCAATTGATATATTTTACTTTTCATATCTAGATAAATGTATTGATTTGATTATTTATTCAGAGATAACCAAACATTTATTGAAGATATTTCCTGAGCTAATAGTTGTGGTGTTTGATGGTCTTTTCTCATCAATTCGTATTCCGATAACGTCTTCATCAATTTGCTTCAATAACATATTGAAGGGATCCATTTTTTCTTGATGATTCTCCTAATGATGGCATCAGCTGCTATTTTGATGGTTTTCTGCATTTGCCAATGTTTCTCTAATGACACATTTACCTCTGGTTATCTACCCAATCATGTCCTGTATAATGTACTTAACCTCAAATACCTAACTTATCTTCATTATAACTTGTTTATAAAAGATTTATTGTTCACATTTGCTATAGCGTACAATACATATTTATTACAGTAGGAGATGAGAATCGCCGGGTATCATGTCTAAGAAGGGATAAAAAAAACTGATGGATAAAAGTATCCTTATATATATATTTGTGTGTGAAAAAAGGGGGAAAAGAAAAAAATAATGAAAGGGTAAGGTGTTAATATAAAAACAAAGAAGTCATATCCTTCTTCTTTCTTATCTCCACTCAATCATATTAGGGTATCAAGTTGTGACCCTTGATGGTGTCTGTTTGACAACCATCATGACTGGGTGAAGTAGAATTCCTTTGTCATTAAGACTGGGAGCACTACTCAGTGGCAGGCTGACTTAGCTCCAAAAGAAATGGCCACCTCTGACATGAGGAACAGACACCATGTGCAGCCGCTCCTAACATGGAGTACAAACGCTGCTCATCCTGTATCCCTCGATTAGGAGCCCTTACAGGGTACTATCAGCCGGGCCAGCTGAGCCCAGGTTATTAGTGAGCTTGTTACTGCTCCCCTCCTCCTTTTTCATCCGGGCTTGGGACCGGCAAAGGCGGAGTTAGGCATATCCTGACCAGGAGCACATGTGCTTTTTGAGATGGCAGAGCTTAATCTAGTAGAACAGAAATCAACTAAACGTTTATTTAGCCTGTTCCCTGATATTTGGTCAGCCTATTTTCTTGATAAATCAAGCCGTTGTCAGCGTGGAGAAGGCTGTACTTCTGTTCCACTAGATGTCGCTCTGCCATCTGAAAAGCACAAGTGCTCCTGGTCAGGATATACCTTCTTTGTTTTTAATATATATTTGTGTGTATGTGAAAAATAATTAAAAAATAGAAAAATGGTGAGGTATGTTAGTATGTACTAGAGCGCCATCTGTTATCAAATTATAAAACTATTTTAGAGGCGTAATATTCTTTTTAAAAAGAATATTACGCCTCTAAAATAGTTTTATAAGGTATGTTAGTATTAAAAAAAAAAGGAAAAAAGGCATATTTCTGACCCGCTGACATGAACATTTAGTTTATTTTTGTTTCTCTAGATGGCGCTCTGCCATCAAAAAATACCCATGTAGGCTGTTCAGGATATGTCTTTTTTGTGTTTTGATACACTGGCCCGCAAAATTAAAGGAACAACATATTTTTTAAATCTCAAATATCTCAAAAGATCATTGCTTGACCGGCTGATTTGCATAAAATACGTGTTATATTTTTTATTTCGGGTATTTTAAAAAATAATGGAATAATAAATTTGTGTATAAAATTTCATTGATAAATGTTCAATAAAATTTGAGATAAATGAAAAAAATATGTTGTTCCTTTAATTTTGCGGGCCAGTGTATATATTTATGTTATGAAAAAGAGATGAGATTTTCTGCTTGATTTTGCAATTGTTGAAATTATGCTATGGTAATGCAGTCGTGGGAATAATAAAATAGTTTTGATCAGAAATTTATTTAATTGAGCTAAAGGAACTTGTCGAATTATGTTTTTTATATTTTGTTTCCCGATGGCCGGCTCAAACCTTTTGTACATTATGTAAATAATCTTTTGTTTTCCTTGTTCTACTCGTCTTAAGACAGGCAGTACTTTTGTCGAATTATGTTTTTTATATAAGTACTGCCTGTCTTAAGGCGAGTAGAACAAGGAAAACAAAATATTATTTACATAATATACAAAAGGTTTGAGCCGGCCATCGGGAAAAAACAACAATGTGTTTTTATAGGGGAAGCGTGACCTCTGGCGGTCGATTTAACAGAGTATTTGTATCTATGGAATATAATTTTAAATAAAATAATATTTCAATATAACATATATATACCTGACCAGGAGCACATGTGCTTTACAGAAGGAAGAGCGCCATCTATTGGAACATAAATAAACTAAACATTGATTTAGCCTGTTCCCTGTTTATACTGTTTTCTGTAAAGGACATGTGCTCCTGGTCAGGTTATGCCATTTTTATTATTGATTTCAACACCTGACCTTTTTTATCTTTTTTTTTATTCATTTTTTAATATATATACCTATTCACCAGGATTCAGATTGAATACCTAAAGTGGGGTATTAGAATAAAGAATGTCTTACGTGATCAAGTTCATTCTAGATCAATAAATAAAAATAGAGGTGAATCATTATCAATTGACAACCAGCTACAGATTTTTTTATGGGGTTTGAATGTAGAATTGTAAACACTAGAATTCCATCTGAGATATTTTCAATAGAATGAAGAAAGTATTTTAGAATCCCCGGACAGATGACAAAAATACCAAGACGGATTGATCATTCGATAAACACAAAGGAGAACCATAAACAGCTACAGAATTTCTGAATTAAAAAATAATGATGGCTGTTAATTGGAGGGAGTGCAGTTCAAACTGAGATATTTTTTTACAAATTCTTTAAGGTTCCCGTAGAGTTGGAGAATGACATGACAGAATCGAAACTAGAATGTCTATAGTTCAAACTATGTCAGATGGATCAGAGTTGAAAGGTTTAGAATGGTTAGAGAAAGTGGAACAGGATTTAGAGATGACTGAATTTCAATTCTCGAAGTGGTATGTTGAATATATTAATGAATAAAACGCAGCAACTGTAATCTAAATTCCGGAACGTTGGAAGAATAATAAGCGATTGCCGATTTTGATAAGGCATAATCCTATACGCGGTAGAATTTCATAGGCGTTTAGAGTGATTGAAAAAGGCCAGGAAAGAGACACCAGGACTGTAGTTCGAGCTGTTGTGGCTGAAGTAGTAATGTTTATCAGGTGTTCAGAAGGAGAGAAGAAAGCCAGGAAAAAGACACCAGGACTGTAGTTCGAGCTGTTGTGGCTGAAGTAGTAATGTTTTTCAGGAGTTAGGAAGGAGAGAAGAAGGCCAGGAAAGAGACACCAGGACTGTAGTTCGAGCTATTGTGGCTGAAGTAGTAGTGTTTATCAGGAGTTTAGAAGGAGAGAAGAAGGCCAGGAAAGAGACACCAGGACTGTAGTTCGAGCTGTTGTGGCTGAAGTAGTAGTATTTATCAGGAGTTTAGAAGGAGAGAAGAAGGCCAGGAAAGAGACACCAGGACTGTAGTTCGAGCTGTTGTGGCTGAAGTAGTAGTGTTTATCAGGAGTTTAGAAGGAGAGAAGAAGGCCAGGAAAGAGACACCAGGACTGTAGTTCGAGCTGTTGTGGCTGAAGTAGTAATGTTTATCAGGAGTTTAGAAGGAGGGAAGAAGGCCAGGAAAGAGACACCAGGACTGTAGTTCGAGCTGTTGTGGCTGAAGTAGTAATGTTTATCAGGAGTTTAGAAGGAGAGAAGAAGGCCAGGAAAGAGACACCAGGACTGTAGTTCGAGCTGTTGTGGCTGAAGTAGTAGTGTTTATCAGGAGTAAGGAAGGAGAGAAGAAGGCCAGGAAAGAGACACCAGAACTGTAGTTCGAGCTATTGTGGCTGAAGTAGTAGTGTTTATCAGGAGTTAGGAAGGAGAGAAGAAGGCCAGGAAAGAGACACCAGGACTGTAGTTCGAGCTATTGTGGCTGAAGTAGTAGTTTTTATCAGGAGTAAGGAAGGAGAGAAGAAGGCCAGGAAAGAGACACCAGGACTGTAGTTCGAGCTATTGTGGCTGAAGTAGTAGTGTTCATCAGGAGTTAGGAAGGAGAGAAGAAGGCCAGGAAAGAGACACCAGAACTGTAGTTCGAGCTATTGTGGCTGAAGTAGTAGTGTTTATCAGGAGTTAGGAAGGAGAGAAGAAGGCCAGGAAAGAGACACCAGGACTGTAGTTCGAGCTATTGTGGCTGAAGTAGTAGTGTTCATCAGGAGTTAGGAAGGAGAGAAGAAGGCCAGGAAAGAGACACCAGGACTGTAGTTCGAGCTATTGTGGCTGAAGTAGTAGTTTTTATCAGGAGTAAGGAAGGAGAGAAGAAGGCCAGGAAAGAGACACCAGGACTGTAGTTCGAGCTATTGTGGCTGAAGTAGTAGTGTTCATCAGGAGTAAGGAAGGAGAGAAGAAGGCCAGGAAAGAGACACCAGAACTGTAGTTCGAGCTATTGTGGCTGAAGTAGTAGTGTTTATCAGGAGTTAGGAAGGAGAGAAGAAGGCCAGGAAAGAGACACCAGGACTGTAGTTCGAGCTATTGTGGCTGAAGTAGTAGTTTTTATCAGGAGTAAGGAAGGAGAGAAGAAGGCCAGGAAAGAGACACCAGGACTGTAGTTCGAGCTATTGTGGCTGAAGTAGTAGTGTTTATCAGGAGTTAGGAAGGAGAGAAGAAGGCCAGGAAAGAGACACCAGGACTGTAGTTCGAGCTATTGTGGCTGAAGTAGTAGTGTTCATCAGGAGTTAGGAAGGAGAGAAGAAGGCCAGGAAAGAGACACCAGGACTGTAGTTCGAGCTATTGTGGCTGAAGTAGTAGTTTTTATCAGGAGTAAGGAAGGAGAGAAGAAGGCCAGGAAAGAGACACCAGGACTGTAGTTCGAGCTATTGTGGCTGAAGTAGTAGTGTTTATCAGGAGTAAGGAAGGAGAGAAGAAGGCCAGGAAAGAGACACCAGAACTGTAGTTCGAGCTATTGTGGCTGAAGTAGTAGTGTTTATCAGGAGTTAGGAAGGAGAGAAGAAGGCCAGGAAAGAGACACCAGGACTGTAGTTCGAGCTATTGTGGCTGAAGTAGTAGTTTTTATCAGGAGTAAGGAAGGAGAGAAGAAGGCCAGGAAAGAGACACCAGGACTGTAGTTCGAGCTATTGTGGCTGAAGTAGTAGTGTTCATCAGGAGTAAGGAAGGAGAGAAGAAGGCCAGGAAAGAGACACCAGGACTGTAGTTCGAGCTATTGTGGCTTAAGTAGTAGTGTTCATCAGGAGTTAGGAAGGAGAGAAGAAGGCCAGGAAAGAGACACCAGGACTGTAGTTCGAGCTATTGTGGCTGAAGTAGTAGTTTTTATCAGGAGTAAGGAAGGAGAGAAGAAGGCCAGGAAAGAGACACCAGAACTGTAGTTCGAGCTATTGTGGCTGAAGTAGTAGTGTTTATCAGGAGTTAGGAAGGAGAGAAGAAGGCCAGGAAAGAGACACCAGGACTGTAGTTCGAGCTATTGTGGCTGAAGTAGTAGTTTTTATCAGGAGTAAGGAAGGAGAGAAGAAGGCCAGGAAAGAGACACCAGGACTGTAGTTCGAGCTATTGTGGCTGAAGTAGTAGTGTTCATCAGGAGTAAGGAAGGAGAGAAGAAGGCCAGGAAAGAGACACCAGGACTGTAGTTCGAGCTATTGTGGCTTAAGTAGTAGTGTTCATCAGGAGTTAGGAAGGAGAGAAGAAGGCCAGGAAAGAGACACCAGGACTGTAGTTCGAGCTATTGTGGCTGAAGTAGTAGTTTTTATCAGGAGTAAGGAAGGAGAGAAGAAGGCCAGGAAAGAGACACCAGGACTGTAGTTCGAGCTATTGTGGCTTAAGTAGTAGTGTTCATCAGGAGTTAGGAAGGAGAGAAGAAGGCCAGGAAAGAGACACCAGGACTGTAGTTCGAGCTGTTGTGGCTGAAGTAGTAGTTTTTATCAGGAGTTAGGAAGGAGAGAAGAAGGCCAGGAAAGAGACACCAGGACTGTAGTTCGAGCTGTTGTGGCTGAAGTAGTAGTGTTTATCAGGAGTAAGGAAGGAGAGAAGAAGGCCAGGAAAGAGACACCAGGACTGTAGTTCGAGCTATTGTGGCTGAAGTAGTAGTTTTTATCAGGAGTAAGGAAGGAGAGAAGAAGGCCAGGAAAGAGACACCAGGACTGTAGTTCGAGCTATTGTGGCTTAAGTAGTAGTGTTCATCAGGAGTTAGGAAGGAGAGAAGAAGGCCAGGAAAGAGACACCAGGACTGTAGTTCGAGCTGTTGTGGCTGAAGTAGTAGTTTTTATCAGGAGTTAGGAAGGAGAGAAGAAGGCCAGGAAAGAGACACCAGGACTGTAGTTCGAGCTGTTGTGGCTGAAGTAGTAGTGTTTATCAGGAGTAAGGAAGGAGAGAAGAAGGCCAGGAAAGAGACACCAGGACTGTAGTTCGAGCTATTGTGGCTGAAGTAGTAGTTTTTATCAGGAGTAAGGAAGGAGAGAAGAAGGCCAGGAAAGAGACACCAGGACTGTAGTTCGAGCTATTGTGGCTTAAGTAGTAGTGTTCATCAGGAGTAAGGAAGGAGAGAAGAAGGCCAGGAAAGAGACACCAGGACTGTAGTTCGAGCTATTGTGGCTTAAGTAGTAGTGTTCATCAGGAGTTAGGAAGGAGAGAAGAAGGCCAGGAAAGAGACACCAGGACTGTAGTTCGAGCTATTGTGGCTGAAGTAGTAGTGTTTATCAGGAGTAAGGAAGGAGAGAAGAAGGCCAGGAAAGAGACACCAGGACTGTAGTTCGAGCTATTGTGGCTTAAGTAGTAGTGTTCATCAGGAGTTAGGAAGGAGAGAAGAAGGCCAGGAAAGAGACACCAGGACTGTAGTTCGAGCTGTTGTGGCTGAAGTAGTAATGTTTATCAGGAGTAAGGAAGGAGAGAAGAAGGCCAGGAAAGAGACACCAGGACTGTAGTTCGAGCTGTTATGGCTGAGGTAGTAGTGTTTATCAGGAGTTTAGAAGGAGGGAAGAAGGCCAGGAAAGAGACACCAGGACTGTAGTTCGAGCTATTGTGGCTGAAGTAGTAGTGTTCATCAGGAGTAAGGAAGGAGAGAAGAAGGCCAGGAAAGAGACACCAGGACTGTAGTTCGAGCTGTTATGGCTGAGGTAGTAGTGTTTATCAGGAGTTTAGAAGGAGAGAAGAAGGCCAGGAAAGAGACACCAGGACTGTAGTTCGAGCTGTTGTGGCTGAAGTAGTAATGTTCATCAGGAGTTCAGAAGGAGAGAAGAAGGCCAGGAAAGAGACACCAGGACTGTAGTTCGAGCTGTTGTGGCTGAAGTAGTAGTTTTTATCAGGAGTTCAGAAGGAGAGAAGAAGGCCAGGAAAGAGACACCAGGACTGTAGCTGTGATATTTTCAATGGATCGATAAACATAACGAGGCCTGTCGGAAGGTAATGGATGGCATGCGCCGGGTTGCCCGGGGCAACGCAGGAATAATTAACATTTAATTAATTACCAGCGAGTTAACGCAGAGGACGGGTGGGTCGGTGTAGATCTTTGATGGAGTCTTGTTGGGGACGGTGTAGATCTTTGATGGAGTCTTGTTGGGGACGGTGTAGATCTTTGATGGAGTCTTGTTGGGGACGGTGTAAATCTTTGATGGAGTCTTGTTGGGAAACGTATGGATCTTTGATGAAATCTTGTTGGGGACGGTGTAGATCCTTGAAGGAGTCTTGTTGGGGACGGTGTAGATCTTTGATGAAGTCTTGTTGGGGACGGTGTAGATCTTTGATGGAGTCTTGTTGGGGACGGTGTAGATCTTTGATGGAGTCTTGTTGGGGACGGTGTAGATCTTTGATGGAGTCTTGTTGGGGACGGTGTAGATCTTTGATGGAGTCTTGTTGGGGACGGTGTAGATCTTTGATGGAGTCTTTTTGGGGACGGTGTAGATCTTTGATGAAGTCTTGTTGGGGACGGTGTAGATCTTTGATGGAGTCTTGTTGGGGACGGTGTAGATCTTTGATGAAGTCTTGTTGGGGACGGTGTAGATCTTTGATGGAGTCTTGTTGGGGACGGTGTAGATCTTTGATGGAGTCTTGTTGGGGACGGTGTAGATCTTTGATGAAGTCTTGTTGGGGACGGTGTAGATCTTTGATGGAGTCTTGTTGGGGACGGTGTAGATCTTTGATGGAGTATTTTTGGGGACGGTGTAGATCTTTGATGGAGTCTTGTTGGGGACGGTGTAGATCTTTGATGGAGTCTTGTTGGGGACGGTGTAGATCTTTGATGGAGTCTTGTTGGGGACGGTATAGATCTTTGATGTAGTCTTGTTGGGGACGGTGTAGATCTTTGATGGAGTCTTGTTGGGGACGGTGTAGATCTTTGATGGAGTCTTGTTGGGGACGGTGTAGATCTTTGATGGAGTCTTTTTGGGGACGGTGTAGATCTTTGATGGAGTCTTGTTGGGGACGGTGTAGATCTTTGATGGAGTCTTATTGGGGACGGTGTAGATCTTGATGGAGTCTTGTTGGGGACGGTGTAGATCTTTGATGGAGTCTTGTTGGGATCGGTGTTGATATTTGATGGAGTCTTGTTGGGGACGGTGTAGATCTTTGATGGAGTCTTGTTGGGGACGGTGTAGATCTTTGATGGAGTCTTGTTGGGATCGGTGTTGATATTTGATGGAGTCTTTTTGGGGACGGTGTAGATCTTTGATGGAGTCTTGTTGAGTGCAGATTAGGAATATCTTTGATGGAGTCTTGTTGAGTGCAGATTATGAAGATCTTTGATGGAGTCTTGTTGAGTGCAGATTAGAAAGATCTTCGATGGATTCGTCGTATTTGATTCTACTCACATGATATCAGCTTATATTTTATCTCCTTACAGATTCACCTTACCGAAAAATTCCAATTCTAGACACAGTGAAAGAACAAAAAAAAATAATAAGCCATAAGGTATACTTTTAAGAATATAATATTTTTGCTGTTGCTTTGAAGTGTATGTAATCAATGACCCTTCCCATAATATTCTTTATGAAAGACTTAAAGAGTAACTGAAACTCAGCAAATACAAAATAGCTGAAATTTTAAATGAGATTATTTGGTTCATGAGGAAATATTGACCTGAAAATATCTTTGTTGTGAACTGAATTATTTCTTTCTCTTGTTTCCAACGATATAAGACGGATTTCTCCACTTATATTTCTTTATCATTTTCTATTTAATTGCATACTTTTTTTAGCTCATTTGTAAATGTTCTATTTTACATATAACCCTAATATACAAAACCTTGTTTTGTTGTCATTTAGATATATCCAAATGTTTTATATATTGAAACATCTTTCTCTCAACGTTCATTGGAAGTTCACCTGTTTAAGTACTTTAAGAAAACCATTTGGAATGAAAAAATAACCGAGACAAAAACAAACAAGTATGCAAAACAGTCTTATTTGAATAAAAGGAAAAAAATAAAAACGAATCAAATAAGGAAATATTTGCATATATAAAAGTAAATGACACAATATACATATTATAAATATGCAGGTTGAAAGATTTAATTTTATTAAACCTTTTATTATAAACTGGTTATGCCTGTAAATCAAATTATTTTAAAATTATATTTGATTTGCATATGTATATTGTCAATAATCAATTAGAAATGTGTAAATAGAAGGGAAACTTCAATCCTAGTTGCATACCCAATAAGTGAACCAAGAACCAACATCAGTTATTTTTTCAAAAATTATATTTCATTTGCATATGTATATTAAAATAATCAATTAGAATTGTGTAAATAGAATGGAAGGTACAATCCTAGTTGCATACCCAGTAAGTGAACCAATCAGAAGCCTAGCTGTCTATACACTCGAGACTGATTGGTCGGGTGAAACAAGGCAATAAAGCCAATAATGAAGAGAACAAGATTTATCTAATTGAGAGGTTGAATCCAATAAAAACCAAGAGTATTGGAAGTGACTCAATCTTTGCCAAGCCATTAGCTATATCTGCTTCAACGAGCACCGCCTTATACACTTGCTGTCTGATATATTTCTCTCTCTTTCTTCGGCATTTCTACAGGGAGTGCTGTGTAGCCAAGCTGGTCATCAAGTTTAACAAAATAAACAATCAATCCAGGGAAAGATTTCTTTAACTATTTATTTTTCTAGACAATAGACATAGTTTTATTGCCCTCTTATCAACATAAGTACACAGTACGCCGTAATATTTATGTGATAATGATAAATTTAAAATGAGGATAATGATTATAACACACAAACCTTCATTAAGACCACCAGTCTTATACAGATTCGCCATAGAAAGAAAGGAATCATTGACAATTTAAACAGTTTTATTGATTCTTTTAATCAAATTTTACAAAGGGGGAAAATATAGTAAAAGGGCATATAAAGTGTAGGGGAATATATATATAGTTGTGTACAAATGTCTTCAGCAAGGAAGGTTTCCCCAACTTGAGAGAGTTCTCCTCCAGACAAGGTCTTTACTCCTCAGTTCCACGCCGAGGAAGTACTTATAGATGTGCGTCTTGGTAGACGTCAGGATGACCAGGGCGTCATCGTCTAGGCCATGTACCCAGCTCTGTAGGTCAGGGGGCCGCCCGAAAGGAATCCTAGATGGAGCTCCTATACTCCAGGCAGCACAGAACCCAACAACAGCCTTCAGGGTCTTATGCAGATTCACCACAGGAAGGAAGCATAGATGGAGCTCCTATACTCCAGGCAGCACAGAACCCAACAAGAGCCTCCAGGGTCTTATACAGATTCACCACAGGAAGGAAGCATAGATGGAGCTCCTATACTCCAGGCAGCACAGAACCCAACAACAGCCTCCAGGGTCTTATGTAGATTCACCACAGGAAGGAAGCATAGATGGAGCTCCTATACTCCAAGCAGCACAGAACCCAACAACAGCCTCCAGTGTCTTATACAGATTCACCACAGGAAGGAAGCATAGATGGAGCTCCTATACTCCAGGCAGCACAGAACCCAACAACAGCCTCCAGGGTCTTATACAGATTCACCACAGGATGGAAGCAAAGATGGAGTTCCTATACTCCAGGCAGCACAGAACCCAACAACAGCCTCCAGGGTCTTATACAGATTCAGCACAGGAAGGAAGCAAAGATGGAGTTCCTATACTTCAGGCGGCACAGAACCCAACAACAGCCTCCAGGGTCTTATACAGATTCACCACAGGAAGGAAGCAAAGATAGAGCTCCTATACTCCAGGCAGCACAGAACCCAACAACAGCCTCCAGGGTCTTATGCAGATTCACCACAGGAAGGAAGCATAGATGGAGCTCTTATACTCCAGGCAGCACAGAACCCAACAACAGCCTCCAGTGTCTTATACAGGTTCACCACAGGAAGGAAGCATAGATGGAGCTCTTATACTCCAGGCAGCACAGAACCCAACAACAGCCTCCAGGGTCTTATACAGATTCACCACAGGAAGGAAGCATAGATGGAGCTCCTATACTCCAGGCAGCACAGAACCCAACAACAGCCTCCAGGGTCTTATACAGATTCACCACAGGAAGGAAGCATAGATGGAGCTCCTATACTCCAGGCAGTACAGCACCCAACAACAGCCTCCAGGTCCGACGCATGCCCATTGACCACACGTTCCATCGTGCATACGTCATGGTTAGCAATTATAACAAAAATGATTAAAACATACCACTATGTACATGGCACCACCGCTGCAGAGTCAATTTTCTA
>CP092873.1:4336953-4369624 GCA_030710605.1 Cordylochernes scorpioides
AGTGCACTCTGTGTAATAGTGAATTTACCCAGAACTTTTCACACTACATGTTTTACTGTCCGGTTTTAGAGGATAAGAAAGTAATTCTCTGCCAAAATATTGTTATGGAAAACAATTCACCATATGTTTTATTGGCATAAATAGTGAAAAACAGAACCAATGCATTGTCTTTTAACAAATTATGGAGAACAGCATAGTAAAAAGACGTAACACAGATGATGGATCTAATTTGAAGAAAGGTCGATGTTATTCTCCAGTTTCTGTAGGTAACTGTTATGTTTACTTCTGTATCTGGGAGAATCATGTATGGGACTATTGTCCTTAATAAAGGCTTGGTATTCTTGTTCCTTTTTTGTTGATACTATGTACGCGCCACCTATTGACCCTGTATCTGCAAACAAGAAGACACGGGTCGTTGACAAAGCCATCAGCTTTGACAAATTCAAAACGCAACCTTAATACTCTGTTTACACCAAAGTTTTTAACAGAAGAACCTGCTGGTTGATAATATGCTTAGTATCCACTTCACTGTTAAGTGAGCAACACTAAGTTAGTTTCTACTCTTTTTAAGTTTAATTTGAATGTTTTCAGTTATGTTTTATGGCTTCAATAGCTTGTGCTAACTTAAAGCTAAATTAACTAAGCAATAAAGCAAAACTAAGGATTAAATTGTACAACTGCCAACAATCAGTAACGTAGGGAGATAGGTTTTACCACCAAAGCTTTAGCCTTAGTGAAGACATTTTCAAATCATTTCAAATTTGATTTTAGAAAGGTGGGAGACACTTGTATGCTCTATTTAAAAGCTTGCATAATTGAATTCAACAATTCTCCTTTACTAAATTCACTTCAATATGAAATATGGTGTCGGAGTATGACCCTCGCTAGTTCTGGTTGGGCTTTATTTTAATGATATCTACAAGGGATCCATGTGAAATCCTCAGAACTTACCAAGAATGCCAAATTTAGCTCTCAAATTGGCTATACCAATAGTTTAGCCAAAATATAGATCAAATTTTGCCTTTATAACAGTAATCGATAATTGGCTATCGCTTCAGTTAAAATAGACGCAAAAACGATATCACATTTAAAATTGAAATCTAGATGGACATTCACAATTTACAAAAGCTGGTATTGAAACTTTGCCATCAAACTGAGCTTGCTAGATTTTATAAACGGTCATTGTGAATGATGTATAGTGTTTATATCTATTTACATTGGAATTACATTGGAATAGTCTTTCTTTTCATAGAGAAAAAAGCGAAAAATCATTTAGGTGAAGGAAAGGACGATTGAAAATGATGAAATTTCAGCCGTTTCTGGCTTCGGTCTCCGTGTCCAAGCAGCTACCAGGGGGAATATATCCGATATGATAATGGTGAGGTTTTAATTAGGTTAGCTTAATGAGGGGAGATTCCAGCCAATCAGAGAGGAGATCCGCTAATTGGCAGGCACTATGCGGCATATAAATTGAATGATTAAGTGAGTGAGGAGAGATAAAAGAATGGTTTAATTGATAGGGGGATCTGAAATTAGCAGGATTTGGTCGATTCTAGTGTGATAGATAGGATTTTGATATAGTTAGAATTGATAGTTATAGTTAACTTGTTCCATATCGGACTTCGGTAAATATGCAATTTAGGACTCGACGTCCATCTAGATTTGCTCATTACTTTTATCAAACTCCTTGCCAATAGAGAAGCTGCGATTGTTAAGTCATGTTTCAAGTGAAATTATTATGAAGAGATATATTAATTTGAGTTAACTTGTTCCATATCGGACTTCGGTAAATATGCAATTTAGGACTCAACGTCCATCTAGATTTACTCGTTACTTTTATCAAACTCTTTACCAACAAAGAATCTACGATTGTTATATCATGTTTCAAGCGAAATTATTATGAACAGATATATTGATTTGAGTCAACTTGTTACATATCGGACTTTAGAAAATATGCAATTTAGGGCTACTTGGTCTACGTCCATCTAGATTTACTCGTTACTTTTATCAAACTCCTTACCAATAAAGAATCTACTATTGTTACGCCATGTTTCAAGCGTTATTATTATGAACAGATATATAAATTTGAGTTAGCTTGTTCCATATCGGACTTCGGTAAATATGCAATTTAGGGCTCGACGTCCATCCAAACTTGCTCATTACTTTCATTATACTCGTATACCATTTTCGGATAGAGAATCTACGATTCTTACATCATGTTTCAAGCGAAATTATTATGAACAGATATATTAATTTGAGTTAGCTTGTTCCATATCGGACTTCGGTAAATATGCACTTTAAGGCTATACTTGATCGACGTCTATCTAGACACTTGCTAGTTACTTTCATTATAAAACTTTACCGATAGAGAATCCACGATTGTTACATCATGTTTCAAGCGAAATTATTATGAACAGATATATTAATTTGAGTTAGCTTGTTACATATCGGACTTCAGTAAATATGCAATTTAGGGCTACTTGGTCTACGTCCATCTAGACTTTGCTCGTTACTTTCATTATAAAACTCCTTATCGATCGAGAATCTGCTTCAATAGAAATAGCTAAAAGGTACAACTTTCCTTAATTTTTGCCCATGAGTGTGTATATATTTATAAAGATCATATTAATAATTAGGTAAAGTATAAGTTAAGTATTCAATCGAGTAATTCCGAACAAAACCAGTTAATTCGCATAGCAGGAATATTAAAATCTAATTATATATTCTTAAAGATACCCCCCCCCCTCACCAAGCTTTAAGAATGTACTACAATATCACACAACGAAATTCTAATTCAATACAACCTAATCAATTAAAAAAAAAGAACACACACAGGAAATTATCTTCGCCGACATCTAATGATTAGTGGAACAATTATTGGTAATTAAAGAAACAAAGAGAACATAATTAGTTATCATTAATTAACATTTGCAATTAATGATAATGTACAATTAAGAAATAAGCATCAGAATTAAATTTCCATTTAAAAAAGGACTTTCTAAAGTGACAACGAATATCCATTAAAGGATCCAAAAAGTGAACATCACCGAAAGAAGAGATTTCCCATTAAAATATTAAACAACCTTCTAAAAATGTACTCTTCCTTCAACTTAATGATCACACTAATGGAGATACAAAAAATTAAACAAATCTAATACAAAAAAGGCTAAAAGAGATTGTTGGCGCATTGCCAAAAGCAAGCAGACGAACTCCTCTTTTTCTAGCCGACATAATGGAGAAAAGATACTAGATTCATCTCCAGAATGACCAGGCTTCTAATCGACAAAAGATAGACCTATTTTTAAGACCCTAATTGCAGCGTTCATATGACTTTATAGAGGCCAAACGATGTTTTAAGAAAGGCCAATTAAGCTTGTGTTCTAGGCTTAATGAAGAAACATGAACGCTAGGCTTAAAAAGAAGAGATGAGATAAGTGTCTTTTGGCTTAGCTACAACTAACCAAACTGTTTATATACGCCATCGTCTGCACCACTAAACACCGTCTGTACGAAGGCTTTTAAAGTTGCATAATGGTAAGTTTTAAGAGGCCTGGCTATATTTACATAATGTTAATTCATGCAGAAATTCTTTCTTCCTGTTTTAAGTTAAATTTTTATTTTTTTGATAAATTATTTTAGTTTTGAAGTAAATATCGTTAAATTCTTATTTCACGTATACATTTTGTCTAAACATGAATAAACAAGATATTTGATGGTAAATTAGAATTATTTCCATGTAAAATAGGTTAATATTGTGTGTGGCTTCAATTAACCAATCGAAGTTCAAAGATTTGATAATTTTAAACATATATTTGTATAGAAAATTCATACCGAATTCGAATAGAAATTCGATTCTTAAAATTCTGTACATCAAAAGTATGATTTGGAATATTTTACTTTGTTTCATCAGTGTTATTTAAGTACAAACATGTTTATCTAACTCATCTACATAATATCCAGATAGAATTCAAATTGTATTATTAAATTTATAATATGTCAATTCTCTTCTCTCAAAGTAGATCAAGTAATAAACAGCCCATGGATCATACGAGAAGATACCTCTGTCTATCACAGTAGACAGAAATAGACTGAAGATATAACTACATGTATCAAACAAAGAGTAAACTTCTAATCTAGAAGTAGACAGAAATAGACTCAAGAAGTAGTACGTGGATCAAGCAAAGAGCAATACATGTCCAGCTGTACAAAATAGAATGAAGAAGTAGATGCATCGATGAAGAAAAGATTAAACTTTGTCAAGAAGTAGACAAAAATAGTTGAAGATATAGATGATTGGATCAAAGAGGAAACCTTGTCCCTCAGTAGACATAAATAGACGGAAGAAGTAACTACATAGATCAAAGAGTAGTTCTTGTCCAAGCACAGTAGACAGAAATTGGATGAAGGCGTAGATACGTGGATCAAAGAGTAAACTTTGTCCATAAGTGGAAATAAATAGACGGAAGAAGTAACTACATGGATCAAAGAGTAATTCTTGTCCAAGCACAGTAGACAGAAATTGGATAAAGATGTAGATGCATGGATAAAATAGGAAACCTTGTCCCTCAGTAGACATAAATAGACTGAAGAAATAACTACATGGATCGAAGAGTAATTCTTGTCCAGCACAGTAGACAGAAATTGGATGAAGATGTAGATGCATGGATCAAAGAGGAAACCTTGTCCCTCAGTAGACATGAATAGACTGAAGAAGTAACTACATGGATCGAAGAATAATCTTAGTCCAGCACAGTAGACAGAAATACACTGAAGACGTAGATATGTGGATCAAAGAGGAAAACTTGTCCTTCAGTAGACATAAATAGACGGAAGAAGTAACTACATGGATCAAAGAGTAATTCTTATCCAAGCACAGTAGACAGAAATTGGATGAAGATGTAGATGCATGGATAAAAGAGAAAACCTTTCCCCTCAGTGGACAGAAATAGATTGAAGAAGTAGATGCATAGATCAAGCAAAGAATAATCCTTGCCGAGCACAGTAGACAGAAATAAGCTGAAGATGTACATACGTAGCTCAAAGAATAACCATAATCTAGCACAGTAGACAGAAATATACTGAAGATATAGACGCATGGCTTATAAAGGAAACCTTGTTCCTCATTAAACAGAAATAGGCTGGAGAAAAAACTACATGGATCAAAAACAAAGAGTAAACCTTATCTAATAGAATAAAGAAATAGGCTGAAGACGTAGATGCGTAGATCAAAGAGGAAACTTTTGTCCCTCAGTGAACAGAAATATGCTGACAAAATAACTACATGGATCAAACATAGAGTAAACTTTTTCCAGAACAGTAGACATAAATATATTGAAGAAGTAGATATATTAATCAAACAAAGAGTAGTCCTTGTCCAGTACAGTAGACAGCTTTATGCTGAATAAGTAGATACACGGATCAAACAAGGAGTGATATTTTTTTAGCAGTAGACAGAAATAGGCTGAAGATATAGATGATTGGATCAAAGAGGAACCTTTGTCCCTTCAGTATACAGAAATAGGCTAAAGAAGTAGTTGCATGCATCAAAAACAAAGAGTAAACCTTATCTAAAAGTATAAAGAAATAGCTGAAGATGTAGATGCATTGATCAAACAAAAAGGAAATTGTGTCCCTCAGTAGACGGAAAGAGGCCGAGGAAATAACTACAAGTACAAAGAAGAAACCTTGTCCTTCAGTGGAGATAAATAGGCTGAAGAAGTAAATGCATGGATCATACAAAGAGGAAACTGTCCAGCAGTATGAAGAAAGAAACTGAAAATGTAGATACGTGGATCAAGGAAAGAGTAATCCTTGTCCAGAACAATAGAAAGTAAGAGGCTGAAGAAGTAGATGCATGGATCATACGAATGTCTACATTTATTACTTATCTAACTCTAGACGCTAAGGAAAAGGATGAAAAACGCTAGAAACTTTCATCATCCTCAAATTGTCTTTAACCATAGTCCATTTCTTATTTTTTGTTCAATTCCCAAGGCAAACATCTCTTTGACTTAAAAATATCGTTTGAAATGGTAAGAGATTGCCTATAATTGAGATAACTAAGGAGTAATTAGTATATATAGTTAACAACAATTAATAAATCAATTGGAGTTAACCATTGTTTAAGATAGTTGAAGGGAAACGAAGAATACTCTGAAAAAAGAAAACCACCAAATTAGACAAACCATTCGATTAGTTTGTGTCGGTCTCCAAGACATTGAGGTAGGTGTCAGCGTCCATCCTATGGCCCTTCTCAAAGAAATGACTGCTGATCTCACTGCTGATAACGCCAAGAACCATCACGGAGGCTGGAAATTCTGTGTGCATCACGACATGTAACTCTGAGGGGTCTTTACAGATCCAGAGATCATTCCTGGGATTTACCTTTTGGTCCATATCAATGTTCCGTATCAATCCTTTCATCAGAGTAGAACCTTAGCATGCCACAAGAGTCATGTTTCAGGTTGTTGAGGAGGGCAGCTTTCCTTTTCTGTTATCCTTCATACTCTCAGTCAGTAACTGGCTTTTCTGAAGGACATAGGATTTGAGACCAAGGTCCTCATGGATAGTTATGACAAGTGCTATTGAGCCAACGTAAAATACCTTGGCTATGGCTCTAATGTTCTTCCCAAGGATCTCATCAAACTTCTACTTAACATTTTTGAAAAATTCTTTGTCTCTTACCCTGTCCTATCAACGTAAATGCTTCTTCCTTGCAGCCATTCCCTCTTTGTTACTGTTGGCCTCATCAAACTGCTTCTTGACATGATAAACAGTGGTTTTGGACAACTTAAGAAAGTCCAACTTCTCTTTGGGGCTTCTTCTGGCGCGCAAGAGCAATGATGATGGCTGCTGAATTTTTAAATTCTCGATTATTGTTTATCTCTATACTGCACTCATGTACTGCTACAAAAGATTTTAGTCCAAAAGTCAAGATTATAAAAATATTTACTAACCGAAGTATCTATAATTTTAAGATACTGTAGGAGTATTAATGAATGAAAATATTCTTTACGAAAGTTGATAGTCAGTCTATGCAATTTAAGGTGGATTTAACAACCACCAGGTCAACTGGATTGTGGAATTGTGTTACTGTTTCTTATCCCCTTGTGTAAATATTACATCAATTCCATGAGTTCATGCTCCTCCAGCTGTTTGTTGATAAGCAGTGGCCTCTCCCAAAGGTCCTGTTTAGTACATCTAATGTAAGCCAAAACAAGTGGATTGTTTACTCAGGGTCTGAATAATTTTAACAAAACTGAAATATGAATAACTTATTGCGAATGTTTACTCTTCTGAATATCTCTCTTTTTCTCTAAAAATAAAAATGTATATATAAGCTCTATAGATGTAACAATTCTTGTTGTTGAGTCCAGTACTTTTCTAACCTCTTTCATAAGTTATTGGAGTCTAAAAAGTAGAGGTTGAGAATACTTATAACCTATACACTCCTTTATACTACTTTATACACTCCTGGACAAAATTTAGGGAAGTGGAAAGTCTTTGATGTCGCCGGTCGTCTGCTTTTCTTTTCGAAGGAGACAGGTTGTTCACATTTGGTTATCTCGTGTGTCTTCAATAAAGGTTACTATAATATCTTTCAGAGTTATTGTCTGAATCTCCATATACATGCTAAAAGATACAATTTCCTTAAGTTTTGTCCATGAGTGCATATTGGTTATCTCGTGTGTGTTCAAAAAAGGTCACTGTAATATCTTTCAGAGTTATTGTCTGAATCCCGATATACATGCTGATGGTACAATTTCCTTAAGTTTTGTCCATGAGTGTATATTGGTTATCTCGTGTGTCTTCAATAAAGGTCACTGTAATATATTTCAGAATTATTGTCTGAATCTCGACATACATGCTAAAAGGTACAACTTCCTTAAGTTTTGTCCATGAGTGTATATTGGTTATCTCGTGTGTCTTCAATAAAGGTCACTGTAATATATTTCAGAATTATTGTCTGAATCTCGACATACATGCTAAAAGGTACAACTTCCTTAAGTTTTGTCCATGAGTGTATATTGGTTATCTCGTGTGTCTTCAATAAAGGTCACTGTAATATCTTTCAGAGTTATTGTTTGAATACTGATATATATGTTGAAAGGTACAACTTCCTTAAGTTTTGTCCATGAGTGTATATAATATTATATATCAAAATAATTATAACTTTATATATTTACATATTTTCCATAAAGCTTTATAAAATTATATTTCTTTATTCCTCTTTTTCAACTTCTTTTCTGTAGGTCTCAGGAGAATATGTATATAAAATAAAAATCGTAATAATAAAGTTTGATTTCTATGTATAGTTAGTTATAAACCTAATAAAGATACTCTTTAAGAAATAGTCTGTGACATATATAAAAATCAAATATATATTCAAATATTATTATTTTAATTTATTATAAAAATAAATACGAAATTTTATAAATATTTTCTTTCATATATTTAACCTATTTTATTTTTATAATATAAACTTTTTAAATCCTTTACTTAAAATAAATAGGTAAGAGGAAAAAAGTTCCAAAATATGTTCATAGATGGCGATAGTTGCACAACTCTCTAAAATTGGCCAGCGGCCAGCTGCTGACATCTATCGTGTAATTTTGTAACTAAATTAATTTAAATGGAAAGTAAGTAGCAAATTCTTTTATTAAGGTATAAATAGAAAGTTTTTTGAAATTATAAATTATTTCTAATTTTTTTATATTTATATATAATTGCAATTTCTCTTTATAACACGAAATTTTATTTTTTAAATAAAGAAATTTTCTGCTACTCTCTCTTACTAAACTAAATAAGCAAAAACAGATTAATACCTCAAAGTTCCCAATGCCTGATGTCGAAAATTCACGGTTTATACCACTCCATAAAATTATAGAGAAATTAAAAAAATAAAATATCACGATATTAAACAATTTATTCAATAGACTAAAGAAAAAAATGCGGCCGAACGTCTATATTTTTTTGACGTGACAACGTCTTAAATTAGGTTGCGGCTGGGAGTCACTTATGAAAAAGTGTAACGCCCGGTAACGTTACGATGAGTCATCGAACGAGAGTGCTGCGCGCGCAGCGCTAGAGAATTAGGCGCATTGAATCGGCGCATGCTTGTCTCTGTCTTTGTCTTTCTCGAACGTTCTTGGCGTTGGAAAAACAAGAAAGCGTCATAATACAAGTTCACACGTGTGGTTAAAGTATCGTCAGCTGTGTCTGTAGTGAAAATGTTGAGTGCTTAGATTCGTCATTTACAACAACTACAACAATAAAGGTAAATAATTGTACACTGATATTTCATTATCGTAAACTATGATTGATTGATTAATTGTTAGATTGACACAAAAGTTGAGAAACTGAGTTTATAGGTTATGTCATACTATTGATAAATGTTGATAGTGTTAAGTAAATTATTAGTTTAAAATTAATTGATTAATTAATTATTATTTTACAAATTTTAAATAGTTTCAAATTTATTTAGCAAAAATTTGAAAGTGGCAGATATAAGAAAGTGGCAAAAAGTGGCAGATATAAGAAAACTTTATTTAAACTGTGTTGAGCAAGAATTTTAACATCTAATTTAAGTAAATGTTTTAATTTTCAACTTCATCATTTACAATTACAAATTTTATTTAATTTCAAATTTATTTAGCAAAAATTTGAACCTTCGATCTGAATAAGTGTTTTGATTTTCAAATACCAACGCGGCTGGTGGAGTGGCGATCTATCGTAAATTATCATCGACATCTACGGCGGAAGTGTTCCAAGTTGCGATTACAGACGTAACTCGTGTCAGTAAAACCAAGGGTGACATGTGCATGACTGAAGTTACTTGCTTCGCCGCTAATACTAGCTTCAAGTTTATACTCGGTGCTGTATATATTCATCCAGGAGCTAGTATGCAGGATATTGGAATGTTACTATGGCAAGGACTCGGTCCGTACATTCACAACAGCCAGTACGTGCCACCGTTCGTGCAAGTTGATTCTAGTATACCGATTCTTCTGTGTGGTGATTTTAACAAAAACGTAAAGCCTGACAACTCGTTTCTTAAATTCATGAAAAATACGTATAATATTGATTGCGTATCAAACGTTTCTAAGTCAACTACGTTAAAAGGAACAACTATCGACTTGACTTTCGCAAGACACATTACAGCAGAAACACTTCCTTTCATTTCATATTTCTCCTATCATCGTCCTATCCTCAACAAAATCACTCAAATAGGAATTAGTTAAGTTTAAGTTTACATGTACAATGTTTTAGTAAACAAAATATATTTCTATAGTTAAAATATGTGCAATTCTTATTTTCATTCAATTCCTTGTTCCTATTGTGCAATTTAATTATATTCATATCAATAAATATTCTACTGTTGTCACGTAAAATCTTCGCCCGTAAAACCGACTTTACAGGCAACCATTGTTTTAAGACAACAAAGGCAATTTTATTCACATTTGGTTTTCTGGTGTGTCTTCAATAAAGGTCACTGTAATATCCTTCAGAGTTATTGTCTGAATCTCGATATACATGCTAAAAGGTACAACTTTCTTAAATTTTGTCTATGAGTGTATATTGGTTATCTCGTGTATCTTCAATAAAGGTCACTGTAATATCTTTCAGAGTTATTGTCTGAATTCCGATATACATACTAAAAGATACAACTTCCTTAAGTTTTGTCCATGAGTGTATATTGGTTATCTCGCGTGTCTTCAATAAAGGTCACTGTAATTACTTTCAAAGTTATTGTCTGAATTCTGATATACATACTAAAAGATACAACTTCCTTAAATTTTGTCCATGAGTGTATATTGGTTATCTCGCGTGTCTTCAATAAAGGTCACTGTAATATCTTTCAGAGTTATTGTCTGAATTCCGATATACATATTAAAAGATACAACTTCCTTAAGTTTTGTCCATGAGTGTATATTGGTTATCTCGCGTGTCTTCAATAAAGGTCACTGTAATATCTTTCAGGGTTATTGTCTGAATTCCGATATACATATTAAAAGATACAACTTCCTTAAGTTTTGTCCTTGAGTGTATATTGGTTACCTCGTGTGTCTTCAATAAAGGTCACTGTAATTACTTTCAAAGTTATTGTCTGAATCCAGATATACATGCTAAAAGGTACAACTTCCTTAAATTTTGTCTATGAGTCTATACATACTTGGTTATCTCATGTGTCTTCAAAACAATGCGAGTACTATTTATTGTTGTAAAGAAAAAAATATTGTGGCTCTTTAAAAACTTTTATTATTATTTTTTTAATTTTAATTTTTGACTCCTCCGATTCAAAATTTTGTCGACTCCTGTCTTAGAGGAAAGTTGTTAAATAGATAAAATGATCATTTTAACGATGTTATCTATGCTTTGTAGAGATGTGTTCTTTCAAGGAGGTTCTACTGTACTATACCGCCATGTGAGAGAGGTACTCTCCGAGACACTCTCGACAGAAAACAAGATCATTCTGTGCGAATTCATCAACATGGCAATTGAACATGTTGGTGACAAAAACTCCATTATAACCAAAGGTCGATCCAAATTCAGGATGGCTTGTAACCCTTGATTTGATGTCCCTTCAGAGAAGGCTTTGAGTTTGATGTAAATATTTGTATAAATTCTATTGTTTATAGCTGTATTTTTATTGGAACTTTTGTATCATTGTTGACTAGAAGTTAATAAAGTTTGTTTTTCATTTCAAGGAGGTTCTACTGTATATAAATTGAAAGAGACTAACATTAAAAGATTGTCAAAATTCAAAACTATTTTAAAGGCGTAAGATTCTTTTTGAAATTAAACAATATGTACTGCCCTTACTGCAATGGAAAAATTAATGGGAGGGCCTGGCTCATCAGTCATCAGGCAGTAGAAATTGTTTAATTTCAAAAAGAATCTTACGCCTTTAAAATAGTTATGAATTTTGATAACAGATGGCGCGCTAGTGCATCATATTAAAAGGTTGTAAAACAACACATGAAGTTACACCGCATGTGTTTCTTTTCAGCGAAAATTCAAAATTTATTTCAAGGAGAAATAACGATTATTTCTAACCTTTTGGATGAGGTATGAAAGGGTGAATTGTGAGGAGTAATGATAAACAGAAAAATAAAAGTGTCCAGGGATGGGAATCGAACCCACAGTGTTCCGCTTACCGGGCACATGCCATGTCCACTAGACTACCCTGGACATATTTTTCCGTTCGTAAATAATACATAAAGTAATTTATAATACAATATAATATAATGTGGCTTGTGATTGTAAAACGACATTTGAAATACTATCCCGCATGTGTTTCTTTTCAGCGAAAATTCAAAATTTATTTCAAGGAGAAATAACGATTATTTCTAACCTTTTGGATTAAAAGATTGTAAGGATCGGTCGCTAACAAGAGGTTACAATGTAGCTGTCGGAATGACATACGATATACTTACACCCGGCCTACGTTCTCCGGCGTGCATGCCTGTCCCGGCACCAGCGGCCACTGATGGATCTTCCAATGGAAGGTCTCTCCTGCCAATCCTCCCCGTATCAATGCCTTGATGGAAACTCCACGGCCACCGTCACCAGGGAAGAACTCAACGCTGCCTCTCAGTCCTACGGCGTTGATCTCTGCCACCAGACTGCCAGGAGCCTCGTCTTCTGGAACAACATCTGTGACTTGGTTAGATCTTGGTATCATGGAACCTATGTCTTTTCAACAATTTTTGAATAGTTAGATTCCCCTTATATAGATGTTCCTGTAAGTTATGGGAGAGGGTAGAGAAACACACTGGACTCAATAAAATAGAAAGGTAGGAATATATATATATATGTTATATGAAGATATTATTTTAAAATTATATTTCATCGATTCAAATACTCTGTTCAAATCGACCGCCAGAGGTCGCGCTTTCTCTATAAATACTCATTGCTGTTGTTCCCCGTTGGTCGGCTCAAACATGTTTGTAATTATGTAAATAATATTTTGTTTTATTTATTATTACGCCTTAAGCCAGGCAGTACTTTACCCAAATTATGTTTTATATATATTCCTTAGCTCAAATAGAGAAATCTCTGATCAAGACTTTATATTTTTCAAGATTATTATTCAACCACGACTGCACCGCCATAGCTTAATCCTCAAGAAAACCAAAATCAAGATAATCTCAACAATTCTAAATACAAGCAGAAAATCAAATCTTTATCAATCTTTATATAAGATAAATATGATATGAAAAAAATGAGAGAAAAAATAATAAGAAGGTCAAGTGTTGATATTAAAGATAAAGAAAGCATATCCTGACAAGAATATAGAAAAAAGTAAATGTGCTCCCGGTCAGGATATGCTTTCTTTATTTTTAATAGATAAGATAATAAGAACTCTTCAAAAAGCACCCGCCTATAGAGGATCTATATTAAGTATCAACAAGGGAATGGGAAGAGGAAACCTATCAACCAAGAATCTAGGACAATCGGTGTGTAAAATGATTGACAACCAACAAATACCTCAGTGATACGAAAGATAGAAGAGGTAATTAGAGAAGATTATAGAGAAGGGGAAGATAGAAAATGATAGATAACCGGATCCTGAAGTGATATGGAGAAATAAGATGAGAGGATATCAAGGAGACATCTTTATAAAGTGGAATTTGGGGCAGCCAAGGTCTGGAATTCAGGATGCTGGAGAGATTTCTAATCTTGACAATTAAACCTGCTAACCTTTTATCATTTATAAAGTAATTTTAGTAGATTTGATAATTACGAGGGGTGTCCCTATAGTGTGCCTATGTATATATATTATTAATCGAATTTTTTGCCGGGAGGAAATAGATCTATTAGGACACCTCTCCCGGCAAAATTACCATCTATATTTTGGATATAAATATGGTCTAGCCACTTTGCCAACTAAACACCTTTTTGGTAGATTGTGAAGGTTCCATTAGATTCCTTGTAGATCTCATGGAATAACGTCCGCCCTAGGCTAACGATGGCCCGACATATAAAGAAAATTACTAATAAAATGATTATGATTTATTTTTCAACATAATCCCCTTTAAGGTCTATACACTTTTTCCAGCGATGTTCTAATGCTTTTATGCTCTCCAAAAAGAACGATGTTTCAAGTGACTCAAAAAAGGAGGTTACAGCATCAATGACCTCTTCATATGACCTAAAATGAATGCCTTGTACGAGTATTAAATATCTACCTACCATGATTATCATGGCCTGGTACTACAAGTGTACTTGCGATGCAGGTTAAAGACCAAAACAAAGGAGTTTCGCAGACAACCAAAACGACAAAAAGTGCGAGAAACAAGAGGATCAGATGTAATTGGATCTTAATCCCTACTGATCAGTGGGGGTAAACATCGTCTGCTTCTCAGGACGGCGTCTGCTTTATTTCAATTCTTTATCACCAATGTTCTTCTCTCGATATCCAGAGATAGCTATCTACATTAGGAGTGTTTGAAGTTTATATGTTAAGTTTGTGATATTCTTATTTTTTAATTCATAGAAGCATTTTTCTGGCAGACATATGCAATTTTTTATCATAATCTTTTTTTTTCTTAGTTAGTTATCAAATAATTTCAATTTTGTTGTTTCTTTTTTTTTGTGTGTTTTTGTGTCATTTTTAAGCAATGAAATAAATAGAACTAAGGTTAACTATTCAATTCAAACATATGGAACCAACATCGATTCATTTTCAAAACAAAGCATAATTCATAAGCTTATACAACTTTCACTTTTTCATACAGAGAGAGAGAGAGAGAGAGAGAATTTATATATTCAACACAACGGAAATAATGTTCAAATACAAGCTTGTACATGCGCGAAATCTTATAGAAATATGTAGTGTCTTGGAATTTTGGATATATATATATGAAAAAACGAAAGAGTATTTAAGCGTATTTACGCAAGTTTGGCTTTAAATACCCATTTCTTGGTTTTTCAAGAAGCCTCTGGGACCAAAAAATATTTTTTAGTCGCAGTGGTACAGCCTACTCCACGCTGACGAGCGCCAAAAAGCGCGAAACGCGTTCGTGGAAGGCTTTTCTTGATTTATCAAGAAATTGGGTTGGCCAAATATCAGGGAACAGGCTAAATCAATGTTTAGTTGATTTCTGTTCCACCAGATGGCGCTCTGCCTTCTGTAAAGCACATGTGCTCCTGGTCAGGATATGCCTTTTTTATTTTTGATATATATATATATATGAAAAACAATAGAAAAAAAGATAAGTGGGTTAGGTGTTGATATTAAAAATAAAGAAGGCATCTCCTGACCACAAGCACATGTGATTTTTAGATGGCAGAGCGCCATCTAGTGGAGAAAAAAATAAACTAAACGTTTATTTAGCTTGCTCCGTGATATTTGGCCAACCCCGTGGATAGCTTTTCTTGATTTATCAAGAAATTGGGTTGGCCAAATATCACGAAGCAAGCTAAAAAAAGTTTAGTTTATTTTTGCTCCACTAGATGGCGCTCTGCCATCTAAAAAGCACATGTGCTCGTGGTCAGGAAATGTCTTCTTTTTTTTTTAACATATATATTTTTAACATATACATTAATATATATATATATATATATAAGAATTTTTATCTCGAATTAATGTCTTAATTGCTGAATTTTTAGCGAAAATCACTTTTTATATATAAATTCTACAAGGCCGCAGTCACCGTTTGGAGGAGATTAATAGAATCGCCGAATGTCGTGGTCCATTTGGATGAGGAAAACGAAGACTAGAACGCGCCTGATTCCACACTCGTCTTTTCAGTGATACGCTAACCTATGTACGATGGAATCTGTGGCCACTGGACAAGGGTCGGACCTGGAGGCTGTTGTTGGGTTCTGTGCTGCCTGGAGTATAAGAGCTCTATTTATGCTTCCTTCCTGTGGTGAATCTCTTTAAGACCCTGGAGGCTGTTGTTGGGTTCTGTGCTGCCTGGAGTATAGGAGCTCCATCTATGCTTCTTTCCTGCGGTGAATCTGTATAAGACCCTGGAGGCTGTTGTTGGGTTCTGTGCTGCCTGGAGTATAGGAGCTCTATTTATGCTTCCTTCCTGTGGTGAATCTTTTTAAGACCCTGGAGGTTGTTGTTGGGTTCTGTGCTGCCTGGAGTATAGGAGCTCCATCTATACTTTTTTCCTGTGGTGAATCTGTATAAGACCCTGGAGGCTGTTGTTGGGTTCTGTGCTGCCTGGAGTATAGGAGCTCCATCTATGCTTCTTTCCTGTGGTGAATCTGTATAAGACCCTGGAGGCTGTTGTTGGGTTCTGTGCTGTCTGGAGTATAGGAGCTCCATCTATGCTTTTTTCCTGTAGTGAATCTGTATAAGACCCTGGAGGCTATTGTTGGTTTCTGTGCTGCCTGGAGTATAGGAGCTCCATCTATGCTTCCTTCCTGCGGTGAATCTGTATAAAACCCTGGAGGCTGTTGTTGGGTTCTGTGCTGCCTGGAGTATAGGAGCTCCATATATGCTTCCTTCCTGCGGTGAATCTGTATGAGACCCTGGAGGCTGTTTATGGGTTCTGTGCTATCTGGAGTATAGGAGCTCTATCTATGCTTCCTTCCTGTGGTGAATCTGTCTATGACCCTGGAGGCTGTTGTTGGGTTCTGTGCTGCCTGGAGTATAGGAGCTCTATCTATACTTTTTCCTATGGCGAATCTGTATAAGACCGGTTTATTTAACAAAACTCTATATGTGTTTTATAGACATTTCAAAATCCTAAAAAATAAAAAACGACATTGCGTCGAAAGTGTCTGAAATCTGCGGTGACATCAGCCAAGCAGTAAACCTACAAACTGCCTCAAGGAAGGAAGAAAGGATGGTATGGGCATCACGTCTAGCTACCGGACATCCATATTAAGGTGTTTCTAGGGAAAGATAAGGTGAACCAGGTAGATATAGCGATAGGAACTGATCGATATGGGCCAAATATGGAATTCCATAGATTTTTGACGAAACGCTAACTCTCCAAACTATAGGTTATTCATTGGACACGGCAACAACAACATTACAGTATACACACCCAAGATAGAGAACATTGCGACTGCTGTGATAGAGATGCATGGAGACATCTGAGGTTCTTCATTGGACACGGCAACAACAACATTACAGTATACACACCCAAGATAGAGAACATTGCGACTGCTGTGATAGAGATGCATGGAGACATCTGAGGTTCTTCATTGGACACGGTAACAACAACATTACAGTATACACACCCAAGATAGAGAACATTGCGACTGCTGTGATAGAGATGTATGGAGACATCTGAGGTTCTTCATTGGACACAACGACAACAACATAATATATAAGCTTAATTCCAAACACTTATAAAATTCTAAATTGTTATTTAATAATCTCATTCGAAAAAGGAGAATGCACTTAATTCCATAAGTCCACTGCTGTTGAAAGTGTTGGGAACATCTCCCAGCGATTTGTCAAAGTCAGGAAGATAAAGCCGTCATTGTGGACGAAGACCTAGATGCTTGCATCTGGTAGATAAACGTCCTTTTTCAACTAAATCTCTCCATTAAAGAATTCCATTCTTGTAGATGCCAGGTCGTTCTTTGGGGAGGATACCAAGCGTGACTATACCCGAGCATCTAGGACAGAATTGTCGAAAATGGTCTTTAGTCCTAAATTCTCTTCGCTTGATGAATTATTTCCGTGAACCGCTTTCTTGGAATTTTCTTGATATCTCTCAGATAATCTGATGGATAAACACTTTCTTTTATCCCAATATGTCATTAGGTCATGCATCCATTAGAACCTCTATGCAATTTGTTGTTCAAAAGGACGCTTTGACGATTCAAAAAAAGATTGATAAGGATTCAATAGATTTAAATCTCCTGGACCAAACAAATTCCACGGGTTACTGGAGATGAATTTCTTTATATTAAAAAGAATTCAACTCCAGAAATCTGTGGTATTTGTTTAATTGAGAGGGATTTGAAATGGCTGAAAGATTTGAAATTCGTTTGAAAGCTTTGAAATCGTTTTTTCAAACATGCAAAGAATGAAAGGATAGCAAAGCAATGTTCTAAGGTTGTACTACATTAAAAAAAATAACGTTTTAAATACAACTTGTATTACATACTTGTATTTCAAACGATATTGCCACGTGGAAAATTAGGGAAGACAAACTTCAGGATGAGACAGCAATTTATTTCAGGCAAGAACAAACTATGAATGGTAAAAAAAAGATAAGCCACGAGGGCAAAATATCAGGGAACAGGCTAAATCAATGTTTAGTTGATTTCTGTTCCACTAGATGGCGCTCTGCCTTCTGTAAAGCACATGTGCTCCTGGTCAGGATATGCCATTTTTAATATTGATTTCAACACCTGATCTTTTTATCTTTTATTTTTTCTTTCGTTTTTTTTTTTTTCAGAAATATATATATTTAACTATAAATATTTCCACAATCTTTACAGAAGCCGTTGGTCGGATTCCTACATTGTTCATCTTTGTACTCCAGTAGATGGGCAGTAATGCCAGAAATCTTAAGATTGTAATAAAAAAGAAAAGAAAATTCTCTCCAGAAACCTTTTGCTCTTTTTAGTCTTTATTATGGGTAATTGTGTTATCTGAAATCTTGGCAATAATTAACGAAAATGGTTAGAATCCCAATTTATAGACTTGACAGAGCTTATAGACAATGTCATCCTGATGTTGGACAGGAATAAAAGACATGTATGTATACACTCGTATGGTGATGGTACATCTGATCCAGCTCCGCCTAGACACTGCCCCACCTAGACCGGCAAAAACCTGCAGAGGAAGTTTCCGCTATGTCAGAGGTCAAACCAGTTTCACCGCAGGAAAACTTTCCTCCAGGGCAGGAAGCCATCTCTGATTGCTAATCACTTCGCCCGGCCACTTTCGGTATTTACCTGGGGCCGGTAGATCCTCTACCTGGATCTACTTAACATTGCTCTGACAACTTTCGGTATTTACTTGGGGCCGGTAGATCCTCTATTTGGATCTACACAAAATCGCTCTTCTAACTTTCGGTATCTACCTGAGGACAATAGTTTCTCTAACTGGATCTACGCAATATTGCTCTTCCAACTTTCGGTATCTACCTGGAACTACTCAAAATTTCTCTTCCACTTTCGGTATATACCTGAGGACAATATTTTCTCTAACTGGATCGGCACAATATTGCTCTTCCAACTTTCGGTATCTACCTGGAACTACTTAAAATTTCTCTTCCACTTTCGGTGTCTACCTGAGGACAATATTTTCTCTAACTGGATCTACACAATATTGCTCTTCCAACTTTCGGTATCTACCTGGAACTACTCAAAATTTCTCTTCCACTTTCGGTATCTACCTGAGGACAATATTTTCTCTAACTGGATCTACACAATATTGCTCTTCCAACTTTCGGTATCTACCTGGAACTACTCAAAATTTCTCTTCCACTTTCGGTATCTACCTGAGGACAATATTTTCTCTAACTGGATCTACACAACATTTCTCTGACAACTTTCGGTATATACCTGGGACCGGTAGTTTCTCTACCTGGATCTACTCAACATTGCTCTGACAACTTTCGGTACCTACTTGGAGCTAGTAGATTCTCTACTTAGATCAACTAACATCGTTTTTCTAACTTTCGGTATCTACTACTGGCCAGTAGCTTTCTACCTGGAACTACTCAAAATTTCTCTTACACTTTAGGTATCTACTTGGAGCCAGTAGATTCTATACCTGGATCTACTCAATATCGCTCTTCCAACTTTCAGTATCTACCTGGGACCAGTAGTTTTTTCTACCGGGATCTACACAACATCGCTCTTCCAACTTTTGGTATTTACTATTGACCAGTATCTTTCTACCTGGATCTACAGAACTTCTCTCTTCCAACTTTTAGTATCTACCTGAAGACAGTAGTTTCTCTACCTGAATCTACACAATATCGTTCTTACAACTTTCGGTATCTATTTGGGGCCAATAGATGTCTGAATCTACTCAAAATCATTCTTTCAACTTGATATATGCTTTCTATTTCTATGAAAAATAGACACTTCGACCAGATAGAGTTTTTTGGTATATGTTATTATATATCTTTCCAATCAGTTATTGCAACCAGATTTCAGACACAATGTTTCTCTCTCGTTCAAAATTCAATTACCAGGCACTCACACCGTCTGATGACACAATGTAGTTTTATCTATCAGGAAATGTTATTAGAATAGATGGCGACCATTTCGTCAGTTAATTTACAGTAAGTACATCGTGTCGCAATTGTCTCCTAGGAAACGTCATCTCTGAAGTCTCACTTTGACAACGGCAAAAAAGAATCCAATTGAACCTCGATTTCTCCCAAATTATAGAGATGTCTCTTGTAATAACGTTATCTCCTTGGGGAGAAATGAGATCCCAGAAATAGGATTTAGCAATGGCGAGTTTTTTCCATGTCGAAGGAAGATGTCGAAGGATGACAAGGTTGATCGCTTCCTGACTTGTGGAAGGAGGTCGAGTGGGGGATCGCTTTATATCATCGATTGTCTTGTTTGATTGATTGATTGATTGATTGGATAGTTGGACCCTGTACTCCTTGGGACTGGTTATTCTCATGGAGACCTTAGGAATTGGTCTCTAGATACTTCTTGTGGTATCTTGTGGGACTGGTTATTTTCATGAAGAACCTAGTAATTGGTCTCTAGATGCGTCTTGGTAGTGTCATTTTCTTAGAAACTCTAAGAATTGGATCCAACGACTTGTCACTGGTTCACCGGTACAGCTCCTGCTGCTGACCTCTCATCTGGGAGGCATTTACCATCATCCCCCTGACCTGCAGAGCTGGGTCTTCGGGCATGGTCTAGGATGATGACGCCCTGACCATCCTGACGTCTGCCATGTCTCTATAAGTATCATCTCGACATTGAACTCAGAGATCCTGTCTGGAGGAGGACAAGGTGGAGGAGCCTTCCTTCCTGAGAACAGCTGTTTATATTTAATCACTATAAATTGTGAATTATCATTAATTTTTGTATCAATTAACTAAGAGCGTCAATAAAATATTTTTGAATTCTTTCTAAGAATCGGTCTTCAGCTATTTCTTGGTTTTGTCATTCTTCTTGGGACTGGTTATTCTCAATGGAGACCCTAGGAATTGGTCCCTAACTACTTCTTGGTAATGTAATTCTCATAATTTTATTCTCTGTGTACGTAGCTTCTCTATCTCTTTAGAACACTGATCTCTTGTGGTCTTTGGCCGTGAAAAAAAAAAACGATTTTTTATTATCATTAAAGCTAATTCTTACAGATTTCGAACTTATACATCTGTAAAAGTAGCTATAAAATAACAATTAAGTTTGAAATCTTGTATCATGAGATCTCATTAAAAGAAATTATTTTACATTAAGCAATAACAGATCTTGTGGTCGTAAATACAGATTCATTTTAAAATAAAATTTTCAAATAAATGGTTTTTTAAAATAGAATTTATGAACGTGAGATATGAGTGGAAGTTGAGAATAAACACATTTATAAAGATATCTATCAGAATTCTGATATGACAAACAGTTAAATATGTTCTTCTTATCTCTCCAAGCTATCAGAGATTCCAGTCCCCGTGAGATTCCTATGGAATCCAGGGTCTTCCACCTAGGAAACCGGCATGTCCAACCTCGCCCAAACTGGTTACATACCGCCCTCTATTTTTACACCAAGCATCCACCTGCCTATCTTTTCAAGAAATGGAGGTTTGGAAGAAAAGCGGTATATGGAACGCTTCACGATTTTGCGTATAATCCGTGCGCAGTGGTCATGCTAATGCTCGTGTATCTTCAAAAAAGGTCACTGTGATATCTTACAGAGGTATTGTATGAATACCGATATACATACTAAAAGGTACAATTTCCTTAAGTTTTGTCCATGAGTGTATCTTTCAGATTTATTGTCTGAATACCGATATACACGCTAAAAAGTACAACTTCCTTAAGTTTTGTCCATGAGTGTATCTTTCAGAGTTATTGTCTGAATCCCAAATACATGCTGAAATGTACAACTTCCTTAAGTTTTGTCCATGAGTATATCTTTCAGAGTTATTATCTGAATTTCGATATACATGCTAAAAAGTAGAACTTCCTTAAGTTTTGTCCATGAGTGAATCTTTCAGAGTTATTGTCTGAATCCCAAATACATGCTGAAATGTACAACTTCCTTAAATTTTGTCCATGAGTGTATCTTTCAGATTTATTGTCTAAATCCTGATATACATGCTGAAAGGTACAACTTCCTTAAGTTTTGTCCATGAGTGTATCTTCCAGAATTATTATCTGAATTCCGATATCCACGCTGAAAAGTACAACTTTCTTTTGTCCATGAGTGTATATTTCAGAGTTATTGTCTGAATACCGATATATATGCTAAAAGGTACAACTTCCTTAAGTCCATGAGTGTATCTTTCAGAGTTATTGTCTGAATACCGATATATACGCTAAAAGGTACAACTTCCTTAAGTTTTATCCATGAGTGTAATTTGACCATATTCAATCCAACCACCAACGAGAAACAAACACCAGAAGATACAGGGAACTACTGTATCTCCTAGTTCTCTCCAAAAATAAGCTGCTCTAGAAAACTTCCACTCAAACGTCCTTGAAGATATCAATTAAGATTCCTATCTACTAGTTATATTGCTTGAAAAAAGGCATTAGGCTACAGTACACCTTAGCGGCAGGGGGTCGGTGGAAGGATGGTCTAAACCATTGGTTTTCGACTGCTACGACCCGGGTTCGATTCCCGCATTGGGCACTTTTTTCTGTTAAAAAAAAAAAAAATTCCAATTGCCCCCGATTCTTGCAAAAGTTCAACCCTACCAGCGAGTACAAGTAATAAAAGGGGCTCTGGCACATTTTTAAGTGCAAAGTCGAACTGCTTTTCATATGTGTAGACATGTGGTGCACTTACAGTAAAAGCAGTCGCTTACTTCTACCCACCATGATTATTATGGCCTGTACCACGTGTACTAGGGATAAGCAAAAAAAAAAAAACCTCCTTAGTGGCTAAATTACGTTGCTTAGAGACTTTTGATAAATGCAAACGTCAAAGACATGCTGATGGAACTTGTGCCATCCTGATAAATGAACTGTGGAATGCACGACCTCGTGAAAGTCATTAGTTCTTGTCCTCGCTTTCTTTTTATTTTTATAACTCGGAGAACATTATTTTTAGCAGCAAATATGATTTAATCATTAGAAATATGGTGGTGAACTACTTTCAAAAGTTTAACTTTTTTTTTTTACAAAATTTATTTTCTTCACATTAAAGATACTTCAGCAAGTAAATCTTTATTATTATCTCGACGTTTCGACAAAAATATTTTGTCCTCGTCAGGAGCAAACAAAAAATAAAACATAATACAAACTTCTACTGCCCTTACTGCCCTACTATATCGCAGTAAGGGCAGTAGAAGTTTGTATTGTATATAAAAGAAACATTCGTGCTTTTAAATCCTTTCATTTTATATGTATAGATGGCGCGTTATTGCTTTGTGTTAAAAATTAAAACATTTGTGGCAAAAGATTTTTGTCGAAACGTTTCGACAATATAAAAAAGATTTACTGGCCGAAATATCTTTAATTTGAAGAACTATGAATGCCGGCCAGGCAACTTCTATATTTACGAAATTGTATTTTTTTTTGTCCATAATATAAATATTTATATATCAATTATATTTTCTCCACATTGAATATAAGCACAAATATTTTAAAACTTAATTCTATTGACGTTATGTGGCGCTGAGTTTGTTGTTGACACATTAAAAAGGTATATTACCTTGATAAAGGTTGGTATTCAGCCAACTGAAATATTGGTAAAATAAATTATATTTTGATCCCCAATATATGCCTTTTCAATTAAAGATCTATTACGGATTTTTTATGCTTCATTTTTATAAGTATCTGGTAAATATTTCTACAAATTTGAACTTTTAACTGCCCATTTCTCGATTTTTAAGGAAGCCTATAGGACCAACCAGTAGTCTCTAGACGTTGTTAAAGTTCAGCCTTCGCCTCGCTGACAAAGACCAACAGCCTGAAGCGCGTACGTGGTTAGCTTTCTCTGATCTATCAAGATAATAAGTTGGCCAAACATAATAAAATAGATTTAAATCAACATTAGGTTTATATTTATACTGATAGATGGCGCTCTGTCATCTAAAATATCTATTTGAGTGCTCAGGATATATCTATTTATTCCTTTTACTAGCTGACCTTCTTTTAACCCCTTTTTCTATTCGCATATCTCTATAAATATAAAAGCAACTCTGTGAATATATGAATAATAAATATTGACCTTTGACCATAATATCAGGTTAAGAAGGATTGACATATATAAATGAAAGCTTTTCACAGAACAAAGTGACTTAATGACAGCTCATCAAATAGTGTTGTAATTTTGATTACAAGCCGGAAAACATATCATATAATCATTTTATACGTACATATGTAAAATATATTTATAAATAATGATAAACAATGATAAATCTTTGAGGAGATACCTAGCTCTTATAGGTTTGACGCAGAAAAATTCTTTATTTTATATATATGCGAGCTAGTTAAACAATGGACATTATTTGAGAAGCTGGAAACCTTATTTTAATGTTATTATAAAGCATATAGTTTTGGAATGAAAAAGTTTGAATTAATTGATATTACCACGTGGAAAATTAGGGAAGACCAACTTCGGGATAAGACAGCAATTTATTTCAGGCAAGAACAAAAAAAAAAACTAAGAATGGCAAACAAAAGATAAGCTACGAGGGAAATTTACAGAGTAGCAAAATATAAACATAAAAAAATGACCACTCTGTTAATAAAAATAATAAAATTAATAAATACTTTGTTACAATATATACTTCTTTTTTCTTTCTTATATCCATTCAATCATATTAGGATATCAAGTTGTGACCCTTGATGGTGTCTGTTTGACAACCATCATGAGTTTATTTGTTGTTTCTTTAAATATACCTCTCTTGCTATTATGTTGAAGCGGTGCAGCAAAGAAGATGAAGATGTGGGCAAGCTAAGAAAAGAAGGTATACAGGGCCCCCCCTACACAAGGAAGTGTTTATTGACTGATTCCAGAGGAGGGGGCGGTAGACAAACAGTCCAGCTGGTGCCGTAGTGAAGGAAGGAGCCTAGATAGCGGTCGCCTGAAGGGGGTTTGTGCGCCTAGAGGACATGGCAGTCTGGGGGGGGAGAAGTAGTCTGGTGACATCGAGATCTGCGGAAAGAAGAAGACGGCGGAGAGTTACCTCCGGGGCGTGTGGATGATCCTGCAAGGCGGTGCCAGGAGAGACTGACATCGGAGCGACCTACAAGGCGGTGTAGGCCAGGCTGCATGTGTATAGTGTGGAGCGGAACGCTTCACAAGAGAGACATCCACGGCGCCAAGGATTCTTCTGACGGGGAGGTTGAAGGCAAGTCCCACTGTTGTATTCCTTCTGTTAGTGAGACATAATAAAGCGCTAACTTTAACTACAATCCCTTCGAACTCACATGTGTATATTTGTGGCATCCTGAGTAGACAAAGTACACGAATAGCGTCTGGGTACGACGTAACAATATTATTTCAGGTATGATTTTCAATCCTAGGTGAAGTCTATTTAGAACGCATTGTCCAAATAAAATGCGAGTTTTGCATGTATGTCAGTTAAATTAGTGCTAAAACTAGGTTGTATTTTCAATCTAGATCGCCAAGCTTTAGACATGTGTGTATTCTTGATCAAATTCCTGTTAATCGCTCCAAGCACATTCTTCAAATCAACTATATCAATATGCGAATCGACTTATTTTTCACAATGTCCTTTAAACTCAGTTTTGTCAGTGTTATATCACACTATAACCAGTATAGGAAAGGTATCATACTCGAAATATTATACCCGCCCAGAAATCCTCCTCTACGTGGCGGGCGGTAGAAGCAGCACAAGTAAGGGACTGCTCTGTAGTACGGTGTCGTGAGCCGCTACGGTAACTGTCAACAGGGAACTCTGTAATGTGGCTGACTAATGTCCAAATAGAATGCGTGAGTTACATGTTATTTCAGGTAAGGCAGTCTTAAAACTGGGTGGTCTCTTCAATCCATATTTTCCAAGATAATCAATCCATAGCCATAACCGAGTAGTAAGACATCTTGGTTTCTTTCTTCAGTTGGTCTATGAATGTAGTTTCTATTTTTGATCAGGTACCTTCGATTGGATCTTTAAATAAATTTATTAGTTGTTTTACTTTGTTGTTTAGTGTGTTTTGTTATGTTAGTTGGGTTTATGAGCTGTATGACTAACGGGGCAATGACACCCCTTCCTTTCCATGGAGCAACATGGACAAGACACCACAACCACCAGCTTATACCTTATCCACCAAAAGGAAGACACAATTCGGCCAATAACTTAGTGTCATTCAGTTAAATCAAAGTTTAGAACAATCTAGAAACAATGATAATTTCACATTTTCTAAACACACAATAGCTTAAACAATAAGTTTTTAGAGGAAAAAAACAATTGATTTACGCCTTGACCTGAATTGTGCCCAAAAATGTCCAACAATGGGGAGGTTGGAAGATGGGGAAGTCTATTGTATTCTTTTTCCACACAATCAGCTGCCTACACTTAATATTGAAACATGTCTGAACGCAAACTTATCATCAAAGCTTCACTTCATGTAGTCCAGCATTTTTCCAACCTCTTCCATAACTCTCTTACGGGAAACTATATATAAAATGAAGATCAGAATACTAAATACCTATGTACACAATGGAGACAAAACTTAAGGAATATAATCGTTATTTCTCCTTAAAATATATTTCTATTTTTCGTTCAAGGGAAACACATGCGGGATAATTTTCAAATGTCGTTCTACAATCATAAGCCGCATTATATTTTATTATAGTGTATATATATATACTAGCCGAATGACCCGGGCAACGCCCGTGTTTTACCCGATTGAATGTTTTGATTCAAATACCATTTGTTACAATTATAAATTGGCGCCTTATATAAATGCATATGTTAGTTAATAACTATAGCCTATTTGCTTTATCTGTCTATGTACTGTTGGCTTCCGTAGGCGTCTCTTACTGGGAAAAGGAAAGAGAGGATTCCATTTGGTTATTAACTAATATATGCATTTATTTAAGGAGGGACCCGCTCCAACACAATAGTTACAAAAACGAAAAAGCGAGTGGGGGGGGCAAAGGTGGCGTGATCGAAGCCAACCAATAGGAGGGCGCCATTCCAAAAAAAAAAAAGCAAACGGTGACAGAGATGACTGATGAAGAATGACGCTCGTAACTGTATATAGAATATATATTTATCATTAATATAGAATTAATATGTATATACACACAATTATTTACACTGTTGTATATAAATCTTCCTCTCTTTCAAGCACAATGTGTGGAAAAAATATTAATAATGGTATTGTTCTGTAATATTATATATAATTGTTAGCTGTATATATACTGAATGCAATATTTAAATCAAAGATACAATTCTTTCATTGGCCTTGTAGAACGATAGTGGTGTACGCGTGCTCGCATGTTTTAGTGAAAAACACAAACATCCTCGATAAAGAGAGGCGAGTGGCCCTCAAAATATTGGAACATTAAAATTATTATAAATCCAATATATGCAACTTTGTTGATTATATATATATAGGGTCGCCTCTCCCGGCTTTGTCACCGACTCGAGGCCGCTAGTTGCGGCGACGGTCAATAGATGGCGTCTGGTTTTAGACGTCTATTTTGACGGGAGAGGCGACCCTTGTCTCTTTAGATCAATTTCCTCCCGGCAAAATCTCCATCTATATTTATATATATATAATTAAAATAATTCAGCTCTATATTTACATATTTCTTTATAAACAAAGAGCTCCTTTATCAAAGAGCTAAATTAGTTGATCAGGGTGTCTGTTATTATACTAATTGATCAAATGGTTTGAACCATGATATCTATGGTTGCATGATATATTTGATAGCTTCATATCTATGGGAGGTGTCAGATCAAATCAAACATAAATTTCACTAGTCATAAGAGAAAGTTTATCAAAGAACTAAATTAATTTAACTATAACTAGAGGGTGTCTGTTATCATAATGGTTAATCTTGATTAAGAAATGGTTTGGACACAGTAGCATGACATCTATGGGTTGTATAAGATCAAGGCAATCAGAAATATCAACATCAAATCATAAGGGAAAGTTGATCTGAGAGCTAAATTAGTTGAACTAATTAGAGGGTGTCTGTTATCATAATGGTTAATCTTGATTGTCACACGGTTTGAACACGAGAACCTGACATCTATGGGTTGTATAAGATCAAGGCATTCAGAAATATTAAATATAAAAAGGCATCTCCTTATCGTGCAACTTAAAGTTGCTGATGGCTTGCGCCATCAATCGGAATAAATATCAACTACTCTCGTTGATTTTTAATTATTCCAGAATTGGCCAAATACCCATTCTTGATTAATCAAGAAAAGCTAACCACGGACGCGTTTCGGGCTGTTGGCCCTCATCAGCGTAGTGCAAGCTGTACCTCAACGCCCAAAAAACAGATCATTCAGGCATCCTGAAAAATCATGAAACGGGTAGTTAAGGTCAGAATTGCATGAGACCACGACACAATGTGAAAAAATAGTACAAATGTGATATTGTACTGGGATAAGGTGCATAAATTATGAAAAAGGCATCTCCTTATTGTACAACCTAAAGTACTGATGGCTTGCGCCAGAAATATTAACATCAATTCATAAGGGAAAGTTGATTTAAAAGTCAAATTAGGTGAACTAAATAGCATGTCTTATCATAATGATTGACCATGATTGTCAAAAGGTTTGAACCATGATATCTATGAGCGATATAAGATCAAAGCATACAGAAATATCAATATCAAATCATAAGCCATTTCAGAAAGTTTATTAAAGTGCTAAATTAGTTGAACTAGGATTTTAACTTCGGAGGGGAAGCAGTAACAAGCTCGCTAAAAAAACCTGGGCTCAGCTGGCCCGACTGATAGTACCCTGTAAGGGCTCCAGGGATACAGGATGAGCAGCGTTTGTACTCCATGTTAGGAGCGGCTGCACATGGCGTCTGTTCCTCATGTCAGAGGCGACCATTTCTTTTGGAGCTAAGTCGGCCTGCCACTGAGTAGTGTTCCCAGTCTTAATGACAAAGGCAGACGCATTCTACTTCACCCAGTCATGATCTCAAGCTTTACAAGCTTGATACCCTAATATGATTGAGTGGAGATAAGAAATAAGAAGAGAAGAGTTGAACTAATCAGCATGTCTATTAACATACTTATTGATCTTTATTGTCAAATGGTTTGAACACACAGTATCATGGCACCTATGGATGGTATCAGATCAAGGAAATCAGAAATATAAACATCAAATCATAAGGGAAAGTTTTTCTAAAAGCTAAATTAGTTTAGTCAACTAGCTTGTCTGTTATCATACTGATTTATCTTTTTTGTCAAATGGTTTGAACACACAATATCATGGCACCTATGGTATCAGATCAAAGCTAGCAGATAAATAAACATCAAGTCATAGGGGAAAGTTAATCTAAGAGACAAATTAGTTGAAAGCTTGTTTACATACTGATTTATCTTGATTGTCAAATGGTATAGAACCTATGGATAATAACAATAATCAGTAAAAGCATCTAGCAATATGATCAAGGGAAGTTGATTCAAGGGCCAAATTAGTTGAACTAACTAGCGTGACTGTTGGACAAACCCATTGATCAATGCTCTAGGTTGACAAATGGTTTAAACACAGTAGCACAACACCTATGGCCAGTATCAGATCAAAGCAAACAGAAATATCAACATAAAGTCATCAGGGAAAGTTAATCTATGTGCTAAATTAGTTGAGATAATTAGCGTGCCTGTTGTCAACCTGTTTGATCTTGATTGTCAAAGCGTTTGGACACGGCAACGCGACACCCATGGGTGGGACCAAGACCGAAATAACCGTTCCAGCCGGAAGAGAGTAAACAATCCAGAATCACAACTAATGATAGTTTTATTGCCGCGGTGGAGGACCGCTTCCTCCCTTTATCCATCCTTCCACAGATTGGTATCGCTCGACATTGTTATCTGGGGCGGGTATTGTCAATGCTTCCTTCCGCCCCCTGCGGATTTACATTCCGAACTTTCTTGAACTCTTTCTTTTGCCATTTCTTCACTCTTACTATATCTTAACAGGATATTGGCAGAAGTCCTTTCAGCATGATTCAATATTTCAAACAATTTCAATAAAAACAAAACTTTCTTCACTCAACAACAACAACAAAAGCCTTTATTGAGGACCTCTCGTCCTATATAGGATTCGCCAGTTTACAGAGTAAGAGAAGAGAACTAAGAACCTTCTTCACTCTTTCTTTTACCATTTCTTTACAGGATATTCGCAGAAGTCCTTTCAGCATGATTCAATATTTCAAAACACAGATTTACAATCGAAACAAACATTTATTACACTCTTTCTTTTTACCATATCTTCAAAGCACATTCGCAGAAGTCCTTTAAGCATGAGTCAACACTTCAAAACAGATTTACAATCGAAACAAAACTTTCCTTCAATCTTTTTTTTATCATATCTTCACAAGACATTCGCAGAAGCCCTTTCAGCATGAGCCAATTCAAACTAGTTCATTTAACATTAAACACAGATTTACGTGCAAAGTAAACTTTTTTTCCACTCTTTCTTTTACCGTTTCTTCGCCAGACATTCGAAAAGTCCCTTCCAACTTGAATCAATTTAAACTATCTCGTTTCACATATATGTGTGTACATTCATACATAGATTTACATGCAAAATACAAATTTCTTCCACTCTTTCTTTTAGATTCCCTTCACAGGACATGTGAGCATTGTAGAATATCTTTGACTATTGTATTAGAAAGAACTAAAGACACAGTATCTAGGAGAGTTAAAACATTGCAGAGAATATCAGATGTTACATAAATAACTACGGACAGTGTCTACAAGAGTTGAAAACTACAGAATACGAAAGACTATTGTGTCAGAAAGACAGTATCTACAAGAGATGAAGACTCCCAGAAGAAGATGTGGCCCCTCAGCCAGTGACCTACAGACCGGATGATTGATGGCTTTCCTTCAGGTAAACTTGTTCTGTCTGAATTACTGGAAGATGCACCACTTCCATTGTTCGTAATGGACCAGGGATTGAATTCAAACACATCTACTGACTTCATTGCTTTGATATCCATGTAACAACACACTCTGGTATAGACAGAACTTGTTCATATTTTCCTTTATTTGCATACAAAATTATATTTACATCGTGAGACGTACCGTACGCTTTGGATTGAATTAAAACATGTATACTAACTTCATTGCTTAGATATTTTATCCTTTAGATTGTAGATCCTTCACATACCCAAGATAGAAGACATTACGACTGCTTTGATAGAGATGTATGGAGACATCTGAGGCATATAACATTTAAAATGTTATAATATCTTGATAAAGGTTGGCGTTCAGCCAACTGAAATATTGGTAAAATAAATAATATTTTGATCCAATATATGCCTTTTTATTTAAAGAGATATATATATATCTTATACAAAGAAAAGAGATTTTCTGCTTGAATTTAGATTATGTTGATGTTTATGCCATGGAGTTATTTGCTGGTTCTTTTTAGGACTAAATGGTATTGGTGATGCAGTCGAGGAAATAATAATAATAGTCTTGATAAGAGGTTTATTTAATTGAGCTAAGGAATGTATAAAAGACATAATTTGGTAAAAGTACTGCCTGGCTTAAGGCGTAAGAATAAAAAAATTAAAAGATCATTAACATAATATACAAAAGTTTTGAGCCGGCCATTGGGGAAGAGAAAATATCTTTATTTTACGGGGCTGCTAACCAAAATGAATGATTTTTGAGCCCCGGATTATAGGCCATTGGGGAACAACAACAACGAGTATTTATAGGGGAAGAGTGACCTCTGGCGGTCGATTTAGCAGAGTATTTGAATCTATGGAATATAATATAAAATAAAATAATATTTTTATATAACATATATGTAGTAGTGTTATATCTATAATATATTAAAGAAAGTGTGGTATAAGAGAAGGGGAGAGTAAAGAAAGATAAAAAGAAATATATATGATTAAGGGATTAGCTAAAAATTTCTATTATTCATTCTAAAACAAAGTTGCTCTGTATCTTCTACCTTTTTGTTATATTTAAAGCAGTTCTGTTGATAAACTTAGAAGATATCAGAGGCTATTGTATGGTTGAACTAATTAGTAATCAAAGATATAGATGTAACAGATTCAAGTATTCTTATTTCCAGTAAAGAAATGTATATTAAATACCTTCTGTAGATATATTTCAAATTATATAGCAACAAATATATTTTAAGAAACTGATAATTTATATTATATTGATTGTACATATTGCCAGACATTCATTTCTTTTGTATAAAGTTCTCTGTTCTCGGTTTATTTCTCTCTCTCTCTTTCTCCTTGTTAATATCATATGACTATTCTTTACGAACTACAATTATTGTAAATATATATTCACATTGTGTAGCGTTCTCACGCAATTTTGGCCTTAACTACCCGTTTCATGATTTTTCAGGATGCCTGAATGACCAATTTTTTGGTCGTTGAGGTACAGCTTGCACCATCTGAT
>CP092873.1:4369724-4381778 GCA_030710605.1 Cordylochernes scorpioides
TTACGTTCTTGGATTTCAATAATAGAACGTGATTATGATTAAATAGTGAAAAGAGAATTCTCTCACTTAGGCAACGCATCGCTTTACAGTCATTGGGATATCATTGTTAATGTAATATATCAGCGTGAAATATTCTGTGAAGATTGTTTGCTTCTGTAATTCTCAAGTTGTTATCATCATAGTTGTTTTGAGTATATATAATTTGCATTATTTTCTTCTTTATTGCATTCATTTAATTTAATATTTTTGTGTTCATTTATTTTGATTAAATATTCAAATTTTCAATGGTGCAAAAGGTACGCCAAAAATAAAAGTTTTCTTTCTTCGTTTCACTAAAGTAATTGCAGTTAAGACTCTATAGTAGTTGATGTACGAAACTGCTTACGTCATTGTATCAAGATGGGCCGATAGTTCTTCCTATTGTTGTGATAGTATCAAACCATGGATAACTCAAACAATAAAATACTATTCAAATCTAATCAACATATATTTTACTTTTCATATCTAGATAAATGTTTTGATTTGATTATTTATTCAGAGATAACCAAACATTTATTGAAGTTATTTCCTGAGCTAATAGTTGTGGTGTTTGATGGTCTTTTCTCATCAATTCGTATTCCGATAACGTCTTCATCAATTTGCCTCAATAACATATTGAAGGGATCCATTTTTTTCTTGATGATTCTCCTAATGATGGCATCAGCTGCTATCTTGATGGTTTTCTGCATTTGCCAATGTTTCTCTAATGACACATTTACCTTTGGTTATCTACCCAATCATGTCCTGTATAATGTACTTAACCTCAAATACCTAACTTATCTTCATTATAACTTGTTTATAAAAGATTTATTGTTCACATTTGCTATAGCGTACAATACATATTTATTACAGTAGGAGATGAGAATCGCCGGGTATCATGTCTAAGAAGAGATTAAAAAAAAACTGATGGATAAAGAATCCTTATATATATTTGTGTGTGAAAAAAGGGGGAAAAAGAAAAAATAATGAAAGGGTAAGGTGTTAAAATAAAAACAAAGAAGTCATATCCTTCTTCTTCTTTCTTATCTCCACTCAATCATATTAGGGTATCAAGTTGTGACCCTTGATGGTGTCTGTTTGACAACCATCATGACTGAGTGAAGTAGAATTCCTTTGTCATTAAGACTGGGAGCACTACTCAGTGGCAGGCTGACTTAGCTCCAAAAGAAATGGCCACCTCTGACATGAGGAACAGACGTCATGTGCAGCCGCTCCTAACATGGAGTACAAACGCTGCTCATCCTGTATCCCTCGATTAGGAGCCCTTACAGGGTACTATCAGCCGGGCCAGCTGAGCCCAGGTTATTAGTGAGCTTGTTGCTGCTCCCCTCCTCCTTTTTCATCCGGGCTTGGGACCAGCAAAGGCGGAGTTAGGCATATCCTGACTAGGAGCACATGTGCTTTTTAGATAGCAGAGCGCCATCTAGTCGAACAGAAATCAACTGAACGTTGATTTAGCCTGTTCCCTGATATTTGGCCAACCCATTTTCTTGATAAATCAAGAAAAGCCATCCACGAACGCGTTTCGGGCTGTTGGCCCCTTGTCAGCGTGGAGCAGGCTGTACTTCTGTTCCACTAGATGGCGCTCTGCCATCTAAAAAGCACATGTGCTCCTGGACAGGGTATACCTTCTTTGCTTTTAATATATATTTGTGTGTATGTGAAAAATAATTAAAAAATAGAAAAATGGTGAGGTATGTTAGTATTAAAAAAAAATGGAAAAAAGGCATATCCCTGACTCGCTGACATAGTATTTAGTTTATTTTTGTTCCACTAGATGGCGCTCTGCCATAAAAAATACCCATGTGAGCTGTTCAGGATGTATTTTTTGTTTTGATATATATTTATGTTATGAAAAATATTTTCTGCTTGATTTTGTAATTGTTGAAATTATGCTATGGTAATGCAGTCATGGGAATAATAAAATAGTTTTGATCAGAAATTTCTTTAATTGAGCTAAAGGAACTTGTCGAATTATGTTTTTTATATTTTGTTTCCCGATGGCCGGCTCAAACCTTTTGTACATTATGTAAATAATATTTTGTTTTCCTTGTTCTACTCGTCTTAAGACAGGCAGTACTTTTGTCGAATTATGTTTTTATATAAAAGTACTGCCTGTCTTAAGGCGAGTAGAACAAGGAAAACAAAAGATTATTTACATAATGTACAAAAGTTTGAGTCGGCCATCGGGAAAAACAACAATGTGTTTTTATAGGGAAAGCGTGACCTCTGGCGGTCGATTTAACAGAGTATTTGTATCTATGAAATATAATTTTTTTAAATAAAATAATATTTTAATATAACATATATATACCTGACCAGGAGCACATGTGCTTTACAGAAGGCAGAGCGCCATCTGGTGGAACAGAACATTGATTTAGCCTGTTCCCTGATTATACTGCCTACTGTAAAGGACACGTGCTCCCGGTCAGGATAAACCATTTTTATTTTTGATTTCAACACCTGACCTTTTTTATCTTTTATTTTTTCTTTCATTTTTTAATATATATACCTATTCACCAGGATTAAGATTGAATACCTAAAGTGAGATAACACAAAAACAACAACAACAAAAGTCTTTATTTAGGGCATTCCGCCCCACATAGGATTCGCCGTATTTACACATCAACAAGAGGAGAGGGAAGCGGAAACATTTACAACAAAATAAAGTTTGTCTCACATTCAGTTACCTATTTACAGATAGGTCATCCTCCAGTATCCTTTGCCCTGCATTCTTTCTTATGCGCCCAGCTTCTGTGCAGAACTTAAAGTATTTAACAATCAGTAATTCATCATCCAGAGCTGAAGAGAGAAGACCTAAAGTGAGTTATTAGAATAAAGAATGTCTTACGTGATCAAGTTCATTCTTGATCAATAAATAAAAATAGAGGTGAATCATTATCAATAGACAACCAGCTACAGATTTCTTTATTGGGTTTGAATTTAGAATTGTAGAAGGTAGAATTCCTTCTGAGATATTTTCAATAGAATGAAGAAATTTCTTGAAAATAAAGATACTTCGGCCAGTAAATCTTTTTATTACCTAGACGTTTCGACAACAATCTTTTGTCCTCGTCAGGAGCAAACAAAAATTAAACATTTAGCAAGGCGTTAAAAATCTAATTTTTGTTTGCTCCTGACGAGGAAAAAGATTTTTGTCGAAATGTCAAGGTAATAAAAAAAGATTTACTGGCCGAAGTATCTTTATTTTCAAGAAATATGAATGCCGGTCAGGCAGCTTGATTATTTACGAGAATGAAGAAAGTCTTTAAAATCCTCGGACAGATGAAAAAATACCAAGACGGATTGATCATTCGATAAACACAAAGGAGAACCATAAATAGCTACAGAAGTTCTGGATGAAAAATAATGAAGGCTGATAATTGGAGGGAGTGCAGTTCAAACTGAGATATTTTTTTTAAAAATTCCTTGAGGTTCCCGTAGAGTTGGAAAATGACATGAGAGAATCGAAACGAGAATGTCTACGGTTCAAACTATGTCAGATGGATCAGAGATGAAAGGAGTGAATGAGTGAAGAAAGTGAAACAGGAGAGTTAGAGATGATTGAATTTCAATTCATGAGTGGTATGTTGAATGTATTAATGAATAAAACGCAGAAACTATACTCTAAAGTCCAGAACATTGGAAGAATAATAGGCGATTGTCGATTTTGATAAGGCATAATCCTATACGCGGGTAGAATTCCATAGGCGTCTAGAATGATTGAAGAAGGCCAGGACAGAGACATCAGGACTGTATTTCGAGCTGTTTTGGCTGAAGTATTAGTGTTTATCAGGAGTTAGGAAGGAGGAAGGAAGGCCAGGAAAGAGACACCAGGACTGTAGTTCGAGCTGTTGTGGCTGAAGTAGTAGTGTTTATCAGGAGTTCATAAGGATAGAAGAAGGCCAGGAAAGAGACACCAGGACTGTAGTTCGAGCTGTTGTGGCTGAAGTAGTAGTGTTTATCAGGAGTTTAGAAGGAGAGAAGAAGGCCAGGAAAGAGACACCAGGACTGTAGTTCGAGCTGTTGTGGCTGAAGTAGTAGTGTTTATCAGGAGTTTAGAAGGAGAGAAGAAGGCCAGGAAAGAGACACCAGGACTGTAGTTCGAGCTGTTGTGGCTGAAGTAGTAGTGTTTATCAGGAGTTCAGCAGGAGAGAAGAAGGCCAGGAAAGATACACCGGGACTGTAGTTCGAGCTGTTGTGGCTGAAGTAGTAGTGTTTATCAGGAGTTTAGAAGGAGAGAAGAAGGCCAGGAAAGAGACACCAGGACTGTAGTTCGAGCTGTTGTGGCTGAAGTAGTAGTGTTTATCAGGAGTTCAGCAGGAGAGAAGAAGGCCAGGAAAGATACACCGGGACTGTAGTTCGAGCTGTTGTGGCTGAAGTAGTAGTGTTTATCAGGAGTTTAGAAGGAGAGAAGAAGGCCAGGAAAGAGACACCAGGACTGTAGTTCGAGCTGTTGTGGCTGAAGTAGTAGTGTTTATCAGGAGTTTAGAAGGAGAGAAGAAGGCCAGGAAAGATACACCGGGACTGTAGTTCGATCTGTTGTGGCAGAAGTAGTAATGTTTATCAGGAGTTCAGCAGGAGAGAAGAAGGCCAGGAAAGATACACCGGGACTGTAGTTCGATCTGTTGTGGCAGAAGTAGTAATGTTTATCAGGAGTTCAGCAGGAGAGAAGAAGGCCAGGAAAGAGACACCAGGACTGTAGTTCGAGCTGTTGTGGCAGAAGTAGTAGTGTTTATCAGGAGTTTAGAAGGAGAGAAGAAGGCCAGGAAAGAGACACCGGGACTGTAGTTCGAGCTGTTGTGGCTGAAGTAGTAGTGTTTATCAGGAGTTTAGAAGGAGAGAAGAAGGCCAGGAAAGAGACACCAGGACTGTAGTTCGAGCTGTTGTGGCTGAAGTAGTAGTGTTTATCAGGAGTTCAGCAGGAGAGAAGAAGGCCAGGAAAGATACACCGGGACTGTAGTTCGAGCTGTTGTGGCTGAAGTAGTAGTGTTTATCAGGAGTTTAGAAGGAGGGAAGAAGGACAGGAAAGAGACACCAGGACTGTAGTTCGAGCTGTTGTGGCTGAAGTAGTAGTGTTTATCAGGAGTTTAGAAGGAGAGAAGAAGGCCAGGAAAGAGACACCAGGACTGTAGTTCGAGCTGTTGTGACTGGAGTAGTAGTGTTTATCAGGAGTTTAGAAGGAGAGAAGAAGGCCAGGAAGAGACACCGGGACTGTAGTTCGAGCTGTTGTGACTGAAGTAGTAGTGTTTATCAGGAGTTTAGAAGGAGGGAAGAAGGCAGGAAAGAGACACCAGGACTGTAGTTCGAGCTGTTGTGGCTGAAGTAGTAGTGTTTATCAGGAGTTTAGAAGGAGAGAAGAAGGCCAGGAAAGAGACAGCAGGACTGTAGTTCGAGCTGTTGTGGCTGAAGTAGTAATGCTTATCAGGAGTTTAGAAGGAGGGAAGAAGGACAGGAAAGAGACACCAGGACTGTAGTTCGAGCTGTTGTGGCTGAGGTAGTAGTGTTTATCAGGAGTTTAGAAAGAGAGAAGAAGGCCAGGAAAGAGACACCAGGACTGTAGTTCGAGCTGTTGTGGCTGAAGTAGTAGTGTTTATCAGGAGTTTAGAAGGAGAGAAGAAGGCCAGGAAAGAGACACCGGGACTGTAGTTCGAGCTGTTGTGGCTGAGGTAGTAGTGTTTATCAGGAGTTTAGAAGGAGAGAAGAAGGCCAGGAAAGAGACACCAGGACTGTAGTTCGAGCTGTTGTGACTGAAGTAGTAGTGTTTATCAGGAGTTTAGAAGGAGAGAAGAAGGCCAGGAAAGAGACACCAGGACTGTAGTTCGAGCTGTTGTGGCTGAAGTAGTAGTGTTTATCAGGAGTTCAGAAGGAGAGAAGAAGGCCAGGAAAGAGACACCGGGACTGTAGTTCGAGCTGTTGTGGCAGAAGTAGTAGTGTTTATCAGGAGTTTAGAAGGAGGGAAGAAGGCCAGGAAAGAGACACCAGGACTGTAGCTGTGATATTTTCAATGGATCGATAAACACAACGAGGCCTGTCGGAAGGTAATGGATGGCATGCGCCGGGTTGCCCGGGGCAACGCAGGAATAATTAACATTTAATTAATTACCAGCGAGTTAACGCAGAGGACGGGTGGGTCGGTGTAGATCTTTGATGGAGTCTTGTTGGGGACGGTGTAGATCTTTGATGGAGTCTTGTTAGGGACGGTGTAGATCTTTGATGGAGTCTTGTTGGGGACGGTGTAGATCTTTGATGGAGTCTTTGTTGAGGTCGGTGTAGATCTTTGATGGAGTCTTGTTGGGGACGGTGTAGATCTTTGATGGAGTCTTGTTAGGGACGGTGTAGATCTTTGATGGAGTCTTGTTGGGGACGGTGTAGATCTTTGATGGAGTCTTTGTTGAGGTCGGTGTAGATATTTGATGGAGTCTAGTTGGGGACGGGGTAGATCCTTGATGGAGTCTTGTTGTGGACGGTGTAGATCTTTGATGGGGTTTTGTTGGGGACGTGGTAGTTCTTTGATGGAGTCTTGTTGTGGACGGTGTAGATCTTTGATGGAGTCTTGTTGGGGACGGTGTAGATCTTTGATGGAGTCTTTGTTGAGGTCGGTGTAGATATTTGATGGAGTCTAGTTGGGGACGGTGTAGATCTTTGATGGAGTCTTGTTGTGGACGGTGTAGATCTTTGATGGGGTTTTGTTGGGGACGTGGTAGATCTTTGATGGAGTTTTGTTGGGGACGGTGTAGATCTTTGATGGAGTCTTGTTTGGGGACGGTATAGATCTTTGATGGAGTCTTGTTTGGGGACGGTGTAGATCTTTGATGGAATCTTGTTGGGGACAGTGTAGATCTTTGATGGCGTTTTGTTGGGGACGGTGTAGATCTTTGATGGAGTCTTTGTTGGGGTCGGTGTAGATATTTGATGGAGTCTTGTTGTGGACGGTGTAGATCTTTGATGGGGTTTTGTTGGGGACGTGGTAGATCTTTGATGGAGTTTTTGTTGGGGACGGTGTAGATCTTTGATGATGTCTTGTTGGGGACGGTGTAGATCTTTGATGGAGTCTTGTTTGGGGACGGTGTAGATCTTTGATGATGTCTTGTTGGGGATGGTGTAGATCTTTGATGATGTCTTGTTGGGGACGGTGAAGATCTTTGATGGAGTCTTTGTTGGGGTCGGTGTAGATATTTGATGGAGTCTTGTTGTGGACGGTGTAGATCTTTGATGGGGTTTTGTTGGGGACGTGGTAGATCTTTGATGGAGTCTTGTTGGGGACGGTGTAGATCTTTGATGATGTCTTGTTGGGGTCGGTGTAGATATTTGATGGAGTCTTGTTGTGGACGGTGTAGATCTTTGATGGGGTTTTGTTGGGGACGTGTTAGATCTTTGATGGAGTTTTGTTGGGGACGGTGTAGATCTTTGATGATGTCTTGTTGGGGACGGTGTAGATCTTTGATGGAGTCTTGTTTGGGGACGGTGTAGATCTTTGATGATGTCTTGTTGGGGACGGTGTTGATCTTTGATGATGTCTTGTTGGGGACGGTGTAGATCTTTGATGATGTCTTGTTGGGGACGGTGTAGATCTTTGATGGAGTCTTTGTTGGGGTCGATGTAGATATTTGATGGAGTCTTGTTGGGGACGGTGTAGATCTTTGATGGAGTCTTGTTGGGGACGGTGTAGATCTTTGATGGAGTCTTGTTGGGGACGGTGTAGATCTTTGATGGAGTCTTGTTGGGGACGGTGTAGATATTTGATGGAGTCTTGTTGGGGACGGTGTAGATCTTTGATGGAATCTTGTTGGGGACGGTGTAGATCTTTGATGATGTCTTGTTGGGGACGGTGTAGATCTTTGATGTAGTCTTGTTGGGGACGGTGTAGATCTTTGATGGAGTCTTGTTGGGGGCGGTGTAGATCTTTGATGATGTCTTGTTGGGGACGATGTAGATATTTGATGGCGTTTTGTTGGGGACGGTGTAGATATTTGATGGAATCTTGTTGGGGACGGTGTAGATCTTTGATGATGTCTTGTTGGGGACGGTGTAGATCTTTGATGTAGTCTTGTTGGGGACGGTGTAGATCTTTGATGGAGTCTTGTTGGGGGCGGTGTAGATCTTTGATGATGTCTTGTTGGGGACGGTGTAGATCTTTGATGATGTCTTGTTGGGGACGGTGTAGATCTTTGATGGCGTTTTGTTGGGGACGGTGTAGATCTTTGATGGAGTCTTGTTGGGGACGGTGTAGATATTTGATGGAGTCTTGTTCCGGACGGTGTAGATCTTTGATGGAATCTTGTTGGGGACGGTGTAGATCTTTGATGATGTCTTGTTGGGGACGGTGTAGATCTTTGATGGAGTCTTGTTGGGGACGGTGTAGATCTTTGATGATGTCTTGTTGGGGTCGGTGTAGATATTTGATGGAGTCTTGTTGTGGACGGTGTAGATCTTTGATGGGGTTTTGTTGGGGACGTGGTAGATCTTTGATGGAGGTTTGTTGGGGACGGTGTAGATCTTTGATGATGTCTTGTTGGGGACGGTGTAGATCTTTGATGGAGTCTTGTTTGGGGACGGTGTAGATCTTTGATGATGTCTTGTTGGGGACGGTGTAGATCTTTGATGATGTCTTGTTGGGGACGGTGTAGATCTTTGATGATGTCTGGTTGGGGACGGTGTAGATCTTTGATGGAGTCTTTGTTGGGGTCGGTGTAGATATTTGATGGAGTCTTGTTGGGGACGGTGTAGATCTTTGATGGAGTCTTGTTGGGGACGGTGTAGATCTTTGATGGAGTCTTGTTGGGGACGGTGTAGATCTTTGATGGAGTCTTGTTGGGGACGGTGTAGATATTTGATGGAGTCTTGTTGGGGACGGTGTAGATCTTTGATGGAATCTTGTGGGGACGGTGTAGATCTTTGATGATGTCTTGTTGGGGGACGGTGTAGATCTTTGATGTAGTCTTGTTGGGGACGGTGTAGATCTTTGATGGAGTCTTGTTGGGGGCGGTGTAGATCTTTGATGATGTCTTGTTGGGGACGATGTAGATATTTGATGGCGTTTTGTTGGGGACGGTGTAGATCTTTGATGGAATCTTGTTGGGGACGGTGTAGATCTTTGATGATGTCTTGTTGGGGACGGTGTAGATCTTTGATGTAGTCTTGTTGGGGACGGTGTAGATCTTTGATGGAGTCTTGTTGGGGGCGGTGTAGATCTTTGATGATGTCTTGTTGGGGACGGTGTAGATCTTTGATGATGTCTTGTTGGGGACGGTGTAGATCTTTGATGGCGTTTTGTTGGGGACGGTGTAGATCTTTGATGGAGTCTTGTTGGGGACGGTGTAGATATTTGATGGCGTTTTGTTGGGGACGGTGTAGATCTTTGATGGAATCTTGTTGGGGACGGTGTAGATCTTTGATGATGTCTTGTTGGGGACGGTGTAGATCTTTGATGTAGTCTTGTTGGGGACGGTTGTAGATCTTTGATGGAGTCTTGTTCGGGACGGTGTAGATCTTTGATGGAATCTTGTTGGGGACGGTGTAGATCTTTGATGGAATCTTGTTGGGGACGGTGTAGATCTTTGATGATGTCTTGTTGGGGACGGTGTAGATCTTTGATGATGTCTTGTTGGGGACGGTGTAGATATTTGATGGAGTCTTGTTCGGGACGGTGTAGATCTTTGATGGAATCTTGTTGGGGACGGTGTAGATCTTTGATGATGTCTTGTTGGGGACGGTGTAGATCTTTGATGGAGTCTTGTTGAGTGCAGATTAGGAAGATCTTCGATGGATTCGTCGTATTTGATTCCACTCACATGATATCAATTTATATTCTATCTCCTTACAGATTTTCCTCACCGAAAAATTCCAATTCTAGACACAGTGAGAGAACAAAAAAAAATCAATAAGCCATAGGGTATACTTTTACGAATAAAATATTTTTGCTGTTGCTTTGAAGTGTATGTAATCAATGACCCTTCCCAATATATTCTTTATGAAAGACTTAAAGAGTAACTGGAAAGTGGCAAATACAAAATTGCTGAATTTTTCAATGAGAGTATTTGGTTCATGAGGAAATATCGACCTGAAAAACTCTTTGCTGTGAACTGAATTATTCGTTTCTCTTGTTTCCAACGTTATAGGACGGTTTTCTCCACTTATATTTCTTTATCATCTACTTATATATTTGCCTTATTCTGTCTGTCTGTCTGAAGCTCACGGATAGAATGCGCGCCCATTGGCTGCCTGGCGAACACGTGATCTCCCTGCCCCCCTCTAGACAACCCTGTTATCAGCTGTGTGATACATACACCTGTCTATAGCGGCCATTCTAGACAACCCTGTTATCAGCAGTGTGCTACATCCACCTGTCTATACAGACCCACTGTCTATAGCGGTCACTTTAGGCAACCCTGTTATCATCAGTGTGTTACATTCACCTGTCTATACAGACCACCCTGTCTATAGCGGTCACCTTAGGCAACCCTGTTATACACCTGTCTATACAGACCATCCTGTCTATAGCGACCACTCTAGACAACCCTGTTATCAGCAGTGTGATACATCCACCTGTCTACACAGACCACCCTGTATATAGCGGCCATTCTAGATAACCCTGTTATCAGCTGTGTGATACATACACCTGTCTATAGCGGCCACTCTAGACAACCCTATTATCAGCTGTGTGATACATCCACCTGTCTAAACAGACCACCCTGTCTATAGCGGTCACTTTAGGCAACCCTGTTATCAGCAGTGTGATACATACACCTGTCTATACAGACCACCCTGTCTATAGCGACCACTCTAGACAACCCTGTTATCAGCTGTGTGATACATCCACCTGTCTATACAGACCACCCTGTCTATAGCGACCACTCTAGACAACCCTGTTATCAGCAGTGTGTTACATTCACCTGTGTATGCAGACCACCCTGTATATAGCGGCCATTCTAGATAACCCTGTTATCAGCTGTGTGATACATACACCTGTCTATAGCGGCCACTCTAGACAACCCTGTTATCAGCTGTGTGATACATCCACCTGTCTAAACAGACCACCCTGTCTATAGCGGTCACTTTAGGCAACCCTGTTATAATCAGTGTGCTACATCCACCTGTCTATACAGACCACCCTGTCTATAGCGGTCACTTTAGGCAACCCTGTTATCAGCAGTGTGATACATACACCTGTCTATACAGACCACCCTGTCTATAGCGACCACTCTAGACAACCCTGTTATCAGCTGTGTGATACATCCACCTGTCTATTCAGACCACCCTGTCTATAGCGGCCACTCTAGGCAACCCTGTTATCAGCTGTGTGATACATCCACCTGTCTATACAGACCACCCTGTCTATAGCGGCCACTCTAGGCAACCCTAGGAAGCAAGGTGTATACAAGGTCAAGGGATGGGAATCGAACCCACGACCTTCCGCTTACCGGGCAGATGCCATGACCACTAGGCTATAGGCTCATTATTTCTTTATACCGTTATTATACCGTTATATTATATATAGTTAAAACATTTTAAAAACACACAGTTTGGAACGGGACGTTTCACAAGAGTGACATCCATGGCGCCAATTTATAATTGTAACGAATAGTATTTGAATTAAAACGTTTTTAAAATATATTCGCACTCGGGTAAAACCCGGGCGTTGCCCGGGCCATTCGTCTAGTTTTCTATATAATTGCCTTCCTTTTTTAGCTCATTTGTAAATATTCTATTTTACATAAAACTTACAAAACCTTGTTTTGTTTCATTTAGATATATGCAAATGTTTTATATATAAAATTATATTTTTCTTAACGTTCACTTGAAGTTCACCTGTTTAAGTACTATAAGAAAAACATTTGGAATGAAAAAAATAACCGAGACAAAAACAAACAAGTATGCCAAGCAGTCTTATTTGAATAAAAGGAAAAAATAAAAACGAATCAAATAAGGAAATATTTGCCTATATAAAAATAAAGGACACAATATACGAGGTGTGTTCAAAAAGTATCGCGACTTTTGTGTTTTTTAAAAAAT
>CP092873.1:4381878-4392056 GCA_030710605.1 Cordylochernes scorpioides
GTTTTATTTTTCTAGAGAGATTGAGATTGAAACTGATTTATTACAATGTCCATATAAGATTATATAAGGTTAAATACAGAATAAATAGAAATGTAAATAAATATGATTGAATAATGATAAATATATGATTAAATAGATATAAATAATTGATAAATATACATATAAATATGAAAAAAAAACAATAGAAAAAAATAAAAGATAAGTAGGTCAGGTGTTGATTATAAAAATAAAGAAGGCATCTCCTGACCACGAGCACATGTGCTTTTTAGATGGCAGAGCGCCATCTAGTGGAGCAAAAATAAACTAAACGTTTATTTTGATTGCTCCGTGATATTTGGCCAAGAAATTTATCAAGAAATTGGGTTGGCCAAATATCACGAAGCAAGCTAAATAAACGTTTAGTTTATTTTTGTTCCACTAGATGGCGCTCTGCCTTCTACAAAGCACATGTGCTCGTGGTCAGGAGATGCCTTCTTTATTTTTAACATATAAATATATATAAGTTCTTCATTGGTAGTGCCCTCCGCGGGAAAGACTCCGCCACCGATGGACTGCGAGAGTTCTTTCCCACAATTTGTTCTAAACCAACTTCCAACCAATAAATAATATTCAAAAGTAATTCACTTATTATTTTAAACGCTAGTTCTTTTATGTTAATACCTACAATCGTGTATAAAACTTAAGGAAGTGGAAACTCTTTGATGTTGCCTGTCGTATGTTTTTTTGAAGTAGACAGGGGTTTTTCACACTTGGTTATCTCGTATTCTTCAATAAAGGCTACTGTCTTCTTCTTCTTTCTTATCTCCACTCAACCATATTAGGGTATCAAGTTTGTAGAGCTTGAGACTTGACAACCATCATGACTGGGTGAAGTAGAATGCGTCTGCCTTTGTCATTAAGACTGGGAGCACTACTCAGTGGCAGGCCGACTTAGCTCCAGAAGAAATGGCCGCCTCTGGCATGAGGAACAGACGCCATGTGCAGCTGCTCCTAACATGGAGTACAAACGCTGCTCATTCTGTATCTCTGGATTAGGAGCCCTTACAGGGTACTATCAGCCAGGCCAGCTGAGCCCAGGTTTTTTAGTGATCTTGTTACTGCTCTCCCTACTTTTTCATCCGGGCTTGGGACCGGCAAAGGTGGAGTTAAGGTTACTGTAATATCAATTGATGAGTCAATATAGTCAATGATGTGGTTTGGGGTTGAAGGTTGGGAAGTGAGAAGTTTGAAGATAGAGATTGCCTTGCCCCGGCATTTATATTTCTTAAATAAGAGATACTTCGACCACTTTGTTTTTTTTTTATATGTTACTAGCCGAATGACCCGGGCAACGCCCGTGTTTTACCCGATTGAATGTTTTTATTCAAATACTATTTGTTACAATTATAAATTGGCGCCTTATATAAATGCATATATTAGTTAATAACTATAGCCTATGTGCTTTATCTGTCTATCTACTGTTGGCTTCCGTAGGCGTCTCTTACTGGGAAAAAGAAAGAGAGGATTCCATTTAGTTATTAACTAATATATGCATTTATTTAAGGAACGACCCGCTCCAACAAAATAGTTACAAAAACCAAAAAGCGAGTGGGGGGAGGCATGATGGGGGGGGGGGGGGGGGGGGGGGGGCAAAGGTGGCGTGATCGTAGCCAACCAATAGGAGAGCGCCATTCCAAAAAAAAAAGCAAACGGTGACAGAGATGAAGAATTATTAAGAACGCATGACGCTCGTAACTGTATATAGAATATAATGTAAACACGTGTGGTATGGGTTGATAACATGGAGGTGTGTTACAGGATGCATGACTTGTCAGGAGTCCACGGCTACCTTGTGTCCCACCGCGACATCCTGGTGACATCCAGAGTCCAGTTGACTGGCGAGGGGTCCATCCTGGACAGGACTCTGGTGCTGAGGAGTGCTGAGACTGGTCGTACAGCTTGTGCTACCATCCGCAGCACTCGCCGCTCGCTGATCTACCGTGCACTGATGAGGTCGCCTCTTGCTGGCCAGGTCATCGTGCGACAGAACGAGTTCGGCACGGCCGTGCATACTCACATCTATGATACAGCTGGCGAGAGACGCACGCCGTTCCATTCCTGGGCTATCGTCCTTAGTCTGGAAGATGGAGACCAAGCTGGACATGAATCTACCCAATGCCGCGATCTGAAAGTAAACGGAGTCCTCAACATGACGCAGAATCTTGACTTGGTACCTGTAGCTAGTAATCCAGATTCTCCTGCCAGCAGGATGTTCTATTATACACCCAAGCTGCCAAATCTACGTGTCATTACTGGAGCTCTCTATGTTGTGGTGTATGACTCGGAAAGCAAGCCGTTGTCCTGTGGAAAACTGTTACCTCTCAAACCACGCGAATCCATCGCGAAATTCGAGAGTGCAGTTCGCGGAGAGGTTCGATTCTACCAACCATCCCCTATTGATCCGACAACAGTCACCATCGACATTCCGAACTGAAGCAGAACGCCTACAGTTATGGCATCGACGAACTTCCCATCATCCGCCGTGGATCGGAATCCTCGCTATGCCCCAATGCCAGACATACCATCTACAATCCAACACAGATCTCACCAGACTGGGTTCCCAAACCAGGCAAGGGAACCAACGATCAATATGCTGTGGGCGACCTCAGCGGTAAGTATGGTACCCTACAGAACAGGAAGAATTACTTCCTCAGCGAACAGGATCCCGCACTATCTCTTTTCGGCAAGAACAGCGTCATTGGAAGGGCATTGATGATCTACACTCCAGGTGGGGAGCCTCTCGACTGCGCCAATATTGAGATGGAAAAGACCATTACGGCCCTCTGCAACATTCCTGGAACCAATTCAAGGTCAAATCATTATGACACAAGACAGAGAAGATCCTGATTCAGATACAACTATCTACGCCGAACTGTCTTATATCCCGAATGGACGAAATGAGAAGACATACAATCATCCCTGGTCGGTGCATGAGTCCTGGGTGTTCTCAGGACAATCCTTCAGTACGACAGACTGTTTCCAAGCTGGCAACCGCTACAATCCAGCTAACGTGTCCGCCACAGATTACTCCTGCGCTTGTTCATCCAAACATCCTCGCCGCTGTGATATTGGCGATATGACAACTAAGACAACCCCACTTGACATCCCTGTCTTCAAATATCGACGCGATCACCAAGAAATGGCTAGGTACCTTCTAACCGACTCCAATTTGCCTCTCTCCGGTCCAAACAACGTTATCGGTAAATCAATCCTCCTTTTTGGACCTGAACATTCCACAAAACCACTGGTATGCGCAAATATTGGAGAACTCAACCGTCGGAACGAAGTCTAGCCTACAGAAATCTGCCAAATCCAACACTGATTGCATACCTACGATACCTATAGGTAACTTCATCATTCCAAGACATTCCTAAATATCTCTAAAACTATCTTATACTCATGTACATATCTATTACTGCCTATAATTACCATAAATTATATATATAATCTAAAATTCATTATCTCTCTCAATCTATACTTATCAGCAACTATCCCTAAACAAAGATTTTCTTCCTCTTTAATTCCAATTTCTACTGTATCCTATTCAACCAATTACTTCATTCAGTATACGACAAATCTCTTTAAGTTTTATAATTATTAATTTATGATATAGAAATTTTAGAATACTCCACTCTATGTGTATAATAGCTGTGATGTTTACAAAGAATATCCAAATCTCCCCACACAAAATGATATTTTGATTATTTACAAGTATTATAGAAAACATAGCATCATTGAATACTCAAACATTTTACTGTTTAAATAAAATATTTTTGTTTACGCATCGTGTTTTGATTTGAATAATTCACACATTCTCCAATATAGATGGAAATTTTGCAGGGAGGAAATTGATCCATAAAAAAAATAAAGGTTATCTCTCCTGACAAAATTACGTTAAAACAAAACGTCACTTTTTTGGTCATAGATTTGGCCTAGTCACTCTACCAGATAAGCCCCTATTAGACAGATTGTGAAGATTCCATTAGATCTCTTGTGGATCTCATGGAATAAAGTCCGTCCTAGACTAACGAGGACCATTAGCCAGAAACCATGGTCTCTAGGTGGACGCTTCTCAGTTTGACAAAGCTGGTGTTGTGGCTTTGTCCTAATACAACTGTATAAAATCATATTTCTTGAAAATAAAGATACTTCTGTCAGTAAATCTTTTTATTACCTCGACGTTTCGACAAACATATTCTGTCTTCGTCAGGAGCGAACAAAAATTAAAACATTTAGCAAGGCGTTAAAAATTATTCTCTTTTTAACGCCTTGCTAAATGTTTTAATTTTTGTTTGCTCCTGGCGAAGACAAAAGATCTTTGTCGAAACGTCGAGGTAATAAAAGGATTTACTGGCCGAAGTATCTTTATTTTCAAGAAATATGAATGCTGGCCAGGCAACCTCTATCTTTATGATAATGTATAAATTCAAATAAAAGAGAAAACAAGAGAAAGAACAAGATCAGGCGCTCAAATGGTGCAAATCAGTTAGTTCAGAGATATACCAGTAAACGCTATAATAAACTTAAGACTGAGTTTTAGGTCCATATTACATTTGTTATAGCCAAACTTTAACTCTGCTTATTGTTGCGTTGTGCCCGTTGATTCATCAATAATCCACTCTGAGTCGTCGGAGCTTCCTAGGTACCTGGCTTTATTTATATCCAGTCCCGGAACATAAGTAGCACATCACCCGCTGCGAGGCGCGAGGTGGCGTGAGGATTCTCGCCTGAACCCTCAACACTTATTATAACACATATCATTGTATGATCCTGTATACCAAATGTTACTATAGTAATTCATATTTACTTCAAATATTGTTGAATGATATAGGTAATGAAAAAAAAAATATAAATTACAACAACAACAACAAAAGCCTTTATTGAGGACCTCTCGTCCTATAATGGATTCACCAGTTTACAGAGTAATTGAAGAGAACTAAGAATACAGAGATATAAGTAGTAGGTATAGTGTAGTATTTTCTACACTGTGACTATATACAACAGCAGCAACAAGCCTTTTACTGGAATCAAAGTCCCATACAGGATTCGTCATTCTAATCCTGACAAAGATTATTTACATATAATTATTTACATCAATTAGATTATGTGTATAGCTTTCCCTTCTCTTCAGCCGTCTTCCAAAATTTGAACAACGCAAACGCTTCAGCTCTGTTTCTCACCACCTCATTCAACAGGAACTCCAAAGAGAGTCCCTCAAGGCCTATTTCACTGAGGAGCACTTCTCGTTCTTCTTTCAACCCCATACATGAGAGTATATGGTACAAAAATATGAATAAGACATTTGAATCTCTCTTCCACCTATAAGAATTCAAGTAATTAACATTAGCTTTATCTCTTTCAGTATGTCTTGGATATGTCGTCATTTCTAAATTCCTCTAGAAATGTAACAATGAACACTACTTAGTATTCTACTCAACTGTAATTTGACAAAACGTGATGAAATGTTCTGATGTAATGTCTCTTTCTTCACTAATTCTTCACATTCAAGACATATTTCTTAAACAGGTTCATCTTTATTTCTTTATTTCGACTTGGAGCGCTATGTCCCCCTAGGGACACTTGCACTTTAAACATAAACAAAAATTTTGAAATAAATTAAAGAAAGATATTTAAATATGTACAGAATTAGTATGCAAGTTAGTTAGATGAAAAGATAAATATCTATATTAATAAAATGAAAATTTCATAAGTGGACACCACTAAAAACTTTCGTTACAATGCATCAATTTCGACCAAATTTTCAACATTTATGTAAAACGAGATGGAGCAGGTTTTGCTTAACATCAAAATATTTTTCCTAACTTTAACATACATAACTTTGCTGTTATCGATAAAATACAAAAAATTCAACAGAGTTAAAGTGTTTACACTTTTGCGCTTCTTGGAAAATTAGTTTTAATCTTTTTTATATATATTTTAATAACTTTTATACATGGTAAGATACTTTTATTTTATAGTTTTCATATTTTATACCAAAAAAAGTCGAAGCCTTACTTGATGAGATCAATTTTATTTTTTAGATAAATTTTTAGGCTTTTCAAAAGTGTTTACACTTTTGCGCTTCTTGGAAAATTAGTTTTAATCTTTTTTTATATATATTTTAATAACTTTTATACATGGTAATATACTTTTATTTTATAGTTTTCATATTTTATACCAAAAAAAGTTGAAGCCTAACTTGATGAGATCAATTTTATATTTTAGATAAATTTTTAGGCTAATTTTAATTTATTTCTTTTTTATTTTATATACAGATTATATATGCTATTTCTAACTTACGTGGTTAGTATTTTCATAAGACTAAGGTTATTTATATTATTTTTTACAAAAAAAAGATTGAAATTTCATTAATGTGCTCAATTTTATGTCTTTTTTGAGGACCTTAACAAAATTTTTAATTAATTGTTTAGATATTTTAATAACTGATTATTTATGGTGTTTTCCACTTATATGGGTTGTTTTGTAAAAAAAATTTGGGTTATTTCTATTTTTTTTCACTAAAAAGCTTGAAATTTCATTAATGTGCTCAATTTTATGTCTTTTTTGAGGACCTTAACAAAATTTTAATTAATTGCTTAGATATTTTAAAAGTAGATTATTTATGGTGTTTTCCACATATATGGGTTGTTTTGTAAACACATTTTGGGTTATTTCTATTTTTTTTTCACTAAGATGCAAGATATTTTATTGATATGTTTATGTGATTGTCATTATGAGGCCCTTCTCAAATATTTCTTAAGAAATTTTTATTTAATTATTTAGATCTTTCAAATACAAATTATTTGTGGTATTTATAACATATAGGTGTTGTGTTTTTTAAAATATTTGTTTTTTTTAATTATTAATCGCAAAAAAGAGCAAGCAATTTCATTGTGTTCAATTATGGGTCATTTTGAGGTCCTTTTTTAAATTTTCTTATGGAATTTTTTAATTATTGCTTTGATTTTTTAAATACAGTTTATTTATTATATTTTCTACATATATGGGTTGTATCTAAAAAATAGGTTATTTATATTTTTAAATAAGCAAGGGATTTCTTTTACGGATTCATTTATTTGTCTTTTTGAAGTCCTTTTCAAAATTTTTTAAAAGATATTTTAATTTATTTGATTAAATATTTTATATTTAGATTATTTATAGTTTTTTTTTTAACATATAGGGGTTGTATTTTGTATTTTAGAAAATTATTTCTATTTTTTACCTCAAAAAAGCATGCTTTTTCATTGCCGTATCCAGCGGTTGGTCTATTTTTGAAGCTTTTTAATGATAACTGGTTTTGTACATTATTTTTTTGGTAATAATATTATGATTTTAGTTTTTTAAAATCTTTTTAACATATCTGAAGGTTATTTTGAATTAAAAAATTACAAATTTTGATTTTTACCTCAAAAAGACAGGAAATTTTTATGCTTTGTTTAGAAATTGCTGGTTTTGAAGCTTTTGTTATTAATCTCAATCTAATTTTTTTTTTCAGAATATGCCTCGCCACAGCCGACGTTTACTTGGTAGGAATACGGCTGCTTCCAGGAGATATAGGAATGCTAGAGCTATTGAGACACCACTTCAAAGTGAGACGCGTCGTGCGCTTCGCCGTTTTAGGTATTCTGAAGCCCGCGTCGCAGCTACACAAACTATGCAAGTTCCTGTTCAGCGTATTCAGCTTTGGACTCATAAGCCGTTTTCAGGTTTGCAGTATAATGCCCATATTGATTATAAAGCTGATTCATCTGTCGATATAGGCCAAATGTCTCGGGTATGCCAGTTTTGCTCTGCTTTGAGATTTAAAGATGATGTAATGTAATAGAAACAAAATAAACCTCATCCTACCTAATATACATTACTTCTGAGGATTAAAGATTTTGATTTGTGTTGAGAATTTTGCATGCATTTCTCTATTTCTTTTCTTATCTTGCAAAGCTAATGGATTGTTTAGGTTGCTTATTTTTGACTCGCCAATTTGTTTAGTGATAAAGTGGTATAGCGTTCTTTTTCAGAGCATCACCCTACAAAAAAATTACCTGACCTTTCCTAATATTCAGATAGATTTATTATATCAACATACTAGACTACAAACATTCCCTCGAGTAAAACCCGGGCGGAGCCGGGTACACCCGCTAGTATATATATATATCAACACAATTGATATATGTAGAAAGGGTTGGTATGCAAATTTAGTTAAATGAAATCAAATTGTAAATTATTGTGTGTATTCGAGAAAAACAATTTACAGATTAAAAAAAAAAGTTTTAAGGAATATTTTTGAATGAAAATATGCTAGATATTAGAGAATTATTCAATTAAAACAATACTAAAGAAAATTAATTTCGAAATAAAAGCGTTCCAATAGAATTTAGTAGCTTTTTTTATAAAATTCAAAATAAATTTGCAAAATGAGTTGATGAGTTCATCTTTGAAATGTCTACCATCGAGTCCAGTGGCTTCAAATTGTCCCTACATACAATAAATCAGATAATAAAGCATGAGTGTTGCTTTTTAAACTAAATGAAACAGACTTTTACTTTCCTTTTACTGCGATGAAAGTATAAGGATAGTATAAACAAGGTAATAAGACCTATACCAAATAAATTAATTGTGTGTGACGTTTTGGTAACAGCGTCGTTATACAAGTACTGAATGTATTCATTCAATACTTTTGTCTGATGATTGTAACAACTCTGTTACCGGTACGTCATACACTATTAATTTATTTGGATTTGGTCTTATTACCTTGTAGCTATCTACTTATATAATTGCCTTATTCTGAAGCTCACGGATAGAATGCGCGCCCATTGGCTGCCGCCGGCGAACACGTGTCCTCCCTGCCCCCCTCTAGACAACCCTGTTATCAGCTGTGTGATACATACACCTGTCTATAGCGGCCATTCTAGACAACCCTGTTATCAGCAGTGTGTTACATCCACCTGTCTATACAGACCACCCTGTCTATAGCGACCACTCTAGACAACCCTGTTATCAGCTGTGTGATACATCCACCTGTCTATACAGTCCTCCCTGTCTATAGCGGTCGCTTTAGGCAACCCTGTTATCATCAGTGTGTTACATTCACCTGTCTATACAGACCACCCTGTCTATAGCGACCACCCTAGACAACCCTGTTATCAGCTGTGTGATACATCCACCTGTCTAAACAGACCACCCTGTCTATAGCGGCCACCCTAGACAACCCTGTTATCAGCTGTGTGATACATACACCTGTCTATACAGACCACCCTGTCTATAGCGACCACCCAAGACAACGTTTTAAAAATATATTCGCACTCGGTAAAACCCGGGCGTTGCCTGGGCCATTCGTCTAGTAATCTATAATCCAAATTGTGCTTCATCAAGGACAGTAGAAGTTTGTTTAATTTAGTTTAAAAACATCCATGCTCTTTAGTATCATTTCTTGTATATAGATGGTACGTGTTGTATGTGTACAGTCTTGTGTTTAATTTTCTTTCTCTTCATATTTACATTCTTGAACAGGACTTGAGGTAGTGGAAAGTCTTTGATATCGTCGGTCTTCTTTTGAAGGAGACAGAGACAATTGTATTCACATTTAGTTATCTCGTGTATCTTCAAATAACGGTTATTGTTAAAAAAAAAAAATAGTACAACTGTGACATTGTACTGGGATAAGGTGAATAAATTAAGAAAAAGGCATCTCCTTATCGTGTAACTGAAAGTTGCTGATGGCTTGCGCCATCTATCCGACAATGTTCAGTTGCACAATAGGGAGATGCCTTTTTCTTGAAGATCACTGTAATATCTTTCAGCGGGGAAAGAAAGCCCTGTCTTGGAATCGGCCTGTTGATTGGGAAAAAGGCAGAGGTGCCCACCCCCCACACACCCTTGGGGATGAGGGAGTGGAGAGGCGACTTCGAGTGGTTGTCCTCGCGCCAGTGGTTTCACTGACGCGGGGCGCCATGAGTCTTGAAACTCTTGGGTCTTCGCTCTATGTGTGCGCGATTGGGAGCGTGCTTGCCGAACGCGTCATTGAAAACCAAAGAGTACACACAGTAGTAGCACCTCCTGCCTTCGCGCGGTTCCCCGTGTCAACCTCAGAGGTCCCTGATTCGTCGGCAGATTCAGAGAGTACTGTGAACAAAGGGTACGAG